>ML675603.1:42453345-43053345 GCA_007922155.1 Mesoclemmys tuberculata
TTTTTTTTTTTTTTTTAAACTTGTCTTTGAAAACTCATTTGGAAAAAACACAATGAATTGATTGTGACTCGTCTGTGCCTTGGGTGGCCCGCCTAAAAATGCCAAAGTTAGGGCAGATTGCAAAAGGAGAGCAGATTCTCCCAAACTGGTGGCTGGCTACCAGTACAGTTAGATTCCTCACCCAGTCACAAACAGTGATCCTGATTCCCCACACTGGTTATCAAGAAGTCTTAAAACGGGAATACACAGCCCTCTTTATTTCATTTCAATTTCTGGTCCTCAGTTAGCAACTAGATCCAGTAAAGACATAAGGTATTAAAATTCTATTCCTTTTACCAAAAATGTTCTCCTGATCCCCAAAGGATCCGCCACTTTACCAAATCAATATAAGTTTGAATTTTACCCAAAATATCAGACTGTCAGCCAATTCTTTAGTAACTAAAACTAAAGGTTTATTATAAAAGGAAAGAAACAAATGAGAAGAGAAATATTAAATGGTCAAAACAATCAGATACATAAAAATGACTTTAAAGTCCATATATATCAGATTCTCAGCAGGACTGTGGAGATTGCAGGCTTGTACAGTTCCTCTGGTGTACATCCAGTACTTGGATGGGTTTCAATCCTTTGTTTCACAGCTTCAGTTGTAGATGAGTTGATCCAGAGGTAGGAAGCAGGAATGAAGACAAGATGGAGATAGTGGAGCTGCATTTTATAGTCTCTGGTCTACCCTGTGGCTTCTTTCAAACACAAACTCACAGCACATGGGCAGTGAAATTGCAGCATGTCTGACCACAGGCTTGTCCATATGTGTCCTGATCACTCATAGATGCCTGCCTGGCTTCTATACCTGGGCTCATTGTAAAGGTAATGGCCCTTGATGAGTCATCAATGCTGACACTAATCTAAAAGGTGATACATTTACATAAACAATATTATCATGCTTAGCAAATTATAACCTTTCCACTGATCCCTGACATGGTATATTTTATACAAATAATTATAATTTTGTAATGTGGATACTAATAATATTAGAAATGGTCACCCCTAATCCAGACAGCATCACATTGATCCTATTACATTGGGACATTTATTTCTGTAAAATAATTTGCATAATACAAATTGAGGCTCAGTGTCTTGTTTGAGGTACAGGGATGAGATGCAGTTTATTAAATTGAATTCTTGGTAAATTGCCCATTAGCTGAAATATGTCTTCCAAAGCTATTTGAACCATAGAATTAGTGAAGCAGCAGTAGGGGAACCAAAACCTATGATAGCTTGCTGGTCAATGTCTGTGGTTTTACCACATAAGCTACCCTTGGTGGTTAGCTTGTACACAGTATTAAAATAGAGCTATTTGCTGTTTAGTCTCAAAAATAATTCTGAAGTTACAAAGTAGTCAAGAAAAATAATTACTTAATTTTGTATGTACTGTGTATGTGTTTAGCAGAAGGCTTTAGATGTTTTTACAGAACTATTATACACATATTTTTAAAATGTTTTGTGAGCCAGTACCATAAATTTTAAATGGTTCTTTCAAAATTTAAAACACTTGTATTGGCTGCTTTGTAAACTCCTCTTTAAGGGATTTTGTCACACAGATATCTATATGTAATATTTCTGTATATGGGAAGAAATAAAAGCAAAAGTACAGAATAGAAAAATCAGTGTTTTAAAATATAAATCCAGTTCTTAATGGACTATGTGCTGTATGCAGACTTTTTGAGTGATTAAAAGGGAGATTATCTAGATAATCTAAAAGTACAGTAATAGTTTCTGTTTTAAAATGGGGAAAACATAGATCGATTTGTGCTACTAAAATGTATAACCAACAGGGAGAGTTAGGAGATCAAAAGAACAAGGAAATGTTCCTTGTGTCAAACAATACAGGAGGAAATTACATAGTTGTTTATAAAGTAATTTACTTTTTTCCTATTTATTTTCATACAAAAAGGACAATAACCTAATACTGTTGTTGTTAACCATTCTCTTTATTCAAACATTTAAAATACACTATAGAATTAGGAGTTGGTCATAGTTGCAGGAGAATTTTATTCTTTCTGGTCCCTTGATGTAGGTGGGTCAGATGGTAGTACTGAGGAACAAACCATTTGGCAAGATCTCTCATGCTAAATTATCTATCTACATCTTTAAATGTATAGGTTCTGGTGTTATTTATCAATACGTTTAAGTGAATCTGCCTTAGAGTGTTGTTATCTTGCAGTCAAAGAGGTGGGAAAAGTAAAGTTTACACAGTGGACCACTGCACCTCAAAGTGTGATGTGTTTCAGGGAGAGTCGTTCTTAACAGAGGACTAGGCTGTGCTTTCATTGTGGCTTTTCCTTGGTGTTTCTTCAGGCAAAAGGGCAGATTTAGTTTCTAATGGGTGCCCCATAGGAGTTTTGATGGAGTCTGCCTTGAATTTTGCTAATTCAGCACATCCCCCAGGGGTTTCCTAGCAAAACCCATTCTCCAGCCATTGTCATCCGCTTTTCAGTCTTTGTTATTCTTACCCTCTTATATCTTACACTACCTCAACCTTCCACAATAGGCTTTTCCCACAGAGAGTTCTATGCCCTTTATATCTGCAAACTCAGCCCGGATTAGGAAGGAATGTTTGGTCAACAGCAGTCCAAAACCAAAAAGGACATCCTTTATTTCAGTCGCTGGATTGGACGTTTCCTGGCCCAGTATAGGGTAACTCTGAAGCATCTTACATCCTCAAACCTGATATTGCATCAGGTGCCCCAATGAGTTCTCAAAGCTCTTCCTCCCATACCCCATTTTTTTTCAATTATCTTTCTGTTCAAGTAGTCTTTTAGAGAGAATAGAATATCTGTCTATAAAAGCTCTAGTACTGCATCTTTCATTAAGTATTAAAGATTAAACTTGGCCTTTATTCCTAAGTAAAATACTGTCTTTCAAAGGCTTTTTAATATCCTCCCATCATTTTTTTGTTAAAATTATGAACTTCCAAAGGAAAAGAAGTGGGCATACTCTTGATGTTGAAAGGGCAATCAAAACTTTTATCAAAAGAACAAAATCCTTTCTGAAAACCATCTCTCTCTTTGTTCTTTGCCACTTCAAGGTCAACAGGACGAAAGCTTATAAAACATTTATATCTGGTTACCTTAAAGAGGGCACCCTTGGGGTTTACAAAACCAAGGGAATAACTTCTTAATCCATTAGGGCACACTTAACCAGATCAATAGTTACATCATGGGCTTTAAAAGGCCAGGATTTGTACGAAGAAACATGAATATATTTTATTATTATTCAGAAAGTTATCTTTTTTGGCATCTACTTATCTTTAAACAAACAGTAGGATTGACAGACATCGATAAGACAGAAAAAATAATGCCAAGCTGGCTGACTGGCAAACTTTCTGGACAGTGTGTGTTATAGAATCAGATTGTGTTTCTGCTCAGAATAATTGCATAGTTCTCTTTAGCTGTTGTGCTATGTAAGTTCATAAAGGGAAAAAGATATTCAGAATCTAACATTTAGTAGCATTGTTAGCGTTTAGAGCATATTCCATCAAGGCAAAGATCCAAGTATGAAGGGTTTAGCTCTCAGTAGAAGAGCTGATTGGTCTGGTTTTGCCTTGTATCTGCCTGGAGATAGACATGGATTAGGAGAAAATAAGTGATCAGGTAAAAGAACATTTATGTGATCTAATCTACTCATGCTCAGGAAAAAAAGTCAACTTGAATCAATTTCTAACAGTACACTGTCAACTTAATTAGGCACACAGTTCAAATTGTGCTTTATTAAACAAAAGTGTGTGTGGATGAGTGGAAGCCTAATTAAAAAGCATTTTTGTTTCAATTAAAAATTCCTCTACAGTGATGGGTGTGATAGATATGGCAATTCCCTGCATTATGCTCAGGAGACTTTACTGAATGAAATTTAAGTATCTTTGGGGACCATTGCATTAAATGAATGGTATATGTATTATGGTGTGCTGGGATTGTATATAACATCTCCAGGGGGGAGATGTGACACTTGAGCTTTGGGGCAGGGTGGAGAGGGGTGGGTTCAGAGGACTATACTGAACAATGTGCCAGATAAGAATGGACTTTTAGAACAAAAAGTGTGAAGTGGTTTTCCTGGGGAATAACTAAGGGGAGGTGAGGTATATTGCCCCCTGCAATTATTTTGAGAGGAGTGATGCATTGTCAGATGATCAGTTGTTATGTGAGGCCAAGATCAAAGGCCCAAACTGCATAGAGGAAAGACTGAAGTAATCATGGTTGTTCTAGTTCTGAATCTGAGGCAGTTGTGAACTTGTAACAATTGGATAAACCCAGGTGTGGGTTTTGAAGGACTGACACTCACCAGAGCACGAGGTTGGAATTGGGGTGACCTATGGTAAGCTTTTTTGACGTGTGTTGGTTTTTATAAATTGTTTTTAATATTTACTCTGTAACACTTTCCACCTTAAGAATAAATTTTCTTGCTTATAACTATCTGCGTGATAATTTATAACTGAGGGCCATGATGCTGTTCGTAGCCTCTGGAGAAAGAGTAAAGCTGAGGTGCTGGTCTTTTTGGCTGTCTGGCTTGTTGGGGATATAACTGTGTAAGCTGGGAACTGTGCAGCCTGGGAAACCTCTAGCCAGGAGGGAGATAGAGACAGGTTTCTCCCCAAGAGAGGTGATGACTGAGGAGCCAGAAAGTGGCCATGGTGAGGGAATACGGGTGCATTTGCCCTGAATTGCGACAATGTGAACCCAAACACATTGTTCTCCCTCTTCTGAAATTAGCTAATGTTCTATTCCACCCGTTCCCTCCCCCAAGGCCACTGGTCTGCTGGTATCTGCAGAAGACACAGGGCAAATCACCCTGACGTCCTATGTCTGTTTTGGTGCTCTCCAACTCCCTTCTGGCTTCAAGGCAGCATGGCTCAGTCAGAGCCACACTGGCAGAGACAGTCTTGGCCCTTGCTGCCTCCTCCAGGACTCTGATATTATGTAGATGAGCACAAGATAAATGCCCTGCTGGGAAATTCTTTATCTTGGAGTTAATCCTAAGTGATTAACTGTGCCTCAGTCTATATTAACTAGGTAGGAGACTATGTGCTGTATCCCTCTCCCCATCCCCAACAGCCCTCCTGCTTCCATCCTTTCCACAGCTTTCAAACTCATGGGAAATGAGTATATTTGAGCTGATTTTTTCTAGTAAGGCTGGCTACTGGTATGTTTTGATTTTATGTCTGTTTTGGGGAGGAAGGGGAAATATTAACTCTATTCTAGTCTGAATTACAAGAGAGCTATACCATGATGAGACCACTTCTTAAAATAAAGTAACAGAACAAATAAGCTTGGAAGTGTGATTGCCTATATTTACTTATCCTTTCTCCTTCTGTCAAAACCAGCTCCCATGCCAAATGTGTGGGAGTTTTATGATCTGCCCTTCCCGGGATTTATTTAGTGTTTTGCCCTCAGCTGAGTGGGTTTGAAATCTGACTATGATAAAAGATAATAGCCTTTACAGTATCCACTTACTAAAAATATTAAATACTTAAAGGAAAGATGGTTTTTAATAACATTTAAATTGTAACACAAATTGACAAAAAGGCAAAAAAATCCAAACATTTGTTTCTGGCATGAATTTTCCTTGTGTAGCTATTACTGCACAAACTATAATAGCACTTAGGAACATCTGATTTTTGGGACTGCTGGTACTACGTGGGCCCAATGAGCTAGATGCTGTATATGGTACACATATGTAGCTGTTTATTTCCTTTTCCATCTTTAATCTGTATTTAGAAGCCATTAAAATATAGTAGAAGGTGAAAGACCATGCGGTTGCACATGTAATTCATAAAGTTTTGTGTCCAACTCACCCCCCAAACCCACCTACAACAACTCCCCAATAAATAAACAGCCAAAAATGGCTCAGATCTTAAAAATATGGTTGTGACAAATTGCATATTCGAGTGATTACTGACTTGATGATAATCTAAACAACCATATTCTCAACCATGCTTATAGCTGTTCCCATTGATTCACCCTGACTCGCCCCCTGTTCTGGCAATCAAACAACCTCCCAACCCCTCTAAACTCCCCACAGATCAACTCAAAGTGGCACTGGATGCTGACAGAACAATAGATGCAAAACCTACAGACCTATTTCCAGAGCTACAATATCAATACCCCCCACAACACACCTTTGAAGATTCATGGGCCCTACACATGCCTGTCACAACATGTGATGTACCTCAACCAGTACACTGAATGCCCCAATAACAATTATGTGGGTGAAATCAGACAATTACTACGCTCTTGAATAAACTCGCACAGGAAAATGATAAAAGACAAAAACACCCTGTCATCTGTGGGAGAACACTTTTCACAAAGCGATCACTCCATTTCTGACCTGTCTGTCCTTAAACCTGCACAACACTTTCAAAAGATGAGCCTAGGAATATAAATTCATACCTTTGTTAAAAGCTAAAAATCACAGACTGAACAGAGACACTGGATTTATGGCTTATTACAACAATCTGTAACCCACTAACAACCCCCTCCAGCCTCCTTCCACCCCCATCTCCCTTCCCTTCCCCCTGTGACTAGAGGAGTGTAATCGGCCACTTCACTTTAAATGGTTCCTTGAAATATGTGTTAACTACTTATGCTAAACAATCTGTTCCATGTTGTATTTAGCTGTGACACTCTGAGTAAGTTTCCCAGACCTGAAGAAGAGCTCTGTGATAAGTTTGAAAGCTTGTCTATCTCCCTAACAGAAATTGGTCCAATAAAGATATTACCCCACCCACTTTGTCTCTCTGATATCCTGTGACAGATATGGCTACAACAATGCATCTGACTCAACAGACATTCTAGGCTTCAGAGGGATGATTGGGGTTATTGTGTGTGCTGATTTTGTTGTCGTGTGGTGATTGTGTTGATTTGTGAGTGGGTTGTATTGTGCTGGAAGATTTGTGTTGTTTTATGGGGGTGGTGAATGAGGGGCTTGAAATTAGATGGAGGTTTCTAACCATCAGAGGAGTGAAGTTCTGGAACAGCCTTCCAAGGGGAGCAGTGGGGGCAAAAATCAACTATCTTCAAGACTGTTCTTGATAAATTTGTGGAGTAGATGGTATGATGAGACTGTCTACAATGGCATGTTGCTGATCTGTGACTGCTAGCAACAAATCTCTCCATTGGCTGGTGATGGGACACTAGAAGGAGAGGGCTCTGAGTTATTATAGAGAATTCTTTCCTAAGTGTCTGGCTGGTGGGTCTTGCCCACATGCTCAGGGTCTAACTGATTGCCATATTTGGGGTCAGGAAGGAATTTCCCTCCAGATCAGATTGGCAGAGACCCTGGGCCTTTCTCTGCAGCGTGGGGCACACATCACTTGTAGGTTTAAACTAGTGTAAATGGTGGATTCTCTATAGCTTTAAGTCTTTAAACCATGATTGAGGACTTCAGTAACTCAGCCATTGGTAAGGGGTCTATTACAGGAGTGGGTGGGTAAGGTTCTGTGCAGGAGGTCATAGTAGATGATCATGACGGACCCTTCTGACCTTAAAGTCTGTGAATCTGAATTTTGCAAACAAATTAGCTGTAAAGTAAGGATGGTGATTTGATGAGTTACCTCTGAGATCACAATGGTCTAGGACTCTTGGAATGGCATAGATACATGCCTTGTTGTGGCACTGGTATAACTTATAAAGTTAAAATGACTGAGAACTTAAAAAAATTGGATGGTGAATCCCACTGATGATTCAGCCTGGTGAAATTCTAAACAAAAAAAGCTCTCAATCAAGCTTGTAGCTGTTTTCATTGTGTCACAATCTGATTCAACAGATACTATAGGTCTCAGAGTGACACACAAACTGACAATCCTGGAATCTTGTTATATAAACAAATATTCATAATGATTTTTAAAACCTGGAATTAGTGGGCCTAGGTGGCATCCACACTGATAGTCTGTCAGAACTCTAGCATGTGAAGAATTCACTTTTAAGAATTGATCAGCTAAGTTTTTTTACACCATTGAACATCATATGAAAAGGTTAGCACCTATTTACCTAATATATATACTTGCCTGTTAAATCACTATTTGGTATTCTGAGATCATTTTAATCAGTTCTTCAAAATATATTTACATGGTGGTGTTATTGTATTTGAGAAAGAGTAACAGGGCATTTTTAACGTCCTCAAATGCCTGTTAAACAATTAAAGCAATAACTTTACAACTGCAGCCTTTTCCTTCTAGAAGCATCGAGTTTAATTTCTGGAAAGGGAATGTGTGTGGAAAGAATACTGTTCTTACCCACTCTGAACTTTCATGATACATAGAAGAAACATTTAAGTAATTTAATCCCAAAAGTGAATTTATTTTAATGTTGCTATAATCTGATGGTAGAATAAGCATTAAATATCTATTTTTTCTAAAATATTCTAGCATTATGTGGTAGAAAAGTTTTTTAAAACCTATTTTGGTGATATCTGTAAAAATCATTTTGCATTTTTGTGTTCCCGCTACTTGTTTTTCCAGCAGCAGCAAACTAATAAACACTATTCGAAGATCAGTGCTGATATCATCCGTGACGTTAATGCATAGTAAAATAGAACAAACTTTTATTCATTGCAGCTCAGTTTGAAACAGAGGCATGTTAAACATGTAATGAAATAGTATCCCTCATAATTTCATTCTTTGGAAAACATGGATAATATAAAAGTAATTGATTGTTTTATTTAAATTAGAAATTGATGTTTACATTTAAGATTCTGTGTTTCTCATTCAAATAATGTGATTAGATTGTAACGTCTGGTTGTTCTGGTGCTGAAGCTTTTCTTCATGAGTCAGACAGACAAAATAATTGTTATCTTGAATTAAACTGAGACATCTAACTTTTCAAATCATGGCTTTCAGATAGTGTCATCCACTTGACTGTTTAATTATTCATAACAAAGCCTTCAGTAGGGATTTGTTTCCAAGTTACTAATTGTCTTTTAACATAAGATTACTTGTTTTTTGTTACATGCCTATAACAGTGTGAAATTTAAACATTTTGAAAGCAGCATATGATTTGCATATTGTGTGATTGTCACAGTATTTTTAGTTAAGAGATTTTATTTGATCATGGGATCAAATTAAAATGTAACAATATTTCTCCGAATGTTTACAGAAGTTAAGTTGGTTTTATATTTGTAATTGTTCAGAAGTACAGAATTAATGTGTTCGATTTCCATAAGCATTAAAAGACACATAATGCCTTTAAGGCACAGCCTAGTGGAGGAGCAGTGCCAAGCCGCACTTTCCCAAGGGGCACCAGGAGGCATACCTTCCTGATGTTGACGTGCAAGGGAAGTGTATTTGCTACTATGCTCCTTTATGGAATGCCACCATTCCCCTCACTATCAACATGCCCGTCCCATTTTGTAGGCCATTTTGTAGGGAGCAAGGACAATGGCCCTGCCTTCTTCCCACACCCCGTAGGATTCTATGTCTCCCTGGATGAGTAGAGTGAGAAGTCCTGGGGCTTCCTTGAGCATATGGACTGCAACTGTATTTGGCCTTTACGTAAACTACATAGGGTTGCTACCTGTCCAGTTTTTACCTGGACAGTTTGGTTTTTGGTTTCTGTGTTCAGGTGCCATTTAGGGTTTCCGGGTGTCTGGCTTTCAGAGTCCTGACAACCCTAAATGGAACCCAAACCAAAAGTCCAGTTACCATGGAGCAGGGGAGGCAAACCCATGTCAGCCTCTGCTGAGCCAGGGCTGCCTTGTACCTGCAGGCAGGCTCCTTGAGACGATCCGGCAAGTGACAGAGGGAGGGAGCCAGAGGAATGAATGACAGGAGCAGGGCCTTGGGGGGGAGAGGTAGAGCAGGGGTGGGCCTTGGGGGGAAAAGGCAGGACAGAGAGTGGGACTCAGGGGTCTGGTTGCCAGTCATTAGAAAGGTGGCATCCCTATGTAAGATTGGGAAGATTCCTTACACTCTTCTTCCCCACTGTCCACCTGAGAGTAAAATCTGGTGCTCAATGAGAGTGCAAAGACAGTCTAGGATAATTGATCACACAGTCTTTACTATTTAATTTATTTTGGAAATAACATTGAAATATTTTATCTGTACAGAACCAGCTATTTTGTGTATATATTTGGCATAGCATGGAAAGTATTCTGCAATATCTATCTTCCAGATTAAATTCTAATTTTAGTTTATATTACCTTTTCTGCCTGCCCCACTAATTTAGCTGCACTTTCTTGTTGTTTTTCACCTTTCCAGTATCTCACAAGATGCATTTAAGTCTGTGTGCTTGAACTAAGGGCAGTGAAGGGCTTTTGAAGTTGTGGTTTTGTTTTAGAGGAAGAAGCTTCACTTAGCTCTACCATAAATGTTGCTACTATGGGCTCTCTGGCCCAAATTAGCTTCTGCAGTTATGAAGGTACTTCCAATTTCTCCCTTACCCAGTCACCTAAGTGTTTCTTTGTTTCTTTGTCTCATGCTTGATTGTAATATATAGCAGTAAGAGAATAATGCTGCAGGGTACACTGAGCATATGGGGGAAATGGGTGAGATCAGAGCTCTTCCATTGTCCAGCTGTTGGAGGAAGCCCCTCCTCACTTCAAGACTTCAAACTGTAGCCCGAACAAAAAAACATTCCACCATTAGATCTGTACTGTAGGAACTACCATGTACGTATTAATATTAATTCCAGCTGTGAACTACATTGGAACACTGTTGGCAGAGGCTGCACTGAAGATGCCCTAAATCAATCATCTTCTGGCTGCCCTTCCTATACCCCCTCCATAGCTAACTCCACCAATTCTTTCAATTACTTGAGCTCCACAGAGGAAGGACTCTGCTGCTGTGTGTCCTTAGTTATGGGTTACATTGGCAGAAGCCAACATAAATCAGGAGTTAATCTAGCATTTAGACAGCAAAATTTGGCAACAAAAATATATATTTGTATATGTACTAACCTTGAGCATGAAGGAGCACTTTTTGTATTCCTAAGTGCATGGGGTGCAAGCATGATAATAATACCTGTTTTGTTCATCTGTGCACGTATCTTGCAGGTGTCTGATTTTGAAAATGTAGCTCTTAAAGTCTGCTGGATGAAAGAAACAAAAATCCTTTCTGAAATACAGAGAGATAAAAGTCAGGCCTTTTCATAAATCTCTTTGCTGTTAGATAGTCCTTGAAGTGAAATCAGTTTGTGTAGGGGTAAGGGCATAACAACTACTGCTTACATTTTTATTGTCCTTTTTATGCTGAGTTATATTAAGGGATTTAACAGTAATAAAATTAAAATTAAGACATGAAAAATAGAGATGCTCCATTTTGAAAGCTAAAATATGAAACAGATTTTGACAGCTGCCCTTTAGGAAACATGGGTAGGCTTGCACAAATAGAGGTAAAACAAGATTGATCTTAATGCAGATTTTATGAGGCCTGCACAATCAGATAAGGCAGAATAATATTTAGAATTTGATTTGGCAAAATGTTTTTTGCCTTTCATGCTAAATAGGCAACAACATGGCATATACAAATTGATTTTAAGTTTAAAAATACTGGCAGTGGTATTGTGATAAAATTACCAAATCTTTATGAACTATTCTATATCATATCCCAAAACAAAAATGAACTCTTAATGTATGCCATAGTGGGAGAAATATCATTCGATAAAATTGGGTAAGATGAGCTTGTAGTCCATTGACTCTTCAGTGTTAAGGTTCTGATTTTAAATACCTACATATGTTTGCTTCTGTCTCCTCCCATCTTTTGTATGCTGCTTGTCTTTTCAGATTGTAAACTCCTTGAGGGACTGTCTCTTACCATGTGTTTGTGCAGTGTCCACAGCAGTGTTTGGGGGCTTTTGGGTGCTAATGAAATAAAAGAGGAAGATTGTCCCTTGTCCTGTGTGCTTGAGAATAAGAAGGCAGAAGGGGACTCCTTCCCCACTTACTTCCTGTGCAGATAAAGTTCCCAGCTGGTCCCAGCACAGTGGGGGAGAGCAGCTTTACTGGGGTGCTGTGTCATCTTCCATGGAAGTGGCTGGGGCCTTCAACTCTGCTGTCTAGTATGTTAGCCAGCACAACTGTGCTGACGAGTTGGGAACATAATCTGCTGCTCAGGTAGATCAGGAGAAGATTACTTCTTCCATAGAGTACCAGGAAAGGAATTAGACTCTAAGTCACAGTTTCTTCCCTGATGTGCTCCTGGGGCAACATAGCTACAAATTAACTGCTATTCAGGCTAGACCACTACAGGTATATTAATAGCAGTAATGGCTGGTAAGCCCTGCTCCCCCTCCCTCCAAGGCTAAATATCAAAGGCCTGTGTAAATCGTAAATATTGATTTGGAATACTTGTCCGGGATGTTGTTTGCTGATGATAGATATATACCAGTGATCAGTAAAATTCTTTGCGTTTCCCATTTTCCGCCAAGGAAGTTCAATAAAACGTAAGAATTTGGCCAAATCTTCCCATCAGATCCTTGAAGTGGCAGATCCTTATGCCCTTTCAGAGCCTACAAACACTTATGCACATGAATACCTTTATACATATGACTAACCCCATGATCTCATGTCACACACATTGCAGAAAATGTTTATATTTAAGCAAAGACCTTTCATTTAAATTTACTTTTTAAATTCATGAAAACATTTCTCTTCATAAGTTGTGTACATCTTTTCTTTAGTATGTAAATATTGGGCTAAAGTTGCAGACAATATCCTTTAAATACCACATGTATTCTTAATTAAGGGAATTTACACATGTAATTCCAATCGGCATCCATGAGAATTACCAATGCAAGGTTCCCCTTTTGTATCACTGGAATAGGACAGACTTTTTGTATTAGCGAATTTTCATACTGATTTACAAATATTTTATTTACAATAAAAAATCCTTTCTCTCTCTTGTTCTAGTTTTCTTAAGAGTCTGAGAGTCTTTAACAGATAACTTGCAGGTTAAAGTTTTACCATGTTGGCAGACTTTTTTGACCTCAACCACAAATCTTAATTTTCCCACAGTGAATTTCCTCCATCCAGGACAATGGATTATTTCAAAATTTGTTTACTTATTTGTAAGTAGCAGCATGATTACAAATGTTATGTACCAATCATTCTTGTCACATATAATCCTACAGTAACTGTTAGCGTTAATTTCTCTTCTCTTGAAATAAAAACACATTTGATGAGTAAAATTAAAGGAAACTTGCAAAGGATTATTTTAGTGGGTGTGTGCCTTCAGTTTTATCATCTTATGTTATGTACAAAATGCTTGAATTTTTTTCAAAGACTTTTTTTTTGCTGGTAGCTAGCTTTAAAAACATCAGCCTTTCAGCCTTGACAGGATGCCCTGAAACCACAACCGAAACAGTAATATAACAGATATATGTTGTTAAAGAAAAATTATGTTTGTTTGTAAGATACAGTTTTCTGAATCAGGAATTTTAAGAAACAGTAGTGATAGCCAAACAAATTAAATTTGCTGTAGCAAGAGTTTGTGAAAATTGATTGGTGGCTTCCTCTGTGTGGTTATTGTACCAGTGACCAAACCATCACATTTTAATTTAAGAAAAAATCACAAACCATAAGATGAACCCTTAGCAGGGAGGGCAGAATAGTGTGTCTCAACACCATAGAGCAAATGGAAGCTGCAACAAATGATAGAGAGGAATGGAATGGAAGAGACATTTTCTCTTGCTTGCTCACTTGCTCTCTCGTTTATTATATTTTTTTTCTGTCACTACTATGACAATAAACACTACATTACATCATAAATATTCAAAAATAAAATTGGTAGGAGAAGTCTCTGTAAGTATATTCTTGTTACTGAATGTGTTGGACTAGATTAACTACTGAAACCATACTAAACGTATTGAAAGTCTCAATATGTTGGGTTTATAACATCTAATACACATATTATGTCCCTTTTAATGTGTTCTGTTCTGCTTTTAACAGAAATGTTCAGTTGTTTGTGACCAGAATTATGTAACTGTTTGCAAAAGCATTAGATGTTCAATTGTACATTGTCATCTGCTTCAGCTAGTGAAACAACTAAAGTATACTCGGCTAAATGTTCAGTATTTTCACCCTAGCTGGCATGGCGTGGAGACATCCTTTTTTAGTCCTGCAAGTGCAGAGTTTTGCAAATGTCAAATACAACTTCCTTTCTTCAGTCTTCTATACCAGTTCAGACAATTAGGCAGAAGTTTCTACCAACCATCAGAAGGAGACAGAAAGCAAAGCCTTTTGATGGCATCATTTCTCTTAATGTAAGGGTGTAGCTGTCTCTCAGACTTCAGTTGTTTCTGCCTCTAGGAGATGAAGGACACATAAATCCGGAAGGCAGACTGCTCAAAGAAAAAGGCCTCAGAGGTTTAGGAGTCCTTTGGTCACACATCTGTGTTTGACTGATGTTGCAGCTTGGCTGAGGCACTGACAGCAATGCGCCCACATGTTTCAAGCTCCTTCTCTGGGATCATGGCTGGCTCCAATAAAGAGGGACTAGAGCACACCAGGTCAGGGGATGCAAGTGCTGCCATACCTAAGTGCAGTCAGGTATTATGGGACCCTTACGTCTTTTAGGGGAAATACACACAGAACTCTATATTAGCCCAGCATTTTCAGTTAAGCAACAGCCTGAAAAAGCTTAACTATCAATTACCATTGTAAGAAAAGTGGAGCTAATGGAGAGAAGAAGAATAATGGTGTTCCTCTAGTTCTTTTTGAAAAAGTTATTTTTGTTGCACCATAGCATGTGTAATTTTATGGATGATAGTTTATTTGTGAACATCATTGGCATTCTTCTTGTTAAAATTGCATCTAATCCCTCCAAACACCATGAGAAAAATGTGTAGCTTCCCTAACCATTTATCTGAACCTGAATTACTGTAACATAGAACTTCCTCCTACTGTTCTTAGAGAAAATGGTTTTTTATACCTCTCCCTTCCTCTTGTATCATAACCTTCTCAAATCATTCCTCCAGGACATCCCTAAAACACATCCGTTCCTCTCTCTTCTTACTTCCAAGATTCTTTTATCTAATACATAATTTCAGGTAGTGATAGGGGAGCAATCACTGTCATATGTATGAGAAGTACCACATATATATTGCAAAACTCACAAAGATTATTTGTAATGGAGGACTGTGCTCTTGCGATTCTAGAGTTCTGATGCTTACATAACTGGCATATTTTTCTTCATTTCCTCATATTTTCTCTTCTGCTTTCTCTCATTTTCATTGTAGTGGGTATGTTGCTAGGAAAAGTTGGATTTTTCATTGGCTCAGACTACAGTCAAATGAAGACTCGTTTTGATTTCTTCTGGCAGGGCGTTTCAGAGTCTGGGGCCCAGCTCTGGGAATGCTTTGCCTGTGGCTTGCCAAAGTTTCACAATTGGCCTAGGAGAGTTGGTGCCTAGGGAACACAGTTGTCTTTGTGGACCAGGGATGGAGAGCACTTGTAAATAAAAGGTGGATAAAACAACATATGCTTTGAATTGGAATTATGTAGAGACTGCATGCTATCAAAAACTTATTATGGATTAATTAGAGCATCTATATTTATCCTGCTGTATAAGGAGATCAGTAGCAGGTCATAACATAAGCAGTTGATGGGCCCAATCCTGTTTCCACTGGAGTCGGCAAGGGTTTTCTGTTGATATCTGTGGGGAATATTGTCAGGCCTTATGTGTGTGCTCTCCAAAGAAAACAAATTAAGTTGCAAAATATGGAAAGAAACTGTTGTCTCTTGGCACTTGAATGTTATTTTCCTGAATCCCCACCCAGCTGCATTATCTTTATCATTCAAAACCATATCAGTCATTACTATTTTTAATACTGGGTTAGCCATATAATATTTTTCTTTGTCTATTCATACAGCTAAAATGTACACACACACCTGAAACCTTCTATTGGCTAGCCAGTCAAAATCATTTTTTGAATTATAGTTACAACTGGTGTTTCAAAATTAGTTATGCAGCCCACCAAGATAAAACCCCACTTTTGGCATGTTTCACAATCTCTGTTGCCCTGCATACCATATTAGGAGGCATTTAGAAGGCTAAACTCCTCTGGAAATAGAAAGCTGTCTGATTTATGAAGCACTGATGTGATTAACTGTAATGTAATACACTTGGCATGAATGCTTAACGGATAAACATTCTGTTGCTTACTCTAGGTAGCTTTACATCTTACTAGGATGCAATTCATTGTGCTAAAAAGAAAAGAGCGAGATTGTGAAACTATCATTAGAAAAAGTGCAGTCAGCCAAACTGAATTCTGCCTTCAGGTGCAATTAAGGGAAACTTAAACCTATGCTGTGAAGTAAGTGAGTAGTGATATTGCATTGGGAATGCTGCATTACATTTTAGATTTGAAAGATGTTTACAAAATACAACAGATCTTTCACTGTGTTACAAAAGCTTTTCCTTGTAATCCTCTTAGTATCTGACTGTCCGTTTTCATATACAAGCAGGGGTGCTAACATGTTGAATGGCTGATGGGTGCTGAAAATGTAGACAACAGTTCACTAAATTTACTGGCCTTTTTTACCTCAATACATGCTAACACTCATGTAAATATAGCTATACGGCTTGAAAGATTTTAGTTCCCTTTTAACCGTAAACGTTTCAGTACAAAAGTATCATTTGTTTGTCAGAGCTGGTGATCAACCCTCTACAATATGTGTCAAATACAGCTAGAGAGTGGCATTCACCACCCTTCGAAGCACAGCCCAACATCTGACCAACTTTTAAGTCCCATTTAAATCGTTGGTTGATGGTTTAATTAGGTCATAAGTGATACATAACCCATGTTCTGGTCCTCTGCATGAGGTAGAATTTCACTCAGCGTGAGTACTTAGATAATGAAACATAACATATGATGATGTAAAAATATTTCAAAAGGGATCGTCTTTGTGGATTGTTAAAATGTGTTCTTATGTTAACCTAGTCTTCGTTACCAACTGTGCTTGATAAATAAAAAACTCTGGTTAAAAATATAAACCTAACTTTGGTTCTTTTAAAATTTGTCATTAAATTTCTTCTACTTTAAAGTATTTTAAAGTGAACTCAGTGGTTAGAGAAAGTGCAAATTTGACAACTTCAAAGAATCAGAAATCCTCCTTTTATTCATAGGTTTTGTACTTCACAGGGTATAGCAGTCCAGGTATCCTTACTTGATGTGTCTCAATCCTGATATGAAGAGATCACCACTTCCGGCATGTCAAGGAAGGGGTATATCACTTTAAGAGTGGAGGCCGGGGGGTGGGAGGAAGAGGGAAGAGATAGAGGCACAGAGGCTGCTGCAAATGCAGTGGGTCAGTGTGGCGATGCTGACTCATCCCCCAGGGACTTGAAGGGCTGGGGACTTGATAAAGGGCAAGCCTGGAGGGAAAAGTACTTTTACCTTGGACCAGGTGGAGCAATAATAATAATAAAGTTGTGGCCTGATTAAATCATATCCAGCATCTCCTGTCCTTTTCTTGATATAGCTGGACAATAGATCATTCTTGGCCCATTTCTTTGCCCTGTTGATAAAAACTTCCAACAAGGGTGCTGATTATTGCCAAATGTGAAATTCACTAGGCTTGACACCAGTGAATATTAGAGAGGGTTAAGAACATCTTACAAAATGATCATGACATTCTGTCACACTTGGGCAGGATTTGGACCAGTAATATAGATCTGAAAAGCTTACTTAGTCTTCTTAAGCTATTTAGTTCCCAAATAAAACTGTTTCCAGTTCTCTAAGATATGGCCTATTATATTCTTCAGAGTTTTGTTAAAGGCATAGCCAGCATTCCCTAATAATGTAATAGTGTTAATGTTTGTTCAGTTTACAGACAGTACTGTAAATGTGTTTTGAGAAGCACATTTAAAAAAGAGAGCTGAATAATAACTAGTAATAATTAGAATAACTTCTAATACTTCAACTGAATTTGTTTCTTTCAAGTGAATTATATGTGTTCATGTTTTCTTGAAAGGTTTTGTTCAAAATTATTTGCTCAATAATTCTTGGTTTATAAATAGCTCACAAACAGTTCCTTTTATTCAGTATTTGGCATTCAAGTTGTTTTGATTTATTTTTTATTGAACACATAGGTCAAATAATATATTTCTGTTTCCTGATGAGATCAGCATAATTATTTAGAATTAACTCATATTTTTAAAAAATCACAGTTCATTTTCTGAGTATTCTCCAATATTTGCCTAAAATTGATTATTTCTATGAGCTTTGCTGATATCCAAGTATCTACTAGAATAGTCAAAGAAGCAAAACCTAAAACAATGCACGCACAATAAAAACAAATTCATTTAAAATTTGTTTTTAAATATTGATCCAGCTTTTATAGAAACAAAATATTGAGATGGTTTGTGGGTTTAATTCTGTTTTGAATTATACGTTGAGATGTTACATTTGATTTCTGGAAGTGTGGGGAGGGAGTTGATTTCTGGTGCTCTGTGCTAATCGGTGCATGTGGAAGCATTGATAATCAGTCTTGGGTAAACCATGTGTCTCACTCTTCTAGGCAGAAGAAAGATAGCATCATGAGTTATGATGGCAATTGTAAATGATGTGAGGATGTGGAAAAAATATTGTAGAAGTTTCAGAAATATGAGATTAGTTAAAGAAATTAGAAATTTTGCCTTATATCATCCCATCTGTTCAAACTTGCTCAGATGGTAAAGTTCTAGATCCAGGACAATCTAGTTAATACGGTTCTCTATTTTAATTAATTTGTCAAATCAGTTTATTATAAAATGTGTTTTTTCCTCTACAGGCTTACTTTGGTGATTTCTTAGCTTAAAAATAAACACTCCAGCATACTAGTCTGTTACCTTGACAACAGCAGGGCTTGCTGAAACAGCGATAAAGGCATTTTTGCAGCTGAACTTGATATTAATATTGACATTTCTGTACATTATTTCATATTTTAACTCTTACATAAGAGCTTAATGAATGGTATGAATTTTGATATTTCTACAGTAATGCTTCCCCCCCTCCGAAATTAAATATAGTCACAGAGGCAGCCATGAATTTTGAAGACATAATGCAAATAAAATCTAATATATGAGAGTCTTTAATACTTAATGTATTCAAAGATATGTATGAATTATTTGAATCTTTATAATTTTGGCAAGAAACAGCTATTATTTTGCAATGGCTTTCTTCAGCATCTGTGGTATTTGAACTATTTCAAGAGTCTGTAGTGTATTCTACTATTGTAAAAATGAACAGAAAATATATTCTGAGACATTTATGAGTGTTACCAATGCAGCATGTATTAAAACACAACCATAACACCTAAAATGAAAGATATTTGCAGTCATTTGTGAATTATAAAGAATATCATTATATAGAATCCTGAAATGTCTATAAATTAATAAATACTTTTTTTGAAAGAATAAAATCACATGAATGTTTACTAGTATTTGCTGCATTTGCTTACTCTTTATGGCTGGATTTTTTTTGGTGGTTGACCTTTTGGCTAAGACTAAGTGAAATATCAGTTTAATATCTGATTCAGTATCTGATAATGTCAGTAATAGGGGAGAAAGCTATTCGGTGCTTAATATAAAATAAAGACTGAATGATAATGGTACTGCATTATCAGAACTTCCAATTTATACAAAGAAATGTGCATATTCCTACATATATTTCTATCATAAACATCTAGTCTAAGCATTTTACTGTTTTTCAGTAATAGTGCATTTAAAATAAAAAAAAGGAAAACTAAAGAAAATAAGAACAAGACCTCCCCACAGTTGTAATTTATGAGTAGATACAGAAAAATATTTAACCATGTATATGTGATCAGAAAGTCTCTGTAGCAGTGCTAAGGTTACTGTTATCCCTCCAGTGGAGTTGGGGTTGCTCCACACCTCTGAAAGGCAAGCCCTAAGTTTAAAATAGTGCTATAATACTGGAGAGTTTTAATACAGAATGTGTGTCACAGAGACATGGGGGATGTCTAGTAGTTGAACAACTGGACTTGCTTCTCCATTTTGTAATACATTGAGTATAATTTTGCTGTTGGGGCAGCATATGGAAATGTGGGATTAATTAAACTAGTTGTTTTCTTCAACAACTCCCTTTTAGATTTCTGAAGGCATTGAGGGGGGTGGACTCGTTGCCAAGTCTAAATTTCTTCACACTATGCTGTTTTCTTCAGTTCCTAAGATAAAAATCACAAACTCAGCAGTTTTAATAGCTGTGAAAATTCTAATTCCTGAGCGAGCATTATTTGAGTATCAGAGGAGCATTTTAACTCTTGAGCTAGGATGAACGTTCCAAAACAAGTTTATTCAAAAAAGGGATAAAGTTTCTCATTTTGCCGTCTCCCCAGATTAAGTAGTTTTTATGGAAGAATTGCTAACACAGTTGTTTTGCTTACCTTCTAACATGAATACATGTAGTGGTTAGGAACTGCAGGAATGGGTTCCCAAGAAGTAAGGATGATGGATAGATATAGTAGAGAAACTGCATTAAATTTCCTGTGCTTGAGTAGCAAAACATTTACCATCTCGAATGTAGTGTTCCTGTTTTTTTTCAGATTGCCACAGAAAAATGTCCTCAGATTTCTCTTATATTGACTTAGAGCCAGCTTTGTCCTGACCAGCATTCTTAGATGTCTTAGTTTGTGATTTATGCAGAAAAGAAAATAATGTTTTATGTAAATGGCATTGCTTACGAAAGGTGCTGGTTGACATCCCTGGAACCTAGAGTCCTCTGTCTATGCACAGGATATGCAGCATTTGTACAAGCTTCCCCTGGCAAAATATGCTGAAAGCATGGATTTGAGAGCCCCACTGCAGAAGAAAAGAGGCTTGTTCAATCCCCATTGCTCATTAAGTTCCCAAATTAGACTAACAAGGGTGATGGAGGGTAGATACTGCTTCACTTTGAACTCTATTGAAACCACCAAACTCTTTTCACATACACCATCAAGCATCTATAAGCATTTATCTGGTTTCTGCTGACCTGGCCAGGATTTTAGGACTTGATTCCAAGTCCACTCAAATCCATTTAAAGACTCCCATTTATTTCAGAGGACTTTGGATCAGGCCCTTGAATGAATGATGTAGTAGAGAAAGCTCTACATCCCATCCCTGCAGTCTTTTTCATTAAGAAAAAATACACAACGTATACAAGAAACCCTTTTTCATCAGTGTTTGCCTTCAGTAAGAGTGTATATAACTCACGGTATAGCTACAGGACTCTGTTTCTTATTTTTATTAATGGCTGGTATTGAGAATGCAATTGCTAACTCCACCTCAATTGGTTTTGGTCTGTGGAATTCTGTATTAAAAATATTACTCTGATGCTCTTTGCTTTGCAGAGAACTTAAGTTCCTGACTCTGTGAAAGAGGATTGTTGCCTGGGAGTAATCGTGGGTGTAGCTAGCAGATGGTTATGTATGATTGCAGCTGGAAAGTTTCCACTTCAAGGAGACTGTTAGTTTGGGGGCAATGGTCTATCTGTCATGAAGGAAATAGAAGAGGGTTCAAAACATTCACTAAACCAGGGGAAACTGCACTATGTATAAATTAAAGGTGAAATTAGAGGTAATCTGCTCTTCTTTCCCATAGAGTCCTCAGTAATACTCACACAGTCTGTGCGGGCTAATTCACCAAATCAAGTAAGAACTGACTTTGGAGAAAGACCGTTACTCTGAATCCATCTGCTTTTATGCAAGACACTGAATTATTGGATGTGCTTTTTAAAAACCTTGACTACTTCCAGAACAGGTGGAAACTGGAAGAGAGTCCAGGATAAAATGGATGAAGAAAACTCAAAATCCCTTATCATTTCATTATCCCCCTTACATTGTGTAATAAAAGTATTATAGGATGCCTCCAACAGACAAATGTCCTCCAGTACTTTTCCAAAGATTCATGTTACTTTAAAAGTTTTATTTCTAGTCCTCAAGTGACAAGGTTGGAAATAGTGCGAATACTAAAATTCAGTATTTACAAGAGATTTTAATCTCTGTTCGTAGAGAATAATTTTTGGCCATTACTTCTGAAGATAATTAGGTTAGAAAATAATGTTTGAGTTTAGGAGTCTCTAATACTATAAAATCTGCAAAATGATGAACAAGTAAAATAAGGTCTTAGGAGTAATTCATGGAGTCACATCTTTATGTATCACTCTCTTTTCTTTTAGCACTGCTGCCTGTAAACAATTCTGTTCCCTTCAGAGTAAAGGCTAAATTGTAAACCCCTTTGTACATAGCAGGACATTGTTGCACTGCTTCAAGAACAGCCTGGGAAGCAGTGTGACTCTTGGCTCCCCCATGGTCCAGTGAAGATGTAGCATGCATCAGTCCTGTACCTGTCAGAGCATATGTTCTGTGACATGTTTGGGTGGGAGAGGATATAGCCTCCACTCCATCCACCAATAAGTTCATTAGTTGAGTGTAGCAGTGGTTCTACAGATACTTCTGTACCGCCCGGGATGTGAATAGCCATCACAGGGGAGTACGCCCCCTTACTCCCTTGTGCAAGCATGCAAGGTGGGAACACAATCTGGCTTATATAAATAGAATGTGTAAATCATAATACCATCTGTTTAAAGCATCTAAGTGCTGAGAATTCCGGCACTCCCACCTGGCCATTTTAAAATGTGGACCATTGAAGGAACAGAAACACCCCAGCCAGTTAAGCAGAGCAGAGCAGCAATGTGTCCATCCCTTCAATATCCGATACTGTTCATTCAGAACACTGTCACTCTACAGTGCTTCCTGGTCCCACCAAAGAAGTTCCAACATCACCAGTTTTCCTTGGACAAATTGCTATGGATAAATCGTGCAAAGGCATGCTTTTGTCATCTCTTGTGTCTCCACAAGCCCATGATATTGGTTTCTGTCTAGCTCAGGCTACCAGCAGCAGAGACGGACACAGGAGGAGTAGGGCAGCATCCTTCAGCGCATGCTTCTTACCCTAGAATCAATCCCATACCAAACCAGTCTTCCTCCTTATGTGAGAGAAGACAAACACCACAAAGTCATTAACACCGCTCCCACTGCAAAAGGCCGTGGTCAGCACCTATATATGGTATCCTTTAGTTGCCATCAAATTCTGAAGCTTTCAGCATGTATGTAGGCTGTACCCACCAGATGTGACACATGCAGCTGGCAAGAGCTATATCTGGTGGATATGGTACCTTTTGTCCAGATGTAACTGCAAGTAAATATCTTATGCCAAGTGTTAGGAATAGAGGAACAGAAAATGATGAAAGTATGTCTCTCCACTTGTTCTTCATGATGAATAGCTGCTAACTGAAGTCTCCAACAGTTGTCTGGTTTCATAAAGCCCACTAGAAGTGATGTATATATGCTTCTGACAGGAGAAGGCTATGTGGAAAAATCATTACACAAATTCTGCTTCTGTAGCAATAGGAGTACAGTAGTACAGATTGAGTGGCCTCCACTTGAATGTTGGGGAACCAATCATGTCGATTCTACTAAAAGTACTTTATAAAAACATTCTAAAAAACCCCCACAAGCTAAGATCATATGATGCTTCACCAAAGATGTGATTAAAAATGTCCGTTCTGGAACATAGAGAGCAGATTTGAAACTTCTAAGAAAAATACTGAGATCCAAGAATATAGATGATTGGCTTTTCTATGGAAGTGGGAGGTGCAGAGATGTTTTATGTCTGACCCAAACTTTGTCATCTCTACTAAATATTGATCTATATCAGAAGATGTTACAAGGAAGGATGTGGGACTGAGAAAATTGCTGGTCCCTTTATTATGATATTAAATGATATTGGAGATCAGTGTAAATTGCTGAAACTGGCAAGAGAGTAGTGGGAACATTCATGCCAAAGGAATGGGAATTTGTAGGAAGGGGGCTTGGAAATTTTCCTTTGTGAATTAGGTAATAGAATAAGCTTCCAGAGGAGGAAGAGGGAATGAGTCCTGTGATAACTACAAACTGATCCATGAAATGTCTTCAAATTCAAATCAGTCCTGTAATTTTACTAATTCTAATGAGCGTGGCAAATAGTTTAACATTACAAAATAGTAAATGTTACACATTTTTCTTTGCTTCAGTTCAAGTCTGTGGAGTGATTTCTACTTGTTTTGAGGTGAACCAAAATGTCTTTGTAGTGATGGTGACAAAATGAGTTTAATTCATGTGTTTAGTAGAGATGTGTGATTTGTAATGGATTTCACCTAAGGCTTCTTTTGACAATTATGAGTTTTTAATGTATACACAATTAAAAATTTGTAAATCACCTTTAGGGGAAAAAAAGAAACGGGCTCTCTTGGATGCAGTTTAATTAATATCAGTGGAATCAATTCTTTGGGCTAAGGTTCAGAGCTGCATTACAATAGGTATGCCAGCCTGCTTGCAGGTTGAGGGCAGAACCAGACCTAATGGTCACTGGCAGCAGGACAATGGCCCACCTTCTCTTTCTCCTGTCTTTTTCTCCTTCTTTGTCTCCTTAGGTTCTTATACTGTACTCATCACTCTACTATATGTGTGCCTTCCAGCAGTGTATTAAGCAACGTGATTAGTATCTGTGACATGTTTATCTTCTTATCTTCCCTCCAGGGGAAGAAGTTTGTGTAGAGTAATGTTTTTTCTTCTGGAATTTTTTTAGACATGTATCTATACAAATCATGCCATGTGTTTGTTAGATAAGTCAAGGACAAAGAAATGTGCATTTGCTCTCACAGGAGAAGGTGGTGAGGTTTGTGATGGTCCTTAGTTCCTGCGGGAGTTTATTCTCCAGTCTTGGGCTGAACCCTAAGAAAGCTCTGTCTCTGCACAGACCAGCTCTATTGTTGGGAGTTCCATTGTGCCAGAGCAGGGCCCCGCAGCAATTTTCTCCATGGCATGCTCCATCAATCCCTGTGGAGCAATTGCCACCCTTACTTTTGCATTGCTGCTGACGGCGGTACTGCCTTCAAAGCTGGGTAGCCAGAGAGTTTTTAAGTGAGGTGAAATACGCAAAACAAATCAGACTCCTGAAAGGGGTACAGTAGGCTGGAAAGGTTGAGAACCACTGGACTGACCTCTTGAGGTCCCTTCCACCCCTACATTTCTATGATGTTTTTGTAGCAACCGGTGTTACTAAGGAGACTGTGACACTTTGGGGTTCAACCCAGACCAATAAGGGATTGTGTCCTCTCCTGCCCTGCAACTTTGGGTGCCTTTAATGGTATGCTACAGCTCAGATATCAACAGCCAGCATACAAGCATGCAGGTCACACTCTGGCTTCCACCATCCAGTTGCTTTTTGCAGGGTGACCCCATTCCCAAGTTTCCCCATAGCTCTCTGCCCTGTGATGTCTTGCCCTATCCTGGAACACTCACAGAAGTTATTAAATTTGCTGCTCCTTTAAGGAGACAGTAAACAGCAGCTCATTAACTCAACTGGGATTTGACAAATATTCTTATTTGAATCACAGCATGAATTGGTTTATAGTAAAACAAGTTTATTAAACAAAAAGTCATAGGTTTAAATGATACCAAGTATAAGAAATAAAAATAGAAAGAGTTAGAAGTGAAAATACACCTCTAAGTCTAAACTCCGATATAAGTCCCTCGTGTGAAGAAGTGTTTCTCACCAAGTCTTTTCCAGTATGGCTGACCAGAGGCTTTGGGCAGGACCTATGAGAGACCTTAATGTGCTGTTTGTTTGTGTTCTCATGTGAAGGATAATTTAGGGGTTCACTCCCCCTCTTTTTATAGGCAAATAAACCTTTTAATTGTATTCTCAGATAAAGTTCCTTTTGTCCTGCTGGGAAGAGACACCATGCCGTCTGGTGAAGACTTCATGCTGGTTCCTCCTCCACTACTGCTAGCTGAGTGGTTATTTCCTTCCCTTGTTAGCTTGACGACTTTGTTTATCTTTTATGTAAATACATTTCCAGTGCCTCTCAATTTACCATGGTGACACATTCAAACAGGTGGAACCACATTCCTTTGTTTAGGATCCGGTGGTACCTTAATGTCTTACCTGGCACACATTTTGAGAACATAATTTCAGCACGTTTGTAATTTTGCGTCTGTTACGCCCCCAGTGATGATAATGATCAGTGAGATGTGAGTTTTCTAATGTTACATTATACGGCACCATTTGCATGAATATCATGACAGCGGCATCCCAACTGACACGGGGGTGCTCCTCGAGTCAGACACACTGGAACGTTCTGTATCAGCTGGAGTTTCCTAAGCACTGAGACATCACGCTCCCGATAATTGCATTGCTGTGATCCATCTGAGAGAGTGAGGCAAATGTGTAGCCATACTAGGTCTGCTCGCTCAGCTGCTGCAACGAGTCAGCACTCAACAGAGCCAGCAATGAGTGAACCCTCAGGCATGCAGCAGCAGCCTATCACGGAGTGGAGCCTGGGTCAGATGACCCCAGGCTCAGGTATTTCCACAGCCCCAGTAGAGCTGCGATCAGACTGAGCAATAGTGCTAACCAGCCAGGAACCCTCCTCCTGCCTCACAGTGCACCAGGCTCCAGCCACTCCCAGCCCGCTCCTGCTTCTGCCCCAGCTTTACCTGAGCCCTGTCCTTGCCCTGCACTAGCCTCATTCCAGCCTGGTCACCAACCCACTCCAGCCCTGTGTCTGCCTCCTGATCCCCCCGATACCCACCAGACTCTGACAGCCAGGTTTTGACATGTATCTGGACTCTGACTTCAGTAACGACTTGGCTTGTCTTTGAACTCTGGCCTACACTTGGACTTGGCTGTGGTTCTGACCCTGGTTTGTCTGCAGACTCTGATCTTTGTTTCACCCCAGCCTGTCCCTGGATCCTGATTCCAGGACCATGCCTGGCCCAGGTGTAACCCACGCTCCAACTGCTAGGCCTGATTATCGGAGGCAGTGCCTGACAGCAAGGTGACAAAGGCATGTGTAACTGAAGCCAGTGGTTCAGGATGGGACAGGGTCTCCTAGTGAGGTGAGCCAGAGATGGTAGAAATTGTTATGCATGGAAGTTGTTTTGTGAGAGATTGGTGTCAATGAGGATTCCAGCAGCACTCCTAGGCTTTGAATTTAATTGACTAATTGTGGGTATATACCTTCAGCTAAAGGAGACTGCACAAGGGCTGTAAATTCTTTGAAATGTTTTCCTCTCTCCACCACATAATTTCTGTTTTGCTTAGGTTCAGCTTCAGCTAGTAGTTCTTCATCCATGAGCTGATCTCATCAAGCACTGCACTGCTTTGATGGTAGTGGTATGGTTGTATGTGGCGAAGGATAGATGTATCATCTGCATATTGCTGATACTTGGAGTCCATGTCATCTGACCAGTTCACCTATGGGCTGCATGTAGATGTTGAACTGGATTGAAGAGAGAATTGATTCTTATTGGACTCCACAAGTGAGGGGTATAGCATGGAGGGTAAGTGTCCCATCACTACTCATTGGGTGTGTTCTTCCAGGAAGGACTCAGACCTTTTTAGGGTATCACCCTGGATCCCTGCTACAGGTCTCAGGTGATACGAGGCCTCAGTTACTTAAGGTTGCCAATGTCAAATGCTGCAGAGAGGTACAGGACGATGAGAATGGATGTCTGCCTTCTATCCATTGACAGCAGGAGATCATCCATCAATGCTACTGAAGTGGTTTCAGTTTCATGTCCTCTCCTGAGTCCAAATTGTGCTGGATCTAGCATATGAACTTAAATTAGGTGAGCCTGAAATTGGCCTTTGACTGTCGTCCTGATTGACTTGTGCATGAATGGTGGTCGTTGGTTGGAACCAAAGTAACCTGGTTGAGTCTCTTCACTGCTGGTCAGACTATTGCAAGCTTGATGAAGGGAGACAGATTCCTTCTTGGCATGAAGTACTGGCTATTTCAATCAGGAGTGGTACCAGTTGCTCATTACTCTTTTTTTCACATGCCAGGAAGGGCATGAATCAGATTAATAAGTCTTATGTCAAGACTCCCTTAGGGTGTCCTGAACTGAAGTTCTCCCAGTGTTTTCTGCTTCCATAGTGGCAGGCAGGCTCAACCAGACCTCCCTGCAGCATTGCTTTTCCGAGGGAAATTCCAAATGTTTCAGGCAAAAATTTGGCTCACTGATATGTTTGTCTCTAATTTCCAGCCATGTCCCAGGGCTGCATTTGATTTTGGCAGGAAATTATCCTCTTTACCATGGGTCTCTATGCAGGCTCATCGTAGCAATAATATTGGCCTTAGGGAAGAAAGAAATTAAACATATCTCTTCCAGGACAATTTTTCTTGTCACAGTTCTGTACAGAGAGAAAGTTGAAGCAAACAAACACACACTGATACAATTCCTGGAGTACCATAGATTCAGGACAAACACAGACACAAGGTGCCTGTCACAGGCCTGGAGTGAGTATGAATAACATCAGGTACAGTATCTCATCTGAGAAGAAAGTTAACAGAAAATGAAAATGGCCATATGTGTGTATGTGTGGGGGGAAGTGGTGTTACAGAAACAAAAATCGAATTCTTTTTAGAGCCTGTTGGGAATTCTGATCTCATATAGAGAGGCATGTTACAGTGATCCAGAGCTCACATGATATCTGTGTAGTAATTCTGGGTTTCTCTCAATATCTCACTCTGTCTCATCCATTGGCAGAATCTAGCTCCATTTGTATATACTCTGGTCCTATGACTGGTGAATGCAGAGAATCAGATTTTTTTAGATTTTCCTGATCCAGTTCAAGGGATGGGTGCCAGAAAGAGAGAGAACACAAGAACAAGAACATAGTGATTCATTGAGGTCTCAGAGCACTGCTTTCATGGATAACAGGCTTCTTCTGGTCTGGACAGTCAAC
The DNA here is from genome assembly GCA_007922155.1 of Mesoclemmys tuberculata. Taxonomy (NCBI): domain Eukaryota; kingdom Metazoa; phylum Chordata; order Testudines; family Chelidae; genus Mesoclemmys; species Mesoclemmys tuberculata. The sequence goes on from ML675603.1 coordinate 42,482,105, forward strand.
ATATATGATAGGTTTTCCTGGTAACTCAGTCAGCATGTCCAGGAAAAGGAAAGTTTTGTACACATCCCAACACTAACTGCTTCCTTACATCATCAGCCTTATTCCAACCCTGCAAGTTCATAGAATATGACTTTGAGACCTAATTTTGCTCCTTTTTTATCTTGCAGGAGGTGTCATTATGCTTCTTATCCATTAGAGTAGGCCTCCTGATATCTACTGTCTCTATCACAAAAGTTTCTTTTTTGAAGTTGAAAGCTTTGTCTACTAAGGCTCAGTATTGTCCTTTTAATGCAGACAGGTAGTCCTCATAACTGTCCTAGCATTCACTGCTTAAGGAAATTCAAGAAATATTCCTCTTTCAGTTAATTGTCACAGTCCAGTTCTTAGGAGCACTGGCGGTCTCAGGGCAGAGTGGTCATGTCACCTGTACTGAGATCTGCTAGACGGGCCTTGGTTCACCAAATTCTGCATAGTGGTCTTAGCCAATGCCTTTTCCTTTCTTTTTTGTGGAAGTTTTCTTCATTCCATAGGTGAAGATGAAGGAGATGTTTATCTACCTTAGTTTGCATGTCCCTGTTTAAAGGATGCTGGTGCTTTCCACTTGAAGGCACATTGCCATTCTATTCTGTGACGTTTCTTACCTTGTGCTCATCATCTGAGTGCCTTCCAATAATACACTATGAAAATGCCATTGTAACAGATCTGTGGACCTGAAAACAAAGAATAGGAAAATTTATACATGCTTGCTTGAAAATTTCCTTTCTTCCAGTATTTAGATGCACAGATCCAGTCCCTCTGGAAACAGATGTATCATCCAGAATAAAGATGGAAATTAACATTGAGGGATTTGAGTGTATTGTCATTAGGTGGAATTTGCCTGCAGTAGGAGAAATGTTGTGGATTTTTTCTCCCTCAAAATATATTTAGCACAATCTGTAATTTAGGAAAATATATTTGAATTATCTTGGCTGTATAAGTTATCTTAGCTGGAGGAAACTTCAGAAGGCTGCCAGGACTGATGGATCTGGTTCTATCCCCTAACTGCAAGCAGGCTGAAGTATCTGTTGTATTGTAGTGGCTCTGTTGAACTTCATCATTCAAAAAAAGGAAATTGTCAGGAAAGCATGACAAATTTTCCCAATCTATAATGGTATATCTCCAAACATCTTAACAAATAGGTGATCATGGATTTTTTTGTTGACATTTACTATTTTTCAGAATGGCATCTCAAAAGAGAGTCCAGTTGCAAAAGCAAATGAAAAATACAGTTACCGATGAGAGCCAAATTGATACCAAAGATAAAGCTGTGTGCTTAAGAAAAACAAATAAAATATGAACCAAGTGACTCACTGCAACACTAATGTTCACAAAGCACAGTGTGCTTTTGTCATTACTAAAAGACAAAAAAAAAAAAAAAAACCATAAAAAAATAAAAATAGGTCCATCAGTGATTGATTCAGTGCCAAAACAATGTCACACTACAAAGATCAAAGAGCGGAGTGCTATCTGGTAGCATGTGGGGCAGCACACCTAGAAAAAACACATGCATTTGTAGCAGATTGCTTGCTTTTCCAGAAAACAGTGATAGAGCAGTCTGGAAGTAATATGCCTGCCAGTTAAAATGATAAGTACTGTGGATTTTGGTTTGAAAGAAGCAAAGAATTGCTGCATCTAGTACTCTTTGTTTAGGGATAGGGTCAGAAAAGTACAATAGTAGCTAAAGCTGATTCTTCTTGGAGAGGAAGGATAATCTTGTGGTTTAAGTAACTGAATTTCTTAGCGTTTAGTTTTCTCAAGACCCACCTTTGCCATGTAGCTGCAGAGAAGCTTAGCCAAGTAATAATCACTAGGAGGTAGAGCATTGGTGGATAGTTTTTAGGGAGTTGAGGGAAAAGTGAATTACCAATAACTATGCCAACCATTATCCTAAATAATCTGCTTGTATGTTGTATCCTCTGCCTCATCCTTTGTTTTTTTTGTCTTTTAGGATGCAAATTTTTTCAGCAGAGGTTTTGTGTCCTCTTCTGTGTTTGAAAAGTGGATACTGTGACAATCTATGTAGTAATAATAATAATAAATACCAGACTTGCATGCCTGACTATGCCACATATTTCCTGGAAACCATGGGCAAGACATTTGGGCACTGGCATATGATAGGAATGATTTGGAACTGCAGAGATTGTGCATCAGTGGCATTATTGTTTATTTTGTGTTACCATAGCTTCTAGAGGCCCTGTCAGGGATTGAAGCACTCTGGTGCTACCTACTGTACAAACAAGCAATGAAAAGGAAGTTCCTGCCCCAGAGAGTTTATAGTCCCGGTTAATGACAAGTTGCTACAGGTGGATGAAACACGGGATGGAGGGGAAGAATGAAATAAGCACACTTTTGTGTAGTTTAGCTGTGTATGTAATGTAGTTCACCATCTGCCTCTCAGTTATGAATTGGCAGTGTTGTGTTGGCATCACAGCAGAAATGAGTTTTATAAAGGGATTTGACTAAAGATAAGGAAGTGGGCAATTACATAGGCTGCGGAGGAGGAGATTACAGTAGTTGAGAAGGGATATGACCTGGACAAGAGCTTTGGCAGTCTGAACAGGGAGAAAAGTTGAGATCTTGTGTAATGCCAACAGACCTGAGTCATCGGTGGGCAGATCCCTCTGGAGCTCAATGTATGAGTCTCTACTGCATGAGCTTAAAGCCACATGGCTCTTAGCTAAAGCTGTAGCAGACTCATCAATCTTCTGCTGGGCTAAGTGCCACTAGAGGGGGACAGGGTGCCATATCAAGCAGGCGTGGGTTACACTTGGATTAAACATGAAGGAAAAAAGCAGCAATCACATCTGCAGCACTCCTTTACAGTGTGCACTCCCTCCTGTCATTTGTCAGCTTCCCCCAGCCTTTCCTTGTCCTCACCAGGATGAGCACTCCACAGAGCTGAGGGAGGACTCCAGTTAGGCCTGGCCCTTGAACCTCTTCTCTGTGCATATCCATGCACCTAGAACAATCTTGCCCTTTTAACCTGGTGTCTCTGTTTTCCCATCTGTGAAACGAAGATGAAAATACTTCCCTACTTCACTGTGATGTTGGGAAGCTTAATCATCATTTAGTCTTTGTTAATTAAATTGTGATCCTCAGCAGGAAAATACTGTACAAGGGCACATTACTTTTCTTCTTCAACAAAAGAAAAAACTCTCAATAAACAGTAACAGCTTTACAAGAAGCCAGTAGAAAAATACTGTGAAACAGTAAGTTACCAAGTCTCATGAATGTTTAGTTGGTACGACAAGGACTGTTCTGTGGAAGTAGTGTCAAGTTATTGCTATAATGACTGTGTTGTTGTTTCAATTTTAGTTGTACAGAGGCAAGTTAGGGGGGATGGGGAGTTCACTTAATGTTCATTTTCTATTGCATTAATGAATAAGCTGATAGATAACACTTGTACTTTGGTAGGTAATTTCCATGAAAGGTTAAGGAGTACAGATATGTAAGTAAGCACGATTGGATGTCTTTCTAAAAGATTTGCCCTAGCTCAGCCAAAAGTGACAGGCTCAGTGCAGGAATTACTGAATGAAATTCTGTGGCCTGTTATGCAGAATGTTATATTCTAGATTATCATAATAGTCACTTGGGTCTATGAAAATACAGATCCTGAGACTGAAAGAAATCAGACTACTCACTGCCCCACTTTTCTTCTTTCAAGCTAGAATTCAAACACAAAAACTCGCATACAGTGTAGAACTGAATCCTGAAATGTTTGCTATTCATCTAGGTAGAACTTCTGCATACCTTAATGCTTGATAGTTCTCCAGATGTTTCAAAATGAGATATTTTTTCTTCAACCTATATGTAGCTTAATACAGTGCTAAATTTCTTTTAAAAGGTGCTCAGAAAGTGTTAGTTTTGTTGGATCTCAGGAAAGGTAGATAAAATAGATAATGTTATATCCTTTCATTGCATGAACATAAAATCATAAAATTGGAAGAGACCTTGAGAGGTTTTCTAATTCTGTCCCCTGTATTTAAGGCAGGACCAAGGATTATCTAGACCAGGGGTCGGGAACCTATGGCTCGCGAGCCAGATGTGGCTCTTTTGATGGCTGCATCTGGCTCGCAGACAAATCTTTAATAAAAAAAATAATAACGTTAAAAATATAAAACATTCTCATGTACAGTGATCCCTCACTTATCGCAGGTATTAGGTTCCTAGACCCCCCGCGATAGGTGAAAATCCGCGAAGTAGGAACTGCTCTCTGCAATGAAATTGACGCCTTGTTAATTTCACTGCGGAGGAGGACACACTCACACACATATGTTTAGTTTTAAACATATTGTATGGCTCTCAGGGAATTACATTTTAAAATATGTGGCGTTCATGGCTCTCTCAGCCAAAAAGGTTCCCGACCCCTGATCTAGACCATTCCTGAAAGGTGTCTGTCCAACCTGCTCATAAAAAATCTCCAATGACAGAGATTCCACAACCTCCCTAGGCAATTTATTCCAGTGCTTAACTACCCTGACAGTTGGGAAGTTTTTCCTAATATCCAACCTAACCTACTCTTGTTGCAATTTAAGCCCATTTCCTCTTGTCCAAATCTCAGAGATTATCAACTACAATTTTTCTTGCTCCTTTTTGTAACAATCTTTTATGTACTTGAAAACTTTTAACTTGTCCCCCCCTCAGTCTTCTCTTCTCTAGACTAAACAAAACCAATTTTTTCAATCATATGTCATGTTTTCTAGACCTTCAATCATTTTAATCATTGCTCTTCTCTGGACTTTCTCCAATTTGTCCACATCTTACCTGAAATGTAGTGCCCAGAACTGAACACAGTACTCCAGTTGAGGCCTGATCATCACAGAGTAGAGCGGAAAAATTATTTCTCGTGTCTTGTGTGACCCTTCCGTGCCCAGGGTAGTCACCTGATCAGGGCAGGTTGTAAAAGGAGAGCAGATTCTTCCAGCACTGGTGGGTGATGCTGAATTCAAACTTCCCAACCAGCCACAAACAGTGCTGCTGATTTCCCACACTGCTTATCAAGAAGCAAAAATACAAATATACACAGCCCCCTTTACTGTATTTCAGTCTCTGGCTCCCAATCAGCCACTAGGTCCGGTAAAGAGGCCAGTTATTTAAAACTCTATGCTCTTTACCAAAAAGGTTCTCCTGATGCCAAAGGATCAGCCACACTACCAGATCAATATAAGTTTGGATCTTAGCCAAAATACCATGCTGCCAGCCAATCCTTTAGTAACTAAAACTAAAGGTTTATTATGAAAAGAAAGAAACAAACTATGAGAGAAATTTTAAAGGATTAAAGCAATCAGATACATACAAATTATTTGAAAGTCCATATATATCAGGTTTCTAGTAGAAGTGTGGTGTTTGCAGGCTTGTATAGTCCCTCTGGTATACATCCAGTACCTGGAGGGGTCTCAGTCCTTTGCTTCACAGATTCAGTCGTAGATGAGCTGATCCAGAGGTAGATAGGTGGCTGAAGGCTGAACAGGATTGAAGACAAAATGGATCCCGGGCCTCTGCCTTTTATGTCTTCTGGCCCTTGCCATGCTGCTTGTGGAATTTTGCAGGAACCAAAATGGAGTCCAGAGTCACATGAGCAAGTCCTGGTGACTTGTCAGGTATTTCTCTGGTTTCTCCCCCTGGGCCCCTTGCACCTGTGAATCTCTTAATGGGCCATTAAGTAGGCTATTGTTGTAGCCATCGTGTCTGAGGTGTTACCCAGAATGATGATCACTTTTTTTGCAAGTGTGACACTGTTTACTCTTATTTAGCTCGTCGTCCAGCACGACCCCCAAGTCCCTTTCTGTGGTACTCTTTAATAGGCAGTCATTTCTCATTTTGTATGTGTGCAACTGATTGTTCCTTCCTAAATGGAGTACTTTGCATTTGTCCTTATTGAATTTCATCCTGTTAACTTCAGACCATTTCTCCAGTTTTTCCAGATCATTTTGAATTTTAATCCCATCCTCCAAAGCACTTACAACCCCTCCCACCTTGGTATCATCTGCAGACTTTACAAAGTGTACTTTCTATGCCATTATCTAAATCATTAATGAAGATATTAAACAGAACCCAATTCAGAACACCACTCAACGTTCTTTTCCAGCTTGAACCACTGATAACTACTCTGAGAATGCAGAGTATTCTGCATCAGGTATGCACCCACTTTATAGTAGATCCATCTAGGTTGTATTTCCCTAGTTTGTTTATGAGAAGGTCATGTGAGACAGCATCAAAAGCCTTACTAAAGTCAAGATATATTACACCTACTGCTTCCCCCCATCCACAAGTTTTGTTATCCTGTCAAAGAAAGCCACGAGGCTGATTTAACATGATTTGCTCTTGACAAATCCATGCTGACTATTATTTATCATTTTATTATCTTCTATGTGTTTTGCAAATTGAATGCTTAATTATCTTTCCGGATACTGAAGTTAAGCTGACTAGTCTGTAATTCCTTAGGTTGTCCTTATAGTGTTTTCTAGTTTTGACCTTTCCAGTCATCCATAATCTCTCTTATTTTCCATGACTTTTCGAAGATAATCTCTACTGGCTCAGATATTTCCTCTCTCAGCATCTTGGGTATTCTAGGATGTATTTCCTCAGAACCTGGTGACTTGAAGACATCTAACTAGTCTAAATCATTTATAACTTGTTCTTTCCCTATTTTAGCCTCTGATCCTATCTCATTTTCACTGACATTCATTAAGTTAAATGTCAATTGCTACTGAACTTTTTGGTGAAGACAGAAACAAAAATTCATTTAGCACATCTGCCATTTCCACATTGTCTGTTATTGTTTTTCCCTGCCTCATTGAGTGATGTCCCTGTCCTTGGTGTTCCTTTTACTTCTAATGTATTTGTAGAATCTTTTCTTGTTATCTTTTATGTCTCTAGTTAGGGTTGGTCTACACTACAGAGTTCTGTCGACAAAAGTTAGCTTTTGTTGACAATACAGTGGAGGTGTACACACTGAAATTCTCCTCCCACCGATGTAACTCCCCTCCTAGGCTGACATAAATACAATCACCTCAATTTATCTAAGTATAGTTAGGGTGACACAGCATCAATGTAGATGTTCCTTACATCGGCTGTTGGCTATCATTCTTGCCAATTTCCATGTCTCCACTAGAATTGACAACACAACCCCCAATTCCCCTGGAGAGCTGAGTAGCTGGACCCCACTCTTGGCTGGGAGTGGGGTGGGAAGAACCCCTCTCCCAGCGGGGAATGATCTGTGGGGGACGAGAAAGCCCAATGGGAGCCAGGAGCCTGTGGGGCAGTCAGCCTCCCCGCAGGGAGCTACAAGCGGAGCTGAGAGACTAGGCCTTCAGCTCCCCACACTGCCCCTCTTAGGTCAATGGAAGTGTTCTTCTTGGGGACACACATCACCGACTCAAGGAGAGTAATGTGGACATCAGCTACCGCAGTAATTAATATGATGGCTCTAAGTTGACCTAACATAGGTTGACTTATCCTTGTAGTATAGACAAAGTCTTAGTTTAATCTTAGTTTGTGCCTTAGCCTTTCTAATTTTGTCCCTACATATTTGTGTTATTTTTTTTATATTAATCCTTTGTAGTTTGACCTAGTTTCCATTTTTTGTAGCACTCTTTTTTGAGTTTCAGATCACTGAAAATCTCCTGGGTAAGCCAGGGTGACCTTTTGCCATCCTTCCTGTCTTTCCTACGCAGTAGGATAGGTTGCTCTTGTGCTATTAATAATGTCTCTTTGAAAAATAGCCATGTCCTTTGAACTATTTTTCCCCTTAGACTTGCTTCCCATGGGATCTTACCTACCCATTTCCTGAGTTTGCTAAAATCTGCCTTCTTGAAATCCATTCTTTTTATTTTGTTGTTTCCCCTCCTACCATTCCTTAGAATCATGAACTTGATCCATGATCATTGCATCCAAACTGCCTTCCACGTTCAAATTCTCAGCCAGTTCCTCCCTATTTCTCAAAATCAAATCTAGAGTAGTCTCTATCTTAGTAGCTTTCTCCACTTTCTGAAATAAAAAATGGTCTCCAGTACATTGCAAGAACATGTTGAATAATCTGTGCCTTGCCATGTTATTTTCCCAATAGATGTCTGGTAGTTGAAGTCCCCCATGACTACTAAGTCTTGTGCTTTGGGTGATTTTTTTAGTTGTTTATAAAATGCCTCATCTATGTCTTCTTCCTGGTTAGGTGATGTGTAGTAGACCCCTACCATGACATCACCCTTGTTTTTGCCCCTTTTATTCTTATACAGAGACTTTCAAGAAGTCTGTCTCCAATTTCCTTCTCAGCCTCAGTCCAAGTGTATACATTTTTTATATATAAGGCAACACCTCCTCCCTTTTTTCCTGCCTGTTCTTCCTGAGCACACTGTACCTTTCTATACTAATATTCCAGTCGTGTGCATTATCCCACCCAGTCTCTGTGATGCCAGCTATGTCACAGTTGTGTTTATTACCCAGCATTTCTAGTTCTTCCAGCTTATTCCTCATACTTCCCACATTAGTATACAGACATATAAGATACTGATTTGATTCCTCCCCTGTGTCTCTCTTCTCTCCCTTATCCCAGCTATAATGGCCCATGTTGATCCCAGATTCCAATCTTTCTCCCAGGTCTCCATGTTTTTGACTTACCTGTGGGCTGTTGTCTCCTGCCCCAGTTGAACCTAGTTTAAAGCCCTTCTCGCTAGGTTATTCAGTCTGTATCCAAAGATGCTCTTCCCCTTCCTTGATAGGTGGACCCCATCTCTGCTTAGCTGTCCTTCTTCCTGGAACAGCATCCTATGGTCATCCCAAAGCCCTCCTGGCAACACCATCCCCACAGCCAGGCATTCACATCCAGAATGCATCTATCTTGACTGGAAGGATAAAAGAGAACACCGCCTGCACCCCCAACTCCTTCACCCTTACTCCCAGAACAGTCACCTCTGATCTGCTCAGGGTCATACCTTCCAGTATCATTAGTGCCCACATGGGTGAGTAGCATGTGGTTAGAGGGTTGGATGATCCTTGACAGTTCCTCTATAACATCTTGGATACAGGCCCCGGGCAGGCAGCATTCTTCCCTAGATGCCATGTCAGGCCCACGGATGAATGCCTCTATCCTCCTCTGAAGAGAATCACCAACCACCACAACCTTAAGTTTCCTCCTGGGAGTGGTGGCTGTCATCCTCCCAGCCTTGAGGTATATGGCTTCTCCTCCTCCACCTTTGGGGGCAATTGCTCATTGCCAAGCAGCATAATGAACTTCATCACTATGGTGGGTGGGTTGGGGGTAGGGGTGAAGCACTGTCTGCTACCAGAGCTAACCAGCAGGCAGTGTCCTATCTGGGACAAAACTATATCATCTTCCCTCAGGAGTGTGACAATAGTCCTCTCTAGCTAGTTAGCTTCCTCAGCCTTGGACGTTTCCATATGAATACTCTCAATGAATTTCTCGTGTGCATGGATGCTCCTCAGGTTAGTCGCCTCCTGCTGTAGCTCTCCCACCTGTTTCCTGAGAGATTCCACTAGCAGACATCTTTTGCACTGGTTTTCTGTGAAAGGGAAATGCAGGCCACAATCTTGGCAAATCCACACCAGAATCTGGGTAGAGGCATCCACTATTAGGTTCTCTGTTTGGATACAGATGTGGGTGGAGGAGACAGGAGCAGCGACGCAGCCTTTCCTAACCATAGCGTCTATACTACGACTTGCTCTTACAAACTCCTGTTTTCAGTCCCCTGTTCGCTAGCTCCCTTGGTTGATTAGCCTCTGGCTTTTAAGGCCTTCTCTTCTAGGTCAGCCTTACCCTTTCATTAATCACAAAGGGGGAGGGTGATCAAGGCTGATTGAGGGAACAAAGGCTCAAACAGTCCCCAAACACACAATCCCCAGCTGATCCTGTAACTTTAAAATAACCTGAAAGAGAAAGATAAACACAAACAGCCAAACAAGCTCATTCGCCCCAAGTTTAGTACTCACACCTTGTTTGTTTAGGAGGGGGATCACCTTCTCTCCCTCTCAAACTCCCCTGTTTGCTATCACCTGTTTACTAGGTATCACAGATGTGTTCAACAGCTGTAAGTCGGATTTTTAGGCCTTTTCCTTCAGCTGATCAGTTGCTTGTGTAAAGTGCACATAGAATATGGGTTCAATATGTGCTCAATATGTGCAATGAGTATTTGAATATGTGGTATATAGTACAGTACTTCCCAGGAGCCACTGCGCTCTCGTTCACACCAGTGCTGCTGGCATGGGCTGAGAAACAGAAAAAGCACTTTCTAAAAATGATTGGCTTAAGAGTAAGATAAAAGTATATGAGTGCATATATTCAATTTTTAAAAACAAACTTGCGTACTCAGCTGCATTTGCAAATGCAATCTTAGTCTTTGCTACAAGTCTTTTATGTTGTTTGTGTTTTTAAACCCTGTAGGAAATAGTTATAAAACAATCACAACCTCTGACAAAGAATCATTAAATCCCATTTTAAAACCGGTTTCAGTTTTATGTATGTGATCACAGTTTTATGCCACTTCTGGAGATGTCTAATACTATGCTAATAAATTTATGAAATCTGTAGATAATTGCTGTTCATGCTTCTCTCTGTGTTCTGCTTTGTAGGCTTTAGTATCATATGCCTTCTATTTACTGTTTGTACAGTAAGATTATGAACTGAACAGTTTCCTTCAAAAATTTTCCTTTGAGCTACAATGTGTTGTCCACAATTGGTGCTGAAATGTGTGATGTATTTTAATCTCTGTTTTAGAATCTAGAATCTGTTCTAGAATCTGCTTCAATATCTTCATAATTGTGATCCTGCATTTGTTTTTGTGATTTGACGTATCATGGATGCTTATAAGCTGCAAGTGTGGATTGTGTGCTCTTCCAGATAAAAGCACACAAGAAGAGGTTCTGCAGTAGGTTTGCATATGCATTAAGAGAATAGTTTCTATCAGTCTGCACATTTGTTCATTTTTCTTTGTATTCTTAATTTAGATAGTACCATTAATTTATCTCTACCCATATTTTTTTTTCCTGAACTCTTATTTGTTCCTACGTTTCATTTTGGTTTTCTTTGTATTGGGATCTTGTTCCATTGAGTATAGCATGTAAAAAAGATTCTTCCCTAACACTTACTGTGAGCTTTAAAACAAATCATGAACATGTATGAACTTGGTCTTTTTTTCTTAACATTTCAGTCAGGGCGAAGGACATTTAATGGCAGTGTATTGTTTCATTTTCATTTGTGTCCAGTAGATCACCTTCAACACCACCACCACCACTAACTTTGGTTCTGATCTCATTTATTCAGGAGTTAACCCTGAACTTGTCTAAATGATCAGTTAGTGTGCCACAAGCTGAGGTATAAACCTACTGTGCTCCAGCATGCTGCACACTAGCTGTACTGCTGTATGACAGCGCACACTAGAGAATATTTAGTGCACAGCAGCATGGGCCACACATGGACAGTTAACATGCAGCATGCTGGAGTGCTGTAGATTTACACCCCCGCATACTGCTCACTAAACCAACGCTTTAGACAAGCCCCCAGTGTAACTCTGATGGAGTTATCTTTGATTTACGTCACTTGACTTAGTGCCACATGACATCTTTAATTTAAAAACCTGTATTATATGGAATTAACAGAGCACACGTTAAATGGATTAAAAACTGCGTCTCACACTGATCTCAAAATGTACTTGTTAATGGGGAGACACCAGTGAACAGGGTTTTTTGTGGCAGGGTCCTCCAGGAGTCAGTTCTTGGGCCAATGCTATTTAATATTTTTATCAACGATCTAGGTGATAATATAAAATCTTTTCTGGTAAAGTTTGTAGAGAGACAAAGATAGATGGGGTAGTAAATAATGTGGAGGACCTAATAGATAACTGCCTCCACATGAGCTCTTGGTATACAGTGCAGTGGCTAAAACGGCTAATTTAAGGCTTAAGCTAGGTTCGTTCTCATGATGTCAGTTGCATAGAGGCCACTGAACACAGGGAGGGACAGGTTTCTCTTGATGCTGCCCAGCCATTATATTTTATGTCTTCTGGGAGTTTTTTCCATCCTGCTTTCATTGAGTCATAGTCAAAGATGATTCTCATGGGGAAGTTGGTAGGCATTTGCAGCCGATGACCACTAGCGCCTTAAAGAGCACTGGGCAATCATTTGAGAGAGCAGGATTTGTTTTGTTAGAAAAATTGATCTGTTGATTCAACTTTAGTTTGTACATTTGATGTTTTGGATCATTCAGAGATGCTTCATCTGAATATTTCCAATTTCTTTTTAATCTTGGCAATACGGGACTCAATCTCTCTCAATCCCATAGGTCAGAAAACTGACTACTGAAGAGTTATACATCCTCAGCTTCATCTGCCTATTTATCAGGGTGTTTGGTTTGCACAAGATGTTATAAGGTTCCCTATTACTGATAATGTTTTTGCAGTGTGGGCTTCAAGTTCTTTTTCAATGTTTTCTGTTTTAACAACAATAGAACTGAGATTGGTGGTGATTTTACCTATCTTGACTGAATGGTTGCTCACTAAGATGCAAGAGCCCGCATCCTATACAAAATTGCTGACCAGAAGAATTTTGATTTTACCTCAGTTACTTTTCAGGCTTTTTGCCGCTGAGCTTTCCAGGGCTTTAAGTACTGCAACTAGCTCATCCATTGATTCAACAACTAATTCTATGTTGTTGACAAAATCAACATAGGTGAGGTTCTTTTCATCAAGGTGTATGTCTAAACTTACTTAGTGTCTGGTCAAGCACTAAGTCTGACAGCACTGAAGGGTTCTGGGATTGCAATGTATCCTTGTCAAACACCCAACTTAATTTGGAAGAAGGAAGTTCTTTTCCCATTTACAAGAATGCATCTTCATATGGAAGATGAAGCATTCAACAGGCTAGTCAGGGAGGCCTCGGAGTTTAAAGATCAGCCAAAACAATTCCCTGTAAACAGAGTCAAATGCAGCTGTGATATTTACAAATGCAGTATGAATGGGGCACTTGAATTCTTGTGCCTTCTTGATAAGCTGATACTGTGAAGCTTTGCTCCATCGTGAAATGGCAGGGAGTGAAGCCAGTTTGTGATGGTGGTCTTTGACTCCTTAACACATCAGTGAATCAAGCCAGCAAAACAGAAGCAATAGCTTTTCCCAAACAAATAGAAAAGTAATATCGCAGTAGTTACAACAGTCTTGTTTTCTGCCTTTACAATTCCAAAGCAGTAAAATGATATCTTTTTTGCCAGTCAGATGGGGCCATCTCTATTCTCCAGATATTTATCTGAAGCTACAAAAGGATAGTGGGTCCAGAGCTTTTTAACAGTTCTTCAGGAATTTCACAGATTCCTGCCTTCCAGATTTCCCTTAAGCTTCTTTTCAGCTCCATGGGTTTCATCAATAGTGAATTTGCTAGGATCATTTTGTGTAGAATCAGTCATCTTGGCAGCAGCCTTAATACCAGAGGCTTCAAAAATAGGGTATAGGCCGTAGATGTATAAAAAGGGAATATCAGACAGAAATGGAGAAGTGATCTTGCCTCTATGCACAGTATTGGCTAAGAGCACTACTATAATGCTTTGTCCAGTGTTGGTGTCCACACCTGAAGGATGTGGAAATACTGGAGATGGTTCAAAGCACAGCCACAAAAATGATCCAGGAGCTGGAAAAAAATGTTTTACAATGTGTGATGGGTTCACACCATTCAGTGCCAGACTGGCGTCTCCTGCTGGTTGTCTGAGGATTAGCTGATGCCCAGGTCCGCGGTCTGCGCACTTTCACTCTTTCCCTGCAGCATAGCCCTTCCCGCAGCTGTCAAGAACTGCAGCATTCTCTTTGTGGCTCGGCCTTCCCCTTCCAGGAGGTGGTGAGTATCTCAGTTCTAGAGTCTAGCCACTTCCCCAGGGCCGGGGGGGAGAGGTGAGCGGGGACCCAGGCCCACCCACTACTCCATGTCCCAGCCCAGAGACTCTGTAGATAGCAGCCTTGTTGCGTTTCCTTAACATCTCACCAGTGCTGCTTCAAATTCCCTGAGCTATTTCCCTGTGGTCCCAACACCTTCTTCGCCCTCTTCTCAGGGCCTGTAAGTCCTAGCAGCCAGCCAGGAGGTCTCTCTCTCTTGCTCCCTGGTCGCTGCTAGCAGCTGCCTTGTCTGAGGTGCCACTGCAGCCCCCTAGAATTCAGTCCTTTCCCCTGGGCTCCCTGAAGCAACTAACCACCTCTGGCCCTGCAGCTCTTTGTATGTGGCCTGCTGGGTCCTGATTGGCTGCTCCTTGCAGCCTCTGTCAGATTGGCTGCTCTTAACCCCTTCTCTGCCAAGTGTGGGGCACACACCCCATCACACAATTTGATGCCGAAGGAGCTTAATCTATTCAAATTACTAACGAGAAGATTGCGAGGTGACTTGATTGCTTTGTATAGGTACTTACATGTGGAAAAGACATCTGATAGTGAGAGCATTTCAGTCTTACAGATGAAGGCATGAGAAGATCCAATGTCTGGAAGTTGAAGTTTCATAAATTCAACCTTTTAATAAGATGCAGTTTCTTACCAGTGAGGGTAATTAAACATTGGAACACTTACCAGGGCAAGTGATAGACTCACCCTGACTCAGAATCTTTAAAATTAGATTAGATTTCTTTCAAAAAGCATTACTTCAGTTTCTTGGAAATTCTACCGCCTGTGTATGCAGGATACCAAAGTAGATGATCATAATGGTTGCTCCCTTCTGACCATAGCACCTATGAACTGAGATCAGACTCAGGCCCTTTATTTCTAGGAGCAGCAAAGTGTCTACAGAACCTCCAAGAAAAGGCAACAAATGTCTTGATTTAATAATAGGGGGCTTTATATCAGTGACGGTGCTGTGAAGTCCCCACACATGCTGTCGTGGCAGGATCTCTTTGCCTGTTGTGTGACAGAGAGTTCTGAGATGCAGGACTCTCCTTAGTGTCAGAGACACAGTCAAGATGCAGGCTGTGAGGCAGATATCTCAGAACGCAAAAATAAATGGGGCTGAGTAAGCAGGTCTTTGACCCCTACCTACTTTCTTTCCATTGCATATAGATTCAAATAATTAGACCCATATGTCATCCTCTGGCTGAATGCTGACTACAGAGACAAGAGCTAATGTGATTCTCCCTCTCCATCTGTTCAAGCCCATTGTGAGAACCGGGCTGGAAAACACAACATCATCTCCAACTGAAGTCTGTAAAAGACTGAGGTTGCAAAGTTTATTTTGTGGTGAATTCCCACACACTCTCAATTTAATAGCCATAGGAATCTACATCTGGGAAGAGATGAACTTTGAAACATCATTGAGCATGCTCTATTAATGCCATTGTTGTTAATGTTATTATTTAACAATGAAAGTGTTAAAATGTGTAAAATGATATGGCTTATAGCACAAGGAGCTTACGAGATAAAATATTCAAAAAACAAGATATTTATTCACTGATACATAAGGTACTCTTTAACTTTCATTAATTAGAATTCAAAATAGCCACTTGGAAAGCTGATTATTCTTTGGACAACCTTGACAAGACAGAGAGATTTTTACTTCAGTTAAGGAACTCTTTTTTAAAGTCCTGACCAGATCCAAGAGGCATTTCTCACTCTTAAAAATCCTTTGAAAAATCTACCAGTTACTAAGGATACTCCATGCAAAAGAGTGTATAGAGTACTAAGGATACTCTATGCAAAATTTTCTTCCCAAGAAAATTAATCTTTTTCAGAACTAGCAAGCCAAGCTGTTACAGCCTGAAATGGTTTAATGTAAAAATAGAAACCTACTGTTTACTCTCTACTGTATGTAGAAATTTCATTCCTTAGACCTACTGTAGCTTCAGTATGATAAATTAATAGTTTATTTAGGGTCTTTTAAAAGAAAACTATGTGGTGGGTTCTTATCTGGTTGGCCAGAAAAAAAGGGGGTTTTGACCTTGTAGGGAGGGGGCTGCCTCTGTAGTTGGCAGCAAAGGAGGAAGAAGTCGAAAGTTTACCTGGATTGAGTAGGGAGGATCAGCAAGTGACAGGACCAGACAGGGGGCACTGCTCTTCCAGGGTTGGTGGGGGAGTATTTGTACCCCAGGCAGTTCCATAAAATCCCTCTTTAGCCAGAGTAATTGAGGATGCGTCCTGGCAGCTGTGCAGTACAGGTACTTGTTATGGATGGGATATGGCTATTGGATAAAATAGATTGGAAGAGGCTTTAGAGGAAAGCATCCAGTAAGGAAGCTGGGAATTAGGGTTTCAGGCCTCCACATGTCTGATACAGCCCCCTTAACACTCATATGAGGGGGAGTGGGTAGTGGGAGGCTTCTCGACAGCCCTGCCAAGTACCAGAAAACAGTTAAGGAAATAAGGATGACCTGTGCCGTACAATTTATCATCAGGTACACCCTTCCCTCCCTCCCTCCTTCCCCCCCCTCCCCGCCTGGTATTTGAAGTGAATAAAGCACTGGCCTAGTTAATCCACATCCATTGCCTCTTGTCTTTCTCCTGGCACGGCCGGACAAAGTTAAATTTGTAATTTACTTACCTAAATTGTGCTCACAGTTACTGCGATTATGAATGGAAATTTGGTGAATGCATTAGCAGTGGTCAGTTATGTGTCTAACTGTCCACTTATATGCACAATTACCCAATTTCTGAGTTCAGTGATAGAAATTGTGTGTACAAATTGGATAAACAATTTCACACACATTTTGTGTGCCTTTTTAAAAAATAAGATTAGGCAGTGAAAGCTATGACAGACTAAGGATGTTCTTGTCTTTTCTTTGTGTTAGTTTCCACAGCAGCTTATTTCCCCCGGCCTCAAACACACACACTTAATACATGCATTAGTAAACCTCACTGTTTGCTTACCCCACATTTTAGGTACATTTATGAAGGTTTCTTTAGACTTTTTCTTAAACATGTTTAGCCAAAGGCGTGGAGTTTTTTTCTATCTGTTCTGCTGGATGCTATGGCAAATGAAGAGAAGGCAGGATATGTGGGTTTTTTTGGCATTCTTGTATGATTATTAACTCCATCTACTAGAGAGAGCCAACTTAACCCAATAGTTCACATAGTTGTGAAACCTACAGAATAGAAAATTCATAGATCCCAAGGCCAGGAGGGACCAATTGTGATAATCTAGTCTGACTTCTATAACACAGGCCATAAAACTTCCCCAAAATAATTCCTAGAGCATATTTTTTTAGAAAAATGTCCAATCTCGATATAAAAATTGTCTGTGATGGAGAATGCACCAGGACCCTTGGGAAATTATTCCAATGGCTAATTACTTTCTCTGTTAAAAATTTACACCTTATTTCCAGTCTGAATTTGCCTAGCCCAGCCACTGGGACAGTATCTAGTTTGTGTACATGGTAACCTTTCCATATAGTAACCTTTGTGCAGTAGCTTTATGGTAACCTTTGTGTTGCTGCCAGACCGGGTGCCAGCTCATGCCGAAGCTCCAGGTCAGTTCACTTGTGTATTAATATGGATCAAAGTAATTGATAAATGCGTAAGAGTGTGTTTGGTGTTTAAACTTCATGAAAACTAACAGGATGTTAAATACATAGTTTTCACTTATCTGTATCCTCTTACAGTTTAATAGCAAATATTTGCATATGGATACCCCTGTAACTAAGTAACTCATCAAAGAAGAAAGAAGCCTTGTAGAATACAAATGAAGAACTTTAACAGAAAAGTGCTCATTTCAAAGCAAGCGGTCATTGCATGTGATAATTGGAGGTCCAAGACTCTAAATGCATTCCTCATATTCTGTCATGAGAGGGAAAGCCCACGTGGGTAGTGACATGGTCGGATTGTTTTCTGAGCAAAGAAGCGGTCAGAATGGATTGAACTGTTTGGATTCTTACATGGAGGTGTACCAGATGCAAAGTGGAGATCCCCACATACAATTTGAGTACCATGAAAAGAGTTTTCGGAGACTGGCAGTTTATTACATCACTGTTACCATTTGGAATTACAAACTGTGACTCACCTGTGCATTTATTTGGCCTGCTTTAACCTCTCAATAACTCCCATTCTTTTTTCTTAGCTACTAAACCTTTAGTTAGTTTACTGTAGAAATGGTGTAAGATCTAAAGTATCAATTGATCTGGGGTTAGTAACTAGTCCTTTGGGACTGGGAGCAACCTGATGTGATGTGATTTTTGGTATAAATGATGTTTTATCACAAAGTCCAGTTTGTCTGGGTGGCAAGATAGACTGGAGAGTTTGAGTGGATTATATGTGACTCCATGGTAAGACTGGGATAGTGATCCAGACGTTCACATTTGTTACTGGCTTGGCAAAATCTCATTATAGAACACACCACCAGGGTGTCTGCCCTTTTTCTGACAGTCTGCCCTGATGTATGCACTCTCACTCGTGAGCCACTCCAGAGAGCATGACAACCTTATCGCAATTTCTGTGTTAATAGTAATATAGTATTATACTCCTAAACTCTTTACAATAATTTTAACATAGCTACTATTTGAGGGGAATTAATCCAGTGCTGACAAAGTTGCTTCCAGAGTGCTGCAGAGAAGATTTCATTATCTTGGACAGTAGCATCAATACTTTGAGCGATGACTGCTTTCTTTATGTTCCCAGTGGTATTGTAAGGTTTCCTTGACAGTCCTACTAATATGAAGGTGATGGAGAGTTCTGCCAAGAAAGCTTGTGATGAGTTTAGTTTCTCTAAGGAAGCATGTGAATTCTAGGCTTAAACCCAGAGCAAACATGTGCCAAGACACCATCTAAATCTCAATGAGCCCACAAGCTGGAAAGCCCTCTCTGACGTGATGAGGAGATTTGTTACTCAAAGAAGGCATTCTAGACTGCACCATGGATTTAATTGTTGCAGGCTTATTATTATTATTACTTCTTTTCAGTTAGTATTTCCAAAGATTTAAAAAATGTTCTAAAGTTGAATTGAGGAATATATGTTGTTTTTTCCCAGTTTGTGTAATTAAAAAAATAAGCAGGGAGTGCAACTAGTTTTAGATGCAAGTGAAGTCAATTATGTCGCTCCCTACACTGACAAATTGCTAGGTCGTAACAACACATTCCAGTAACAGTACCATTTAAGTTAAAAATCTTTTTCTTTTATGTGTTCTTCAGGATCTAAACTTTAAAAGTTGTATCACTCAGTGACATTTTTAAAGCGGTTATTGCTGTTTTAATTTAGGGTTATTTAATAATATTTTCAGCACAAACATTTTTCCCCCCCTGATTTGGCCTAGTACCTAAAAGATCTCTCTAGCACCAAATCTGTTGTGGAGAAGCCTTTATTCTTAAATTTGATCTCTCTGACTTCTATTAAGAATTCAAACATAAAAGTTGAATGTGAATTTTTAGCCATTAAATGGACAGGTCAGCTGCAGGGTCGGAAGGTGGTGAGCTCTTGAAGGGAGACTGGCACCACTGTTGATGATAGCCTTGAGCCATCCTTGCATGGAGACAGCATCAAACGGAGTTGCAGTCAGGGAAGGCTGCTTCTTCTTTGAGTGCTTGCTCATGTCCATTCCATATTAAGTGTGTGTGCGCCATGTGCACCAGTGCCGGAGTTTTTTCCCCTAGTGGTATCCATAGGATCGGCTCTTACACCCTCTGGGGTCATGTATACGCTGGTATGTAGGGCACCACTGGCCCCCCCTCTCAGTTCCTTCTTACCGCCCAGGACAGTGCTGGAACGTTCTCTTGCTGCTGCAAGCTCTTACAACTCAGTGGTTTTTCTTAGCTACATTAATGTATATAGCTAAGGTAGTTAGTTTGCTAAGTGTTTAGTTTTTTTGGACATATGGTAGGCAGATGAACGTGGCCCAGTGATGGGACATGACCTCGTCTGTGGGCTTCAAGTCATGTGCTTCGTGTAAGAAGCCTATGCTCGTCAACAACCCTCACTAGAGCTGCCTGGGAGAGGCTTGTGTGAGATAAGTGCAGAATTTGTAAAGGGCTCAGGCCTTGCACTAAAAAAGATTGAGAGGTCAGATTGAGAGCACTTCTAATGGAGTCGGCCCTTTGACCGGCCTCAGAGCTGGGCTGGTCTGACTTGGCCTCAAGTACCTCGGCTTCAGTGCAGAGCATCCCCCTCCCATCACCAACTGGCTCCTGGCATCAATCACAATCTCCAGTGCTGAAGAAGAAATCCAAGACGATGCATATTGAACGGGTGCTTGCTGGTCCCAAGAAAGGACAGGAAGAACACAGGTGACCAGTTGAGACCCGTGTCAGGCCACCTGTCCCCATCGGGGCTTGGGGTGGCATTGGCCTCGCCTATTTGGATCTCAAGCCCAACGTCAGACCCACTGCTGACTCCTGGGAGCAGCAAGGGCCACTGGCACCTTATGGTACCGACCACTCCAGAGGCATTCCAAGCGGTGAAAGACCGCCTGACAATTCCTGTGCCTCCCTACACCTCGGGAAGAGAAGGCCCCGTACCAGGACACTACTGGTACCATTGACTGCAGGGCCATACAGAGGCAAGCCCACTCACTATGAGGCCCC
Organism: Mesoclemmys tuberculata; assembly: GCA_007922155.1. Taxonomy (NCBI): domain Eukaryota; kingdom Metazoa; phylum Chordata; order Testudines; family Chelidae; genus Mesoclemmys; species Mesoclemmys tuberculata. The sequence continues at coordinate 42,502,615 of ML675603.1, forward strand.
ACAGCAATTCCCGACCCAGATGTCAGTTCTTGGCTGCATGTGGGCGACTGATGTCCTGCCAAATTGGGTCACTGGACCCACAGGCATTGGTCCCCTGAGCTGCATTGTAGGAGGTTGGGCTTATGACACCGGTTTCTGGACCCACAGCACTGGTCCTCGGAGTTGCAGCACCGGTGTCCAGATCACTGTCGCTGGTCCCCTGAATCCTGGCACGGATGCCCAGTGTCCTGATACTGGTCACTACCGAGACAGTACAGGAAGCTGAAGGTTTAGAACCAGTTGCTAGACACGTGACACCCAGGCTCCCAGCACCGCTCTCCAGTACGAGGACACCGCCATTTCCAACATGGTGGGGAAGGGCAAGCGACAATGGCACCACTGTCCCCCGAGAGCAGCTTCTCAGACTTGGGACCTCTTGTGAGGGTTTGGCCGCCGGGGCATTGGCCCATGACGTGGCAGTTTTAGAACCCGTGGGGGTTTCCCCCTGTCCTGGGATCACAAGGACAGTCATTCTCTGGGGCTTCAGGAAGAAAATCATCAGCGGTCACTCGCCCAGCACCTCACTTGGATGTCGAGTCAGACCAAGAGTCCAAGGCCTCCACTGTAGCCCCAGAAGGGGCCACCCCAGCCAGGGAAGAAGAGCTCACCCCCTGGTCCTTGCCAGTGTCGTCGTCCTCACCAGATGAGGCTTAGTGGGACCCTTCGCCAATGTCCTGCATGATGATTTCAGGGCTCACCAAGAGCTGCTCAAATGAGTAGCATCAAACCTGGGCCCACAGGCGGAGGAATTGAAGAAGCCTTCAGATGAGCTTTTTGACATCCTACCAACAGCATTTCCATCCAAAGTGGCTCTCCCAGAAACCAGGGGTGGCTGAAGTCTGCCTCCCAGCAGGGAGGAGAGAAGCCCTGGGTGGCTTCTCCACCTGCTCCCAGCTGAGACCTGAGCAGCCTTGTCAATTTCAGGCTGAGCCATGAAATTGAGAAGGCTGCCTGGCTTCTGGCAGGGAGCAGGAGGAGGCGAGAAGCCGGGGCAGCTGGACTCCACATGCACTCCCTGGGCTGCTTCCCCCTGAGAATGGTGAGGGAAGCCCCTGGCGGCTTCCCCTGGCTCCCAGTGGGGAACAGGGATGGGAGAAGGCTGAGGGGAGCCAGCCCCCCAGGAGCTAGCCTATGGGGCTCCTGATAGGGAGCTGAAAGCCCAGCTCCTCAGCTGACACTGCCTTTCTTAGGTCAATGGAAGTGCTTCTGGTGAAGATGCACTCCCCTGTCCCAAGGAGGCTAGTGTGGATGTCAGCTGCGGTGGCTATAAACCAACATGTGTTTTGTCGACTTAGTTTTTGAGTGTAGAGAAGGCCTAAGTGAACAATGGAGTTATCTGAATAAAGTGTAGGATCAAAAATCTGAACAGTTCTTTCCATCTTTCTGACTCTATAACTGAGGCCTGGGTTAGAGAGTTTTACAGAAGGCCTCAGTAATCCCTAACCAACTTAAAAGACATCCACATTTATACTGACTGAAAGGTAAACAAAGTCAGCAAACTTACTGCACTTACAGTAGCATTTGAAAAGTGTGTGCATGTGTGTCTACACACACATGGATATTAAACCTATATAATAGAGCTGAAATGTAGTTAAATCTGTTTGTCTTAATTATACAGTAATAATGCCATATTGTAATCTTAAAACTTAAATGTACAGAGTAATCTTTAATTTTATATGCGGATGGTTTTTCATAGTAGTAGTAGTCAGCTTTAGTTCTGATTTTGTGTGTGCATTTTGGACCTTCATTAAGAGGACACATCAGAGATGAGATTAGATACATGTTACAGTTAATCACAGTAGTTCTTATGTATTCCACTTTTATAAGTATTTGTAGATCTTTACTATCTAGATAGAGCAATGTTTGATTGGAACCTTATGTTTGTTTGTTTAATTATTGAAAGGAATAGAATGATTCCGTTATTTTAGAACATGTACTGCATTTATAGCCACATATGGTAAAAGTGAATTAGTTATATTCAGAATTTGTTTTCAGTCCTTAGCAGGCTGTTTGATGAATAAAAAAGCACAAATTTAAAAACCTGAACTTTGAGGGGAGGAGGGGGACATTGCATTAAATACCCATTTCAACCAATGTAATAGAAAAAGCCATACAAATTGATACATATAGGAGCTATTTTCTTAAGTTAATAGTCTTTTCTGGAGTGGATAGTTTATCAATATTGGCATATTTTCAAAGGTTTTCAACACATACTCCAATGAAGACTATGACCGGAGAAATGATGAAGTTGACCCAGTGGCTGCATCAGCTGAATATGAACTTGAAAAACGTGTGGAAAAACTGGAGCTTTTTCCAGTGGAGCTAGAAAAAGGTATGCATTCTGTGTACTTTTTGCAATTTCTCTAAACTGATATGCAAGTCTATAAAGGGATTGCTGCACTTGCCTAGAGGGCATAACTTTAATTCCCATGGAACCATTGCAAATATCTTGGCCCTTCAGACTGAAAAATATTCAATAATGTGATTTAAGGAACCAGTTCAAGGACACACAGTTCTATATTTCTGTAAGAGTATTGTTTCCTGTGGTTTAGCTAAAACATTAATTGACATGATGTTTCATATTAACGTTTCAGTCTCCTCTTGAACATTAAGCATCTTGCTTAACTGTAGAAACCTTTTCAAAATGGCACATGCAATATTATCTTTCTATGGTGTGTTATTAAAACTGCAGGAAATTAAGGATCTCACCACTGAAATAACTAAAAGTAGGTTTAGTCGTATGAAAAAATCAGAATAAAACAAGAACCGGAGCACAAATGTACTTCTTTAAATGCCAAATTACTTTAAAAATCAAATATATATTACTGCTTTTACTTGTCTTCTCCACAGATGAAGATGGACTTGGCATCAGTATTATTGGAATGGGAGTTGGAGCAGATGCAGGCCTTGAAAAACTAGGAATATTTGTCAAAACAGTAACAGAAGGTGGGGCAGCCGAGAGAGATGGCAGGTAAACTAGATTCAGTGTCTGGAAACTTCTTCAACAATCGTTATTATGGATTTTGATTTTTGCAGAAAATAATTTCTGGACGTATGCATGTGGCAAAAAGTTCTGTGTAGTTTTACAGCTAGAGATTTGAGTTAGTGTTAAGGTCCAAATGTTCTAATCTGGTTACCTAAAGATAGGCATCTCAATAAAAGTAGCGACCTGAAATTTCAGAAGATAATTATTTCGATGATCTCATTTGTAATGCTTTAAAGAGGATAGATCTTTAGATAGTTGTTGCTCCCAACTTCTTGAAAACAAAACTCCTTTAGCATTTCTGAAGTTGGGTGTCCAAAATGAAAAGTGCTGAAACATTTTTAATGTCTTTGAATGGTGGTGAATGCCTGCAGCTCCCATTGGCTTCTAAGGGTATTTTAGATGGACAGTATCTATGAAAATAAGTTTATCAGCAATATTTTTCTAATTTTTCCTGTGTGCTTTTGTGCCCTTGAGTTCCTAATTTCTCACTTAACATGCACTTTTTGAAAATCATTAGAGCAGAATGACCTTCAGCATTATAAATTCTTCAAATGATTGCACATGTGCATTCCACTCTTGGTGTGCGTGCACCCCATGTATAGTCACTGGAAATTTTCCCTCGGTGACCATTGGGGCAGCTTGAGCGCTCTCTGTTGCTGCATGCCACTAGTACTGGTATAAAGGGCCCTGTTGTCCCCGAGCCTCTCAATTCCATCTTACCGCTTATGATCGTCACTGGAACTGCTCTTCTTGCTTTTGCAAGTACTCTCAGTGGACTGGGTTTTCTTCTATTTACTGTAAATGAGTTAGTGTTATTAAGGTTATTAGTGCTTAGTGAGTGAGTTAGGTTTTTATCCCTTCTGAGCATTTCAGTCGATTCCCAGTGCTGAAGGATGCCTCGGTCACTGGGCTTCAAGCCCTGCATGTCTTTCAGTAAGGCTTTGCCTGTGAGCGACCTGCACTCAAGTTGCTTGAAGTGCCTCAGGGAAGCTCATATTGGGCAGCATTGCCAAATTTGCAGCGCCTTTAAGCCTGGTGAAGCCAGACTGAAGTTTCTACTAATGGAGGCAGCCTTGAAAACTCCATCTGAGCCTCTCAGTGGCAATTCCATTCTCATTCCCGTTGCATTCAGATTTGATCTCTTAGGATCACGGTTGGCTGCTCCACCCAAAGCAAATTGCATAGACCAAATGTGGATAGTTTAGTCTGATAAAAACAACTCACGCTTGATTTGCTACACAAATATCAAACCTATCAGCCAAAAAATACGGAGGGGCATAATAACAATACTACAGTAGATACTTTAAAATTTGGTAAAACTATAATCTCTTCTCCAAAAATCTATTAATTTTATGTACCTTATTGAACGCAAATATCTGTGACATTCCAAGCTGTACAAGCTTCAGAAGGCTATGTATGCTGGTTCTATTGCACACTGACCAAACCAGGCTAACAGTGGGTCTTCTGCAGCAGACCCAAACAAACTAATATCTCGAATTCCATAGCAAGAATTTGCATAATTTTTCAGGGGAATTTATGGTGCTTGGTAAGTGTTGATAATTCAGATAATCTGTCTCCCAGTTTGGACCTACAGGTCCTGCTACAGCTTTTGGGGAGGAGACATGAATTTCAGATCCCAATTCTGACCTACCAGGCTTAAAAAATGTTATTAAGGAAGAGGAGAAGCTTATGTCTCATATGTTGGTGGATTTTCTACCACTATGAATCAAAACTGGATGTCTTTCTAAAGATACACTCTAGCTAGCTCATGTATAAGTTGTTGGGCTTCATGCTGGAATTATTGAGTGAAGTTCTATGTCATGTGTTATGCAGATGGTCAGACTAGCTAATCACAATAGTCCCACCTGTGATCCTTCTCTCTATTCTCTAACTTACTTACATTTTTGAGTGGGTCATAAGAGGTTAATATTCAGAGCACAAGTCTCTTCCTTCATTTTTCTGGTTGACGTCTAGAAAGAACCTGTCAGTCAAGGAGATCATACTCAATTTTTGTTTTGGCCCCTTTAATATTTGTCTCCAATTGACTAATGCTCAAGCAGCCAAGAAAGAACTCTCTCATGTTCTTTCTAAAACACTTCATTCATTTGAAACAGGTACACACAGCCCTCTGAATAAGGCAGCCTATCTCTGAGTGTGGAACATCTATGATACATCAGCTGTGGAGGGTTCTTTCAACTTCATCCTTATGTGGGTGATAATCAGTAAATCAGTAACGCTGATATCCAAAAGACTGTCTTTTAGCAATAAATATGATTACATTTTGAGGGATGACTCAAATATCCAAGAATAATTGAATAAGATTGAGGTGGGATTTCTGATATTGTAATTTAATTTTGCAGATAAGAATTGTACTTCAGTAACTGCAGTAAATTTTCCATGTCTTTCTGCAAAAGTCAACAGATTACTTTGTGTAGTACTTGCCGTCAGAAAGATGGGAAACTTGTAATGAGGGAATTCAGAGTGACTGAGTACCACTGACTTGATTTATGCTGCTCCAGACATAGTAGATGTTGGGTAGTTGCCTTATAAAGAGCGTTCTGTGGTATTGTCATTGGCCAGTTTAACCAGGGAGATTGCTGTAAGATCCAGTCCAAATTAAGAGTAGGATCATTGACTACTAGGGGTAATAAAAAGTGAAGGAATCAGTGGACAAACTGAACATGAAATACCAATACTCCTATCATATATGATAAGGTAGCTAGCTTCTTTGTATAGATAATCTCCCAGTTTAAGGACAGGACAGGTATAGTGGGCGATGGATCATTTGAAAATATTTTTCTAATAATAAATTTACCTGAGCACAACTGCTGAGGAATGTGCAATAGTTCACAACTTGAAACATATACTAAATTATATCTCTGCACAATTTTACTTCACATTTTAGGACCTAATTCTGCAACCCTTTCTGATATTAAGTACCAATTATGCAAGTTTTTCTAGCAACTTAAATTACTGAATATGAGTAATAACTGGTGTTCCCTGTAAGTTAACCTTGAAGGACTGGCTCTTAGAAAATAATTGTCAGAGAAACCACCAATTTCATTAATAATAAAATACTGTTAAACTTCTTTTTTTTAAGTCTTTGTCACCTATAAACCTCCCATTTGAAATTTAATTTATTTATATTATATATATATATGTAGTTAGGTCTGAAGAGATCTACCTTACTTGGAGCTGGTGAGAAATAACATGTTGTTCAGATTGGTGCCAAACCATCCAACACATCTCTAAGAACAAGTCAGGAAAGAATTGAGGAAGAAGCAAATGGGGAAAAATTTGAAAATAACTACCTGGAAATTAATTGTAATTGGTGTAATAGTTTATAAATGAATGAACATCCTTCATCTTCACAAAAAATCCTTTGATATGTAGAAAGAAGAATCCTGTTGATTATACTGTTTCAAAAAAGGTTTTAGGACTAAATTTTTCCTCCTGCCTCTTTGTCACTTAATGCTGATTTCGTAAAGACAATGACATCTGTGCACCGTCTAATACAAACTTGACAAAATCATCTTGACACTTATATCTTCAAAATCCCAGATGGATAAAGAGAGAGGAAAGAATTCCATTTTCTGAAAATCAGTTTCCGATTACATAGAAAACATTTATTATTATTGCTTATTTTGGTAGTTGTCTGCAGTGTCTAGGATTCTTTCAAAACATAGAAAAAGACATGATTCAAAAATAAATGTGATTACTCTTACATATATAGGAATACATACTTGATATAATATAGGAAATGTCCTTTTGGATGGCACATATTGCATGTTTGGAGGACCAAGAAGACAAATAGGAGATGGAAATAAATTAGTAAGCAGCAAAGGAAAGAAATACAGAGAGGAAATGATAACCAGAGTGGGCTAATGGGCGTACAGAAACATAACCTGTCAATCTTTTTATATTATTGAAGCATGTTAAATATAAAAACAACAGTTACGTGTATAAAAATGTTTCATTTCAAATTGACGTACAGTTCTGAAAAGGGGTTGCCTGCTGGGGTTGCAAAGATGCAGGTTGTAGGTTCTCACAAAAAGAATTTTTTCAAAGTTTGCTATATCCAAAAGGGAAATAATCCATTGGTCCGTGCTGGTCCAAAGTGACAAGGTGAGCTTTGAAGCTACCTAAATAGCTCTTAGGAGCCATTTATGTTCAGAAGTAGTCCAAAAAATTGGGTGATGTTATTCAAAATTCATGTAGACATATGAGATGTTATGCCAAAGCTGAGAGTGAAATTATTTTTAGTACTCCTTATTAAAATATAGTTACTAATTTGCATTCCCAGAGCATGTGGTTCTGTGGAAAACTTCCATTATTAGGTATTTATACTCAGGAAAAAGTGCCATTTTTAAATATCTTGACTTAAAACAAGAAACTTTTATACATTCTATTTTTGTTGGTTCCTTTTAAATCTATATTATTTGGTGCAATAGTTCACATATAAATGCTTGAAAATGTGTTTCCTTTACTATTTTTATATCCCTTTTCATTTGGAAACTGTAGGAATTTGTATGTTTCTATCAGAGTTGAATTTGAAATGGCTCTCTTCCTTCTACATACCTTTAATCAACAGTGATGCTATCCTTGCTCTAGAGATGCATTTGATTACAGCTGTGTACTGCAGAACACAAAAAGTAGCAATTCCTTTTTATTTTTTCCTTTTCTTTTTGTTTTAAATGTTTTTTTAGTTTTGCCACATGGAGCAATAGATTGTATTATAAATAGATGTTTAAAATGTAGGAGATTCTTCTCCTGGTAAAACAGTGTAAGGCTTTATTCTTCATTCTTTGTACACCCACGAGTCCCTTCAGAGTCATTGAGAATTCCTGGTATGCAGGGAATGCAAGATCAGAAGTATTAAAGGGTACATTTAAAGCCTAATCTACCTTATCTGAAATGTAGGCATAATCTACTGAGCAGTTGCCCTTTAGGTACATGATAGATTGCTGAAATATGCTGCTGCTCTAAAGAGTGCTCAGTTTTCAAGTAGCGTGACATACCAGAACTACTGTTTACATTGTTCTTCATGATTGTTTAGAAAAGGACAATGCATAAGGTATTCAGGTATCTCAGTGTATGTCCAGGGCCCAAGCATAATTTTTTTGGGCCCAGTACAAACTTGTAAAACAGGCCCCCTCCCACACACATACCCACGGGGATTGCAGCCTGGGCCAGGTCCCCCAGGGCCTCTGGGCCCCGGTAAAGTGTACTCTTTCTCCCCCCCCCCCCATGTGAGGGTCCTGGGTATGTCTACAATACAGCAGCATAGGTCCAACTCTTTAGCTGTACCGCTGTAGCACCTTAGCGTTGTCTCTCCCTACATCAGTGGAGGGGATTTTTCCATCAATAATTACTTCACCTCTCCAAGAGTTGGTAACCAGGTCGACAGACTAATTCTTCCATCAACTTAGCTGTGTCTACACTCTGGGCTAGGTTGACCGAACTACAGCACACAGCCCTGAGTGATGTAGCTAGATCACTTTAAGTCTAGACCAGATCTGTATTTAGTTTTGTAATGTTCCAGACTCAGCAATTTGTTTTTCCAGTGATTACATACAGTAGTACTGACATGGAGGATAGAGGAATGTAATTAGTCATAATACTAAAATTGTCTAAGTTGTAATTATGAGTTATTGCTTCCTTTTATGTTTTGGTGAGTAATTTAGGGATTTTATTTGTTTTTCTGAAAGGATCCAAGTAAATGACCAAATTGTAGAAGTGGATGGAATCAGTCTGGTTGGCGTTACACAGAATTTTGCTGCCACTGTTCTCAGAAATACCAAGGGAAACGTCAGGTGAGTAACTATGTTTGAGGAAGAACATGTTGATGATACTAAACATTTCAAATGATCTAGTTGCTTCCATTAGTAGTGTCAATTTCTGCTGGTGGGGCAACACAAGAGAATGAAAAGGGAGAGGGCTCTATGCCCTTTGAACCTGTGACACATCTGCTGGGAGGAACTCCCAGTAAAGGTGTAAATGATTGTCTTTATTTTTTGTGATGTGACTACATGGTCATTAAGATTTGGACTGAAGCCACAGATAGGGTCAGGTCCTCATTTGGTGTAATTTGGTAAAACTTGATTGCTTTCAAAGGATTTAAATTGGACTCTGACCCATTGTTCACATAGGCCACCAAATAGGTGTCAGTCAGATGGAAACCCCGAGGAGAATCAGTCCCAATACTATTCCAATACTAATTCACTGAGCCATATTGTAGTCCATATTTGTGCTAGGTTTATTCCCATATCTAATAATTTGTCTACTTCTGTGTTATAAAACAGGTTATTCATTTGATGATCTCCTGTTAATTAAAACGGATTGTTGCAAGTGGCAGTAAAATAGTGAACAGCCTAGAAAATATTGTAAAATTCACTGAGTAAAATTCTTAATACAAGATGTAATTTCATAATGCAAGAATGAAATGCTTGTAATAGCCATAATACAATAATGTAAATTCTCTAACCATTAAACTGTTCTACCAATTTTATAAAAGGAATACGTACACTCGTACTCTGTTAAACTACCTGTTAATGTCAGTAAATATTTAACATTGGCAAAACAATAAACAAAACAAAAATGGCATATTGTAAACTAATACCCAGTCTGTAACTGCCTTTGCTTAATTGCAGTTCCCAAAATTCGCTGCACAGAGGATAGACTGTATCTCTATTTTATGAGAGTTAGGGCCTGTCCCTATTCTTGTTGAACTCAATGACAGAACTAGAGGTTTCAATGGAGACAAAGTCAGCCCTTTCCAATTGCAGTGTTGAGTACCTGCTGTAGTCATATGACAGTAAGACTTTTCCAACTGATTCTCAAGTAACATTTGAGGAAAATGTTAGCTTTGGCCCTGACAATGTAGACTGTGCAAACACGCAAAGTGCTGTTTTTTCTTATGGTTTATATTTAATGGTTTATTTAGGAAAATAAATACTGTAAAAATTGTAATTTGGTTGTAAGAGAGTATCAGTTTTCTGTGTAACATATGCAGTTGTAGCTACATTAATTGGGTCCTGATCTTGCAAAGACTTCCACATAGATTAACTTTAGGAACTGGGAGTTGGTGGCAACCATCCATCTGAAAAGATAGTTGTGAAGCGACAAAGCAGTTCTGGTACTGTGTGTTGTGCTGCAGCAGTCCAATTCTGTAGTGATAGTCCTTGCCACAAATAGTGCAGGTGTAAGGCCTGGGGCCAGAGGATGAAGCTGGTGCACTACAAGTACTTGAGGCCTCATGCAGCTTCTTCTTCACTCGCTTCGCTTTCCTCACTCTCAACCACCTCCCTTCAGCCTCTTTGATTCCCTGGCAAAGCACAGCCATCCAGTGTTGCCTATTGCTAGCAGCATCTTCCCAGCTGGCAGTGTCAATGTTGAAAGATTTCAAGTCACTCTCACAAATGTCCTTGAGCTTGAGCCTAGGTTGACCCAGTGGCCTTAGAGCATCTGCATGTACTCTATACAGGAAATAGTTTAGAATGCATCCATCCAGTGCAGATGACCAAGCCAGTGGAGACGTATGTGTTTGAGAATGTGATTAGACTTGGTAATTTTGCTTTCTCAAGCACTTTGATGTCAAGAACTTTGGTTTCCCATTTGATATTTAGAATACGGTTTAACTTTTCTTCATGCCTGCTGTAGGTGGGTCAGGTCTCATCACAATAAAGCAGCATGCTCAAATGCATGAGTAGTAGACCCAAATCGCTTTGTTCAAGGTTCGTTTCCTGTTATCCACAACATGCTTGGTCAGTTGGCCTAATGTGGTCATTGTCTTTCTGATGTAAGAATTAAGCTCATCATCTGGACATAAGTCATCTGATACAGTTGATCCTAGATAGCAGAACTTGTGTACAACTTCTAGCATGGTGTTAGCTATTGAAACCCTGGTGTAGTCGACACACTTTGTGCTATAATTATTGTCTTCTTTAGACTGATAGTTAGTCTACATTCAACACTAGCTGGTCCAAAGCGATTGAAAAAATTGCTGAAGCTCTTATTCAGTATTTGCAACAAGCATTGCATCATCAGAGAATGGAAGTTCTCCTATCAGCATGTGTTTGACTTTGCTTTTTGCTGTTAGATGTTATGACACAGAGGCCCACTGATGGTTTACTATTCTATGTCAGCAACTTGTGACAGGTGACTCACTACCCCTAACACACTGTTATCATGATATATACCCAAAAGAGGGCATGTAATGTATCATTGGAAAACTAATAAATCACAGATCATTAATATTCTTGCATGTTTATCTACAAGGTGTGTACTAAGAGATGGATATGTGTTAAAACCATGTTCTCAAAATATGTTTGGCAAGCAATGTATAAGCCAGACTGCCCTAGACAATGGAATGTATATTTGCTTGGCTGACCAGCCTAGTCATCAGGCAAAGACAATGAACGTACATTTACACAGAAAGGTTAATAAAGCCATCGAGCAAGCAAGAGGATGAGGTAATGAATCAATTATTACCAGCAGGAGAGGAACAAGCATTAAGTCTTCTCCTGGCCACATGGTGTCTCTTACCAGAAGGAGAAAAGGAACTTTATCTGAGAATACATTTTAATGGTTTACTGGAATACAAAGACAAGTAATACAATATTAGTATGCTATAAAAATGTATCAAGTAAGATCTTTTATGAAAGCTAATGGCACACTGGTGATTAATATAATTGGGAAATATGTGTATTAATACTACACGAGGAATTATGAATGCTCGCTGATATTATAATTTAAAGTCTGTGACCAAACAAAGGGAGAAACCAGTTTTCTCCCAGACCGGAGAAAGGCAGCTGTCTACATGTCTCCAAAGAAATTAAACAAGGTGTGACCAAAAACAATGGAGTCCCCATCTACATACAAATCATCAGGGGGATGGGAAGTCCATAGAAAGTGAAGAACAGCATGAGGTCTTCCTGAGTCTAGGGACAAAACAGTGTGTTTGGGAAGTTAAAAGGAAAGAGAAGCCATCCTGGCATCCATCACTGGACAGACACAAGGGGCCCAAGCTCTTAGAAGCTGTGAAAGAGGGTCCTTCAACCAAGGAGGCTGAAGACTCAGGAAACTGAATATGGGTGAGAAACCTGCTTAGACAAAGATCTTTGACCTACGAGGGCAAGGAAAGCTAGCCCCTTATACTTTTGTGGATTCTGACTGAGAGTCAGCGTGATTGGGGAAAAAAGATTAAACCAAGGCTGTAGCTTGTTTGAGTTAAGTCTTAGCCATTAGAAAGACTATTTTATTTTTATTTGCTCGTAAACATTTTGTCTTTATTTCCTCTACTTGGTATCACTTAATGTAGGTACTTTTGTTAATAAACCTGTTTTATTTTTACTATAATCCAACTCAGAATTATGTTTGAATTGAAAGTATAGTTAAAGTGCTAAGCTATGTTTTTACTGTATTAATTCTCTGAATGTTCCAGGAGAGGGCTGGACACTTCAGTACAGATGATTTGGGGAAAATTTGGGACTGGGGATGTATTGGGGTCATCATGCAAGTAGTAACTACGGTTGGTGGGGACCAGTGTGGAGCTGTGATCTAACAAGCAGGCTACTAGAATCAGAGTTGCTGAAGCAGGACTGCTCAACACACAGACTCTCAGTGCATGCTTGTATGGTGGCTGGGAGCATCCAGATAGAAAGCTACAACGGCAGAGCATTTTAAGGCATTCAAGGTTACAAGAAAAGTGGTGACATATCCTCTCGCTAGCCTGGGTTCAACCCGAAAACATTACAGACATGTAAGGTTGAAGAGTTTTCCATCTGATCTTGTATGGAGATTTGCATCCCTGATGCTAGATAAGAAAGCATGATGAAGCAGCATAAGGAGGAATATGCCAAAGAGCATGGGTGCCAAAACACATCCTTATCTTTGAAATCCATTGCAGATATCAAAGCTGTCAGATTGATCATCATAATGGACTGTAGCCTTCATGATGTTGTGGAATGATTGAATCAGTCTGAGGAGAATTGAAGGGCAACCACTTCTCTCTAGCAGTTGAAAAAGGCCCTTTCTGATGACCAGGTCAAAAGATTTTGTGATCTGTGAAGCTCTGTGAAGGATTTTCCTTGTTCTTAACTCTTTTCTTACAAGTTGCTGTAGTGCAAAGATGATATTGATAGTATACTTACGAGATCAGAAGTCGCACTGACTCTGTGGAGTTTGCAGTCTTTTAAAAATGACCCACGTGAGTGCCTTGTCAGAAATTCCTTTGTAGTTGTTGCAATCAGTCTGCTCTCCTTTGTTTTATACATTATGATGTTGGTGTCCTTTGTCTTATACCACTCCTTCCATTCAGCAGGCAAACAAGACAGTGTGCAGGTATTTAAGCACTACCTGTTGTCCTCCTTTCAGTAATTCAGATGGAATTCCATCTCTTCTTGCAAACTTTCCTGGTTCTAGGAAGTGATTGCTGTGTCACGCTCATTTATAGATGGTTTTATATGAAGCTTTTCAATGGTCTGGAGCCTGGGGATCATATTTACTGCTGCTTCAGAAACAGTAGTTTCACATGAATAGAGTTTGTGATAGTGTTCCACCCAGCATTACATCTATTTGCTTCTGGATAATGTTGAGTGGAGCAGTCTTCTTGGCTGAAGGGCCTTTCTTTATTCTGTCACACAGTAGTAGTAGTCCTGTTGATTTCACTATGAATTTAACCACTGTCCTAAGTCTTGGAAAGATCAAGGTGTTACACTGTCAGCTTTTGGGGAATGGTGTCTTCCTATGTCTTTCCACAACACTTAGTGCAATGGGGCTTCTGGAGATGCTGCCTCAATTAATAATAATATAATATCCTGTATGTTTATAGCTATTAGGGCGCTTGATGGGTTGTACAAAAATGTAAGTAGAGGAAAATAAAATATGCACGTAAAGCATGTTGAAGTACATGGAATAGTGTCCATGAATTTAATTATTATTCAATATACTATGGGTCAAATTGCCCACTTCCATGGAAAACAGCAGGTTTGGTAGGAAGGAGAAAACACAAGGGAATCCTCATACAGCTTTCTCTAGGTCCTTGTATAATGGATTGAATTATAATGTGGCAGGTTGCCAAACAGACCTGTTTGTCATAAAATAATGTACTGTACTGATATTTCTTTGCTGTTCTGCTCCTCTTGTGAAGTGTAGTGTACATCCCATACACAAAGATGGTTGGCACCTCACAGGTCTCATTTATCAGAGAGAGATTTGAGTTTTTACAAGGTTGCTATTTGTAAACTTAAGATACTGAGTTTCCACAGAAAGGCTGATCAAACATATCAGTGTCACAACTGGATAAAGAGGATTTTAAAAAATAATATACATATTTCAATGAACATATATTATCAGAATATACAAACACACTTGCATAATGCTTATGCCATTAGCACCCTTCCTACCCATGCAGGTATCTGCTGAGGGGAAGAGATGGGATGGAATTTGGTAGAACTGCCTCTCTGATTTTGCTTCATTTAGGAAAACTGTCTCCTCTATTCTGCGTGTCCAGTACTTCATGGACCATCTCACAGGGAAGTCCAAAAATATGTGAAATGTAATTGGCCAGGCTGCTTGGAATCAGGAGGCTGAGAAGACTTGCCAAACGCCATCACGTAGTGTGTGCCATAGACATCACACTGAAGTGCTGATTAGGGCCTGGCCAGGTTGTAGGGGGAAAAATTCTATTTCATGGCAGAACCTGTCTCCTGTTACAGCTGCTGTGACACACCAGTGAGAGTGAAAACAGTCTCTCATCCCCACTCTCTTTCATGGACACCTTTTCACTCTGTACCACACACCCTCCACAGCCTTAGGAAAGCTTACGAGGATCCTCTGGCACAGAATCCCTCTCCTTTCCACAGCTACTTGTGCCTTCCTGCTGTAAGTATAGAGAGGGTCCGTCTCCCTATACTTTGAGCATCATCACTCCCTTAGCAGCTGCCATTAGTGATTCACATCACTGTGTGGGGAGGAGTGGGAAGGATTGAGAGCTTGAGACTGGTGTGGAGGTAAAGAGAATAAGTACCATTTCTGATTCCTACCTTCTGCCTCTCATGCTGCCAGGGATCACAAGTGGTCCATGCACTGTGCAAGGGATCTGCAACTCCCTCCTTTTCAGGAGGAAATGAGATGGGAAGCTACACAAAACTCCTGCAAATTGGAGACAGATTGGTGAGAAAATGCTATCTATTAAAGATGTCTCTGTAGCAACTCTATATTCCAACCTCTGGCAGGAGAGATCACACACATGCTGTTTAACGGAATTAAAGTTCTTCTTTAATTACTGTATATGTTGCAGCATTGACTTAATTAATTTTGCATTATTGCCTTAATGATCACTTTTTGGCCTTTACTCTGTCCAAATGACAGCATGTGAACTAACCAACCTGACCTTCAATGTGCACAGCTTGCTTTTCACATCAATACTATAGCCCATACTGCATATACATGTTTTCTCTCTGGAATGCTGCACATCCATAGTTCTATGTGTGTCTCCAACAGTCCTTCCTCTTACAGCTCACAGCATAATACACTGCTTTTTTCTAAGCGGCTTAGCAAAATGCATTTTAGTCTTTGCATTGGGATTTATACTTGATCAATGACATGAAAAGACATTTATGAAAGGAGTGAAATTGAAACTATTTCCTTAATTCTCACCAATAATTTGATCACTACTTTTTTAGAAAACTAGAATAATATTGATATTTAGTGGGATTTTTCCCTGTTTGAGCTTTATGAGCTTTTTTGAATGGTCATGACAATGGAAGTTAGTGACCTAGAATAGATTCTTCAATATTGCTTCCAGAAAAATGTAACTGACCTAATAAAGACACTGTGAGAAGAAAGATGTGACTTCTACCTTTTAAACTACTCCAGTTGAGTATAACCCCCTATACCCAGAAAATCAGTCACCTAAAATCTTGAAGGAGCTAGGGGCTTTCTATTGTTGAAATGTTATACTATTCAGAGGAATTGTCAAACCAGAATAAAAGACCGTTAGTTCAACTAGTTTGGCATTCTGTGCCTGGCAGTGGCCTATATGCTTTACAGGAAGACATTTACCAACTGTACTCTGCTGTCCCTCTGATGGAAAGAGAGGAGGGGAAATTATTTCTTAATCCCAACTGGCAAATGGTTTCTGATTTAAAGAATGAGAATGCTAGCCCTTGTAACTTGAATATGTAAGACTAACTACAAATGTTATTTCAACTCATGTAAATGTCAAGTCCTCTTTAATCTTGCTGAACTATGTAGCTCACTAATACCCTTCATTAATGAATTTCACAGTTTGATTTTACACTAGAGGGATTCTTTTTTGAAATATGTATTTCACTGAGTGTTACCCTTCTCTTATCTTTCTGGGGATGGAATAAAGGGCAGTGCCAGATCAACACCATTTGGTACAGTGGAGGGCTAGCTCTGCTATAATTAAGGTTGGGAAGCCCTTCCTGTTTAAAAGACAGACTCTTCTAAGTACTTTAAAATCTGCACAGTTACCCAGATTGACTTGGAATATAGCATGCCTCATGGGGGCATGGGGTTTGGATAGGGATCCAGATTGGGGGCCATCTGACCAAGGATTCCTGAGATACAACCCTATGAGGAAAAAAATAGCTTTTCTAAAGGTGGATGAATTTCCAACTTTTTTTGTGCACAGATATGGATCAGACAAGGGCTAAGTTCCTGTGTCCATGCCGCCCACTACTCCTTTGGGGGAAATCAAATTACAATATTATTTGAAGAAGTTTGGTTCTCTAGATAGGCATGCACCAATTGTTCTAAGACACATGCACCACACTGATTATGCTTTGCTTGTTCAGAGAGAAAGGCTAAGGGAGTTGAAAGCCAGCTATAACTCACAGGACCTTAATGGCTCCAGGGGAATGTTATAGCCATCAAATTTGAGCACCATCCAGGTACTGTGAGTTCACATCTGGCCCTGGGCAAATACCCTCTACCAAAGCATTTTCTTTATTATGGGAGAATATTATCTGACTGACTACAGAAGAATATTCAGAAGGTGCTCAAAGTATATTTAGAAGGGCTTAAACTATGTTGGAAATGACAGTAAATTACACATGCAAATGCTTGCTGGAAGAGGAGGATGATTGGGGTGGAAGAGTAGGAGGAAATGGGGGGAACGATTTGAGGCTGAAGTGAGGGGAGGGCTAATCATGGGGAGGAGATAAATAGGAAATGGTAGGTAGGAGAAGGTTGAGGGGGTCAGATGAGAGGGAGAGGATGGGGCTTAAGCAGAGTGGGAGAGGAGAGGTGGAACAACTGGGAAGGGGTTTTTGGGAGTGAATCATAGGGGGACTGAGGGAGAATAGGGGCAGAGACACCTGTCACCCCATATATCCCTCCCATGTGTGTGCCTGGGTTGATGTGGGGCTGCCTGTCAGGGTGCCTGAGACTCTTTTCCTACCTTCAGGTGTGTGCCAACTTCTTGGGGACCCCAAACACTCTCGGGCTCTGACCCCTCTGTCAGGCAGTGTGAAGTGGTTCACAAACGTGGGTGCCAAACTTAGGGCAGACTATTAAAAACCAGCTCACAGACTTGCCACTCAGACTAGCCTACCTTTGTGATAGATGGTCCCTTACACCGACAATCACACCGGTATTCAGGTTACTCCTGTCCCACAGCACCAGTCACTTACCCACATCAGCTATACCTTAGACCTGTCACCAGAGACAACGCTTGTAGCCAATCCTGTAATAAACTAGCTAAAGGTTTATTACCTAGCAAAAATAAACGAGAGTTATTTACAAGGTTAAGGCAGGTAAACATACACACACAAATGAGTTACAGTCTTAAGTTTCAAAAAGTAATAGAAGCTGCGGTACTATGCAAGCTCTGTTTGCTTTTTTAGGACTAACCCAAGCTAAGCAGCTTGGGGATCTCATGCATATGCTTATAAATATTGCCCTCTCCAAATTCCAAGCAACATAGTGATACAGTTCTTTCTGGTCAGGGATTTATATTCCCAGCCCACAGAGTTCAAACTGTGATGGGATGAGGATTTGTGCATGTCACTTCTTCATGTGTGTGGGGGGAAGCAATCAACAAAGTCTTTTGTCCACTGATGTTCCACAGTGGTTCATCTAGTGTCTATAGGCCTTCTTTTGTTGGGCCAGAGATGACACCTCTAGTGATAAACTAATATGTCACACTTGGCAATGCTTCTTTCCTGACTGGGGATTTTACAGTTTCATATAGGGATGTGAAAATTTGTTTAAAAAATCCCTTTAAATGTTCCATTTAAACATTTTAAAAATAGGACATTTAAATGGTTAAACATGCGGGGGTAGGGGCGGGGAGAGCTGTGCTGGGCTCTGCTCCTCACTGCCAAGTGAGAGCTGTCTAGCTGCAGCTCCTCCTCCGCAAAGCCCTAGCTGGGCAGCTCCCGCTGGCAATTGAGCCGAGCCCACCTGCGGCTGTCACACACTCTTCTGCACTTGTTTGGGGGGAACTGTGCTGGGTTCCGCGCCTCCCCGCGAGCCAGAGCTGCAGCTGCACCCTGCTGTGCTGCGCACCTCTCTTACACTTCCCCCTCGCTGGGCTCCGCACACCTTCTTAGTCCTCCCTCACTCCCGCTGCTGGGCTCTGCGCCTCCCCCCTCCGGTTCCCTGCCTCTGGCAAGCAAGAGTTGCCCAGCTGCTCTGGCTTGGGGGATGCCCAGTTAAACATAATCAGCTGTTTAAAACATTTAAACAGCTGAGTACTGTTTAAACAGTGAGGTTTTTACATCCCTAGTGTCATAGCAAACACTTTTATAGTTACAAAGCAAACCCTTAACTAGTACCTTATGGTACTGGATACAGATAAGTGGGATTAATGCGTGCAGCAACTCACAAGCATTTAATAAAGTCCAAGCACAAAAAACACATTCTTATAAACTCAACATCTATTTTAGCAACGTTGACACACAGGTGAGCATTTGTCAGTGTTCAGTGAGGCCTAGGGGCCTTGGCATGAGCTAGCAGCTGGTCTGCCAGCACCATGCCTTTCATCTGTGTCTTTCTCATGTGAGGCAGGGTATGGGAGCGTTGCTCTTCTGGGGGCATCTGAGCCCCTCAGCCTGCCTCCTGTATGTGTGTGTGAGGATCTGGGTGACCCCTACCCATCCATGGGAGGTCTGACACCCCCTTGCTTCCCTCATGTGAGCTGGGATATGGGGGACTTCTCCTTCTAGGGGCATCTTTGCCTCTTTCCCTACCCCCCATTTGATCTGGTGGGCAGGTCTTGTCCCTCCACAAAGGTTTGAAACCCCTGCCCCTCTGGGTGCAGAGCTTAGAACAGGTATACTGGGAGTATGCAGGAAGACCACACTGCTGAAACTGAGGGGAGGAGTTCAGAATAGGCATGGTGATGCATATCACAGGTTCTCCTGCATTGCTGAGGGGGGATGGGAATACCCAGAGACATGAATGCAGCAGTTCACATGTCTCTCAGCTATTGTTTCACAATGTATTCATCTCCATAGAGTGTTTACATTCAGCTGTGAATGTAGGAGGGAAGGGGGTTCAGACCCAGATTTCCTGCTTTCAAATGCATATGACGGGGTGCAGATATGGCCATGTCTTCCCTTAGAACTGAGGAGTCCTGCAGAGAGCATTGGTCAGCTGCATACCAGGTACTCAGTGTCAGCTTTGTGTTGGGATACTGACAGGTATGGCGAGAGGGAAGAGCCTTCCCCACCAGCACAGTTGTAAAGGATAAATCAGGGTTTGCATTTAAAATATTGCTTATCTTGGGCTAGTTAATTTCCCAGGCCTAACCTGACAGCTGCTTCTATAGCATGTTTAAACACATAGCTGACCCACCACTCAGGTCCCACCCTATTTGAATGAGAATAACTGATCTAAGTGAAATAACATCATGTTTATCCTATTTTTACTTGACTTCCTCATAATCCAGTTTAAAAATCTATTTAATGTTATTTCAGAATATAATTGTTTTAGGTCTTTATAACTTTCATTTTCATATTTTTGCTGTCTGAAAATATATGTATTAGAATGGTATGGACTATCGTAACTTGCTCATTTCATATACAGAATCTAAAACTTTTATGACCTCTGTAGTTCGAGGTTGACATTTCCAAAAGAGCTTGGTCTTATTCATGGAAAACTGTCACTATATCTAATTTACATTGTTGCCACAAAATTAGTGATACTCAGGGCTGGTCTACACTGGTGGCGGTGGTCAATGGGAGATATGTAAGCTACATAATTGGTTGGTAGCTTGGTTATCTCCCTTTGACGTACTTACATTGATGTATTGGGGCATCTTCACAGTGCTGTGACGGGAGACTCCCTCCCGTCAACACAGGCTTACTCCTTTCAGAGAGGTGGATTAATTCAGTCAATAGGAGAGTGTTGTCCACTCAGCTGAGCAGGTCTACATAGACTTGCTTAATTGATGCCGCTGCATAGATGCCTGCCACCACAGCAGTGAAGACATACCCATAGACTGAGGCTCGGAAGCTGCAAATGGCTCTTTAATGCATCTCCTGCAGCTCTTTGCAGCACATGATATTAAAACATGGTGTGATTTAATTATTAACCCATCTAAGTTATTAACCAATTTACTATGTTATTAACCAATTGTAGTTGATAAAATAATAATACTTGGTCAGTCATTTTGCTGTAAGAATAATATATACAGAGAGAGATAGTAAATGAAACAATGAATTCACAGTAATGTGACACTTTTGAGTAATGTTGATTGCTAATTTGGCTCCTGAACTGCCAAGATCTATCACGGCACTTAATAGAAGTATCTCTTCATTCAGGGTTCACACCACGTAGTGGTATTTGGGATAAAATTTGTCATTCTTGTTCAAAACCCGAAGGTGAATTATTCTGGAAAAATTAAAAAAGAAATCCTTTTGCTATTTTTGACTCATGTGACTGTAAACTTTGTGCTTTCCTCTTTTAAAATAATGCTGTGCCATTTTTTGTCCCTTATTTAAACCAGGTGGGTTTAAAAACTTCAGCATATGCAGTTAGTCTTAATTTAGGACAAATGCTTTTGCTGTGTTTTGATGAGATGTAGTTCACAAAGAATAACTAGGGTCATGAGAAATCCATCTTGTAGCATGGATTTTTTGTGTATGTCTAAATATGTTGGGCACTTTTAAAAAATGAAGTTTTTAGCTCCCATAGACAGGAACAAATGTTATAAATATGTTCTGAGGCAATGCTGTCTTCCTAGGTCTGCAGAGAGGCAGACTGAAACACTGGGCCGAATTCTGCTGTCTTATACCCACACAACTTCACTGAAATCAGCTGGTTTTCTCCATGTTACTTCAATGTACAGATCACTGCATAACCCTACTACTTCAAGTTGAAAAAGGTTCAGGAAATAAAGTATTAAGTATGATCAAAAGTACCGGTGGGGTGAAGGTAATTTGTCGAATTGTTGCTATATTCAGTGAAATCCTTTCTTAAACCTCCATGATTCTTCAGGATTTTTAAAAAAAATCTGCTGGAGTTTTTTTGAGGTTTTTTTAAAACTAAAATAACTCCAAACAAATCTGAAAACACTAATGAGCTGTTCAGTACATTAGATGTAGCCTACTGAGTAGTTTTAAATAAAATGGATTCTTTATTTCACTGTTTTACAAACAAAAACCCTGATCCTGAAATGACTTGTGCACATGCTTAACTTTGCACACTGAGTCTTCCCAGTGGGAGCTGGGGTAGAAGGTGTTGACTCTTATCTCCTATAGATCTTTCGTTTCACCCTTAAGATTTGCCCTCAAGGATTTTTAATTCCCACTTATTTTCTATTTCCCCAAGTCCAAAGGTAGAGTCAAATATTAATTAAATTCCTAGCTTCAGACCTGTTTATTTTATCAGTGCCCTTTAGGAGAGTATTTCACATCTAGTCATCAATAAGGTGGGACACTGTTAATATCAAAGTCAATTCATGCCATTCATTTGGACAATGTAATGTTGTTAGTGCTGTTCTGGCTCTTTGTGAACATCAGAAACAATTTTCAACAACAAAAGTACCCACCTTAGAAAATGGCCTAGATGTTTAGTATATAGCAGTGATCTGTAGTAATACTTCGTATTGCTGCTGTGTTTTATTATATTTTATAGTAATATAAAGTATAATTTCTGTTTTTATATTTGAGAGAATTATCATCATGGAGTCTCAAAAAAGCTTAAAAGGTTAAACTCTGATTTATCTTACATCCAGAAACAGGGCTACTGTATAAAAAGCTTCTTAAAGATACTGTGGCACATAGATTTTACATTTCTCTTCTATTTACACTTTTGATCCTTAGAACTAACTTGTCAGTTCTAAAATACATGTGCCTAATTCTAGCGAACCAGTGATGGAAAATATATAATTAGTCACTTTTATTTAAGTATGCACATTATGCCTCAATGACTAATTTTCTGGGCAATGATTCAGAACCTTCTGCCTCTTTATTTCACATTTAAACACTACTGGTTATGAAATTTTTTATCTTCAAATTTAGAACTGAACTAGGTTTGGATATTTAATTAAACATTAAAAAACTCTCTCCATAGAAGTATTTATTGATAATTAATGCTCTGTACATTAAAAACATTATTTCATGAGACAGTGATATTTATTCTTTTTCTGTGACCTTGTTTCTTTGACCAGTTATAGAAATGTCTTTATTTTATTGCATTTAAGCTGATATTTTAAAACTGGTAATGTAACAAGGCAACTGGTATAAAAAAATCCTTAGTTTGTTTAGTTTTTGTTATGAAAACTGTAGTCATTAAAAACTGAACATGTATTTTTAAAATTTACAATATTGTTTCAAGAAAAAAACATTTAACACTGCTATATATTTATTTTCTGACATATTCTCAGTCTATCTATGGTAGCAGATAATTCACTTAAAAACCCCTGTTTAAATTGTAGGAATATAGAGTACTTGCTCTATCCCTGTTTTGGAAAACACCTGGTAGATGCTTTGATGTCACTGTTTGAAGGTTTTATTTATATATGCACGCTAAGACCTTTATATGTCATTGAGGAGACTTCATTATGTTGTCTGTTTCAAGCCCTGAAAATAATATAACAATAAACCATAAGTACCTTTGAAAAGAGATTTTACCTTTGTTAAAATCTCTAACAATAACCTAAAATAGCCTGCCTTCATAAAAATGTCAGGACATTCAAATCCAGTATTACAGGACCCTTCCTCATCTAGAAGCAAGGGCCTTCCAGTTGGAAACCTAAAATTTTCCCCTTTTCAGTGGTGAAAAGTCTCCCATTTTTAGCCTCAAGAAGTAATGAGATACCAGACTTTAAATTTGTTGCTGGTGCAAGACTGCATATTGCACATGCTAGGCCTTTGGACTATGTACATAATGGCTGTGTAAAGCTATGATGGGGTCTTACATCCCAAAGGAAGGGGATTACTGAGCAGAGGGCAGTGAGGTCATGACAATTGTTGTATATTGCATGGGTCCACAGTTTATTTTGCGGGTATTACCATCACATGTATACATATCACAGATGTCTTAGTGATATCCATCTACTAAAAGCTTGGTTAAGGTAGTTAGTTTAACTAGAATTAATTTTTGCTATATTGTCCCTTCACTTGTTGCTTCCTAAGACAGATGAATGGCAAACACGGATGGTCTCCATCTTTACTTACAACAGCCATGTTAAGGACCCAGCTGCTTCCATTGATGAGTGAGAGTTTGGTCATTTTATTCATTTGGAGTAGTAATAGGCCCTAAAACTTAGCTCAGAAGAGACAGGACCAGGTTGTAGTTGATGCTGTGTCAATATGTGGAAAGGAGGGGGCAGAGAGGCCAGAAGGAGGTCATTTTTTCTCTCGGTCATGGTCAAGTCACAATGCCAGATTTAGTGACAGAAAGATCTGAGTGCCAGTTTCAGGGCTGGTTTAATGAAGGTTAAAATGCTGATTTGTATTCTCATTACCCCTATGTTTTTGTTAACATTAAGCAAGCTAACTATGTTCTTTGTGAATGTTCTTTATGTTCTTTTGTTCTCTAGCTTGGACTCTTGGCCTCATCATTTTACATGGGGTCACAGCTCTGTATAATGTTTTTCATCTGCAAGCAGCTAATCTCTTTCTAGCACACTAAAAAATTCTCTTCTAACTTTGACTCATTTAAACTCTTAAGTGTATCTCACCAATTTATAACATAGGTATTATAGTACGATTATCTGTCTTTACTACTGTAATTCACCGAGAATCTAATTACAGTGCATCCAATGTACTGGGAAAAATCTGCATTTCAACCAAAGCTGATTGTAAGATGTAACTGCTGAAAACTCAATCTGAAAGCGGTGGGTTCCAACCAAAGAAAGGGAAACTAGAACAGGTAATAAGTTTCCAACCTGTATCAATAACAAGCTTTGGGAGTGACAGAATTTCATGAAATAACAAGAAAACCTAAATGCAGTTCAAAATTAGGAAAATATCATTAATATCCTCTATAGATATATCCATGGGGGAAAAGATGAAAATCAGAAGCCAAACTGATTGGACAAAAACAGAGATCGTTTCTTCACTGTAGTGGGGGTAAGGAAGGGTCTGCAAAGGTGTGTTTAACAAGCTGGAAATGCCCTGCAGGCAGAGGAGGAAGAACAGTGGCTCTGTAGCACACTCAGAGAATCATAGACGATAGGGTTGGAAGGGACTCGGGAGGTCATTTACTCCAAACCCCTGCTCAAAGCAGGACCAACTGCAGCTAAAGCATCCCAGCCAGCACTTTGTCAAGCTGCACCTTAAAAACCTCTAAGGATGGAGATTCCCCCACCTCCGTAGGTAACCCGTTCCAGTGCTTCAGCATCCTCCTAGTGAAAAAGTTTTTCCTAATATCTAACCTAAACCTCCCCCACTGCAACTTGAGACCATTGCTTCTAGTTCTGTCATCTAGCTCCATCCTCCCTGGAATTCGCTTTCAGATAGTTAAAGGTTGCTATCAAATCCCTCCCTCCTTCTTCTCTTCTGCAGACTGAACAAGCCTAGTTCCCTCAGCCTCTCCTCATAAGTGATGTTCTCCAGTCCCCTAATCTAATCATTTTTGTTGTCCTCTGCTGAACTCTTTCCAACTTATCCACATCCTTTATGTAGTGGGGGGCTCAAAACTGAACACAATACTCCAAATGTGGCCTCACCAGTGCTGAATAGAGGGGAACAATCACTTCCCTCGATCTGCTGGCAATGCTCCTACTAATTCAACCCAATATGCCGTTAGCCTTCTTGGCAATAAGGGCACACTGTTGACTCATATCCAGCTTCTTGTCCACTGTAACCTCCAGGTCCTTTTCTGCAGAACTGCTGCCTGGCCAGTCAGTCCCCAGTCTGTAGCAGTGCATGGGATTCTTCCGTCCTTAGTGCAGGACTCTGCACTTGTCCTTGTTGAATCTCATCAGATTTTTTTTGGCCCAATCCTCCAATTTGTCTAGGTCACTCTGTATCCTATCCCTATCCTCCAGCATATCTACCACTCCCCCCAGCTTAGTGTCATCTGCAGACTTGCTGAGGATGCAATCCACCCCATCCTCCAGATCATTAATAAAGGTGTTGAATAAAACTGGCCCCAGCACCAACCCCTGGGGCACTTTCCTTGTTACCGGCTGCCAATCAGGCATCAAGCCGTTGATCACTACCCATTGAGCCCGATGATCTATCCATCTTTCTATCCATCTTATAGTCCATTCATCCAACCCATACTTTTAAAACTTGTTCATAAGAATACTGTGGGAGTGGATATCAAAAGCTTTGCTAAAGTCAAGGTATTTCACCTCCACCGCTTTCCCCACGAAATCAGTCATCTCATCATAGAAGGCTCTCCTCTCCCCATCAGCCCAAGAAATCTCTCTGTGCTGCTGCTGTGTAGTTGGTCTTTTGCAGACTTGTGGGAGGAAGCATGCTGCAGTTATTGCATTGGAATTGATGTATCTATGTGCCCTGCTCTGGGTCTAAATCCATGGAGTTCACACACTGTGGAGGGGGAATATGGAGTCTGGACATCAGGGCATTATCAGTGTGATGTGGTTTGGATTGGTTTTTTTAACACAGTCATTTCATGGCCTAGTCACGCCATGTCTGCTGTATATTGTTTCTTCTCTGGCAAGAACAGTCTACATAGCTGTCTTTGCATATGGTCGTAGCCAATTCAGAACTTGTTCACACTTAATGTGCATGTGGCTCTGACCAAAAATCAAATGGAGCTCGAGAAAGGACTGAAGAATAATCTTGTTTAATGATGTTTTATGCAGGTTTGTAGTTGGGCGAGAAAAACCAGGACAAGTAAGTGAGGTTGCTCAGCTGATTAGCCAGACCCTAGAACAAGAGCGTCGCCAGAGGGAGCTCCTGGAACAGCATTATGCACAATATGATGCAGATGATGACGAGGTAATATACTTGTTAGCATTCCTCCTCTTCATTACTTCTTAATGTTCCCTTTTCAGTTTCCACTTAATTCTTTCCCATGCGCTATGAAAGCTAAATCTATTCTGCCATGCCTAGAAAAACATACATCTACGTTTTACTAATACATATATTCCTGTAGCGCTCAAAGATGTAACCATGCCCACAGTGAAGTAGAAATGTTTTTAATCAACATAGAACTTTAAGGTTGCTTCAGCCTGGGTCTGTGATGCACTAGCCAGCACAATAGCTGGTGCATATGACTATGAATCTCTTGAACATCTGGTAGGAACCTTGTCCTGATTCTCCATAGGAGAGAAAAGACCCCTGAATGCCCATCTCCTATTAGCACAGCTCAGAAGCGCAGGGCCAAATTTGGTCTAGATTTTCTCTACAGTCAGTCAAAGAGACACTTGGGTCTACTATCTATCCCTCCACCAACTCTAATTGCTTCTTTACAGATTTTACCATAGGCCCTTCCTCAGGAACAAAGTCACTTACTAAGTTTCTCAGCATGTATTTAAAATAATCCTTTTGTTCCAGGAGAGTGAACATCAAGTTGATTGACACTTCTGTAAGCAATGCTCTTTTGTGGAGGTGTCTGCTGTGTCTATATTAAGGGGAGGAAGTTGGTTTGATAATACACTAAAGCATTATTCTCTCTCTGGGAAAATGATTATTTTTTTATCTTCCTGTAATTAATTTTTTGGGTATCTGCAGAGAGATGCATTAGGGCAATTGCTCTTTATCGTCCTCAATCTCTAGTAAATGAACTAATAAGAAGCATTGTTTTGCAACTTCCATCTAATCTGTTTTTTCCTTTTTGGGTATATGATGGACCCCCGGGAATTAGAATGCAGATTAATCCAGACCATGCGCAGCCTTTACGGACATGCATGTTCAGAGTCCTCATGTTTACATCTCCCAACACCCACAATGTACATATATACTCATTCCAAAGCCAACAGGCTTTAGCCTTGCAATCCACTTAAAATGCCCCTCTCCCTTCCTCTGAGGGTAGGACAAAAAGCAATGGGTTTAAATTGCAGCAAGGGCGGTTTAGGTTGGATATTAGGGAAAACTTCCTGTCAGGGTAGTTAAGCACTGAAATAAATTGCCTAGAGAGGTTGTGGAATCTCCATCATTGGAGATTTTAAAGAACAGGTCAGACAAACACTTATCAGGTCTGGTCTAGTTATTACTTAGTCCTGCCTTGAGTATAGGGGACTGAACTAGATGACCTACTGAGGTCCCTTCCAGTCTTACACTTCTCTGATTCTGATAAACATCTGTTGCCTGAAGAAATCTGTTTCTCATCTTTTGGTGACCTGCTCCAACTCACAGACCTTATGAAATCATTTCCAGTGTATATACATAACTTCTTATATATTATCTGTGCGTACATTTCACAGTGATTACGAGGACCAGTGTGACTTAGGCTTTTAGTAGAGACCTTACATGACTCTTTGGTGAGCCAGGCCCAGGGGATCCCTGTAACCCTTAAGAACCCCTGTGCCCTCTCCCACTTGTTACCAAGAGGTCCCTGGGTCACAGTTGATGTTGGGGATTCAGTAGGTGACACTATTTCCTTTGAGTCAATTCTGAACTAATGGCCATAGAATGATGTTAGAAGATGTGTTGTTGGAGTTGCCTTCTTTCAGGTAGGACCTGGTGCAAAATTTGCTCATCTCACTGTTGTTGTTTTTTTTAAGCTTGGCAGAATTTGATTTTTATTTTATTATAATTTTGATGGATATCGATGTTTATTTTTAAGCATTTTTTTCTATTTTTAATCTATTTAAATTTTCACATATATGTAAAATTATGAGTTTTAAGCTTTTTCATTGTTATAGATTTAAATTTTCACAGTTGTGGGGAATTATAGGCAGAGTCAGACCATAATTATTTAATGATAGTAGACAGTAGACTCAAAAAATTAAATCTTTATAACCATTTAAACACAAATTGTCAACATCGCAAGTCAAGATATACAAAGTTGATGCTTAAATAAAACTCTAGTAAATTTTTAAGCAGCATTTTTCTTACTTTGCATATCTGTAGATTTCTGTTACTGTCGGAAATATTTTGTCCATGGTTTACGTGTGTTTGGTGAAATTGACGTTTACCAACATTTACTGAGTAGATATTGAACTGATCATGGATTTACCTGCACTGTACACTTTTATCTGCTGGGTACTTCTAGACAGTTGTTAATAAAATTGCGGCCTAGTTAAATCATTTCCAGTGTCTCCTGTCCTTCTTGGTATAGCCAAACAATAACAGTTACATTCCTTCTCTGCAATAGCTGTATTTCATGGTGGATAATATGCCAGCTGTTTCGCAACCTTGCAAATTTCTGCTAGCTGTTTCGCAACCTTGCAAATTTCTGCTCACCCATTTGATATGGACAAGTATTTTTGTGTATTATTGACTGATGAGTAAAATATTGTTAGTTTTTTTCGTTACCATCAATCATTATCTGAATGGATTTTCACTTTTTATTCTTATTTGACCTGTGTTCTAAGTAACATGAGAACCAGTTTTGAAAATGATGAGAGTTACAATGAAGAAGCAAAATATTATTACGTTATGTGCATTAGCACCTAAATACCAAAAGATGGTTTTAAAATGTGGCTAAATTGTTAAGCAAATCCAGTGTTTCCAATTGTGGTAACTAGAAATGTTGAGAATGTGATAGTTGACACCACTCCAGTATACTTCAAGTGCCTTTCATGTGATGAGCTGATTATAAGCTGTCAGAAAAAACTGATGAAGAGGTGGCATTATTTGAGACTTGTAGATAAACAAAAGATTAAGCCTGAGTATGATCTTAGTTATGTTCAGTGGACAAAGGCTTAACTCCATCAACTTCACTGGGGTTGGTCCCTATTCCCCCCAGTATACGTGAGAAGAGAGTTAGGGTCACTCTATTTATTATCTGTGCCATTAAGCAATATGAATTAATATGTTTTCCATTTAGGATGGAAAAATACAATATAGTTACTATTCATGTTTTTAAAGATGATTTTATATTATTATCTGCTGCAGTGTACAACAGAATTGAATGAATAACGTCAAATGAAATCCATCCTGATACAGAGAGATAGCAAAAGACTGATATACCTCTTAAGTGCCTGGTTTTCCATAGAACTTAAATGGTGAATAGGCCTTTTGCTGACCTAATTGTATAGGGGATAATTTCAGCCATCATCGAGACTATCTGAATTGAGGTTTTGCTGTTAGAAGCCATAACAGAACGTCTCATTCAGCTACTGTGCAGAAGAATTCTTTTTTTATTTTTTTGTTGTCAACCATTTTAGAAAGCTGAGAATGAATTTCAAGGAGCCTCAGGCAACTACAATAACAATAACAACTGTTACCTTAAAAAGGTTTGTTAATTTGAAGCAGATAACTGTTATCTGTGTTTTGCTGCTGCTTGTACACTAATTACATTTTCATGTATGGCTTATTAAACTTGACGCAGGATCTTAACAACCTAATAATAGTTTTATGTGACATAACAGGCAGCAGACTTTATTAATCAGTGTATGTACATTTATGAGATACACAACAGATATTCCCTTACATTGCCATGTTTGTACTTTTTTAACCACAATTTTTGCATTATTTAGTTACTTAGTTATAAGGGTCCAGTCCTGCCTCTTTTGAAGTTATTAGCAAAACTCCCACTTATTTCAGTGGGGGTGTGAATGGGCCCACTGTCATAATGATATTACTCTGTCAGCATCTATACTGTGTTCATATACTAACCTGTGGCCTTTTCTATACTAGAGGACTTGGGTATTTCTGCTTCAAATAATTGTTTTGCATCAGCTGAAGCAGAAATGATTGAGTTGGTGCACACTAGCTGCTCTCAGTTGGAGTAAGGTTTTCCCTTGTGTCCACACAAGTGCTGCCTTATACCTATTTGTTCAGAGGAAGAAGATGTCAGTTTTGACAGTAGTCTCATCTGGCAAACCTGCAGCCTGTGTACAATAGACTGTTGCCCCAGTTTCACTTAAATGGGTTTTAAACCATTTAAAAACCATTAAAAGGGCTAAACCCTTTGTAAACATGCTTCTTTCTACTTAAGAATGGCTTATTTCAGTTTAGCTTAAGTCTATAAAGAATGAACTTAAGCTAAACTGGTATTCTTAAACCAATTGAAGAATCTCCATACATGCTTTTGTGCCAGTTTAGCAAATCAGTTTAAAATATACCTTTATCTAAACTGGTGTAAGTTTCTGCATAGACAGAGTTTCAGTTCACTGGCTGAGAGTCCCATATCTGCCTCCATTTAGCCATGCCCATTGCAGATCTTCATAAATACACCCCCAGACAGGGTCCCTCTCTGTGGAAATGGCAGTTGTGCTGTGTTCCTTCTGGCTTGTTACCTGTCAGCTCCCTATTCTTCTCCTAACCCCTCCATGTCTCCTGTAGGGTTTGGAGTATATGGCGTATGGCAGAAAGGAGAAATTGCAGGCTCAGCCAGTGCTGTCTGTGGAGGAGAGAGGGATGTTTCCAGTTAATACCAGCTAATGTTGGTGGGGATCATGGCCAGTAGAGGGGAACGTTTTGGAGGGCGTGGGATACTGTGATGGCCATCGCTAAAGAGAATGGGATTTGGGAGACCAAGAGAAGATTTCCAGTTGGTGAACTAAGAAGGTTCACCAGATGAGGGAGCTGTCAGCTGTGGCAGCTGCCAAGAATGACAGCTGCAGAATTGACGCTGCATCAGTTGTGCTGGTTTTTTGGTCCACACAGGCACTCATTTGATTGAGAAATTAACTCATCAGCATTTTGAAGTGTGTTGTACTGATTGTTGCCTCCCTGACAATCAAATGAAGCACTTTTGTATATGGATGCAAAGTGCTCTTCACCTAATTAAGAGGGAGTAATAGATGTAATTTTCTGTAAGGCAGACAATGCCTAGAAATGGGCATGATGGGTAAGGTAAAAATGCCACACAAGTAGGTCATAATAGCAGAATTTCAATTTGTGATCTAGCTAAATATGAATAGAAACCAGAAAGGTTCATTTCAAATGATGTCTTAACACACACTGCAGTGCCAGCATATTTGAAGACTCCAGAGCAAACTTTTTCCCCACTCAATGAAAACGAAGTTCACACCTGAATACATTGATAGCCTGGCTACCTAGTGGGAAAAATCCTTGCCTTTGATATTTAGTTCTACTAATAATAGTATTCTTAGATTTAAGAGTCTTGGGTGGGTATTTTAGGCTCCAAAAATTGACCAGCTTTAAAATTTGAATGATCTGATTTGATAATATCCTTCACAATCTGAGTGTCAATGTAAAAACAAAATTAAATTCAGCATCCTATAGTCAACAGATGAAAAATATTATTTTTTCAATTGCAAGTTTGGAAGTAAGACCTAACCAAAACAATATTTAAACTTTGCTGGCATCTGCCACAGAATTTCACTAACAAAACCCAGAGTTGTGTTGGATCCCTGCCTAGGGACTTGGGAGTTGAAGCAAGTGCCATATGTTTCCTATGCTTTATGATATCATCGATAACACTGGTGCATTAACAAGAAAGTAAACCAATAAATCCATGCTAATTTCAAACACCATTAGAAACAGGAAAACAATAAATATGTTGTTACGTGGAAAAGGCCAGCATGTGTTGGAAAATAAAGTTTCAGTTCCACTATATATAAGCTTGATTCTGCAAACATGAATATGAGTAATTTTGTTTGTGTGAGTAGTCTCCTTATATTCAATGTATTATTCATGTTAGTAAAGTTACCCGTGTACATAAGTGTTTGCAGGACTGAGCTCTAAGAATATATTCTAATGAAGGATATAAAACTGAAAGCAGTAATACAAGGATAAATAAATAAAATAATTTGGAGGAATATGTAACTGTTCTGCAGGTCCTGTTTCAACACTGAGGACATACAAAAATATATGTCTATTGTACAGAATACGCTAAATATGTAAAATATATGTATATTGTATATAGTGTATATATATACAGAATACGTATAACATTATTACAGATGCACATATTGAAGTAGGCCTCATCAGAGTAATGTTCATGTTTCACACTCACGTTTTTGAAGTGTGGATTGTTATACAAGGGGATGACATAAATGCTTTTTAATACCTCTTTTTAGTGAAAGGATACTAGCAAATTCTTTATTTTACAACTTCCTTTTTTTTTAACTCTTTTTATAGTAGTCTTAAATTGAAAAAAAGGGTTTCTTTTTCTGTGAATCTTAAACTGTCCTATGAGATGTGCTATTTAAGTGAAAAGTGGTAATGTTTTTTATACTTTCATTGCCAATAATATTGTTCCTATTTGTGTAGGTAGCACCTAGCATGTTATGAGCACTGTTTAAATAATGAGGTTGATTAGCAAAGGCACAAATGGCAAGCAGGTACCTAAGTCCCGTTGAAAGGCAATGAGAGTTAGGCACTTAAATGCCATTTGCCCCTTTGAAAATTTCCCCCAATATTTTTAAATACTTTTTAATAAAAAAGGGTACTATCAGTTACAGAATTTCGAGCTTGATGGGTCTAGATTTATGACGATAATACTGTGCACTTCCATCTGAGGATTTGAGAGCACTTTACAGATGTTAATTAAACCTCATAGCACCTCTATGAGTTAAGTAGTTTTATTCCGATTTTACATAGGGGGGAAGCTGAGGTGCAGTGAGAGGTTAAATGTCTTTTCCAAGTTTACATAACAAGTCAGTGACAGAAATGGTCATTTGAACTCCAGAATCTTGACTCTTAGGGCCAGATTCTGTCCTCCAGCCTAGCAGTGCAGAGCAGCTGCAATGCCTTTTTAACTGGCTGCATGAAGAGCCTTTCAGAGCAGGGGAAACCTGGATGGCCTAGGGTCAGCACAATCCCACCCACACCACTCTCCATGTCACCCCCTGGAGCATAGGACATAACAGATTAGCTTTCTGACCAATCTGGCATAGCAGAGTCCCACTGCAGGTACAGCACATCACAGATATTAACCCTTACAAGATGTCAATTAAAACTCTAATTTAAGGGTCGTTGTCCATATTGCATATTAGTTTAGGATTCCTGGTAGTGATTTGCAATAATTATATGCCTTTTTCTTTTTTGTTAACATATTGTATTTCCCATTGTTGAGAAATGGTTTGAAGATTGTTTATAGTTTTTCAACACTCTTTCCATCTTGTGAGAGAGCGATCATTCCACAAACCATATTTCACCAACCCAAGAAACAACCCTCTGCTGTTGTTTAAAACCAGCAAAAGAAGGTTGCTCAATCCTGTCCCCATTGAAGCCAGTGGGAGTTTGGCCATTGACTACAGTGGGCCAGCTTTTAACCCCCTATGGATTTTTCTTTAGGAAAGTATCTTTCCATGCAGATCTTATGCTTCTTTTGTGAATTCAGACATAATGAGTAAACCATCAGACATTCAAATACACCATGGGTTTTCAGCCTAAGGGTCAGAACCTCCACAGTGGGTTTATAAACAAGTGCCAGAGGTCAGCACAGCCCTGTCCTTTCCAAATTGCTAAAAGTAAATGGTGCCCAGCTAGACCTTGGTTCAAGGGAAGAAGGGTCTTGCCTCTGAAAAGATTGAGAACCACTAAACTACAGCTATATAAAGGCAGACTGACCTTTTTCTGAAAATGCTGTGGTCCTATATTTTTGTTTTCCTGTAACCTGATGCACTAAAACATTATGACTGAGCTGTACTTTTACTACTGAGACTCCAAATTGCTTGTGCCAGATCTGAGAGACTATAACCTTTGATGCATGCAGACTCCTGTATGTGCACGCTTACTAATCTCAATGGCCACATAGAAGTTTTCAGATGTTACGGATTTAGCTTTTTAATTACAGTGCAAACAAGCTATGTCTAATAAGAAAATAACTGAAATATTTTAATTCCATAATATTAAGACAGGGGAATATGCTACCGATGAAGAAGATGAAGATATGGGACCTGTCCTTCCAGGAAGTGACATGGCAATTGAAGTGTTTGATCTTCCTGAAAATGATGACATGTTTTCCCCAACCGAACTGGACACCACCAAGCTTGCTCACAAATTCAAAGAGGTAAGATGGACAGCAAGGCGAGATTTCTGAGACAGCACTGGTTCTTATAATCTCATTCTTCAATGCTTTGGATTTCCCTTTGAATAACAGAATTTATTTCCAGCTTATTTGTATAATCAGTAGTTGTAAATGGCTCAAGCAGTCATGCTTTTGAAATAAGTGAGACCCGTTTTCTCAGTTGCTTTTCACATTTGTTGCCAGATAACCGTTGTGTTGACAAAGGCTTCACAAAGCATGAATCGTTAACAGTGTGCTTTATTAGAACTCAGAATAATTTACAGTTTGATGAATTTTCAACAAAAAATTCCTTTTATGTCTCAGCACTTCATTTCCAATTTTTCAATGAGGAGAAAGAAGACGCTATGAGTTTCATTACTGGCTGATCAATTATCTTTCTAAACAGATGTTTACCTTAAGGTTTGAACCTGTAGTGCATTGACAGACAAAGGGGCTAAACTTCAGTGAAAATGAATGTGATTGACTCTCTTAATTCCCTCTCCCCACATCACAAAACCACTCCTAAGTGTACTGCAGTGCAACACGTCTGGCAGTTGGTTTAAGAAAGGCTCCTTTTTTGGAGAAGCAGGCACGTTGCAGGTTGGGGTTGAGGTGCTCTGAAGGAGCTGTGTGGGAAGGAGGCGTGCACGGTGACTGTACTAAGTCTGGCTTGGGTCAGCAATGTTAGTTGCAGTCAGTGAATCATTCACAAAGCATGACAGATATATCAGCTCTAGTGCCACTGTACTTTAGGTTCTGAGCTCTTGGTATTGTTTGTACCTCATGTTCCCAAAGTGTGGTGTCAATGGAGACGCAAGATGTATGGTTGCATTTAGTGCTCCCTATGTGGCTGGAGTGATTGGGCAAAGAACCATGACGATAAATATTTTCTTTTTTAAATAGGGTGAAGATGGAAGGGGTGAAAGCAGCCGGAGCCTCATGGGGGAGGTGAGCGGCAGAACCCTCATGGGACCAGGGGGAAGATTTAAAAGAAGCAGTCTCCCCTGGCCTCCCAAAGCCAGTTCTCTTATTTTCTATAAATACATAAGATTAGCACTGGAAGTCAAACGTAGAGGGTAACCAGTCACTGAGTCATTGATCACTCAGCTGGTTTCTTTTTCAGCCTTAGATGCTTATTGTTCATAAGTGTTTCTCTCTGGAAGGAGCTTTTCAGCACCTTTTGACATTGACTTTCCTCATCGTGATGGCTGTTTTTAAAATCTCAGACTATTGACAATGGTGAGCTGCTGTGTTAAATTCTGCCCACAATGGTGTTCTGATTCTCCACTACCTTGCATCCTGTGTAGTCATGTATACCTGTTTGAAATGAGTGCATGGTGCTTATAAAATACTTCCATTCTGATCTGGTAATGTTTACATCCATTTTGCTCTCGCTGTGTAAAAGGCTATACAAAGTCAAGCACAGCGGTGGGCAAGCTGTGGGCCTTTAATCCAACTATCCTTAAATCTGTGCTTGAACATAGTTCTCATTAACTCTGTTAAACAGTTAGATCAGCCAGTGTGGTTTGGTTGGGTTACACTGTGTTTGACTATGCCCAAACTGGCTTTAAACTGTTTATGGAACTAGTTTACTTAACACACTCAAAGCCCCAGTGTAGATGATATCAGAATGAGGGAGTTGGGAAACTAACTCCAAGTGGCTCTAAGAGAGCTTGATAAGGAAATGTAACCACATAAGTCCTGCTTATGTTAGAGCTGAATCTTTGTTTGCTAACCCACATAGTTATAATCAGAATATAAACACAGCTTTATTGTTTGTTCACTGACTGCGTTTAACAAGCTATAGCTAAGCTTTGTTGATTTAGTTAGTTTATGGCATTTGCCCTGAATTCGTTCAACATTAGAGGTGCTACTGGTGCTGTTCAAGCCCACTCTGGTGTTTGTTGGGGTTGTATTTAGAGAGTAGCTTTTCTTTCTTATTATCATGAAGCTATATGACAGTATTAAATAATAGTGGATTGGACATAATCTTCAGACATAACAGTGCAAATGAAAAATATGCTCAAATAATTTTGAAATATCCCTTATTTAGAAACCTTATACTTTTGCCACACATTTTTCCTTTAGTAAGGAAACTGGAATACATACATACATTTTCTTGATTTTTTAAATGTAATCTGTGCATATTTGTAAGCAAAAATAAAACATAGTTGCAAAGCCAAACACCTTTTGAAATATTGGATGAACTTTGAGAGAGACTTTTTTGAGTTTTTTTCCCATTGCAATACAAAAATGTAACACCTGACATACACACAGAGACTCTCTGTGGTCTTAGACAAATCGCTTTAAACCGTTTTCTCTTGATAAAATGTTGACAGTACAATTTACATTGTTGTGAGAATAATGTTTGTAAAGCATTTTTGAGGATGAAATATGCTATATAAAGTAATGTATCATTGTTAACAATGATCCTGTATTGCATTTAGACAAACTTACATTGCTATATATAAAAATCTGAAATAATGTTTGCGTACCAAGAATGTGCATGGTACTGTATAAAACATAGAAAGAAACATGCACATCTCACTCACCCAAGGAGCAAGCATATAATTGTAATCTAAGATCCAGATTTGCTTGCCAAACCATTTAGCTAGCTCCTTATTTAATGCTAAAACCAAATTATACTAAAATGTCCATTATGTCTCTGCCTTCAGTCAAAGAGAAACAGATATTTGCTCTCTGTATTGCAAAACATAATTCCTTTTGTCCAAACAAAAGCAGTCCAAATGTCCAGTCTAAACATTGATGTGCTTGTGAGAAAAGTCTCTCTCTGCTTCTGTTTCTACCTCAGTGGGATCTGCTGTATCATGTGCTGATTCAATTATCTGACTGAGTGATCAATATTCATTTTTTACTTAATAAGAGAAAGCATAAAAATAACAGATAAAACCATCTGTACCTGAGCAGATTGTAATTTATGCAACAGTTTGGGGTTTGTTTGTTTGATAGAAGACTCTTTAGTAATAGTCTAAATATAGTTTGCTTGCTTGTGAGCTTTTATAGGAGGGATGGAGAGGGGCTACAAGCAGATGACCCAAGGCATTGAATCATGAACTTTCCCTTGCATCATCACCTCTGGAAAGGACGTAGTCTACTACAGACGTGCTCCCCTTCATCTCACCTTATCCCAAGGCAGTGAGATAGCTAATCTAAGTAAACGTTTCTGAGGTGGCTCTCTTCTAATTTTCCTTGTTCTTCCTCCACCCTCAGGAGAAATTGTTTTTCTAGTCACTCATGATCACCAACCTCATCCAGGCCTGGCAGTGCAGGGACCCAGGTGTGAAGCAGTTCAGAAGTCTGACACATGGATCCTTCTTGCAGATTCTAAATATAGCATCTTCCTTACAAATCCTCCACTCCCATCTGGCCAGAAAAGGAAGAGTCCAGAAATTCCTCCTTACTTGACATAGTTCCCATGTTGCCACATCTAGTGCTTGAAAGACTTAAGCTCTGTGGGGACTCTGTTGCAGTGAAGCTCACTGATGAAGCACCGCATGGGGACTGGTGCCAGTGTTAAAAAGCAGCTGTGACTGCTAGTCCAGTCATAATGCTATTTAAGCATTATGCAGAGATTATGCATTGCACATTTGGAGAAGATACGTTCTGTTTTTCATACAAAAGAAAAAGTCTGGCTGCTTTAAGTACCAACGGTATCCCAATCTTAACTATTGTGTCACTACCATTCAGCCTTCATAACCTGTAAAAAAGGTGTAAATACTTCAGGGTAAAGTCACATTTGAGTAAATGCAGGCATTCTTTTAAAAATCTAAATCTATATCTATTAAAATAACAATCCCTCCCCCACACGAATCCCACAATCACAGATGGTCCAGTGACACTGCAGTGTGCGCAAACGATAGCCTGAGAGCTTGCCTTCATTGCACAGTTATCTTGAATTGTAACTCCAGTTTTGAATCTCACCCATCTCCAGTCCGCCCGCAGAAATCTCTAGTTTGAGTTAAGTGGCGCTTTAAACTAAAGCCAGATGGTCCATCGGATATAGGTTGAAGCTCGAGTGCTACTGATGCTGAAGCTAGTAGTGCAGTGGAAACTCAGCAGCATGCGATAGCTCAGATTAGCACTGCTCATCAGATGCTAATCACTCTGTGTAGCTCTAGTGTAATATTGCAGTGCGGCTGCCCTCACTCAGATTAGTCTAGCTCAAGTGAAATAACTGGAGCTAAGTGTTGCAGTGGAGACAAGCCCTATGAGAAGATCACCACTTTTCTGTTTCCTGTTGTATGCAGTACCTGTGTGTATGGAATCCTCCCTGCAATCTTCTCTATCATTTGGAGCTATTAAATCATTTGTTTCTGTATTTGCTTTCTGTGACATGCCTGCTTAATCCAATCAATGGGACTTTCTAAGAACTCCAGCGTGTGTTGGGACATTTTCACATTCAAATCAGAGGATAGCAAAACTAAGCAAGATAAAAGCTGTCTTCATCTCTCTCTCTCTCTCTCTCTCTCTTTTTAAGCACAAGATGTTTGTTTTTGCCAGACAGATTGGGTGTTCTAATCTGAAATTATGAATGGTTAGGCAGAATCCTATCTTTAATTAGGTTGCACAGATTGAGTCATTTTGCAAGCTAGACATTTTAATTTACAATGTACTGCACTGCAGCACTTCTCTAGGCCTTCTGCTGTGTAATAAGGTATTCAACTGGCAACACAGGCTTTAAAAATATTGGCGCACTCAGTCTCTTAGTTCACTTGTTTATTTTATGCTTTCAATTTTAGTTGCAAATCAAACATGCAGTTACAGAGGCTGAGATTCAAAAGCTGAAGACAAAGGTAAGGATCAATATATAGTTATTTCATGCTGATTTTTTCTCTTTATCTGATGGAAAAGATACATATCTGTATGTAAATCCAAGTTCTTATTAAGGAAGACTGATTAAAATGAAACTCATTAAATTTGTTTAGGTGTAAATAATCCAGTAGAGGTGTCAGTAAAATCTTAAGCATACCTATATATTAAGAAAAATTGCTAAAATATCTAGTTTCCATTAAATATTCATTTTAAAGGATAACAATGACTAAAAGACAGATTTTTAGCTTTATGCTGTACTAATGCATTTTCTTTAACAATTCTGTAAATTATATTTTGATTGAATAGTTGTAGCCTTCTTAATAGTTTTTGATCAGTAGAGATCTAAAAACAAACTATTTTTTTTCTTCCTCCTATAACTTTTGGCATTTCCCTTTCATTTAACTATTAATTTATTTGAAAGGATTGAATACAATATTTGCTTTTTACATTCAAGAGACACTAATGCATACAGTTTAAAACCAGTCTTATAAAAGGCTAAAGCTGATCAATTTCATGGAGAAAATTATCTCACATTTGGATCTTAGAAATTAGATTTAATTTATTCTATTAATAAAAAAGAAAATGTACTTTTTGTATGTTTGCCTTATTCTATACTAGTGTAACCTTTAGGAGTTCCATTTTAGATAATGATTCAGTTGTAGAGTAAATAGGTTTTATAATAACATTTTATTATAAAGAAAGATAAAAGAATAATTTTTAAAATTGAAAAATGATTGTTGATTTTTTTTCTCACAAACATCCATGCCCATCATATAATTTGCTTAGTGTTTATGAAATAGATCTGCTAAGATTGTCATTAAAAGGAAATTGTAATTTTATTTTATGTGCACTGCCATTGTTCTCCTTCATTTTAGAAAGCTAGAAATCTCTTCCCCTCCTTACAGTTTAGGTTCTGTCATTAGGCAATTGCATCCACATGGGTACACATTTGCACTAATGCACAGCCCCATTGACTTCTCTGGAATGCCTCAAGGATGT
This sequence comes from Mesoclemmys tuberculata, assembly GCA_007922155.1. Classification (NCBI taxonomy): domain Eukaryota; kingdom Metazoa; phylum Chordata; order Testudines; family Chelidae; genus Mesoclemmys; species Mesoclemmys tuberculata. Next base: position 42,542,957 of record ML675603.1, read on the forward strand.
AGGCATTCACTTCTGCAGATAGTGAAGTTGCAAGATAGGAATCATTGTCTTTTTCTTTGTATCACGCATTTTTCCTTGGCCTTTAGAATCAAACCAAAATAATAGGGCTATTTTTGGTTAAACTACCAGTCAAACAGTAAATTCAGTCTATAAGTTATTCTGTTTGTGTGTGCACCATTTATTATATCAGCACAGCTTTGCCAATATAAGTTAACTGCTGCTGATAAATAAATAGGGGTGCATAAAGCAATATCTGCTTTTTCTAAATTGTATGGACTTTACTCTGCAAGGTGCTGAACAGTCTGGCCCTGATCCAGCTAGGAATTTAATTCTGCAATTAGCTTCAATAATAATAAATATATCTAGTTTTTAGGTAGCACTTTTCTTCAACAGATACCAAATCACATGAAAAAGGAATTAAGTACTACTGAAGTGATTGGGTAAAATCCTGACTTCATTGGATTAATGGAGAAACTCCCATTCACTTAAGTGAGGCTAAGATTTCACTCAGTGGGACCACCCAGGTGCTTAAATTAATCAAGTGCTTAAGTGCTGGGCTGGATCATGGCCAGAGTGCTCAGCATCTTGCAGACAGAACCCTCTAAAAATAATGGACATTTTCTGTCAGGATCATCTCTTTAATCATTTAAAAAATAAACCAAGATTAAGATTTGTAAATTAGAACCAGATTTTTCCTATTCTTATAACATTTTTAAATTAGTTGAAATATTGGGTTTAAAACTTTACATGTCCCTTTAATTTAAAAAAGCTTCCAAATTAAAATTTGATATTAGCTCTACTGATATTTCATTCAGTGGGTTGAGATCCCAATTAGTTTTTTTAGCTTTCTAAATTACATTGATTCTGACTACGAAATTATCATAGCATGAAAACTGGTGCAATAAATTTGAAGCTCAAAAGAGTTTCTAATTTCAAAAAGAATGCAATCAGCTAAATTAGATACAATTAGCTTTTTTTCCCTTGTTTTCCAACTAGCTTTCTGGTAAAATCAAATATAGACATTACAATTTGTAATTCTAATAATAAAAGTCTTGAGTTTCTTAGTTCATGGTGATTACTAACATACTGATAGAGATACATGAGGTAAAATACACTCCCAGTGTACTCCCAGGCACACCACCAGAATGTGCCAACATTAGAAAGCTGGAATTTTAAAATGCTACCACATTCCACGGGAGCATGGAAGCTGCAATGGATGCCAGGAGCAAAAGGCTCAAATTAATTTAAATTTATTCTTTCTTCCTTGTCTAACATGTATTAGAATGTTCTCATTGTACAGGAATGCTGTTTGCATTCGTAATGCACAACATTTGCAATTATTAATACACTGCTATTCACGCCTCTCAATATTTCAAAGCATCTTGAATTACAGAATTTTAATGGAGCTTTTTACTCTCATGCCACTGTTTTTGCTGTGTCCAGCTACAGGCTGCAGAGAATGAGAAAGTGAGATGGGAACTGGAGAAGACCCAACTCCAACAGAACATTGAGGAGAATAAGGAAAGGATGATGAAACTAGAGAGCTACTGGATTGAGGCTCAAACCCTGTGTCACACTGTGAATGAACACCTCAAAGAGACACAAAGCCAGTATCAGGCTCTGGAGAAGAAATATAACAAAGCAAAGAAATTGATCAAGGACTTTCAGCAAAAGTAAGCAGCTGCTACAGACCATAGATTAAATTAGTGGCCAGATAGGGAGTGTTTATCTCATATAACTGCAGCTCTTTTATAATATGAAGCCCAGTATTAAAGCCTTGTAAGTAAACAACATTTTTCACTTTGCTACTGTGACCTATCCGTGCCTTGGGTAGCCCACCTGAAAATTCGAAGGGCAGGGCAGACTGCAAAAGAAGAGCAGATTCTCCCAAATTGATGGTTGACACTGCAGTTAGATTCACCAACCAGTCACAAACAGTGCTTCTGATCCCCCACAATGCTTATCAAGAAGCTAAAAACCAGAAGTTATACTACCCCCTTTACTGCATTTCAGTCTCTGGTCCCCAGTTAGCAAGTAGGTCCAGTAAAGAGATAAGTTATTAAAACTCTATTCCCTTTACCAAAAATGTTCTCCTGATCCCCAAATGGTCAGTCATGTTACCAGACCAATATAAGTTTGGATCTCACCCAAAATACCAGGCTGACAGCCAATCCTTTAGTAACTAAACTAAAGGTTTATTATAAAGTGAAAGAAACAAATGAGAAGAGAAATGTTAAATGGTCAAAGCAGTTAGATACATACAAATAGCTTTAAAGTTCATACATATCAGATTCTCAGCAGAATTATGGAGTTTGTAGGCTTGTACAGTACCTCTGGTGTACATTCAGTACCTGGATGGGTCTCAGTCCTTTGTTTCACAGCTTCAGTTGTAGATGAATTGATTCAGAGGTAAGAAGCAGGAATGAAGACAAGATGGGGATAGGGCAGCTACCTTTTATGTCCCTTTGTCATGCAGCGTGACCCAAATACAGCCACACAGCACATAGCATGGAAAAGCCAGAGTTCCTTGTCCCTAGACATGTTCTTAAATGGCCTGGTGACTCATAAGGTATAGTCCCCTCCTCCCCTCTCACCCCTCGGGTTCTTTCACTGGATTCCTTGTACGTACCTTTGAGCTCCCTTGACGGGCAGTTAAGCAGGCTTAATGCCGCTGCCATCCAGCCTGGGGTGTCACCCAGAAACACAGCACAAGCTGAAATACAAACATACCAAACATATTTAGACCTTATAATACAAAATTGATACATACATATAAACATGCTTATCAATCTTAGTGAATTATAATCTTTCCAGTGGTAGGATATTTTGTAAGATTCATTGTAATTTTGCACTAGTGACATCAGTAATATTATAAATTATCAATTATATTCCAGACAGCATCACCTCTACCATCAAGACCACTAGGCTTTTTATTACTGAAAAACGTCAGCATTGTGCATATTTTTAAAGTGACTAACAGTGAATTAATTTGTGGTATTCCTCCTTAGAATGTTGGAGAGCCATGTTTACAGCAGTTTATTATGATGATGTTGAATCAGTTTGACTAAGCATTGTTTTCTATTGATGCAACATCAAGAAACAAATCATGCTGAGACATTGTCACACTGTGGTTTTCTACTTCTTCCTGACTGCTGAGAATGTTTTTGAATTGAGCTGAACTCACTAGAGCATATCTGAGAAGTTTCTCCTGATCTCCTCCCCTCCCCCATTCCTGACATCTGAGCAATAATTTCTTACATTTATACCACACCTTGCATTCTCCAAAGAATTTTATAAATTTTACATTAGGATTGTTTCATCTACTACTGAAATCAACCAACTCTAGAATGAAACTCAGCTGTTTAACAGTATAAAGCAACAACAGAGAGCATCTCACACAGGAAGTGAATACTCTAGCCCAGGGGCGGGTGTCAAATATCTGGCCTGAGGGCCGGATACGGCCTACCGACCTTTTTGGTCTGGCCCCTGGTGGCAGCACGAGCTGCCGCGACATCTCGCGGCATTGTACGTCGCATGCTGCCGCCAGAGAATACAACGCCGCGAGATGTCGCGGCATCACGCGCTGCCACGAGATCTGTGTACTGTGGCGGCAGCGCATGGAGCGCTGTGTGCACGAGACATAGCACTCCAAAAGGCGAGAGAGGCACAGTGTGGTCTTGGAGCATCATGCAGTACTATAATTCTTAATCATTGATAGATTCTTTTATTCGTAAAATAGTAGTAGTTGTAGAAGTGAATTTACTGCAGCTTTTATATCACTGATATCTAGCAAATAAAATATACTACTACAGAAAAATGGTTGTGCCTAGTATTTTGATTTATGGTATGTATGACCCACTTGAAGTACATTTAATTCAAATCTGGCCCACCCTAGCAAATGAGTTTGACACCTCTGTTCTAACCCATTGAAACTGCAAGGGGGATTTTAAGTAGACAAAATGTCATTAGCAAACTGGAATTTTGCCAGTCTACCAGAAATAACACGCATCTCTTGTGAATAGTGCCATTGGATCATTAATGGCCTCAGGTTTTCAAGACGAAAGAAGTAGAGCCAGACCATGACCTGGTGTGAATTTTGTTCACTGGTGCTACCCAGACCTACAGCAGTGGAGGATCTGGCCTATAATTTTAACTGCCTCAAAATCCTAAATTACCTCACAGAGTTACTTATAATTTTTAGGTAATTAGTTTTGCACCGTAAGAGTTAGAGGTAAATTAAAAGACAAGATACAGTCATTTTCATATATAACAGAGCAATTCCATCCCAACTGTAACTGCAAATCTCAACATAATCTGAACTAGTGATGCATTATAAATCCAAATTATAAAAAGGTTGATTTAGTTTATTACAGTTTCAACACAGTTTTTGCTGACAGTCTGAATAAGTGAGATTTTTACCTTAATTTGTGGTCTGCAATATGATTACAATTTATTTATTTGGATTTGTAGTAACTGCTCAATTGTTTTTTCCTACTTGCAGCTACAGGTTTATCATTATCAGATAAGTACCAAATCTCCTGTTAACTAAGGCTTACTTTTTAGACAAATGTGTATTTTGTGTATTATGCCAGTAAATTTGTTAATTTCCTGTTTGAATCTGTGATTGCTTTGTTACCAGCAATTGTATTTTTTTCCTCTTAAGAGAACTTGACTTCATCAAACGCCAGGAAGCTGAACGGAAAAAAATAGAAGAATTGGAGAAAGCACACCTTGTAGAGGTTCAAGGCTTACAAGCTCGCGTGAGTAATGTTCACTCAATTGTCTGAAGAATAAGGTAATGCTGTCTGATAGTCTAGAAAAAATGCTAGTATTCATTTTGGGTAATAATTTGGATGTATTTCTCTTAGATAAGAGACTTGGAAGCTGAAGTTTTCAGACTGTTGAAGCAAAATGGGAGCCAGGTTAACAATAACAACAACATTTTTGAAAGGCAAACATCTTTTGGAGAAGTCTCCAGAGAGGATCCAGTGGAGAACCTAGGTGTAGAACAAGTGTCTTGCCTGGATGGCTTAAGTCAAGGTTTGTTTGAAGCAACCCAAAACTCCTGTTAATCTAATGTGCTGTGTGTGAATGTCACAGTTGTGATTTAAGAATTTACAGTAAATAACAAATGGATATGATCATAATCCTATCGTTTGCACCAAAATGCAGTATCTGATAGCAAACACTGTGATACACTGTCTAGTGGCAGCGCAGTGCTACAGAACTGTGGTAAAAAGCATATTCGTCAGTAAGTATAAGTGACTGAGGCCTTAATAAAGCAGAGGTTATCATTCACACATTAAACCTTCAGTTAATTTTAGTGGGATTGCCTGCAACACTTAAATTTCATTCAGTCTTTGTGTTGTGTCAGTAAAATACGGGAAGATTGTGTTTTTTCCTGTGTCCTATGTCTGTCTTTAATTACCCAATCTACCAAAGATCAAGGAACAAAATTGCCAAAATCAGAAAAATATAATAAAATGTGTAATTGTAAATGGATCTCTTGTTTGTCCAAAGAATAAACAAACGAGCTGTTATATGTATGTGTGTATATCGGTACTAAATATATCTATATTATATATTGTGATAAAGTCAGGCCAGAGGACTATAAAAGGGTACTTGAAGGCAATGATATGTCAGCCCTAGGATGCTATAGGCCCTTTTCCCTGCAGGCCAGGGAGAGGTTACTGCAGGGGAATTAGAAATACGAGAACCCAATCAAAGGCTACTCCAGACCTATTAAAACCCCACCTCTGCTGGGCGAGGAGAGAGAAAGGAAGGAGAGACTTCCCTATAATAGGAGATAGTGCCTCTCCCCAGGAGGGGAGCAGCAGAAGAAAAACCCAGGCACCAGCTTAGGAGGAAAAGGCTGATACTGCTTTGACCCCAGGGTGACACGGCCCGTTCTACAGCTGCAGCGGAGGAGCCACAGAATGGTACTCCCCAGGGTCTGGGAGATATAGACTGACTGACTCACCTCCCTTCTGGTGGGACAGAGGGGCATTCCACAGGCCCAAGCCAAGGCCCTCCCCACAAACGCTAATGGAGAGGTGCTGCGGGGAGAAGCCAAGGACTCGTCCACAGTAAAGTAGATTTACCCCAGGCCCATTCTGCCAGAGGAGACGGCCGTCACCTGGCAAGACTGAGGGGGTGCTTTGCCACAATATAGATAGGTATGTACCTAAGTGTTACTCACCTATGTATGTGGAATTTGTGTGAGTATACAACTGGAAGATACTACACAGACAACTGAATTATGACTTATGAGGAGAGTCTGGGGGAACTGGGCTTGTTAGTCTGCAGAAGAAAAGAGGTAGGGGGGATTTGATAGCGGCCTTTAACTGCCTCAAAAGGGGGGTTCCAGGGAGGATGCAGCTAGGCTGTTCTCAGTGGTAGTAGATGACAGAACTAGGAGCAATGGTTTCACGTTGCTGTGGGGGAGGTGTAGGTTGGCTATTAGGAAAACTTTTTCACTGGGTGGATGGTGAACCATTGGAATGGGTTATCTAGGGAAGTGGTGGAATCTCCATCCTTAGAGGTTTTTAAGGCCCGGCTTGACAAAGCCCTGACTGGGATGATTTAGTTGGGGTTGGTCCTGCTTTGAGCAGGGGGTGGACTAGATGACCTCCTGAGGTCCCTTCCATCCCTAATTTTCTATTATTATAAAGTTGCATTGCATATTAGGACATCATCTTAACCAAGAAAGTGAAGCTCAAGTGGTTGTGATGTATCAGAACCCTAAAATGTGTTTATACGCCCCTAGAAGAACATTGTAAGATTTTAATAAGAAAACTGTTTTTATTAAAGTCATAGCAAAATGCCAGCTTTGCTCTTCTCCATGTTGTTTTCCTAATGAACAAAATATTTGATATAATTTACAGTTATTTTAAGCTAATCATGGGCAGCTCATTCCTGGAGTGCTGGGTTGATGGCATTGGAAGTAACATAGTCCACCATACAGTTGATAGTTCATCATTTCCATACTGTAAATCATATTGATTAAAATGTCGTAGTCCAATGCTTTTCCTCATACTTAAAAAAGTCTTATTTCATGGCTGTAATGTCACAGCTTCTTTACAGTTTATGAGGTTTCTCCTCTATAAAATCCAACAAAATTAAGATATAGGGGTCTGAGAAATATAACATCACTTATCCCCATTTCCCAGTAAATAAGGAATAATCAAATGCACATATTGGCTAGGCACTAGTACCACAGAGAAGGATGGCATGAGAGATATAAAAGATAAATTGTGTGAGTAAACAATAAAGATTTGTAGCAAAAAGCTTAGTGCTGTAGCACACTGTATTAATAGGAGTTTCCAGAGTGAGGCAATTGCTCCTTTCTACTTACCATTCACTCGTTCTCATTTGGGACTTCAATACCCATTGAAGTCAGTTTGAGTTCCCCATAGATATTTGAGCAGCACTTCATTTTTTATGAAGTGGACAAAAGTGCAGACATTTCAGAAATAGAAGATCTTGCAGAAAATACTTCTGCTGAAATATAAAAACATGGGTAATGTTCAGTATGGAGAAGATGAAGATTCGATAACTCTCTACAGACTGATAGAGTTGTCAAGAATACAAGGAATAATTATTCTTACTAGTGAACAAGGGACAGAGCAAGATATTAATGGGACTTACACATTTCCCATGATGCAGGTTGTTAAATTTAAGTAAGTAACATACTTCAACCATAAACAAAGTTAAACGGTGGAAAGAATTGTCAGGGGAGGTTGAGGAGGCCTCTTTGCTAATGATAGTGAAAAGTAAACATCCCTCTATCATGCAGACTTTAAGAAGTTAAATCAATCCTACAATGACAGATAGGCAGGTGAGAAGGGCTAAAGACCAACTAAAGGTCATTCCCAACCAAAACAAAAATGATCCTGTGAAAACCCATATAGCCTTGGCTTCCTAAAACCATAAAGTATCCTAACAGTTGCACTGCATTCTGCAAGGTACTGAGTGCCCTCGACTTTTATTGATGCCCGCAGGATTCAAGCAGGAGGTGCTCAACTCCTCATAGCATTGAGCCATGTGTGAATGAAATGCAAGTTCCCCATCAAGTAAAATTATTAAGAGCCAGGGAGGGCTAATTATACAGGTAAATCTTGATTTTATAAAGTCACAGGAGCATGTGAAACTTTTGTGTAATTAAGGGTTTGTATAATCAGATTAGGTCTCGATATGCATTGCAAACACAGGACCAGATGCGAACTTTGGATAACATTGAGATTTGGGTTATAGCAAAGCAGGGACTACCTGTAATCAGTCATCTCTTGGGTCACGTAGACCAAGAAACCTTTCAGATGTTCAGAACTTGCCAGTGAAAAATTGTGAAGCCTCCTCGGTGTTGTTATCAGCTGCCCTTAGCGTGAGGAAGCCTTGTCTGTGCCTGCTGTCAGGCAGCCCCCCGACTCCACAGGCCAGGGCCACATACACACTCCCCTCTAGGCCTATGCTGGTCCTGCTGTCTTTACAGCAGTGGTTTTCAAATAATGTAGTCTCTCATGTACCCCCATCTGAGATAGGCAGAGGTGAAGCCTGGGTGAGGGAGGGCATGTGGGGTCAAATGCCCCCCCCCCATATTTCTGCCTTCCATTTAACAACAGCTTCTAGGGGTTTTCAAACCGTGGGGCGTGCCGGAGCCACCTGGCATCGCTGCTCATCCCCCTGAACGTTCCTCCGCCTCCCCCAAGGGGGGGGGCACACCCCACAGTTTGAAAGCCTCTGGTTCTGGGTCACACAGCAGAAAGGAAACGCATGCCAATGTGGCTGCAGTTTTAATAGAAAGGAGATTAAATGTTGGTTAGATTGCCAAGTGTCACTAAATAAAATGCATTTTCTGCCATTAGAGGACTTTTCTCGCATTCCCCCCAATGAGAGCTTGCATACCCATTTAAAAACCACTGCTCTACAGGTTATCACAAGGCACGTTCCAATCCTTGAGCCCTCTAAACGTCTCCCTGGAGTGTCCAGCCTCTGTTCCAGTGGAGGCTTGCAATGTTCACAGATTTGCTGCTCCGAAAGAAACTTCCCAGTTCCACTTAGATCACTGCCCCTAACACACATATTTTAGATATGTTTACAGTAAAAATGAGTAAAAGTTTATTCAGTGAAGGACAGAGATTCAAGTGATAGTAAGTAGAAATATTGGAATCAAATGGCTACCTATAACATAAAATCATAACATGCATTCTAGAGCCTAGACATACACCCCCAAAGTCATACTAGTGTGTTTCAGCCAGCCTTGGCTGTGATCTGTTCATGAAACAAGTCACTGTCAGCTTGTCTCTTAGATGAAAGATCAAATCCTGTCGTCTCTTTTTTTATGCTGTTCAACTGTTGTCTCACGCCTCAGGAGGTCCTGTTTTCTTGGGGTCTTTGGAAATTCTCAGGTCCACACCTGTCTCAGATAATAAACATAGCCTGTCTCCACAGATATTAGTTGTTCTGTATGCTGATTGAGTCAGCCCTGAGGCTCACCTTGGCTCAGATGACCAACTTTACTCCAACAGTTTTTTAACCTAATATTTTACGTATCTCTTAAACTATTTCCCATACAAACATCTTAAAACATTTATGACAGCCAGTAGGCTACTGGCTCTTGCTAGAGACCTCACATGCTACCAATGGTGAACTATTATGCATATATCTGATTCAGGGGATCCCTGTAACGCTCCAGGCACCCTGTGCCCTCTGCCAGTTGGCACCAAGGAAGTGGATCCCAACTGGAGCCAACTGCAGTTTCAGGGACTTAGATTAAGCATCTTTAGGGACAAAATCAGTGTCCACTTATATATTCGTGCAATGCCTTGCATGAGTTGCTGATCCTGATCACAGGCACTGGGTACTGCTACTGCAATATTAAAGTCTAGTTAAAACAAAAATCTCTCTGGCATAGAAGAATGCATTAGATTAGCTGATGTGTTGATTTTTGGCAGAGTTATGAACATTTTATCAATATTGATATTTTTAATGATTGCTTCATGTGTGAACACAAACTAAATATTACTCTGCAAGCAAATCAATCTGAAATACTGAGTGTAACATCATAAAAAAGACGGTCTTGCTAAAAGCATCCTGCCACATTGCAGAATTTGTTCCCATAAATCAGTTTGTGCATCTTTCTTTCTAATAAGGATTTTTACACTGAAATCTCTGAAATTTGTAAACGCTATTACAATGACAAGAACATCTATGTATGTCTCCCAGATAGCCCATTATATGTCGCAGGAAATATTTTCAGTAACATTGCTAGTTCTTGATAAAAATGGCTAAAAAGTGGTTTGGGTCAGAAAACTGGCTGAGTAAAAAAGGTCCTCTTTTGAAAAGTATTCAGAATACCTGCTCTGTGTGTGTCTGCATCATAGCTGCATACGCTGCTGCTGACAAAAAATGAAACTCTACAGCTGTCATTGCTACAGAGCCAATACAGCCATAGGTGTCGAACTGAAATCTGTTCTGAGGCATCTGACATCTTTATATCTAACTAAGCACCAGTCATTAAGGCTAAAATTTTCAAAACTGGTTGCTGAGGTATCTTTTATTGGACTTATTTCTGTTGATGAAAGAGAAGCTTTTGAGCTACCCAGAACTCCTCATCAGTTACTGGAAAGATACATGAGTACAACACAGCAAACAAAATTGGTTCCATGAAGTTAGATATTTGATTCCATATTTGGGCACCTAATTAATTGGCCAGCTCTATGGGCTTAATAAGTATGTAGGTAAAAGTAGGAGATACGGCTGCTCAATAGAGCTGAGCAGAAATCTGATTTTCTCCTTTATGGAGAATGACACACTTTCAGTTTGGGTGTTTTCTGGAACAGAACGAAAACAAAGAATTCAAAATTTCCTGCAAAACAAACTTAATTTTTTATTTTGTTTTGGATTGATAGTGTTTTGTTCCAACTACAACTTAAAAAAATAAACTTTTTATAATATAAAAGGAATTTCTAAATGAAAAGTCATTTTGAAACAAAAATATTGACATGTTCCATTCTGAAAATGTCTAAATGGAACATTCAATCAGCTGTAGTGCTCACCACTTCTGAATACCTAGACCACTTATTAGGTGGATATATGTGGGCTTAGGTGCCAGATTGAACGTTATAGTTTAAGTACAATCTTCAATGTAAAATAGTTAAATTTTGACTGCATAATATTATTGCTCCTAATGCAAAAAAGGAGAAAGACCCATTGTGATTTTCAGATTCCAGGCTGATTTTGCAGTTGTGACAATAAAAAACAAAAAATCTATTGTAAACCATAAAAAAGTATAAAAATGTGTTTGTGGATTTCCATATTTCTTTTCACACAGTGAATTCCATATCAGAGTCTCTTTTGGGATTCTAATCTTGCTTTATTGGTAATTTTATGTTCTGAGGGAGGATATACTTTTAATGATGTCATTCATGTGAAAGCTTTTTAAGAAAACCACATATCTTGTGTCTAGTAACGCGTTCATTAACTAATCAGCCTATGCATGTTCACAGAAGGAGCTGTAAAGGGTGCAGATCCCGATGATGTCTTTGGTAAGTGCTTCTCCAGAGCACATTCTGTGATGTGTAGTGTATTGTGCAGTCTTTGTGACAGTCACGTGGTGAGGTCCACTCTGTCTTTTTAATTCTTAGAAGTGTAATACCAAGAGTGTGAGAAATACAGATTAATCACTAGCATCATTTCTTCAATCCTGGACTTCTTCATATGGGGTTAGATCCTGAGGTACTTACTCAGTTTTTCCTGAATCTTTAGTCAGAAACTCCTGAAGCTTATCTTCACTAGAAAATCAGGTAGTGTAAGAACACAACCTTGGGGAATTATATTAACTCACATGATGTTAAATGTGGTTTTGAAGTCAGTGTAGGCAGTGACATGTTTAATACCCCTTTGCTGGTCATAGATAAACTATTCCTGAGCTGTAGGTTCAGGGTCATGGTCTAACACAACCTAATTTTGACAAAACCCTCAGTTACATTAGTGGAAATGTTGTCAGAATAAGAAAGAGTAAACATGAATAAGGATGTCAGGATTTTCCCTATATTTTGCCCTCAGACGTATGCAGTAGTCACTGGAGTTTGAAGAGTATGCATCTGTCAAAGAACATGATTTGTCCTTAAATCCCAGAAAAATACAACCAGAGCTGATATTTTACTTTCTCTTTTGATGGTCAATGAAGTGTATACTGAACAAGAGAACTGAACTATTTATAAATGAACTGACAGGATACAAACACCAACAGCTCAATGTGTATAAACTAGCTATGCCAGTGTGGTTTGCACTTTTCCCCCATCTCTACATGTGCACTGTCCTAAACCATTTGGTTTGCAGTACTCTCTGGGTAACTGTTACACAGCTCTTCTTCAAATTCTTGTCTGTATGGGTGCTCCACTTTAGGTGTGCACGTGTACATGCATTTTGTGCAGGACATCCAGTGTGCCCACTTTCATGTAGCTATGCATCCTGCTCAACAGATGTTTCCTATGGTTTGTAATTGTAACACTCACTGTTTAGAGCGAGTGCTTCTCTCCAGCCTTTGAACTGCTCTGAGAGTTTTCACAAAGCTTTCTTGGTTCTTGTGGCTCATCATCTACAAGTGGGAATAGTTATCTTCCCCTACCTGGATAACAGGATCTTCAAGAGTCATTCCTTCCACAGTGTTCACTCAACAGCCAAGAAGGCCCTAGCTCTCTTCCACTTTCTGTGCTTTATCTCAGTGCAGAAAAATCTATGTTGACACCTGTCCAGCACATCATCTTCATTGGAGCCACCCTGGTCCACAACCGGGAGATCATAACTACCCACAGACAGGTTTCTGTGATGTCCAACTTCAGCTCTACCCTACAGCAGAGCCTTCAAACCAGAGCAACGTCTTTCTTCAACTTCTAAGACACATGAAAGTTTGTACATTTGAAAGACTGCTTGCTGGTCTGCATTCTTGATGCCTCAAAGGCTGACTCAGAACCATCTATACTCGCAATTACAGTTTGTCCAAGAAGGGACCTGTTGAACCTCAAAGAATCTTTGACTCTGAATTTGTGGAAGGACCCCTCCCCCACAAGGTTTGTGTGGGAGTTTCATGCTTGTGTTGACTGTCCACAAAGGTCATTGCTGTTCATGCCTCCCTGCTAGGTTGAGGAGCTGATTTCCAGGACTTCACAGTGCAAGAAGTCATCACTTTACATCAATTTGCTTGAACTCAGGACAGTTCAATATACTTGGCATCATTTCCTACCCAGGTTCAAAGGTCACTCAGTCAAGGGTTGATCAAGGGCATGAACAATCTTTTTCCTCATGTTTGAGCGCTAACCTGGCTTTGGGACCTTAATCTACTTGTTGATGCCCTGTGGAAATCACCCTTTGCACACATGGGGATATGTTCCCTTCTCCATTTCTCCTTCAAAACCTCATTTCTCATAGCCATCCCTTCTGTCAGCCTGATAAGGGGGTGGGGCGGGCTTATGGCTGATCCACCGTACATAATATTCTGCTAGGACAAAGTGTCTCTATATCCAGACCTTCACTTCCTACCTAAGGTCTCATTGGACTTCCACATCAAGCAAGACATTCAGGTACTGGTATTTACCCAAACCTCATGCTTCCAGAGAAGAAGCCGGTCTCCACACTCTAGATGTAAGAAGAGCCATTGCCTTCTATCTAGACATGACTAAACTAGAACTTCTCCTAGATTATCTCCTTTACAGAGAGGCTGAAAGGAGCCTCTATTTCCACCCAAAAGCTATCTAAATCAGTATCAGGATGCATCTTAGCCTGTTATGAAGCTTCTCGGGTTCATCATCCACATAGGGTGATGGCCCGTTCTACCAGGCACCATCTGCCTCGGTAGCCCTACTTAAGAACACACCCATGGCAGACATACCTGAAGCTGCTACCTGGTCATCTGTGCACATCATCTCTCCGCTCTATGAATTCACACTTCCAGAGTAGACGTAGCCTTGGGAATGGCTGTTCCCTGAACTTTACTGAATCTGCCTTCTCAGCACTGTCCTCCATAATTGAGGTGGCCCTGCTTGGCATTCACTTAGAGTGAAGCACCCATAGGGACAACAACACAAAGAAGGAGAGGTTACTTATCAATAGAGTAATTAGAGTTCTTTGAGATGTTTTGTCTCTCTGTGTGCCTCTGCTACCCTCTCTCCTTTCCCCTCTGCCTTGGAATACCTGCCTGCTGGACATCAGGGCTGAAAAGGAACTGGAGCGGCAGTGGTCTGCTTCTCCCTGTATTCCCTCAGTCTGTATTGCGTGGTGGTGTAGAGCACAGGTTCAGTCCTGCAGACATTGCTGACAAAAATCACTGATCAGAAGGGCATGGGCATGTGCACATCTAAAGTGGAGCACCCATAGGGACAAAACAACTGGAAGAACTCCAGTTACTGCACAGGTAGGTAACATAACTTGCAGAAACACTGGATTTGGGGAGATTTTGAAAGACAGCCAACTGCTAAGGAACTACAGCAGGTGCTAGTTAAGCTGTTTCCCTCCATGCTGGCGCTAAAACAGTTCACATTGAAATCCTTTATACTGAAATAGTTCTTAGACTTGAAAGCAAGTCTAATGAAAATGGCTTTTGGAGCAAACGAAAAGACAGCTGTATGAGGTGTTTTACAAGCTTTCCAAGGGGTTAGAAAAGTTCATATAGAAAAATAAATGTCTTTAGTGTAGGCATGGCTGCGCATATGAGTCAGGGTTTGCAGGATCATGTCCTTCATTTATACCTTTGAAACCAAGAGTGCTCACATTGTCACTTCCAAGTCTACGTGACTGTGTAAGTGCTTCACATTACTCCGGTGTTTGTAAAAAGGTGAAATTTTCGAATAGCTTCATAAGTTTGTTTACAACAGGAGAACCCTAATCCATTATGTGGTTTATTTCAGAGAACTACACAAAGAGTTACACCTGGCGACCTTGCTTAATGTTACTGATAATTGGGTGTGGGTGTCGTGTCGTGTCTGTGTCTCAAAATGTGTTATTAGCCAATGGAGCATTTGCAGTATTTTCACAAATCAGACAACACCAATGGCGCTGTGGCATCCTCTGTATACAGAATTTAACCCACATACAGTGAAGTAGGGTTGTTGCCCAAAAGAAAAGCTTCACTGTAAGTGTAGTTTTACTATAAAGAGGAGAGCATCTGTCTAGGAAAATAAGGAGTGATGCTGAAGCCATCTCTTAATCCTGTGCAGGTGCACGGCATATCAGCAGCTCTGCAGGGACTGTAGGCATGGGAGGCCTCTAGAAATTCATGGGTGAAATCATGGCTTCACTGAAGTCAGCAGGTATTTTGCCACTGACTCCAGTGGGGCCAGGTTTATCTTCATTCCTGACAAGGAGCAACTGTAGCAAGACAACTTCTTTTAACTTCTGATTGGGTGCAGCAGAACCCAGTCCAGCTCTTCTTTGCTCTCTTGGATCAGATTCGGTATGACTTGATGCTAAGGATTGCTTTTTATCCCTTCCCATGGGATAACAATAATGTCTGTCATGCCCTGATCAAATAGAGCACAGGAAAATGAAGAAGTGGTAATCTACTTGAGATCACTTGATAGCTCTGGCATTTCCGAAGATTAGTGCAACGTAACCCAGTATAGGAGGTCTGAAAATCATTAATACTTTAATAGTTGCGAGCTGAGCTATTGGCCAGTTTTCATTTTTTGTTTTTTCATAATAAAGACAAATATACCGAGTTCTGTGTATATAAAATATTCGCATCTTGTTCTAGCATTGCACAGCGTGGCCTATGTTCATCTCTGTTTGGTGGTGGTTAGAACAGGAACCAGTTTATCCCAGACAGGAGTTCCACCTGGTTAATATCTAGCTGTACAAGAAACATACATTTAATTACCATGTTACGAATGCTGTGGATATTGTCTGTCTTTATAAGCAGATCAAGTTTGGAAGTTCCCCAGTTTGGTTATGCAGATTTGGAACTTGACACAGAAAGCATCTCAGTAACTGACAAAACTACAACTCTTGCATTGTACATACAGAAGCATAGTAAATTTGTGGGCTCTAATACAGATTGTGTTTGGGAGAATAGTTGGGGGAGGGAAAATTGAAACGGCAGGGAATTTATCCTCTCTCTTGGCATGCAATAAGAGAAAAAATTTTAAAAGATCAATTGCATCTTATTGCTCTTTCACAAAATATTTAGTTTGCCAAAATATTCAGGCCACTTTCAAATGAAAGATAAAAAGCTTTCTAGAAATACTGCAAACATGTTAACACAATTTGTAGAGAGAGTCATGTATTTAAGTTTAAGCTGACTAGTATTCTTTGTTCAGAAGGCATTTTTGATCAGATCACCTTTGAGCCCAGATTGGTGTTTTGTGAAAATGTGGTTCTTCCATTGTTCCATTTTTTGTGAAATGTTATTTCTGAGCATTTGCTTCAGATATGGTGTAGGTCAGCCCATGGTAGAGGAAAGAAAGAGGATCTAAAAAGGCAAGCCTTCCATTTCCCATTCGATCCCTGGGTTGACAAAGTTTTATGGTAGGCAGGCACACATGCACGTAAGAGTAAGAGAGGGAGGGAGGATGGGAGGGTACCAGCGCCCAATTCTTGTTATCTGTGTTAATAATCACTTATCTGTAATCTCTTCATGCAGACTAATTTGAGTTCCCTGTTGGTGAAATTCACCCTTCCCTGTACAAATCCCAAGTGTTCAGGCTTCATACAGAGATACAGGCAAAGGTTGGGTGATGGAGTTCACCTCTCCAACTTGCACTCAGCCCTTTATGATAACTGTTCCTCCCTGTGGGGTAGCTACTGCCCTGCCAAACACCCTGCATGGGGCTTTTGGGCCACTTCATCAGCAAAATGACAGATCCAGTAGTCCTTCTCCTGGCCCACATTCAGCAAGGCCTTTGTCAGCTTTTCTGGGTGTGCCAAAAATCCCCCTCCATTTCACATATGGGCACACATGCATGATCATTCCATCTGTGCCCCTATCCTGTAAGGCTAAAGCAATGCCTCCAAGGTGCAGAGAGCCTTTCATAGGCACTCCAGGGTTGGTTAATTTCATCCTATTTGCGCTATTGTGACAAAGCTCAGGAAATGACCTCGACATTTTCTTGCATGGAAATTGTATTTCAAACCTCTTGAGGTTTTCCCACAAAGCTGAGATGTTAACTTGCTGATGATCTTGTGAAGTCATTTTACTGTGGGAAAAGACAGAAGCAGGCGGCTCCTATATGTGGCTAAGGAGATACGTGCTGAAAGGATGATCAAAGTGAAGACTGCCTTCTTCCCTGCATCCTCAGACTTTAAGGTCAGAAGGGACCAATATGATCATCTAGTCTTACCTCCTGCACAATGCAGACCACAAAACCTCACCCACCCACTCCTGTAATAGACCCCTAACCTATGACTGAGTTATGAAGTCCTCAAATAAAGACTTTAAAGGTTTAAAGACTTCAAGGTACAGAGAATCCATCAGCAAGTAACCCGTGCCACATGCTACAGAGGAAGGCAAAAAAACCCAGGGCCTCTGCCAATCTATCCTGGGGAAAACTTCCTTCCTGACCCCAAATATGGCAATCAACTAAACCTTGAGCATGTGGGCAAGACTTACCAGCCAGACACCTGGAAAAGAATTCTCTGTAGTAACTCAGAACCCACCCTATCTAACATTCCATCACAGGCCATTGAGCTTATTTACCACTAGTTTTCAAAGATTAGTTAATTGCCAAATTAGGCTGTCCCATCATACCATTCCCTCCATAAATTTATCAAGCTCAGTCTTGAAACCAGCTAGGTTTCTGCTCCCCTTGAAAGGCTGTTCCAGAACTTCACTCCTCTGATGGTTACAAACCCTCATACTACAGAAAGGTAATTTGAGGAGAGCATGATAGCTAATGATACATGGTTATGTGAGGATGTGTTTGAATTACAGTTCCACCTAAAGCCCCACTGTTCTAGGGACCATTGGTTCTGGGGTCATGGTTATTGTGGTTTGGTTATTTTTGGTTTTAAAAGGCTTCAGATATTCGAAAGAGTTCTGAATAAGAAAGGGAAAGATC
Organism: Mesoclemmys tuberculata; assembly: GCA_007922155.1. Lineage (NCBI taxonomy): Eukaryota > Metazoa > Chordata > Testudines > Chelidae > Mesoclemmys > Mesoclemmys tuberculata. The sequence goes on from ML675603.1 coordinate 42,561,004, forward strand.
CAGTGAGATGATAACAGAAGCAATTAAAAAAGGGCCAGGGATGCATAAAGCAGAAGCTGAGGTTGGTAGTAGTCCACTAAGATGATGTGTTTGTTCACAGAGGGGATGGGGATGCATATACAATGGTTGTATTGTCACTCAGACATAAACCTGGAAACCAGACTCCTTCAATCTCTAGGATTCCTCCATTCCATCACCTCCTTTCTTTTATTGATTTGACTAATAAATTGTGACTCTGAGAATTGCATTGCATACCAGCAGGAATTTTAAAACAGCATGACCAATCTGATTCCTCATTTTCTAGAACAGAAACATAGATATACTGTGTACATACACACACACACACAAGTGGGTGAATCCCTGGAAAGGTTCGCAACACCACCTTTGGCCCATCAGCGCTTTTCTTAAACATAAAGAGCCAAATTCAGAAGTTATATGTAGGTTAGACTCATGTTCACTTAGATGTCATTTATGCTCAGATGCCCTTAGCCTGTTTACACCCACATGTAAGGAAGCAGTTTTTTTCCTGAGCCAAGATCAGCTTGGCACGGGACAGAGTCTATCATGGCTTTCTGATTCTTAAGCTGTACTGGCCCTGATGGAATTTAGAGCAGCTTTGGGGCCACTGCAACATGCAATAGTTGGAAATAGTCCCTAATAGCAATCATATGCAAGCTATGAGCTGGAATAGTCAAGCAGAGATGCAACCTGCTTCTTCCTGCCATCATCCTGCTCCTCTATACCTGTAGGCAGCTGTGGTGAGCACTTGGGAGAACTGTGGCCAGATTCCAGCCCATTTGCAGTGCTCATGTGGCAAAAGAGGATCAAGCCACGGGTAAGTAATTTGGCCCAGTGAGTCTAAATTGGTGTAGTTTATTTGCCAGGAAGCTGGAAGAAGGTGTACATTAAAGATGGGTGAGGGTTACTTTAATGTACACCTTCTTCCTGCACCTTATTATGCAAATTACAATGGTGTGGACTTCTTTGCGTGTGGATAGGGTAGGTGTAAGGGAGTCTAAATTAGTGTAAATAGGTCTAATTAACACCACTTTAAGTATCACTTCTGTATTTAACACCATGATGTATTGTATTGTTTTCTGTTATGACTTCCGTTTTGACTGATTTTTATGACCTTACAAAATATTTCACTGATTTACTGGGTCTGATTTTTCAACATATACAACTGCGTGCCTAATTTTTACACACAGTTACTGAAATGGCATTTGTAGATTTGCTAATAGCTTATGCCTGGCTTTTTGTACATGCATATAACAAATTTGTACACCCACTTTCAGTGATTGCATGCTCAAATAAGGCATGTGAAAGTGCATACACTTTTGAACATGTCTTTGCAGATCAGGCCCCTGTGTGCTGATGAGAGTTAAATTGCTGATTTTATCCAAAGAATGTTGTTATTAAATAGCTTTGAATCCTGTTTTCATAGATTTCAATGAAGCAGTCCCGGAAACAGAGAGGCTGGACTCCAAAGCACTGAAAACTCGAGCTCCGCTTTCAGTAAGGAACAAACGGCAGAGACCTACTAGAACAAGGCTCTATGACAGTATCAGTTCAACTGATGGCGAGGACAGCCTTGAACGAAAGGTGAGACGGCCTTCCCTCTCTCACAGTGTGACGTGCTAGATTACCCTTGGAATTTGTTTCATCCTGTATCTTCGTCCTTTCATTTTAGTGCAGGTAGTATGTATTCATCTGTGGCCACCGTACTCTGGATAACAGTATTTGAACAGTGTGCAAGTCCTGTTGCCTTGGAGGCTGCACATCTGTTTTTCTCACAGGAACAGCAGGATTTCTGGCTCATTTTCATGTGTTATGCTATTGTTATGTAGGTCACTTCGTTGTTTTCTCCATTTGTGTAATGAACTAACAACGACCACTATGCATAGCGGGTCATTTAATTTATGGGAGGCGAAGCGAACTTGAATGCTGCATTTGTTTATTTCGCCATGTGAATGACAGTTAATTTAATAGGGAGCTCTTTGATTTCGCTGATCCTGCCTCTTGAACTTGAAAGCAAATTATTAGCCTGCACCACCTCTGTATCAAGTACAGTATGAATTACTAGAACCTGGCTTAAAGATATAAAGGCTCTTAAAACTATTGTTATATGAAAGGGTTGCATGTTCGGAATAAACGTTGCGCTGATTGGTTGCTAAAAGGCATAACTTGCTTTATAATCTCTTATACCCACAGCCTTCAGACAGTTACAGTAGCCCCATGCACATTTCAAAATCACCTCTGCCCATGTGTCTGAGAGCATCCTCACCAGCATCAGGTTGTGGTGCTTCCTCCCTCTCCCCAGTGGCTAGCAGTGCAGCATTCTCATTTGACAACGTAGCTGAAAACCAAGGCGGACAGCAGCACAAAGGAGGTGTGCTTTCCCATTATGCTCGGGGAGACACTCCACTTTCCTCTCCTTCAAAATCCGGTCACAGTTCTGAAACATCTCCTTTGCATCACTCAACCAACAGGAATGTTTTACACGCTGAAGGTATAATTATTTTTTCCAAATGAGCAAGTGCGTCACTTTGTTCGCTTATGTTTACGTGGGGCACTTTTCTTGTTTTATTCGCACTTGGATCGCTAACAGGCCCTGATCTCAAAACCTCTTTTATACACCTTGAAGTCAGAAAATAGCACCTCTCTTCCTGAGGAAGGGACACAGATTAACTCAAGACCACAATTGTTTCTTCTTTTTCCCCGTGAGCTGGTTGAAAAAAGGAGGAGGGACTATCACAACATTGTTTTGGAAGTATTATCCCAGATGTGGTGGGGGTTTTTTATTTGAAATTTTAAAAATTCAAACATTTGTCAAAATTCAAAAAGTTTCAGCCAGCTCTACTTACTTTCTGGGTAGAGTATACAGGACTAATGCTTGAGAACCTACTTCAGTGTTTGTATTAAAATCCTCAAAGGCACTTTAATAAAAGTGTTAGTAACTCAGAATCTGTGGGTGACATTGGTATCTGTGTTTCATGATGAAGATTATATGTAGTAGACACTGTAATTTTGTTAATAGATGAGAGGCTGTGTGGTCTTCTAAATTAAGCGAGAGATTGAAAACCAGGAATTCCTCTGTTTTAAACTCAACGTTTCCAGTTGCTTGTTATGAACCTTCGGCCAAGTCATTATTTCTCTGACTCAGTTTCCCAAGTTGTAAAATACAGTGCATTTCTACGTAGCTCACACAGGTGTTTCAAAGATTACTTTGGTTGTACTGCAGTTTGTACTACACTGTAGTTTCAAAGTGCTACTCCTTTTCCAGCTCCTATGTAGTGCCAATGTGGCTGGTTTAGGCATTTGAACTTATAATGTATCTATTTACTTAGATATATGCATTCCTTAATTATTAGTCAAGCAAAACTAGCAGTCACATCAAAGGGAATTCAGCCTAAATAAGGACTTTAGGACTTGACCTTTAACATCTTCATAAAAGACACTGAATTAAATTAACGAAAATAATCATTTACTTTGGTTTTATTGATCTGCTGCATTTGATGAGAACTTGACTGAAATGGGTGGCTTTAGATCTCAAAATCTAGTTGAATATGCACTCACATGGTAAACCCTCCTTCCTTCCCAGGTATTGTCTTTTCATTTGTGTTTAATCACATCATTAATCTTAACAAGGGGAATTGCATCCCACTCGCTGCCCTCTCCCCCCAGCGTAGGTCCTGGAACTAATCTATATTTAATTGATGCAGAGGTGACGTGCTTTTCCCACTGTGAACATTATACAAACAACCAGTGCTTCTGTGTGTAACCAGAGCTTAATGACAATCAGAGTAGAATGTGTTAGTTTCAGACAGAAACATTTACATGTAATAAGTTCTTCATTACAGTGATATCCTCAAGCAGACTTTGCTTATAATAGCATTTAATTGTTTATTAACTAGGCTTAAAAATTCTTACAGTACAAGAAATGGGCCAGTAAATAACACAGTAGATGCTCTTGTGTCTGTGGTGTGGGTTGAGCTGAGTTTGCATTGGAGACCAAGAGAACTCTTGTGAGTGCACACACCTGTGTAGGCAGGTGGCTATTGATTAAACCTGTCATATCCCGCCAATTTATATATCTTTATTCTCTGGTTAATGAATATGTCACCTTTAGTGAACAAATTCCTTTCAAGTGTTTGTCTGAAAGGCTAAAATGTTGTGGAAAGCCTTAGCGTAAACAGTTACAATGTAATGAAAGACATCACATTCCAAAGTTATTTTTAGAATAGTTCTAGCTCAGATTCTCTCTTGAGGTGTGGCCATTTCGTACAGCAATATCAGCCAACCAACTCGAAAGACAGCAGACATGGTTACTGAAGGATCCTCTGGTGCTGTAAAGCTACTTCTCCTACCTTACTGTTGCTCGCATAGGGAGTGTGGATCTGGGAAAAGAGTTAGGCCTGGATTCTCTATCAGCTTCTTGGTGCTGTTAGCTGTGGATGTGACTTAAGAGTAGTCTTTCCCCTGAATTAAATTGTACTGCTCAGCTATAGCTGAAGATCTGGGCCCTTATTTATAAAGCAGCCCCCTTCAAAATTACTAGGAGCTAAAAAACCAACCAACCAAAACCCAATTAAATTTAGATTAAAACATCTGAAAAATTAAACAAAATACTAAAGTCCAAACAATATAATCAAAACAGATCACCAAAGAGACATTCAGTCATAGAGGCCAATGCCACCACTGGTGCATATAGCACATCTCCAATAACTTTTATATAATCATAAGCACAGAAAATTTGTTCCAGTGTTTTTATAAATATCTCCTTTGCCACCATGGAAAAAATGTAATATAACTATTTAATTGGCTTAGATTTCTGTGTCACTATGCAATCAGAGAAATAACATCCCTAATTATAACAATAAAGGAAATAATAAAAATTAAAATCTTAATAATTTTCCAGGACCAATATGTAGGCTTTAGATACTTGAAAATACGCAGATGTTATTCACGAGGAGAGATTAAATGATCATATTAGTTTCCTCTGGCCTTAAACATCCGTGAAATCTATGAAAGTACTAGTTGATTATAAACTACTAATATATTATTCACTATTCATAATGTTTTAAAAAAATTTTGTGTATGATTGGTTTAATAAAACATCTGTATGGATGTTGTGTAGCATTCTAATTAGTGACAAGTTATGAAGGAACTCAAATAGGAATTTTCAGAACCACTAACTGTGGTTTGTCACCTGTCATTTAAATCAGCCTCAATACCAGATGACTGGAGGCTGGCTAATGTAATGCCATTTTTTGAAAAAGGTACCAGACGCAATCTTGGCAATAACAGACTGGTAAACCTAACTTCAGTACCAGTCAAATTGGTTGGAACTATAGTGAAGAACAGAATGTTCAGACATGTAGATGAACATGATTTGGTAGGAAAGAGTCCATATTACTTATTTTTAGGGGGAACTCACGCGTCACCAATCTATTAGAATTCTTTGAAGGGGGTCAACAAACATGGACAAGGGTAATCCAGTGGATATAGTATTACTTGGACTTTCAGAAAGCCTTTGACAAGATCCCTCACCAAAGGCTCTTAAGCAAAGTATACAGTCATGGAATAAGAGGGAAGGTCCTCTCATGGATCAGTAACTGGTTAAAAGACAAGAAACAAAGGGTAGGAGTAAATGGTCATTTTTCACAATGGAGAGAGGTAAATAGTAGTTTCTCCCAAAGATCTTTACTGGGAACTGTGCTGTTCAATATATTCATAAATGATCTGGAAAAAGGGTAAACAGTGAGGTGACGAAGCTTGCAGACAATACAAAATTACTCAGGGTAGTTAAGTCCAAAGCAGATGGCAAAGAGTTACAAAGGGACCTCACCAAACTGGATAGCTGGGCAACAGAATGGCAGATGAAATTCACTGTTAATAAATGCAAAGTAATGGCCATTGGAAAACATAATCCCAACTATACATACAAAATGATGGGATATAAATTAGCTGTTACCATTCAAGAAAGAGATTTTGGATCATTTGCTCTGAAAACATCAGCTCAATGTGCAGTGGCAGTCAAAAAAGCTAGCAGAATATTAGGAACTGTTAGGAAAGAGATAGATAAGACAGTAAATATTATAAATGTCACCATATAAATCCATGTTACACCTTGAATACTGTATGCAGTTCTGGTTGTCCCATCTCTAAAATTATATATTAGAATTGGAAAAGCTATAGAAAATGGAACAAAATGATTAGTAGTATGGAACAGCTTCCATATGAAGAGAGATTACAAAGATTGGGACTGTTCATCTTGGAAAAGAGATGACTAAGGGGGATTATGATAGAGGTTTATAAAATCATGAATAGTCTAGAGAAAGTGAATAAGGAAGTGCTGTTTTGTGCCTTCACATTACACAAGAACCAGGGGTCACTCAATGAAATTAATAAGCAGCAGGTTAAAACAAAAGGAAGTACTTTTTCACACAACTCACAGCCCACCTGTGGAACTTGTTGTCATGGGATGTTGTGAAGGCCAAAAGTATAACTGGGTTCAAAACAGAATTAGATAAATTCATGGAGGAAAGAACCATCAATATCTTTTAGCCAACTTGGTCAGGGATGTAACCCCATGCTGTGGATGTCCCTAAGTGCCAGAAGCTGAGGGACTGACAACTGTGGATGTATCACTGGATAATTGCCTTATTCTGTTCATTCCCTCTGAAGCATCTGGCACCAGCCGCTGTCGGAAGAAGACAGAATACTGGGCCATTGGCCTAACCCAGTGTGTTCTTCAGGCCTTATGATCCAGGCATGTGTATTCATTAGGAGATAATTGCATTAATTCTAATCCTTTTCAGTCAATCAGATGACTGGTTACATCCAAACTAGTTAGTTTATAATATCTCTTGGACGATGCCAGGAATAGCCAAACAATGGTACAAGTAAGCAGTTCATTTTTGTTCTCCCTTCAGAAGGTGTGTCCATTTCACAGTTTCAGAATACAAGGCCTCTCATGAACCTATTATCGAGGAGGTGGGCAAATAGTTTTGCCTGGGATAATGTGGGAAGTTGTTAAAATGTGCCTGTGCAGTCTATCCTGAAACATCACATTTTCTCAGAAAGACACAAGTTTTCTGTATACACAGAAAGCACTGACATAATAAATTGTGCCAGATCAATAGAACTGTGACAAGGCCCCTACGGGTTGAGGGGAAAATCCTTCTGGAAGGTGACTAGCTAGACTGAAAATCAGGATAACAGAGGCAGGTAGGAAAGCTCTACCAATGTGGAATTATTTCCAAAGGGGTTATTTCCTTTATACTCTAAATTAGCAAAAGACCAGTTTCTTCTAAAATCTAGAATTAATTTATTACCAGTATAACTCCTGATCTGCAGATCCTGACTCAGCGAAATAGTCCTATTGATTCCAACAGAAATAAATAAGGGTTTACAGGACTGGCAGCAAAACATATATAATGCCAGCAAAGCCATGTTTGTTTTTCAGTTGTTATTTCAAAAAAAAAATTGAAGTGTGTTTCACAACTTTTGTAGTGTTTGTCTCCCCAGTTGTTTCAGCTCTGCTTTTTTTCCTCTTGTTCTTTTTTCATTGTCTTCTCTTCACGGTAGATTCTCAAAGCACTTTGTTACAACAATGAACAACAAAGCTCTATCACAGATTTGTTTCTCTACTTTGAGTTGTATACATAGGTGATAGTCTAATGCACAAACTGGGCTTCTCTGTACATAGCCCAACATTTCAAAATCAGGACATGATTTAAAACCAAAGTGAATGCTAGAGTGACTATCAAACTGGATTTGATCTTGTTTTGTAGCTGGCGTTTTGGTGCTTTCACTCTGTCCTTTTCCTGTCTGTCTATCCAAACCCAACACATATTGTAGCTTCATTCAGTTCAATTTTATTCTGATTTTAAATATCAGTGATAAAATAAAGGGACTCATCTGGGAATTCCTAATGCTAATGGAAACTGAAACATTCACAATGGTTAAATGACAAAAACACACAAGAAAGGCAGAAGAGACACCATAAGATCTACTCTCTATACACTGTGATATGCATGGTGCGAGGCATGGGTACGATTTGCATAGCAGTCTCATCAGCCTTTGTTGTAGGATGGATTGCTGCTTGAGATAGTTTGGCATGTGTTTTGCCCTTTGCGTACTACTTCTCCTTGGCTCCCCTTTGGGACTTGATGCTCGTTTTCTGTTTTAACATAAGGTCGTGTGTCAGATCTTCATGAATGCCTTATTTAAGGCATAATCCATGATCACTGAAAACAACTTGTTTTTAGAGTGTGTGTATTATAAATACACTTGCATTTCTCGGCCTACCACATCATGCTCCATGAGTCACTTGCTCAATGCTTTTATTTCATGAATAAAAAACATGCCAAAATGTTATTTCCGGGGTAAAATGTTTAAGTGACTCAGTGCATTGCTCTGCAGCAAACTATTTTTGAGGAAGCCCTTAGTGATTCTGCAAGCTGTTGCATGCAAATGCAGCCCTGTGCCTATGAAAAGCCCCTTTGAAGGAGTAGCTTGCAGGATAGGGACCCTAGTGCGTAAAGCTGTGCTTGTGTTAGTTTTTGCTTTTTGCTTGCTTGCTTGTTCTTAATTCTAGGGGCTTGAGTTACACCAGTGAAATCAGGAGTAATTTTAGTGAAGCCAAGGCAGTTATTTCACCAGTGTGAGTGTGATCAGGGGGTGATCACCAAGTCACCAAGCACCAAAGGCAATGAATGGCAGCTGATCTTTATTCATTCCCTGTAGAATACTTCAGAGACATGGTCAATCCAAATTGCACATTTGTGTCTGACATTTTTTAACTACTGTATTTTTTTCATTTTGTTTGTTTTAAGGATTTTACAGCACTTGTGTATTCTCAGTTTCGCTGTTTTGACTCTAGAGGCTCTGTTTGTTTCCCCTTTTGTTTTTGTAGGGTTATCACACAGTAACAGAGAGATCAAAAGAGGAAGATATGATTGTAAAATGGAAGAGATTGGCACAGGGTCTCAGAGCAAGTGTAGAAACCGAAGCTGTTTTTAACTCATTTTTACAAATTGTCTAGATTACAAGTAGACAGTGTCCTCTTTAATCAAGTCATGAAAACAAAATAGATTATTATCTCTTGGCACTCCCATCATAAAAATTATCCAGTTCTCCATAGTTGCTGGAGTCTTTTAGAACAGATACTCAACAGCCATCCTTGACTGTAAAATATATCCCCAAAAAGCTTGTTCTTGGCAAAAACAGAGATTAGATAAATCATCCAGGGTGTTAAAAAATGACTCATTTTTCATATTTCTCCTTATTAGCCTTATGTGTGGATTGTCTTATTACAAATGCTTACATTAAAACTCAATTAAAATAAGTTCCCCCGTTTTTCTCCTTAATACTTTTTCTAAAGATTCAAAGCAGTTCATTTAGATACTTCCTACCTTCTTCTCAAAGAAGGGTTGTTATTTCTGTGGTTGCATCTAATTAAATGCTGTGCCCCACTGTTTATATAGATAGATATAATGAGTATGTATGTACAAATGTACATGTACACAAACTCTTCTGGAGTCACTGTTTATTATCAGATAAAATAATAATGTATATTTTTTCGTGTACAAAGGTATCCTAGGTGATCACACAGGTCCCCAATCATCAAGAGCAACCAGCCCTACTATGGGGCAGGCAGAAAAAATAAAACGAAAGCTTGTGGATCTTGGGTAAGCATTTTATTATTTAAAAACTAGATTTTTATTCAAAGGGGATGGAAAGCAAGGTTTCAAAGGACATTTTTTGATGCTCTCTGATCTTGTTATAGGGCTCCCCTGAGAAGGAGTTCCCACAAGGGCAAGAAATGGAGAGAGAGAGAAGTCGTTAGGGTGGCCTGTGGCACCAGGTATGGATAAAAGGACAAAGAAGTAATCCATCTCGTGCCAAAATCCTTGGCTAAACTGTGCTATCCAGGAGATGAAACCACTAACAAACCAGCTTTCCTGTGTGTATTGCTAGAAAAAAATTAATACCCATTGGGCCAAATTCTGCTTTGATTAGCTTCCATGAATCCCTGTTGGGGCCAGTTCTTTTTAAAGAGAAATTGCCGTCATAGAAGGGAGGATATTTTAACAAACAGCAAAATAATAAGTACTCATACTCTAAAAATAGATTGAGCCACATAATGCCCAAGATCTGCCTGTGCTCCCATTGACACTGATGGGAGCTGCACACACAGGTTATTAGAATTCACAAACACACCTGTATAAAATATATGTCAGGCCCTTTATCCTAAAAGCGTGACACACGTTTCACCCAACACTGAAAAGCAGCCTTGGATGGGATGGAGGACAGCAGACCTTAAGTCCATTTTGGAGCAGCACTCTAAAACAGCTTACCTCAGAAAGTGACGAGCTTCATAATAATTGGAAGATATTTAGGAAAATTACGTATTAGAATTTGGCCACAGCAACATTTGCAACCTGTGCTTTTAATTGCTTAATGAGACACCATCGCCAGCACCTCTGTTCACTCAGACACAAACACCTCTTTCCCACAGTGTACTTTCCTTGACAATCTCCTGGGCAAGTACTGAGGCACTCGGACAAGGTCCCAGCCCAAGGTGGTATGGCTGCATGCATGAAAGGGCAAGCCTTTGAATTAAATGCCAGAAATGTTATAGCAGAAACTATAAAAACAAAAACAAAACTGACTCCGAAACTTGCAGAAAGTAACACACATGCCAAAGAAAAACAATAATGTAAATAAACAATCAAAGTAAATAAATGAATCCAATGCTGAATTTTCTCCAGAAATATCTTTTTGACTTGGGCACTGCGGAGAGTGATTTGTGGAACTTTGCTAACATACAGAGAGACACAATAATACATTTAAAACTTTTTACAAACATTAAGCCAAAGTTCTAACCTTCTGTCTGAGGGGAGGGTGGTTGCTCTAAATATAATGTTCTAGATTGGCGCACACAACTTCCACTGGTGTCACCGAGAATAGCTGGCCGGGTTCTAATCTGGGGTAAATCACTGTAGCCCCATTGAAGTCAATGGAGCTACATCTGTTTACACCAGCTGAGGACCTGACTCATTGCATGGCGCTCTAAGGCTGAGTATAGCTTGTGCCATATATTACTGCATGTCTCTAGAGAAAGATAAATTTGTAAAAGAAAACTGTGCAATGATGTATATCTGTGAGGGACTTAGAGTATTTAGTGAATATATTTAACATTTGAATGATAAACCAAAGGGGGGGAAATGAATTTGCCCTTGTCTCTGAGAAATAAACCCTAGAGTAGAATTAGTTTCTTATTTGACTGTACAAACTATCTGTACCTTCCCGTGAGAAATAGTCAAGAGCAGCCTGCGAATCAGTAAATAGTGAAATATTATCCTGAGCATTCCTTTTCTAATAGCCTTTCATTTTTCACTGCTGAATATGCCTGCTTTGGATTCAGTTGTTAAAGGCAAAGATTGGTATTGCCTCTCTGAAAATTCATAAGCTTTTACAATTCTCATTACGCCTCTGTAAATTGGAACATTATTATCACTATGCAACTTTTTTAAGAGTGCTTGTACTTTCCTTTGTTTCTGACTTTAAAGAATTTGCTTCTCAAGATATGGAAGGATGCTTTCCTAGAATCCAAAGATGAGTAAGGTCCTTGAGAGCAAGGAACTGATCCCATGACAACATCCTATTATAGTGATTTTTTCCCATTAGGGCGACTGATTTATGTAGAATTCATTATTTTGTCAGATGCATGCTTCATGCGTTATTTTGCCATTGTTGGCATTTATACTGATTTAGGGAAAAACCCTGCCCCCTCTCCTCCATGGCTACCGCTGGTCCTCGATAAATCAGAATTGCTTCAGTTCTGCAATGAAGCATGAGTTCTGCAATGAAGCATGAGTTCCCCTGCCCATGCAGCAGGATGACCCTACATGTTACCAAGTCTAGCAAAGTGGAGAACATCCCATTTCTTCCCTGCACAGCAAGGTTTGGGGGAAGGATCTGGACTGAGCATAGGGGAGGAGCAGGAGTGAGGCTGATGGATCTTCCACTGTGTGAATGGCCATCTTTACTGGGGAGAAGGATTCCTGCTCTGCCACTGTAGATGGACCATGTGCCAAACGTGGCTACTCATTTTTGAGGCTAAGGATGGGGAGGATTTGGCCTAGAGCAATCAGGCTTGTATGCTCCAGCCAGAGAACAGCTATGCTTACTGTATTTTAAGGAAGCTCCTTTTTTTTACAATCTGAAGTTTTGTTCTGTGTTTTTAAAAACTTACATGGTCATTTGTCCAGCATTTCTCTGGGCTGGCAATAGAGTCCAGTCACTATGAATGGCCTTTACTTTGAGAGATGGTATGTATGGTCAGAAAAAACAACACTCAGGCACTGTACATCAGGTTGCTTTGTAGTCATTTACCCTCTCTATGCCTCAGTTTCTCTATCTGTAAAATGGGTGTAATACTTCCTAATTCACAGAGCTGCTGAGGATTAGCAAGTAAATGGTTGTAAATCAGTTTGAAGGCTTGAAGTTATAAGTATTACATCCCCTAATTAAAAATACTGCAGCATGCTACTACATGGAGATATTTGGAATTGCTTTTTTAAAATAAATATGACTCTAGGTTCTGTACAATCATTATAAATACATCCAAATTGTATTAGCGCAAATAAACCTCCCCACCGAACACAATACACTTAGCCCTCTATGACTGCTCTGAAACTCTAATGAGTCCTCCGGATCTAGACCTTTTTTATTGTATTACTGTAAATTTAGGATAACCAACAAAAATTATGCATCTGCATGAGAGAAGAGCCTTTTGAAGTTTCAGGGCCTTAGGAATATATCGACCATATATAGATAAAAGGCATAAGAAAGACAAAGGGCTAAAATCCTGCTCTGACATCAGCATAAAGATCAGTGGGACGCCATTAATTCCCTTGAGTATGGCAGATTTACACTGATGCAGAATTTTGCCGTGAGATGTGGGGGCAGAGTTAAAAACGTGTATTTTAGAGCAATAGAATTATTCAGCTCTGAAACAGGCTATCATAAATCCTGCCCAAAAGGCATCTCAAATTATAGCCAAAACCCATGGGCCAAATTCTGGCCTCATTAGGTCCTTGCAGCCCCAGTGATTCTAGAATGTAAAGTCTTTGGGGCAGAGTCCCAGGCTTTATAGCTGTCCATAAAGCACTTAACACACCTCGATACAATAGATGTAATAATTGGTCCCATTAGTTTTAGAACTGTTAGCTTTTCCTTGATGATGACGTTCAATTCATTCTGTTTTTTGTTGTGATGATTTGATTAGGGTTGCCTAACAATGCTAATATAGAGAAGCCTTTAAGATTTATGTCAAGATACTGATGTTACATGTAGAGAACTTGAGTTCAAAGAGTACCCTTTTCTGCCTTTATCTAATTCTATGTTTTCTGAATGCCAATAGGTACAAGTTATTTTAGGGCTCAGCCATGGTTTTGGAAGTAATTACTCTTTGTAATTATGGAATTACATAATTAGATTATTATTAATTTGTGTATTGAGTTTTCTAATCTAACACAGATCCCGGCTCCTTTTTGTTAAACAGAACCACTAGCGAGATGCTGGAGAGCTCAGCAAGCAATGCATCCATGTCAGAGCGATCCTCCTCTCTCCCCCGTAGCATTTCATTCACACAGTATGGACAGAGTGGCAGGGGGTCCAATTCTTCCAGCAACCTGCCTTCATCTACCAGCTCAACTGAACCGTCCTCTGAAAATCTAAGTCCAGCTAAAAAAGGGTCCAAGGTAGAAAACAAAAGCTACCTTATTCCCAGTATGTGGGAGCGCAATACTTCTGGATAAATAAAGGGCCAATGTGATAATACTGCAATAAACAACGCATGGTGTTCATTGTACAGTAAAAACACATTGGAAAGCATCTATTTAACACTGTACCATTCTAGACTGTATATACCTGTCTCTGTTTTGATGTATGTTACCAGTAAAATAGGTATGGTGTGCTGCACCATACCAAATGGCTGTAGTGGAATTAAATTACAGATATTTTACTGCATTTTTCAGGACTGATTGTTGAGGGGAGGGAATATCTAACTCTTTTGGCCTCTCAAAGTGAGATGTTTGCAAACTAAGAAATGTCAATATTGTACACTATCTGCAGTGTTGTTGTAGCCTTGTTGGTCCCAGGATATTAGAGAGACAAGGTGGGTGAGCTAATATCTTTTATTGGATCAACTTCTGCTGGTTGAAGAAACCACTTTCAAACTTCACTGTTAGTTATTTGCCTTTTTCCCTTAATAACAAAATCTACCTGTCGCACACGTTGGATATCATATTTAATTCCATTTCTGAAGCTATTTAAACTAAAAAAAATGAATTATTTAAAATATTTCTGTGATTCCTTTCTATGTGCATGAAAGCTTTCAGCATGATAGCCCTAAAATGTAATGTACGCAACTTTCCTGTGTTATCTAATCTGTGGGAAATATTTCTCTAGCAGAATATACCTTGTTATAGCCTGTGGCATGTCACTATTTATAGTTGACTGGAAAGGAAACTGAAGTGATTCTGACCCTCCTTTTCAGGAGAGTGGCTCCAAGTGACTTGCAGTAGCAATTTTTGAAGTTTTCAAGGGAATTCTTCAGGACCGACATAAAAATCTACAAGATCGCAGAATTCTGACTGGAAACAAAATCTTGCCATTATGTTCTGTGGCCTGTGGAGAGAAAGAAAAGATAACCTCATCTGGACTGAGTAAAGATAGGGCACATAAAGGGGCAGATTTTCAAAGGAACAAGAGCACTTAGGTGTACCCAACTTTTATTAAAAGGAATTGGAGTTGGTACCTAACTCTCCATTTGTGCCTTTGAAAATATTCTCCTAAATTTTACTGAAAGATGACCTGGAACTAGGGGGGCCGGGGGGGAGGCCACCAATTTTTTTTATGGTGTATGAAAAAGCCTGAAAGGTAATATGATTGTTTCTCTTCCACCAGCCACCATCTTCTTTTCTTCTTGTATTTTACATTGGTTATATCTGCTTTTGACTTTTCTGTTTTTATTGAAGGATTCCCTGGAATATTTGAAAACTAGCAGGGCTTTGATATCCCAAGACACTGAAACCCAGATGACAGAGAAATTAATGAATTCTGGTTAGACTGTTTAAAAATCGAGTTTTGCTAACTCAACCTCCTGACAAATACTTTGTGAAAGATTCAGCACCTCCATTCTTTCAGTGGTGAGCTCAGAAAGCTCCCATTCTAGCTTTTGACTCCTCTGAAGAGCCCTGCACCAAAAACAGGGCAAAGCAGAGTGATATTCCTAACTTAAAAAAAAGAAAAACTTGATAAGGAAAGTCTAAATAAATGTCTTTTTGAAGTTTGCAAGCCCATCAATGTTTGCAATACTGAGAAATCTGCAGTTTAGGTTTTTACAGTCTCTTTTAATGCCATTATCCCACTAGTTCTCCAGTTTTCCAGAAGGACCTCCAGAAAAAACAGGGAGGTCAAGTCTTGATATGCTTCATATTTTTAAAAGTGCTACTTTAAAAATGTGGAGGGTGGTTTGTTTGTTTGCAAAACTTCAAAACTCACTTGCCCTTTTTACATTATTGCACGTTCATCTCTGGATTTGAACACCAAGGAGGCAGAGTTTGGATCTGTTTGTGTTTTGTTGAACCCGAGGAGCTTGAGGAATACCTTATTTGTTTGTTGTTGTTGTTTGGAAATTGGACAATTTTCGAGACTCTAATGCAAATCTGTTGCTAATTGTGCTATTCTCCACTGGTGATTTTGATGAATTTCTAGGAATATATATGACTCAGAGTGATATTTTGCTCACCTTTGCTATAAAGTGTAATGTTTGTCACTCCGTTTTTAAGGTAAAGAAGTGTTTATTTTGTGGTTACTGTTGCAATGAGTTGAACATCAGAAGGTATCCTTTACCTTCTATCTTATTTAAGGTTTAGGCAAAGAAGGAAGAATCTCTCACTTCTGAAAGAGTTTATTTAGGGCCCAATCCAAAATGGATTCACAGGGTGATTTCCTTGCCTCTTCAGTAGTGACTTTCATTTCTCCCAGATAATCCACTCTCTCTCCTACCTAGTGTACAACTACATGTGCTGTGCTTGTCCTAAACGTGTGGAGGACAGGCATCCTGGAAGGCTGCAAATGCCATTGACCAGCCATGAGAAGCAGTGAAGTTGGCAGCCTCAGAAGGGGCAGGGAGTGCCATCTCTAAATGGAAGCGGGGAAATTGCTCTCTGACATCTTTGTTACTAACACACTAACCTGGCAAAAATGTCTTTTAAAAACATACCACAGTAATAATGTTGTTTGCAGTGTTTTTTAGCCATGTTGGTCTCTCTAATACCACCTTAATAAACACATTGCATATTATTTCATAAATCAATACCAGTAATAAAGATCGGGCATCCTTAGAGTAACTGGTTCAGTAAATTATTGAAATCACTCCTGAACTATGCCAACCTGGAGGGAAAAAGCAAGTCTCCTGCAAGACGTGTATGTAAGATCTTACGTTAACTTTGACCCATCTTTTTGTCTACAGAATTTCACATTCCATGATGACTTCAGTCCCAGCAGCACAAGTTCAGCTGACTTGAGTGGTTTAGGAGCAGAACCCAAAACCCCTGGTTTCTCTCATTCTTTAGCGTTATCATCAGATGAGGTACGTCTATGTCATATTTACAACGGGCAAGAGTAATTTCTTTTTCCAACAGCATTTTTCTTAAGTATTCAAATGATCATTTTTTTTCTAAAACACAACATTGGAAAATAAGATTTTCTTGGGTTGCCTTTTTTTACAGTAGCTCTTATACTTTACATAGCAGGGGTGGACACGCTTATTGAACCCCCGAGATATCCCTCCCTGCTGGGCAGAATCTTCCAGCCCCACCACGGTCTGGCAGGGCAGAAGCTCCAAGCTCCCCACCCCAGTCTGGTAGGCAGAGAATGGTGAGGGGCAAAGGAGGCTCCACAGGACGCACGGTAACTGTAAAATAGCCACATGTGGCTCACGAGCCAGGTTGTCCACCACTGCTATGTAGAAAATAAAATAGGGAAATAACAAAATAAAATTGGCTTCCTAAAACGTGCTATACCCAAACCTTTGCCGTCATTGCATTTCAGTATCTTTTTCCTATAGTTACACTGAAGTACATGTGCATGGACCAATATCCACAGTTTGTTAATGTCGTATGTTAAAATAAATATAACAGGGATGCCTTTGAGGGAATACAAAGTGTGGGCTAGTTAGGTAGTAGAGACACAGAGTACTTAGACCAGCTGTTTGAAGCCATTTCTGAATGAACTTTATTAACCAAACTTCAAAGATGCCTCAACCCAACCTCTCTGTGTGTGATGTGTAAAAAATCACTTGTCTGTGCAGTTTTGCACAGTTACATTGGTATGTAATATGTAGAATTCATACCATGCACGTTTCATTTGCACTCAATTTGTGCTTGATTTGTGCAGGCATGATAGACTTGACTTGAATTCTGTGCTGTTTTTTGGGCAGAGGGTTGTCTTGTTTTATTTCTTGGCACAAGTCTTAGCATGCAAAAACTGCACAGAGCATTGGGTGCCAAAATTACATGTGCACAAACAGAAGTTATATTTTGAAAACTGGGTCCTAAAACAAGCTTAGTAAAGTCACTGGTCCAGCTCTTCTGTGCGGGCATGCTGATTTACACTTGCTGAGGAGCTGGAAGATCATGCCTAGGACACATTTGAACCCAGATCAGGTGCAGATGAGCATCTTTATCTTTTTATAAACACAGAACCTGCAATCCACTATAAATGTTCTGATGAACTCCATATTTTCTTGTGTGAGGTATGTGCCAGGATTTGCTCTAGAGAGGTCGATTTCTAAACATCTGTTTCTATTATTCTTAGGGCATTTTTGTTTGTTGTTAATATGTGCTAATATATTATTATATATTAATATGAATGCCTGCTCTGCATGAGTTCAAAGGGAGACAATGATTGTTCCATACAGCCACAATTGTCATAAGTCTACAAGGCCAAAAGTCCTGTAGATAGTAAAAATATTGTTGCTGTTTAAGAGTAGATGTTTACTATGCACACAGCAGAATACTGCGTAGTGGTTATGTGTGAATTGTCTGTACTAATAAGAATAGCAAACTGTAAAGATTTGATCATTTAGACTCATTAATTCGACGTGATCTTTCTATTTTGATGGTACATTTTACTAAAATCTATATTATTAAATATATTTGCTCTCATATTATTTCACATCATCCTTATTGTCCTACATATTTTACTGTGATAATCCTCTGGGTCCAGTATGCTGAATGATAAGTTTGAAAACACTTCCATTTTTTTTAAAGCCCTCTTTCCTTATACTTCGATTTGGCTGTCTCTGAAATATCTAGTATAAACAGGTCTATAAAAATAAAATAAAAATGGCCTCTCTATCCTCTGCTGCATACTAAATAGCAGCTTCTGAATCAGTCAGCGTGTCCAGTGTGTTCTGCAGAGGACACCTACACATTGCCTGGATCAGTCTGTCGCCATTCACTGCTGATTGCTACATATCTGGGGTTATTAGTGGTGCAAGAACCTTTTCCACCAACCACCCTGCTGGGGTGACATAACCCCTTGTGAGACAAAAGAATGATCAGCAAGGGGTGGGATGGAAACCACATTCTTATTCTGTTTCAGACCTCAGAATTTAAGGGTCTTTGCTGCTCCCACTGAAGTCATTGGCAAAGCTCCGGTTGACTTAGTAGTAAAGGATCAGGAACTCCATGTGCCTCACTTGTGCAGGCCCTAACTATGAAATTGTGTGTTTTGTAGTTAAGCTTTTGGCATAACCTTTCTGGTTTGGCAGTAGTTTTAAAAGCTCTGTTTTTCAATGACCATACCCATTTGCAAATCGTGGTGCTGCCCTTGCCTGAACTTTCTCGCACGCTGTTACATGTTCTGTATTTTGTTTCTATAATGCTTTTCTTTCCCATTTCTTTGTTGCTCCCTCACTCAGAGCCTGGATATGATTGATGATGAGGTGAGATACTAGTGAGCTCTTTGTGGTGGACTGTGTGACCGTGGTGTGGCAATTTGTTGTCTCATTTGCAGATTTGCAATTCTTCTTATTCTGTTGTGTGGCAAATCTCCCTGTTAAAACACAAACACAAGCCCACAGGTGTCACCCTTCTTGCTGCAGTTTTCAGGCTTAGAGCAAATTATAGTCCTTGTGTTTTGTTGAGGGCCTGCGGGGGCTGCATTTCAGAACAGATACACTGGACTGAAACCTCAGCTGTGCTGAACTCATGCTCAGTGCACAATAGACAACAGGTTAGGGTTTAGAGTATATGCCAAATTTCCTCATCCCTGATAAAGGCTTGCGCAATTTAAACTAACCTAAAGACTGTTCTAAATTACTGTAAGTGCAGCGGTCCCATACTGTTTCACTGACCAAGGATTGATCAGAGCAACATGTGTTCCAGTTCAACACCAGCATGCCCACTCTGTGGAGCAGGATGGGAGAACAGGTGGCTCTGAACTGGCTACGCCAGCCGTACATCACCCAGGAATCCCCAGTTGTGTTCTTTAGCATAGCTGTCCTGCTGTTTCCTTGACACACCACAGAGCAACCAGAACAGGGGCCGAGGATGGGGCTCCCTGTCCTGCCCTGTCACTGTGTGCCTTCTCATAGTCTTCCATAGATAATAACTTCAGCTGTTTGTGATCATCATCTTGAACTTCGGAGTGATTTTCTAAGGAATTTTATATCTTAAACCTTTCAAACAAACAAACCATATTGCACCTTTAAGGTGGACCACAAATTCCCAGTATATCCTTTAAAAACACTCCGTCCAAAGGCATGTTAAAAGATTAAAACCTGGAGAGGGAATGGGAATCTTCCCATTGAGAATTGTGCCACCCAGCCCTAGTCAGTCATTGTCTGTGACTTCCTCTTTCTTGTGCCTGTATACAGAAGATTAGAATTACCAAGCTATTTCTGTTACATTGTATTGATATCTGGGTAGATATTGTTGTAATATATTGGTGTATCATTACTGACGTGTGTAATGAAGATAGCACAAATACCTCTACTGTGATGTTGCAGATATGTGCAGCAATATCCCATTACTAGTCAGTTTTGTCCTTTTAATTATACTGCATCACATTTTTGTCACAGATCCTTGATGATGGACAGTCTCCTAAACACAATCAGTGTCAGAATCGTGCAGTTCAGGAATGGAGCATACAGCAGGTTTCCCACTGGTTGATGAGCCTCAACTTTGAACAGTATGTTTCTGAATTCACCGCCCAAAATATTAATGGAGAGCATCTCCTTCAGCTGGATGGGAGTAAGCTTAAGGTAATTGACAGTCTTGGAGACAACGTTTCTATGTTGTTTCTTGGAGATATTCTTAGAGAAAAAGAGAATTCCTTAGTAGCACCAAAAAAGTCTGTGTAAGAAATAAAGACAGACTATAATAGCAGATATAGTGTAGAGAGAGGATCACTAGAAACATATAGACACAAGGTTTTAAGAATTGATTCCCATTTGCTTTTCAAAAAATGTATTGCATGCACAAATCAGATAATTGCATGTATAAGTGGTATTTGCATGCACATATGTTGCATTTATCGCCATTCTGTAAAAATCTGAGTCACGTAGGATGGTAAAGATCAACACACAGATAACAGAGGTAAAATATTAGTAGGCTTGGTAGAATTCAATTTTTATTCTTTATAATTTCAGCAAATAATACCTGTGTTTATTGTCAAGCATTTTTTCCTCTTTGTATTGATTTAAATTTTCACAGTTGCAAGAAATTATGGACAGGAGATCAGACAATAATTATTTAATAAGAGTATATATTGAAATTCAAGAATTTAAAGCTTTGTAACAGTTAAAACACAAACTGTCAACATCAAATGTCAAAATATACAAAATAAATATCCTAAATCAACCGTTAATAAATTATCAAGTAGCATTTTTATTGCTTTGCTTACCTGTTTTTTTTTTTTTTTTTTTTACTATTATGGATGGAAATATTCCCCCCTCTCCCCCCCCCCATTTGTGTGTGTGTGGTGAAATCAACATCTATTGACATTTACCAATAAAAATGGAATCCTTTCAAGCCTAAATATTGAGCTGCTGGTGAAGAAGAGAGTGTCTTGTATAACTTTGCCTTTTCTCATCAGTCCATTTATGTGCTGCATTATCAGACTCTCCTTCCATACACTTCTATATCGTACATACGGGGGAAAGGGACTGACAGTGTATTAGAACTAGATACACAGTTTGAAAGTTTTGATACATAAGGTGTGCATTAGTTTGTTGCAGTGAAAACATGAGCATATTGCTGATAAAATAAATAAAAAATGGAGTTATAGGGGCACCGCATCTGTGAGATTCAGGCCCTTACTGCCTCAATTGGGCACGCAAAATTTACCAACTTTTTGAAAATGTGGGTTTTAATCTTTCTGTATCTCTAGGATTTTTGTGGGGGAAAGAATAGTCTTGTGGCAAAAGCAAAGTCAGGAAATATGGAGAGTCAGGAAATACAGGATCTGTTCCTAGTTCTGCCACACACTTCTGCGACTGGGCAAGTCACTTAACCTCTCTGTTCCTGTGTTTCTCAAATGGTCAAATTCTTTAATGTTCTGTAAAGTGCTTTGATTTCCTTTCATGGAAGGTATCATACAGTAGAAGGGCAAAGTATTATTATTTTCAGTGCCCTAACCTGGTGTCATAAAGTCTCATTTTCTGCCTGACTTTTAATTCAAGTTTTGTTCAGTTTTGACTGTCTTCTAATTTAGTTACTATTTAAAAGGTAATAAAACCATATGAGATTCTTTAACTCTTTTGTTCTATTTCTTTCTTTAATATTAGGCCCTTGGTATGACATCTTCCCAGGACAGAGCAATCATTAAAAAAAAACTAAAGGAAATGAAAATGTCCATAGAGCAAGCTCGAAAAGCTCAAGAAAAAATGGAAAAGCAGAGGGAAAAACTTAGGAAGAAGGAACAAGAGCGGGTTCAGAGGAAGACAAAAAAACTAGACAAGTCTTCATCAGATGCAACAGAGGGCACTAATGAGCAATGATGAGACAGAACTACTACTTCATTAGTTAATGTGGAGACATTTCAGGTGAAGAAACTCGTTATCTACAGTACCCCTCCCATTTTCTTGTGATCATTACACAGGAGTATGTACACAGATACGATGCTATAAATAGAATGAGTAGGGAAGTTTATATTGCGTGGCTACATTTTTCCTGCAGTTACAATACAGACTCTTTATTTCTGACCTGCTGAAAAATTGAAAAGCATTATTTTATTTTATTGTATTTGATTTGTAGTAGCTTGCAAGCCAGATATCCTATTTGGGAGAAACATTGGGAGGTTTTCCTTTCAAGCTTCTATTTTGTACTGGGCTAGTTGCGTTTGGTCATATTGGTAGCCATTGTGACACAGAGAGAAGTGGATCCATTGCGTCACAACCGCATTTTGAATGGGATCCCTGGTGGTCAATTGCAATGATTAGTGGATATTTATGAAACTGGGTAACTGGAGTTATTCCCACATCTTTTACCATTGATTCATCTTCCTAACTGGAATCTCAGCTTCTGTACATGGCTCTGATATTAAGTTTTGTCTTCTGGAACAGGCTACATCTCGCATCAGTACCTTGAAATGACACTGTTTTGCAAACAATTGTTCAGTGACTTGTAATTATATGCTGGAAATAAGGACAGGAGAGACACTCTCCTTCCTGGGCAAAAGAGCAGAGGCTGACACTCTTGTGAACTGGACAGTAATTCTGAACAGAAAACAGCTTGGGGGGCTGGAGAAAGGAGGCGGGGCACAGGACAGGACTTGTTTATTTAAGGAAAATACCACATCTTCAGATTTAGTCTCTATTGAGTGCTAGGGAGCAAACAGCCTTATGCTCTGGCCTGCAGAGCTGTGATCTAATCACAATTGCTGTCTGCTGAAATGATCTCCAATTTGAGTCTGCTAAAGGCTTTCAGTTTTCAATGAAGTGCACTTTAAAAAAAAAAAAAAGAAGAAAATACTGTTCAATGAAAAATGGGACTCACTAATATTAAGGGCAACTAATATATGCTACAATACAGAAGAAGGCTATTAAATGCAAAGCTTCCATGCACTACCTGTTTTAAATAGTGTGTCCTGGGAACACCCCCACTAAAAATTCAGCCTGGAGGCATGCTTTGTGTTTAATTGGCTATAGCGCTACATACTTCAGAGATTTCTTGTGTATAGATATGCTATTAACAAAGCAAACAGTATAGTCTGGCACTGTGTGGTGTTACAATCTCTTAACAGCCTCTATTAAAACCTTCAGTATTTCACCAAGTGAATGGAAAGACAATGAACAAGCTTATGTAATGGGAAGATGAAGCTATTACATTATTGTTTTGTAGTCAATGTTTATAGGTTATATAGCAACATCAGTTTCCTTCAATGCATTCCATAGGTACTGACATAAATAGCAATCTCTGTCTAATCAGTCATGCCAGCAGTTAACTCTTAGTTGGTTAGCTATTGATGCAAAGTTAAAAACTTGAGGGTTCAGCAGATTAAAAGTTAACTGCAAATGCTGATTGATTTTAAAGTGATTTTTCTTCCTGTCATATACGTTGACATTTACTTTTTCTTTTTTTTTTTAAAGTTCTTCTGAAGCTCAGAGTACTAGAATGTCTTAACTGGGATGTTACGCTCATATTCCCTAATGTTCATTTTAATTATAATAGTATATTTACATGTAGAAAACTCTGTAAATAGATACAATTGAGTTCATTTAGTACTAATAATCTGACAAATCTACTTAGTAATGGCTTCCTTTTTGTTTCCAAATCCACTTACTACATGTTTCTGACATACATTTCATTGAGCTGTAGACATGCAGTAATGAAGCTGCCAAGAAGGACACTGTATTAAACAATGGTGATAATTCTGGTAGGTCTTGGTATTTCCTAATGCAGCCAGAGAGAAAGAGAGGCCATTATTGGAGAAATATAACTGAGGGGAGAAATCACCTCTTCAGTTGAATCTTTCTATCTCCCTTGTAGGAGACAAATTATACTACAGTGTCATAGTGACCTGGGTAAACCAGTGCTCAGTTATTTTAGGAGGTTCTTAAGTTTATTTAGGTAAGAGAAAGTTATCTGGAAGAAACTGGAAATGTACTATTTTAAATACAGTGTTGAAAAATGCATTAGATGATTATTTTCTCCTTAAGTTATGTTTACGTGATGGTAATGGTTTAAGTGGTTGTATATAGTAGACTGTGCGCGCATCTCTATTTATGTTCTTTGTTCTCTTAAAAGCCCAAGGCAGACTGCTGTGCGTTTGCATTGATTTTTCATTCTTGCTGTTTAGAACAGTGTCTTGTTAATCTCATTGTAAATCAGGTTCTTATTCTGCAGATAGCTAATTGATTCATTTGCTAGTAATTATTGTTTTTTATTGTTTTATAGAAACTTTAGAGCTAAACGGCAAATTCAAACTTTTTGTAATTATTTGAGTTTTAAATCTAACTTTTAAAAAAGTAGATTTAATCTGTTAAAAATAAAAGCATAAAATGCAAAGTGACTAATGTATGAAAACAAAGTGGACCAAGCAGTATCTGAGTTTTGCTCTTCCTTCTGTGATAAGGTATATTTTTAACATTCCGTTTATTAAAGATAGTCATTGGTGTACTTATGGCACATGCACACAACCATGTCACAGTCACTGTGTTTGTGACCAAATACATTTTAAGACTTGTTATTGTTTCTACAAGACTATCAAAGTTTTGTCGCAATTTTTCTTTCCCATATTGAGAAACGATATGCATGTGCCCTTTACATATCTAATCAAAAACTCAGAATGCCTTTAATTGCCCCACCATAATCTTCCCCTAAGAACAATGCTAATTTAGAATAGTGTGTTACCTCTATCATGAGAAGGAAGAGAATGAACAAATGTCGTGTACTGAATGGATGGCGCTTTTGTTCCCAGCGTGGCTGGTGTATCAGCCACAGATGTAACTCTAAACTACTTTTGTGGCTTCCTGATCCCTGGGCTGCCAGTCACCAGTCCCAATGAGTAATTTAGAGCAGCCTCAGGTATTCTTTATGGAGTGCCATCTTCCTAGGGGCTGCTCTGCAGCTAGATATCCTTGGAGCACATCAGCACTCTGCCACGTCCTCGCTAATCCAGCTGTCCAGCCTGTGCCAGATATACCATGCCTATCCTCCTGTGCTGGTGCACTCCCAGCCAGCTGGTAAGCTAACATTCACTCTTGTATTTGTAGGTGACTTCTGGAAGTTTTGGATCTGCTATGCTGTGTTGGACACTACCTGTGTACAGGTGTAAATGATTATACCAAGTGCAAAGCAATGAGGAATCCAGCCCATTTAACTTTGCATAATGCAGATTAGTATTGTCCACCAGTTTTTGCATTTCATCTGCCTGTGTTACCAGAGCTAATGCTGTTCATGTACATAAAGCCCATTACAGTGAATGGAGTAAAACTAAATAATGGAAAAAAAAATAAAAAAAAGTTGTATAGAGCTGGGTTATGTTTATATATCAGCATGTGCACGTGCTTTTATATCAGCAACCATTTATTGTGCCAGGCTGTTGGTCTTGCTGAGAGGTTGCTGCATTTCTAAGCAAGTGCATTCCCAGGATCTAAAGCTGTGTTTCCCAGAAGCCAGACCAGTCCTCGACTCCCACTGATGTTAGTGGGAATTTAGGATGCTTATCAACTGGCAGCCTCAGGTCTCAGTACCTCTACTTCACATACGAGAGCCTGCTGCCACCCGTGCAACGCACTTGTGTGATCCTTAACTCGTCAGCAATTGCTGTTTACAGCACACTCAGTTGAATGAGAGGCAGGCAACCAGAGGCAATGATGCCCATCTGAGAAGCTCATCAGCAGGAGTGCTAATAGTGTTCCTTTTGAAATCAAAGTAGGCATAGGCAGTAGGATCATTTTACGTGTGTGGGTGGGCTATTCTGTTCTAGTCTAGTAGCCTGTGCTATGAAACTGAAAGTCAGAAGGAAAGTTTTGTGCTTACATAGCTGTATTCCTTTAAAAAGTATCCTAAAGAGCGATTTGTACAGGGTGCCAGATCTGGGATTTAAGGCAAAATTTAGAGAAACAAGGTTCAAGTGTTAATTTCTTAGTGGTGTTTTCAAATGGATAGAAAAATTGTTGTGTGTCAGAAAGGGAGACAAGCACAATGTTGTTGTTTCTGGGACCTGATCCTGTTCCCGCTGGAGTTTTGTCATTGAGTTCAGTGGGAGCGGGATTGGACCTTTTAATAGCACTTACTTAGTCCTGTGCTGTGCCTCAACGAGAGACAGAGAGCAGGCAAATACGTCCATAGCTTTTGTCCTATAAGCTTTAAAATCTCAGAAACCATTATGACTTGGTCCAAAGCACTGAAAAATATAAAGATGTTTGAAAAAGGCATCACCTATTCGAGCAACTTGGAAAGCTTTAACGGTTCAAATGAAAGGGGCAGAGAATTTTTTTTTTATCACTGATTTAGAATAATTAAAGAAATTAGCATTTCTAGATAGGAAAATGTTTGAGTGAGGGGTTTGTGGTTTGCTTTTTAACAAATACTTATGTATTTGTGTGTGTACCTACAGATGCACACAAATATACACATTGAATTGAAGAGGTTAATAGCAGTTAATATGTAGGTAACTGAATTTTAGGGCTACATGCACAGAAAACATACATGAAGAGTTCTGGTAACATCATGAAACTCATGAGAGCAAAGCTCTAGCAGTTTATACCTTCTGTACAATAACTCAGATGTGTTTCTAGCATCATTCACAGCTTTCATGTTATGTTTTATATATTTGATGGATCACATTTTAAACAAAAATTTTATTAAAATCATATACCGTTGGTTCCTCTGTACATCTCTCAGCATGTTGTCCTTAGTTTCTTTTGGCAGGATTGACTCATTGGAGAATTAGTATTACAAGAAGAAAACCTTTTTTGTATATTTTGTAAACTTAGCTTAGATGTCTGTTGGAGAGCTTTGAGCAGCTGTTTATTGGGCAGGATATATGATGTCAGAAGCGACTCATCTGGTCATCACAGTTAGCTGTAGGTCATGTGCATGTTGCACAGTCCTTTTCATCAAAGCTCTGTATAGGTTTTATTGCTTTTTCTCACATTTTAAAAACTGCCCTGTTCAAAAGCTGTGAACTTATAGTCATGAAACTGAGCCCTCTGTTTCCCTCCTGGCCAAAAGATAGGCCTCTTTTCCCTACTTGGCAGTGGGACTGGGACTTTTATTAACAGCCAGTAAATAATGACTAAAAGGATGTATATGTCTTGTTGGGAGGTTTTGTCTTTAGCTCTTTGTGCTGCTTGTTTCTTTCAGAAGTTTGGACTCTTTATTAGGCACAAAACTCTTAGTTTATCGGGCCTGCTCCTGTTCGGTGTGAAGCGCCTTCGCTAGAGAAAGGTGCTCAGCATCTTACAGGATCAACCCCAAATTGAGTGAAAAAGAGGCCTTAATCCTGCTCCTATTGTTTTCAATCTGAGTTTTGTCATTGACTACACAGGGAGCAGAATTGGGTGTAAATGCAGGAAGACTCACAATATTGATGAAGTGTCCAGAAGAAACAAGAATTACCTGGCACGAAAGACAATAAGGAACAAATAAATCCTCCTCAAATGGAGATGACTTGGTGCAGTGAACCTCCCAAAAATATATTTGCTTTCCCTGACTCATTTACTGTCATAACTACTGCTTTTGTATTTTTCAGTGATGTTGCACTTCTAAATCACTGGTAACTAACAAGTGTTATACATATTGCTAAAGGCTGGGCAGCTAAAAAACAGAAATGCACTGTGCTCCACTGTAAAACTGGCTTTTATTGATTCCTTTTATCTTAGAGAGGGAGCAGGTTATGTTTCAGATTTTTTTTAAGATAAAATGTGTATGAATTGCATGTTATCCTTAAATTTTAGTTTGTACAATCTTGATGTCTAACCATCTGCATGGAAGAGACAATAGTGCCCTGTCTGAGTTTGTTCTCTTGTGCTTTGTTAATATGTACTTCTCTAGATTGTTGTTTCCAAAAACAACATTCCTTTACATTTGGTTATTTGGAGGCATTTAAAGCAAAACTTCATGGTGGCCCTTTGTTTTCTGACAGATTTTTTAAGGAAAAAAACCACCACCTGTGATTAAAATTAATTTGTTAGTGTAAATAAATTTCTTGCCAATGAGTATTATTGTTGTTAGACAACGAATGCAATAAAAAAGAAATACTGAAACTTGTTACAAGAATTTTTATTTAGTCTTCATGCCCTCTGTTATTCATTCTAGAATTAATAAACTGTTACCCAGATTGGACAAGTCCTGCCATGTGTTAGAGTCTGTCTATTGCAGAATAAGGTAGGATGTGACTTTAAAGCACAATAGCTATTCCAAAACAGATTAAGCCGCACAAAGGCGCTTAATGCAGAAGAAGTGTCCACAATTCGCAAGCTAGCATTTTGGACTCTTTCTTCTTGTAGAGAAGCCCTTAGTTATGCTTTTTGGTGGCTTTCACCTAATTGTTATTTCCTTCCTTTCCCAGCAAGTCTAAAGTTCATTTTAAACAGCTGTTAGCCAGAAAATCAGCCCATGATCTTGCTCTCTCCTGCCCCACACTTCCTGTCTGGCTCCCCCTGTTCCCGTGGGTTCTCTTATTTAAACAATTCCTGGTCACCAGCCTGCTTTTGTTCTGCTGTTGGTAAGTTTCCACTGCTCCTACCTTTCCCCCTCAACCTAACATTAGATTTGTAAGGATGCAGCGGGTTTTTAGTATACCCTTTCTGACGTCTAAGCACTGTTAGTAACCTTAAGTCTTTTCCATTGTCCCAGTCCCAGGTGTGTACCTGCTACAGGACTGCCAGCAGTGGCAGATCAACATACACACAGTTACTCATAACACAGTTTTTTATAATACAATTTCACAAAATCAAACAGAATTTATAAACTGTAGCAACATATTCCCACTGCATCACAATGCTGTTAAAAACCACGCTACCGTGGCATTATATGGCTTATTTTTATTAATGCAGTTTTGGCATGTAGCTCACAGGCTGATACAGGATTTTCCAAAGGTGACCTAGAAACTAGGCTACTAGCAGGTCAGTGAAACATAAATCGTTGGTGCTCACCCCAACAAAACTGTTTTAAGAGCCATGAATCAGTTTTGATAAGGCAAGTACAGTAGCTTGTCAATTCACTCACTGTTACCAAACTGAACATTATAATGGGCATGTCTCAGCCACCTGACGTAACTGTTCCGCTGCTCAGCACAAGTTTAATAACTGGTACACCCGCAGAGCGTTGAAGTAACGGCCATCACTGCAATGGAGTTACTCCAGGCAGAATCTGGGCCAAAATAGTCAACACTGAATCTGAATGGAACGGTTCTGAGCTCAGGTTGTACATTTCCTAACAGCGGGGGGGGGGGGGGCCAATCACCTTTCCTCGGCATGGACAGCACCTGCAGGAGGATGAAAGGATCGTTTTAACCCTTTAAGAAATAAGGTTCCAATGATGTGCTTGTTAAATGGTAACGTGTAGAACTCTCTCTTCCACCCCTGCCCCGCATTCACTCCCTCGCAACGTTGCACTTGCCCATCCG
Organism: Mesoclemmys tuberculata; assembly: GCA_007922155.1. NCBI lineage: Eukaryota > Metazoa > Chordata > Testudines > Chelidae > Mesoclemmys > Mesoclemmys tuberculata. The sequence goes on from ML675603.1 coordinate 42,590,671, forward strand.
CCCTGCCATGCCCCATTGCAAACTGGTTCCGTGCAATTTACTGCGTATTCCTGAAATGGCCTGCCTCCTAACTGCTGCGCAGAAGATAGGTTAGGTGCCTCACAGGGTAGTTTCCATCACTATTGCCTCCCCTTCCTGTTGGGTGAGTGGCGCCTGATGCTGGGTTAAAAACAATGTTCCACAATCTACCACTTAGCCTGGAGTAGGGCTTTAAAAGGGGCTCAAAGACACACTCCTTCAGAATGTCTGACCTCAATGGCCAAAGAGAGGAGTTGATGAGTAGAAGTTTTACTGCCTACAAGCATAAGCTGCTCTTCCTCCTCATGCATTTCAGCAGCAGTACGTAAAACTGCAGTCGTAGCTTGTGCTGTAGCTGTTCTTTGCAGCAATTGCATGTGTGTGGATGGGAAGATACAGGACTCTGTGCTTGGTCCACAGCCAAGTAGTGGAACTGGAGTAGTAGCATGCAGGAAAAAAGACTTGAACAGTCAGTAGGTCTGACTTGACCCCCCGCTGTGCAATTGGCTGAGTCATTTGGTCCTGTGGCTAGAGGTTTCTGCTAGAAATCATTCTGCGTGTGGAGTTGTGTTTATTCAGTTTGTCTGTTGTATAATTAAGCCGTGGCTGACCATAGATACTGTCTAAGACAGCAGTAATGGCCTATTCCGATACTGCTGTGTGCCCAACTGCCAATGATTCATCTAGAAAATTTAGGATCTACAGCTAACCCTGTGCTCCTCCCCGCCAGGCAAACACATTTTGACTATATTCTATCTCCACCAGCTAGGACCCTAGCGGGTTCACACAGAAGCGTGTCTTGTGCCTGTACAAGACAGACCAGATGAGATAGCCAGGGAAGCACTGGGGCCCAGTGCTGCCAACACATGGTCCAGAGCCAAAGAGTTTTGTGAGCATAAGATAATGGTTTGCATGATTTTTTGTGCTGAACATAGTACTACATTATATATGAAAAACAAAATGCCTGTAGCTATTCATTTACATCTTCCCCAGTCCACCGTCGCTTATTAGCGTACCAGGCTAACAGCAGAACATACCTACCCCAGCAGTCGGCTCACTATAAAAACTGTAAAGAGGCACAGCTACAAATCAAATACAAATCAGGCTCAAAAAAGGTTATTTGTCTCATGACTAAACATTAGGCTACCCAACAAAAGAGAGTCCAAATAAGTTTACATTCATTTGAAGACATTTTAATCTAAGAGATAAGAGGTAACATGACACATTTTTGTATGCGAATTCTGCAGTGTAATGGCTGTCAATAAAAGTGAGAACATTCCTGGTTACCGGGTTTACAATTGAACTTTTTGACACTGTCTGTCAATTAATGAGTTCTGAAATGCACAGGGCCTAGTAAAGCTAAACCGTGTTGATAACGCTGCACTATTACAATGCCATAATTTCAAGTAAAAAAAAAAGTTTCTATCGCTCATCAGAGAAATGACCCTATAAAGATTGACATTTTCTGCCAGGTGAGTTTTTGCCTTATAATAATTTCACGTACACACTAGTTAACCACAAAACTAGAGCACACTGCAGATCTCAGTATATTTGATGACGTGTGACTGGCGATGAGTAAATCCCCCAAAAAGGGCGAAGTTTGTCCTTTGGAAAACGAGGGGGAGGCGGAAGCTGTGCTTTCCCTACTGTTCAGATTAAATTGAACAACTGCTGCAGGGAGAGACGCTGTTGCGGAAGCCAGTTTGCTCCCCCTAAAACAAAGGTAAATTTGCACACTGTGCTCTCAGGGACGCGGGGGTTAAGTTCATGCTGCTACTGCTGCAGAGCTTCTCAGAGCCAGTGCAATGTGCCCCAGATGTAAGACGCTTCCCCTGTGTCCCAGACCCAGGCGTTTCACTGGCATGACTTAGTTCCCAGTGCCAGGAATACAATTTTCAGTAAATCACACGTGGCTTCTGGTTAGTTTCTGGGGTTGTTCAGGTTGGGACGCCCTAACTTGTGTGCTGGTCGCCAGATGGGTGCTTCAATGCATCCCCCAAGGGCCGGGGGAGGTGAATACAAAACACCTATCACCCCCACTGGCTGCTTGCCAGCATGTGCTGCGTCAGTTCTGCACCCCTTCTCCATCGATGGGTCTGGGTCTAGTGGGGATGGGCTGAGCCATGGCCAGGGCTTTCCTGTGACGGGGCTATTTGCTAGCTGCTGTAACAGCCCTGCACTGCCAAACCGCTGCGCCTGTGAAATAAGCCAGTATTGCAGCCATTCAACGCTTCCTTAGGCAGCAGAGCCACAAGAACTGAGCCACCCCAGTTCAGGAAATTCACTTTTTCATCCCCTTGTAACTCACTGGCAGCATCCCACAGCTGAACTGCTCGCTTTGCACGACGCTCTCTCCCTTAGCCACACTGACTAGTGAGCCAGGCGTGGCTGGTAAAGTGGCTCAGACAGCGCAGAGCCGATTGGGAGAGAGCGCAGAGGCTGACAGGAACTGGAGGCAGGGGTAGCAATAGGCAGGGAAATGGTAGCAGTCCTCTCTAGTCCTATAGTGATAATGCCTAAGGCCTTTTAAAACCATGGGCTAGGAGTCTAGCTCAGGCTCTTACATTGTGCTCTCATGGTCTAGATTATTACCAATCGCCCCCTCATCCAGCCCCGGGTAGAATTATAATCTAGCCGATTGGAACGTTTCCCTTTTATTGTACAGCGATTTTATACATCAAGGATCAAAAGAAATAACCCTTGTCAGAGCACAGGGTAGTTGCTTCCCGCTGCAGTCAACAGTTATCGCTTTACCGACAGTAAGAGTACAACACCCAGAGCTTTAGGACACGTTGCATAGGCACTTGCTCCAGCTTCTGTGGTCTGCCAGATCCAGTACAGCTTTCCCCCAGGCCAGATCCGGTAGCTAGCACTGAGGGGAAGCTTTCACATATTCTGTCAGTCAAAAGGGCGAGCGTAGTTAAGTAATTTGTCTGCAGCAACACAGCTCATCCGTGGCAATGCTGTGATTAGAATGCAGACACCCGAGTTCACGCTGTGAGCCCACACTTCCTCTCTTCTGGGCAAAGAAACAGTAGAACGGCTTAGCTTAAGAGAAGGTGGCGTAGTATATTGGCGCTCAGATGAGCCTTGCAAATGTACTGATTACACAATCCGGACTGTATCATTCCAGCAAATGGCATTGTGATACTTTGGTTCAATCCTTTGCCGTTTTGTACCCTGAGTGGGTCAGTTTCATGCCACGTGGAAATTAAACACGTCTAGTGTATGTACTACAGTCTCTGCTCTGGAGGCAGTCATGCAGCTTCCACAATGGCTCCCCTAGCTGTAAGAGGAGAGCACAGGCTCCAAGGCACTGTTTGGTCAAGATATTTGAGACCTCTTCAGAAAGCAGACATTTTTTAACTCATTCTTTGAAGGGTTCATTTAAATCATGCACTTAATCCTCTCTTACGTAGGAAAGAGTCTGAGTGAGAAGAGGTTCATGAGATGGCGGCACGTGGGTTTCAAATAATTTCTGACACTTGAAGGAAAACTGACAGAATGACAAGGAAGCCCCAAACCATGAAATGATGTGCTTGTTCAACATTGCCTGCATTATTTTACACGTTAGGAAAATCGACATCTTTGCCAAGGAAACAGAACCCTGAAGTCTGATCACAGTCGGTAACCCAAGAACCAGCTAATTTTCATCCATTTTCTTCTAATGTTTAATTTGTAATTTATGTCCACACTTTGTTATTAGCCTGGGATCTTCCACATTAAACACCCCCACCACCACATTCTTTTGCCTTTAAATCTATTTCCTTTCACCACTGAATAGAGCTCTGCCGTTATTTCCTACAGAAGAGAAAGGCTAGGTATACATTTGCATGCCTCTGGTTACCCTTTATTGTTACGGAGCTTGGAATTAGCAATTTTGAGAGAAATTATGCATGAAAGAGTTCCGGTGGACCTGAACCCTCCCCGCTAACAAAGTCTATCCAGCGTGAGCTATAGCTGACAGTAAAGAGCTCTGTGGAACACCGTGCCTATGAGCAATTTCCCAGAATATACCGCAGCAACTGAACTTCCCTGCAGCACTGAGCCATTCTCAGCATACACCTGGGTCACTGTAGGTTCTGCAGAAAGAATGTTCTGGATGTGGAGGACCTGACGAGGGAAGAGTTACAGGCCATCAGTAGAGAAGTGGTACTGCTTTTATAGAAGCAGATAAGAGTTCAGCACAGACATTTTAAATAGTATATTAAAATAAGATACATAGTTAAATTTACAGGCTAGAGAATCATAATTGTCCTTTCTAGCCCTAAAATCTGAGCCCCTGCATAACACAGCTCACAGAATTTTACCAAATTATTCTTGCATTAAGCCCACAACTTCTGGCTGAACTAGCACATGCTGTTTAGAAAGCTATCGAGACTTGATTTAAAGACTTCAAATGATGGAGAATCCACCACATTTGTCGTTCCAACAGCTAACTCACTAAAAATGTGCACATTATTTCTAGTCTGAATTTGTGTAGCTTCAGCTTCCAGCCATTAGATCACTGTCTGCTAGATTTAAAAAAACCTTCTGATTCAGAAGTCTTCTCCCTCTGTCGGTACTATAAGAACATGATCAAGTCACCTCTTAACCTTCTCTTTGTTGAACTAACTAGATTGGACTTCTTTGGTCTCTGTAAGGCAAGCTTTTCAGACCTCAGATCATTCTTGGTGCTTTTTTCTGAATCTTTTCCAATTTGTCAACACTCTTTTTCAATTGCGGACACCAAAACTGACAATATTCTAGTGACTGTCTACGGCAGCACAACTTTTGAAGATGAAATGTTTGATTGCTATGAAATATTTTGATTTGGGTGTCAACAGTTTCCTGAGCTCAGAGTTTTTGCTGATGGCAGCAGGAGTCCATACAAAAAAAGTTTAAAACCACAGGCCCAAATTCAGCCACCCTTACTCCCACTAAGTAGCATTGCACTGTGCAAATCGTCCCATTGGTCTTTTAACTGTACTCTCTCACGGCACTCAACCAAGAGCAAGGACTGCAGAAAGTAGCAGTGTCACTAGTGGCCATTATAAAACCTAAAGCGCAAATGAGAAAGACCAAGGACAGATTTAGTCGTGCTCTATTCTCAGGCACTGTGTCTTTTGCAAATGGAATTAACCGGAGCTAGCACCAACCATGCAGTTCTTCAACGTTTAATGAGACTGAAATGCAGAGAAAGGAGTCTCTGCATGGAGATTCTTTTGTTTCTGGCAGCCACTGACGCATTTTAAGAGATGTTAACTGGCAAGACTCACAGCAGTCAAGTTCTCGGAGTTCAAGCTCTTCAAGTAAATTTGGAGTCTAGCCACTAGTGAGGGGGAAAATAAGAGTCTGGAAAGGTTGTTCATGGACTATTCCTTTTAATATGAAAGGGTAGCTAAGGGGTGGGATTTTCCAAAAGCACTGACGTGACTAAGGAGAACAAGTCAGTCAATGGGACTTGAGCTCCCTAACTCAATTTCGCACTTTTGGAATCACACTCTACCTATCCATGTATCATCCCACCCTACCCATCCATCCACCTTTTCTGTGGCTGTGAGCTGGTCTCTCTTGGCAGTTGTCATCTTGCAGGTCAAAAAGCAAACCCGGCTGAGGCTTTTTCCATCCCCATCTACTTTGAACTATCCTGACTACAGCCCACACCTTCCCTGTCTTCTTCACCGTGCACAGGTACTGCCCTTCCACCACCCTCACTGAAGAAACATCTCCTGCTTCTTGGTTAGCAGAATCCAGGGTGAAGTCAGCTCAGGTTCAGGTTCAAGGTCCAAACAGCTGGACGGACTGGTTCAGTCAAGGTGGCTGATAGGTCGCAGCTGCGGAGCATGTAAAACATAACTCACTGGGAAAGTGGGAGTGCAGCCACGATAGTGCATGGGATTGGGCAGATAAGACACGCTGCTCTGCCTTGTAAGCTGCCATGCATTAGGTAAGTTTTACCATTATTTGATATACACCAACCCCATGCCGGAATAATCTGTGCCAACATAAACATTTCCATGCTTAACTAACTGCATCCAGCCTGCAGGGGAAGATGGAATTGTACCACTTCAGTTATATTGGTCTAGTGAAAGCAATACAGTTTTCTAGTATAAACAAGGTCTAATATTCCAAAAGAATCTGTCACCTAACCTCAGAACCAGGAGGATTCTCAGGATCATAGAGCAGCACCTTCATGCCATTAGGATGACATCCTCCCCAAATATCTCCCGTGTAAGGATCAACAGCTAAGTTATCGACTAGCGTTTCCAGTTCCAGCACCTATCGAACATGGGAGAACGCAACACAATGAAAGATCAAAGTCACAAATTTCATTTATAGCCTCTCTTTATTCATTCACAATCAGCATATTTCTCAAAGGTATTTATGCCTTTCAGTAACACCTACAAAAATGTGGACTGAAACCATATACAGTTTTCCCCTCACTACTGTTTTGTCAAAATATACCATCTGCTGGGCTGCCCCGATATGATGGTGATGGGCACATTATAAATACTTAAATACTTGATTCAGCAACTCATTCCAGCATCTAGAGTTGAAGGGTCATATCATTAGCTCTAGTCACCTTCAAACATTACGTTTTTATATAGGTACAGTCCCTCATTAGTGCACATGGTGCTTTACAGGCATGAAAGTTGGCAGTGTTCCTCCCAGATACGACTGACAACCTGAGTTAAAACGGAATAGAAAGAAAAGGGGAGACTGACTCTTGCAGTCAGCAGGGAGAAGACATGGATCACGTGGAAAGGAAAGGAAAGGAAAACTGTTCTTGGGAAAGCTTCTTCTGGGATGCTAGGAACTGCTGGACTGGATTAGACCCAAGGTTCATCTTGTCCAGTATCCTGTCACAGCAATGGCCAGGCACCCCATGCTTCATTGCAAAACCCCAATGCAAGATGACAAAACTGGGCAATTATGCAACAGCCTGTCCCGAGTGGTTTATATCCTTTCCAAACACATTTATTTTTAAATAATCTTATACAGCGTAAGGTGCAGATGTTCTCGTTTTTCATGTAACTATCCAAGTAAAGACCTCTTCCTTATAAAACCTGAGGGCAGAGACCAAGTCTTTTAATGGCTGTATAAGATGACATACCTGTCAGTGGCATGATGTACAAATATTTAATATTAAAAACTGATCTGAACAGTGAGCCAGATCCTGGCCGCCCTCTGGCTGGGTTGTTTTATTCCAGCAGCATAAAACAACCTTAAGGGTGGCGTAATCAGCCCCTTGAGAATTTCCCTAGCATAGGGGGAAAGCCAATGTCATCAACTCAGCTAAGTCATCAACTCAACCCTTGCTGCAGGGGGTGTGGATAGAACTTCCCTACACCTGCTGATCCTCAGCTGCCAGAGCGGCCCTTGAGGAGTGTTGCCAGCCTCAGTTGTTCAGAGCAAGCCTGAGGTTGTTCTGCTCTATGCTGGGACCAGAAAGCAGCAGAACCAATTCCAGGTTCTGGGACCTGAGTAAGAAATCCCTGGAAAGGAAATTGAAAATATGGAAGAGTTAAAGATTTTGGACTAGATGATCTCAAAGTTGCTTCCAGCCCTACGTTTCTGTGGTTCTATGATTCTTTGTGTATGTGTGGGGAGAGAAAGAGACAGGAGTGGCTGAAGCAACATTAAAAAACTGGCATTAGAAAAAGCTATGCGAATTGGTCCCCAAAGAGAATATCTGAATTCCTTGCTGGAATTGTCGCCTGTTACTTCACTCTGCAGGTGTTTATTTCATGATCTGAAATTTTACCCAGTTTGTGTGTTAACCCCCGGGTCCGATTATTAAATATGGCACAGTAATCAAACCATTTGGGGCTATTTACAGAAATAATGACAACCGGAGCTCCTCAGCTAATATGCCTGTTCTACAGGCCCACATCAACCAAAAGTCATCATTACTAGAGCATACCATTTCCTAACACCAGTCTTGTAAACTATGGGCCCAAATATCTCTAAGCAGGAGAGAAATAACTCCTATTGACATAAAAAGGGAGATAGCCAAATCCCAAGTAGGAGAACAGGAATATTTGTGTTCTCTAAATTGCCCTCTGCTCTCCCGATCAGATGCTACTTGCTTCTCCGAAAGCCACTTTGTGCTTGCAGGCGGCATTAACGAATATTAACTGCATCTAAAGGTCGATAGAGCCCCAAAGGAGAACATGATCGGTGCCAAACTCAAGGTTCAGTTTTAAGGTTGCTGGTATTAGGATGAAGTAAACAATAATAACTGCTCACAGGAAATTTCACAAGAATCTCTCTCCCCTCAGTACAACAAGAGCCAACCACAGCTCCACAGCAATGTAATTTGCAAGTGTATTAACACATTCTCTACATACATAATTAGGCTATGATTTAAAGAGATCCTAGGGCTTCCTAAAGGGCACACTCTACTTTTCAAACATAGATTAGACTCTTGTTCTAAGAGGCAAACCACTTACCTTCAATTCAGTTAGACTCCAGTTAGCATGTTTTTCCATAACATGGATATTGTGAGCCAACATGTCGGCAATATAAACATACCTTTAAAAGAAAGAGTCTATTAACAAGATATCTACACAGAGATATCAGTAAATTGATTCTTTATGTGTAAGCCTTGATTTTCAGATGCTTTAAACTGATATTTTGAAATATTTATAAAATTCCAAGCAGCACACTGAACTCAAGACAGAGGGTTGAAGTACTAATGCCATTGTATACAGTGGTGTTTCAGCGATTTAATGCAACAACCAGGGCTCAGATCAATAGCGTCACAAATACATACTTTCTAAAAATGCCAGTCACAAATTGTATAAGTAGTTAATACTCTGGGACAGGCTCCCAAGTGTGTGGTCACCTGTAGAAGTTAAGTAAGGACAGCTGTTCATTTATTACAATTTTAGGAGGAATTTTATGCCATTAATTTTTGCAAGCAATGCTAGCATTTAAAAAAAAAGTAAGTATCAGTTTGGTTAAAATATAACTTCTTTGATATTATTGGACATAAAATATCACCAACAGTTTAGTAAAAAATAGAGGAACATACGTTTCATCTTGTTATATAATGATTTCAGATTACTTATTACTACCACATTTTACAAAGACCACCCAGTCAGCTAGCCACATATACACCTGTAAGTCAATTTAGACTTCTAACCACCCAATCCACACACACAAATATGTGCACGTAAAAGTCAGGAATATTATCTGAGTTTCTTTTCATAACGTAGCCTATAAATGAACAAGGAGCCTAAAAGAGACTTACTTTCTGTCCGGTGAAATGTTAATTCCATTGGCGAAGTAAAACCCTGATGCTACCTCTTTAACTTCTGTTGGACTGTAGTAGACAGCATTCGACCAGGTCAAGCCCAAGAACCCCTCCAATAATATCAAGATGGTGTCAGAGAAATAGTTGTCATTAGTAGCATAGAAACGATCAGGTCCCAGAGCCACAACATCATTCACACTGAAGTGAAAAGATAAAGAGAACACACACAGAAGTTTGAGAACTAGTGTTCTGAAAAGTTTTACAGGGTTGTATTGGCGTTTGTTGGGCATCTTTAAAGAGAACCCTTGCCAATGACGAAGGTTCAGTAACTAGACATGATGCTCCACATGTACACTGTACAGTTTTAATGCCTGTCCGTTTTAATAGCTTGTCACATGGCTTGGGACCATGCAATACGAAGACTTGATTAGGCCTAAGTGAGACGAGTCATGAGCTTGCTGCCAACTTTCTATGCCACCTCCCACCCCAAAACACTCTGGCCTTTAAAAAAAAAGAGACTGAATTCAAGTGGAAACGTGAAAAACTGTAACATTGTGGATGATTGTTCTTGTGTTGCAAGTCATACTGCACTAGAGAAGAAGATGAAAGAGACTTCTTAAACCACAACAAGAAATTAAGTCTCAGTTTGGAAATACAGGATTCTAAATAGGCACCCATGTTATTTTGTGGATCCAGGCCTTCACTTACAAAGGAGACAGGAGAGAAATGTAGTAGTTTTGCAGTATCCAGATTTGAGGTACTGATGAAAGCAGCAGGAAAATCTAGAAGAAGGGAATTTCCCTTAGGGTTTAGATTTCCTTGAATATAAATAAATCTTTAACAAAAGTAGCTTTAGCCAAATTGAGAGGGTTGCTGTGGTTTGGATTCCGAACCTTGACAGAAGTTCGTGTCGGATGGTTTTCAGGTGTACAAGAGAATTATCCTCTTCTACAAATTTAAACACCTCAACTGTGCTCTTGAACTCTGGATGATTCACGACAAAGAGGTACACCGAGTCATCTAAAAAAAGAACATGAAAAATGGTTGCGTTTCACAAAAACGACACGGCTGTCTAAGGTATATATCTAGCCTCCATTACTGTAGTATCTGAATGCCTTTTGATGTATTTCCACTCAACACCCCTGCGAGGTAGTAGAGGAGGGTGCCAAGAGACTGCAGCGTCCTTTTAGTGGATGCCATGTCTCAAATCAGTCATTCAGTACCAAAAGGCCGTAGAACCAGACTTTCATTTCAGCCATAAGCCAGCCTCCCTTTTTGGTCTCTACTGTGCAGTGAGCTAGGAGAGCAATCCTCACTGCGCACAGGCTCTAGATGACTGTTCATCATCAGTTACTGCAGTGATATTACAGGACATGCTGTGCCTCCAACCCGTAGGCTGTTTTTCTGGGAATGCGACCTTAGTGACACCTCTTAGGTCTCCACCCTACTCAAGGGAGAGCCCCACAACTCAAAGACTGAGTCCCTGGCTTCGGCATGTGTTTCCCACTGTTACTCCTCCAGCAGCACCAAATGATTTTGAACCCCCTGTTGGAGACTTCTCCTGCTAGGAGCTATACAACCAGCTTGTTTGCAGTGACACAAAACAACCTTTCCAAAACAAGCCCTCATGTGTTAGTCAGCTGGAATCCAATGTGCAGGGACACTGGGGGTACGTCTACACTGCCGTGGCAGTGTCAGGACTTCCAGGTCGATGCCATGGGATTGATTGAGCAGGCAGTGGAGACCTGCTCAATCAATCCCGAAAGTGCTCTCTGGTCCATGCCGTAAATCCACCCCCGCGAGAAGGCTGCATTGACCAGAAGGCATCTCCCGTCAGTGCAGCCCAGTGGGGTCGCCACAGTAAGTCAAAGTTAGTAAATCGACGGGAGATATGCAAGCTGCAATACGTAGCTTGTGTATCTCCAGTCGACTGCCACCGGCAGCGTAGAGCAGGCCTGGGTTAACATGGTAAAGAAAAGCCTAAACACACAAGTCTCCCCTAAACTGTCAGCTCTCCCTTTCTTGCCTAGAAGGAACCTTCTTTACCCTGGCCTAGAAGACAGACAGCATGCCAGCAGCAAACCTCCCTGGCACAGGCCAGCAGCCCCAGACTGGGATACTCTTCTCCTACTGGGAGAGCAAGTTTCTTATACAAGCCCCTGAACATTTGTGTTCTTTGTTTCAAGTTCCTGTGATGTTTTCATGTATATTGCCCTTGTAGTATCTAATTTGTGGTCAGAGATGTAATCACCCACTCATATTTCAAGACATCCCATTTGCCAGTCTTCATTAAAAATTAATGGTCTGGTCACTGGCCTCCATTGTAGCTCCAAGGTAGCTCTATCCATATGTTTATAGTGCATTCATGCCAACCCAGATATCTCTATGTGACCCACGCCCACTCCATGCAATGCTTATTCCTTCATTCGTGCCATGTGTCTCTTGAAAAAAGTTAACCCTTTGAGACCAACTAGGAATAGACAGAAATACATAAATGTGTGGGTAAACTGAGTCACATAATGCCACTAAAAATAGACATTTCCCACATTCTCTACAGTTATATTCAATATACAGGGCATATTTCTGGTCTTCAAGATGATTGAATGCGTCTTTCCGTGTGTTTATATAAACTATCTCAAAAAAGACCACCTCTTTTGTTTCAGAATATGAATATCTACCGGAGCTCTACACTTTTTTATTCCATCCATGTATCAGGTTTTTGATGGTGCAACACAGACGGTGCCTAGGATAGCAAAGAGTTTTAATTATTATTAATCTCTAGGCTGAGATTTCTTGTCTCCAATTAAAAGTCATTTTACCTTTGTCTATATATGCGCTGATCCCATGAGGATTAAATGATGTCAGATCAAATCCGCGGCTGATTCTCAGTTCTACTGCTCTTGGGTTTCCATCATTCAAATCCATCAGAAGAATTTCACCTGGCTTGTCTGGTGCAAAGCTTTTTAATATTGGATATTTTAAACCCTTTAAGATCAAGTAAACATAATAAGATCATTCCTAGCTGAAAGTTAAGAGGATCCTAACAAAGCTGCCAAGACCAACCCTGTGTTTTGATTTGTGGATATAGATCACAATAAAGCAACAACTCTGTTAATCACATTTCTTTTCTGCTTTTGTTTCATGCTCTCCCTAATCAACCTGTCCCTCCTTAACGTTCTCTATGCTGCCTGCACCTGTCTCAAGTTGCAATCCATCCACCCCAGACACATTCGTGCACCCTCCACACTATATTGTTGATGCCACCCCCTTCTATTCACCATCACCACCAGATATACTCACGGTGCTACTGCCTCTCCACACCCATCTGCTGCCACAACACCCTTCCACAAAAGAAACTCCCTCCTTTTGCTGCATCCCAGACACATCCCTTCCCTGCTGTTCTTCTGAACACTCCCCCCCGCAATTGACAGTGTTGCTCCAGCACCCTCATTCAGTGCTGGTATATTCCCCTCAGTGGCCACTAGCCACTACTGCTGTGCCCAGACCCTATCTGACCACCCGTTTCTTGTGATGCTAGCCCCTCCAAGGCATCTACCTTCCTTGTGCTGGTTACCCCAGGACAATGCTGCACATACACACTTGGGGATCTGCACTGTGGGGGTCAGAAGCCACTTGCAATATTCACCCAGTCACCTTGTGCTGGTCCCTTTCAAAATGAGCACCTCTCACCACAGCAGTCCTGCCTCCTCTTACTTTCCTCCCCCCACTGCAAGCGACTTCTAAGGGCCTGTATTCGTGCTGTCTCTACCCTTTTGGCCCCTCACTCTCAGTCCCATGTTCCCTCACTTTAAACACTTCTTCAGACACAGCGTCATTCATTGCTTTCAGATCTGCTCAGACGACTGCAGCCTGGGAACCCTGCTACCATGCCAGCTAATACCGGGGATCAAGTTTATCAAGGCTAGCTCTTCAAAAGGGTTTCAAAACGTGGGCAAAGCTACATGGCACAGTTAAGTGTGCCTGAGGGGATAATGAGACTACCGAACAGTACAGTTCCTCTAGGCCGCATCCGTGTCCCAACCGCTCGTGATTTTATCACATGCATCGCAATATTTGTTGTTTTTTCTAATAGCGACAGTTGCTAGAATCACGAGTGAGATTTTCAGCATTCACTTAACTCAAAACCGTTTGTAGCCCTCACGGCTGTGGAGAAAAGCTTGAAAATGTCACCTCCAAGGGCTCAATAACCAGGAGGTAAACAAAAAGAATCCAAAAGTTAATTTAAGAAAAAAAATCATGATTTTTAAGTCAATCTCCTTATGCAGGGCGGGGGGGAGAAGGGGCTGACTCAAACGCTGAGCACTGGGTTGGCAATACACCGGCAGAATGTGAAGTCACACATATCTGATGATAAAGGTCTTGTAACAATGGCTACAAGAACGTTGCTAGGTTAAGAAATGAACTTGTCCTAGTAGGAGGAAATGCTGTTTGAGCTCACTTAAGTCCGCACTATTCCCAGGAAGCAGCATGTGCAGAAAATGTCCAGCCTGCAATTTAAAGCTATTACTTCTGTGCATAAAGAATTAGTACTCAATACCCTGCACGTGGTGGGGAGGGGGGAGTGCAGATACTTACAGAACTAATGAAGGCCAGACCATTAGGAAGGATGTCAATATCCTCTGAACCAGTTTCTGCAAAGGAAGACAGAGAAGGGGTTCATAGAGAAATCTTTGTCCTCTCTCGCATAATTCCGATTTACAGGAGATAACAAATGGCTACTGTTGTCAGCTACTGTGCTACTGGTACCATGTGTCTAGAGAATTAGCAGAAGCTATTAAAAACAACAGTGTACAAATTCTAAGTTAGTGCTCAAGTTCATCCCCTCCATAGGGGCTTTTCAGGTAACTCAAATAGGAAGCTTCCTCCCCACACCACCAGCTTTTGCTGTTTGGACAGTTGACCTCCAGGTCCCCTTCTGTCCTACCTACCTAGTCCCCTCTGAGCCTGAACCCCCGTCTACACTAGAAATCTTTCTGACATTGAGATCAGCAATGAGCACAGGTAAACCAGCAATGAACATGGCTGAACTGCAAGCAAAGACCATATATTTTAAGGCCAGAACCAATCAAAATCATCTAATCCCCAAATTAGATTTTTAGTCTTTAGTGTGTTGGGTACTTTTAAGAATGGAGGGGCAACATTGAAATGAGCATTTAACAAAATTCAGTTACCCTCACTGAAGGTGTTTCTCCCGTGGTTGAACTACATCTTACTGAAGATTACTCCCATTTATCGTTCATTGCAGAACTTCATTAGCAGGATTTTCCTTTTCACAAACCCTACTGAAACACAGCATGACAGAATGCCAAGGGACAGGAACAAACCACCAAAATCCCTCTAACACTCACAAGGAGGAGAAACATCTTTTCATTTAAACAGGATGAACAAACAGTGGTGAACGCCACATGAGAGAACAGGTCTTCCTGCTACAGCCAACAAAAGCTACATTGTTAGTTCATTGCTAAGTCAATGTTTGCATTAGGGTTTCATAGCTCTACGAAGAATCAGTAAGACAGGGAAAATCTTTGAAAGGTGCACTTGAATTTCATAATGTTACCCAAGAGGTATAGAATAGATGCACTTTTGAATAAAACTTGTTGATTGTCCAAATGACTTTTTCCCCTTCCGCATACCTGACTGGCTCTAATTGCAAAGTGAGAGACAAAGGTTTCCAAATTGTATCTACTGCAGAAGAGGACTTTTAGAATTTTTAGTCTTAATTAAGATTAAATAGTTACGAAGTCTGTAAGGTTCATGTTTAAGTACATGCTATGAGTTTGTAAGAAAAAGCCCCGAATACTAGGACTGTCCCTATAAAATCGGGACATCTGATCACCCTAAATATAACATAGGCAACCTGGCTAGACACGTCTCATGCTGTGCCCTCTTTTTCCCCGTAACATCAACCCCAAGGGGTAAGAGCCCTTGTCAGCTCTGCACAACCACAGGATCACACTAACAAAGGCTGATCAAACTGGCTTTACACTACATCAGATGTTCAGGACAGAGGAGCGGCACCAGACCACAAAATCCAGCCCAGTGTGTATGTATTGCTTCACACTCACTCACAGGGTGCAGTTCACAATGTGTTCTACTCCTTCTACTGTTTCTGTTCTACTCTTAACACTGTCACAGGCTCCTTACACAACAGGAGGCATAAAAGCGGGGGTGGGGAGAAAAAGACACACAATTCTGTCAGGCAGCTTCATGCTGCTCTGTGTGCCCGCATCAGGTGGTCTCCTTATTTGTGGTGTGGTAGCACCTAGAGACCTCAACGAGGCATTTCCTACAGTTTCTCCATGAAGCTGCAGACGTGTCTCTAGACCAGCACAGTCTGGGCACTTGGATCTTTCTGAATCAATATTAAGATCGCCCTGCCTTTGTCCTTATGGGTTCTGGGCACAAACGGCACTCGTTGTTAGGGCAGTCGGTGCCATTACACCTTAGTCGCCATCGCCGCCTGCCATTCACAAGTCATGGTTAGCATTGTTAAGCAACTATAACTATTCAGAAGAGTAATGATACATGCAGGACACCTTCCTTGCCAGGAAAAACCAAAAGACCCTAGAGCTCCTGCTCGGGACAGCTCCAACCCCTATTCAGCCCTGAGACTGACATTCATGGAAGAAGCGGGCACCTGTACTCAGCCACACCAGCTCATTATCTCCCCGCACACATGAAGGCAGTTCACCACATGCCATGCAGCTCTTTCGCTCATGTGTAAGAAACTGGAAGCACTGCATAGTCTAACTGGCACAGAATACAAGACAGACGAAGCTCCGCAATCAAATGAACCCTTTTGGGTGGGGAGAGTGAAGTGAGGGGAAGGATGACCACCCTATGCCATACTGAAAAGGTTCTGGAGAGAGAGGGCATATGCACCTGCTTATAGTAACCCCGTGCTTGGACTGAGCCATGGCACACTTTAACATTTACTTTTGTTGCCTACTGCAGCAATAATATTTTCTCCTGTGTTGGTCTAAAGCAGTGTTTCTCAATGACTGGTTTGTGGACCAGCATCAGCCCCTGAGATTGCCCTGACAAGTTTAGGAAAGGAGCAAGCCCGTCCCTGGTAACAAAAGGGTTGAGAAACACTGGTCTAAAAGGTGGCATGGGGAAAATGTTGCTAAAGGCTTCTTTGAAAGACTGGGTGTAGTCTTACAAGGTGTGTATTTGGCTTAGCATTATGGGGCACTGTGACAGGGTCGGGGGGAGGGACTTGCTCTGTTCCTGACATACGAGATAAAATCACCAGAATAAACGGCCAAGAATTGTATGAGCACAAAAGTACTGCCACTAACGCTGGACACTTGGGAACATAAAACTTGTTTTATTCTTTTACTATCGCACTAAAGCATTTTTTAAAAATGCTCCTCCCTTCTCCAAACAGCAGCAAAATACACACTGCAAATATCAAACACAATATTTCAAGGAAACTTTTGTTAGGGAGAGGTCAAAGTTTAATTTGATGTCAGAGCTCACAGGAAGTCACACATTTTGGTTCTAGTCAATTTTCTTCATGCAAACTGCCCCTTAAAACACTGCAGTGGCTGCTTGAATAATGTTCTTGGAAATAACCATAGCTTTTTTTGGTTTCACTCATAGATCACCTTTTTGTGGCAGCTTTTGTAACGCTCATATGTATGTGGCACTTGAATACCGGAAGAACATTGGTCTCATGGCTTCCCAGGGAAGCTGGTTGTCCAGTTTCTGGGTAATAACACAAAAGCTGCTGATTTGGCAGGAATCCATATTTTGCGAGAAGAACTCCATTTGGGTCAAAGGACTATGTTTTGCATTTCCAATCTGCTGTAATTTATGCAGCTCTCCTGTGTTGGTGTGTCCATTGAAATGTCCTTCACGATCTCATTCACATTTTAACCACCTGAAATCCCACTAAAGATTCAAACCGGTATGTCTGCATCGCTACATTTACTGAGACGTCCAGCAGTGCGCTCCACACTTGTATATGTGACAGGCTGTTGCATGCCTGTGCACTGATTGGTTACACTGCTCTCCTGGAACTATCTAAAATGATATTAGCATACAAGACCTCAGAACTATTGCCAACAAGAGTTGCTATGCAGCAATCCCACTATCTGAGATCACAGCTTTTAGGAGCCATCCCTGGGGCATGCCCAGAGATAGTACAGCACCAATCAAATCATTCTACAGAATGAGCAAAACCCGTCAAGAGATCCAGCCTTTGTGTACACCTGCAGTCACCACTACTTTGAAAGACCTGTGAAGAGAACTGCTCAGAAATGTAGATTGCAAATACAGTATGGAAGCACTCACAAGCCATATTTCAAGGCATAATAAATTTCATAGCTACAGTGAAGACTGGTTGTGGAAAACTAACCCAAAGCATCTGTCTTACAATTGTTTTTGCCATTTCAAGTTCTATTTTCCTGAACAGAATGAGCATTTTGCTAAAGGTTTTGTAAAGACCCATTTGCTTTTCCCAAATGGGAGCAAACACACCAATTTAAAGGGATCACTCAAGAATACCTTTTACCTGAAATATTATCAAGGGAAAATGAATATTCTGCCTCTTTCTCTAACAAATCTGGGCTCAACTCAGAGAAGAATGAAATGTTTTTCAAATGTAAGTTCTCCTGACCTACCCTCCTCGCTATCTCACACAAAAAAATTCTACTTATGTTTATTCAACTACTATAAATTTTGAGTTCAGAAAGACATTGATCCTTACAACATTCAGAAAGTGAGATTTGTAAAGTCAACAATGTGACTCCACTAGGGCAGAGGGGAGACTGTAAATTCCAACTGATCCAAAGCATTTCACAAAAAATACACAAGGGAGTTGAGCCATATAAAAATATTTATAAGTACAACCCTGTTAAAATTTTGTTTTAGCAGCCATTAGAAAGATCCCATTAAACAAAACATAAGCCTAATTTGTCCCTCCAACAACCTAGCATTCTTAAATCAGCAAATCCACTCATAAATGCACTGAAATAGAGAGAAAAGTTAATGCCACCTTCAGCATTTAAAACAGCTAAACCTAGTCTGACCTGGCTGATTGCAACATGTGAAACGTTTGCACAAATAAAACAAGCCATCCTTAAGGTGCTGAGCACAAGTATAAAGGAGATATTTTAACCAAAGAATATGTAGCTATGTGGCTAACAGCCAGGAGAATTTATAATTGCTCCTTTAGCTAAAGAATGAATTCCATGTTTTCCTGGTGTGCAACAGAAATATTAAATTAAGAGGACAAAGTGACCACTTCATGTATACCAAGGTATATAGGCATGCTAAGTTACCCATAAATATTACGTTTTGTTTCTATAAAGAAAAGGAGATGAAGAAATTTACATTTTAGTTTTCTTCATAAATGGCTCAAATATTAAAATTAATTTGTATGGGACAGTGTTTAGGTCCATACAAATAAAACACACCAAAGAACAGCTTCAGTGTGTAATGTCCAGGCATGTCCTGTATAGGAAAAAGCCACTGCCATTACTTTCTAACGTGGCTAGTCACAAGCATGGACATTCTATCTTTCACAAGGGTTATAGTTCACTTGCATATTCTGGTTAAATTATGCAATACATTGAACTTTGGGATACCATAATGTGAGAACTGGCAGCTATGTGTGTCTCACATACTAAACTCCTCTCCACTTTCACTGAACTCTGATCTTAAAACCACCAACTCCGCCCAGCATTTTGCCAACCTGCTTTTATCAACACTCCACTTAACTATGTGCCTCTTGCTCTCTCTGAAAGCCTTCACACTTGCAGGAGTTCCTACATGAATTCTATTACCAGCAGATAGGCATCTGAAGGCGTGGCCCACAAGCATGGCCACACCTCATGGTGTGCATTTCAGATAGGCAACACAGCTTTAGCTGGCCTCTCAATCTTCACGGCACTGTGACAAAGATTGTGAAAAGACAAACAACGGTTAGAATGTATTAATACTCCTGGTATATTTAATACAGCCTCCCATCCCACTCCTAACTGAAACTTTCCTTCGATATAGAACATCTAGCTGTTCACAACAGAATTTTCTGTTTGCAGCCTCTCCTCTTCCCCACCAGAGTTCAGGGGATTTGCAGTAGCAAAAGAGTATTTATAAGACACCATTATTTTTGCTGCCAGGGTCAGCTTTTTAAAAGCAAGCTTTAATAGCTGACTTCAAAGCAAGACTCCCAGTGCAAACGAAGTATTCGGTCCTGTCACATACATACCAATTCCTTTAATAAGGCGGCAATTGGGAAGTTCTACTGGTTCCAGCTCTCTGGAGGCATTAAGTTTACTTCTGCAAAAGGAAATAATACAGTTTAGTGGAATAAATGAAAGAGAGGTCTATGAACTGAAACAGTGCTAACTAATATATGCTGGCTAGCAGATAACTATATATCATATTAATAATATGTATTATCTGCACCCGTATAGAAGTATGCATTAAGTACAGATACCATACCAGTGATACAACCTAAACTGATCTATACCATAATCCATTTCACCTTTGCTAACAATCCCATGACTTACTGAAGTAAGCATTTGGCACAAGCAGATAGGAAACCTGTCAAAATCAAGATATATTCATCCTATGTCTTAGTACAAGTTGGGACGCACCTTCACAGACCAGTACCAGGAATGCTAGTATCCAAAGCAAAGATAAGGAAGCAACAGAACAAGAATGTAGGGAACTGGGAAAAACGGGTTGGATTTTGGGTTAGATTTTAGTAACATGTAAGGAGATGTGGAACTTGTAAAATTACATAAATAATATGCTGAAACGTGTAACTTGGGGAGCACATCTTCTGCGTACGGTGAATGTAATATCATGGCACGTGACCACTCTTTGGAGACTGGTACCACACAGAACCTTTTCCCTGTACCACATTAACAAACCTGACTGACTTCATCTCCTGCATCTATTTCATAACGAACCAACGCATAGTCAAGCAATTGTCTATACAATTTATCAACAGGATAATGCTCTAAGGGCCCCATTTACCTTTACTTTAGCTATACAACCAGTCATTTCTCAGTCATCCCAACAGCTCAATGCCTGTGACAACTGAGCCCTGCTATGACTATACAGACACTGACCTGTGATTCATGCAGGAGCCACCAGCACCTTGCACTTTGCTTTCAAGTTATTTTAAATGTTTAAGAAGTTCTTCTGTTTATTGCGGCTCAGTACAATTGAGTTGTGTGGAAGTCATGCTTTATTTACTGTTCCTTACCTAGCAAAATATTTGACTGCCCAAGTCAGCACCCCTACTTCCAGACTCTGAGCACGTGCTTACAAATCATTTAACATTCATACCCGAGCCTAATGTGACAGATGTGGCAATATCCTTGGAAAAAACATATTTAATTAAGTTTAAGTGTTTTTTGGAATGTGTTGTATTAAATGCAAAAGTTATGTGTTATTATGGGCTGGGATTGTATGTAATCTCTCTAGGGGGGAGATGGGAAATGAACTCTGGGAAATGTTAGGAACTTCAAAAGTTCTGTACTGAACAATGAACCACACAAGAATGGACTTTTGGGACAAACAGCATCAAGTGTTTGCCTGGGGAATCTCTAGGAAGGTGAATACAAATTCCCCACCTCCGGTTACCCAAAATCCCAGCTTTTTGAAGCTATGCTCTGAGGAGAGGACCATTCTCTGCTAATTAACTGCTCCTGGAGTCTCAAGATCAAAGGCCGCAAGCTACATAAGAGAAAGACAAGCTTATCTGTGGATGTGCTAGCTCTGAGCTGAGGCTGTTACGAAATACTAGCCACAGAAAAGCTCCTTAGTGGGGTTTGAAGAACTAACTCCTGCCAGGGCCCTCTGCGGAGTTGGAGGTGATCTCTCATAACATTATTAGCATGTGTGTATGCTCTTCTACTGCTTTTAATAAGTTTTCCCTGTCATGTTTTCAATAAACATGCATGGTTAGAGAGGGCTGTGTGGTAACTCATAACTGCTAACAATTACATTGTTTATAGCTTCGGGAGAGAAAGCAAAGCACAGACACCAGCCTTTCAGGCAGCCTGGCTTGCGGGGAATGCCTGGAAAACCCTGCTCAGGAAAGTGAGAAACGTGAGTCTCTACCCAGAGGGGCGATGGCGGAGGAGCTGGGAACCTAGAGTGGTTGCCCTTGGTAGACCCCGGAGGGGAAATACAGGGGCAGTTGCCTGGAACTGTGACGCCTAATCACGAGGCATCTCCAGCGTCCTTTCAATTTACCAAATGCACATTCCACACTCATCCGGCACCCACTCAGTTGGGAGCTGAATCATTCCTTCCTGCTAGAAAGGGCTTCATCAGCCAAGGAAACAAAGGGTAGGTGAGGTTCCCCAAGAATCACTGTTGGCATTTCAACCTGCCAATGTGTATGCACCGTCTAAGAAAAGTGTTCCTGATTGCAGCTTTCCAAGAAGTCCAGTATTGCTGAAGATGTGAGCGTCATGCACCCTCACTGATCAGCCAATGTTAATGTCAGTGAAATGTCCCCCAGGATCCACCAATGCTTGCATAAACATGGAAGAGTACCCCTTTCCGTTTACGTACTCAGAAACAAGCGGGTGGGTGGTGCAGAATCAGGATGTATGCCCTTCCCCATCCAGCTTGGGAAGCCAGTTCCTCTATCATTTCCTGCACATTGCCCAGAGTCACAATCCTGTGAGGCAGGATATGTTTAATGGGCTCGCACATCTGGATAACAACTGACCTCCTACCGCCCCTCACCACAGATTTTCCAACACCAGACTGACTGACCACTGACTAACAGCAGCCCAGTGTTACAAGCTTCCAGAGCACAATTGTCATTCATGTCTCCACTGCCCGTGCAGCTGAGCTGCATCCCAAAGCTGGTGGGCTTGGGCAACTGCGGCACACACCTCCAGGAATGTGGCCTTCCACATCCAAAAGTTCTGTGGCCACTGCTCAGCATCCCAGATTTGCATCGTTTTCCAATCCCACCACACCTGCTTTTCCACTGTTTGTAAGTGGTCAGTGAATGCCTGCAGCAACTGGCAACTGTCATTCTCTGTCCCCTTCACCCATGCCTCTGTCTTTCTCATTTTCGCAGCTGTAGGACCAGTAGAGGCAGTTGCTGAAGTTCCACAAATACAGAAGAATCATGCACGCTATCTCTAAAACAATGGGAATTCTGCTGATCTGTTCAGCTTCTCCCAGAGAGACAGCAGAGATACTGAAAAGCAATGAGAAGAACCAGGGGGATTTTAAAAACTGTGAGAAAAGAGAAGCTCATGGGATAGAAGAAAGGGAATTGTGAGAACTTGACCCTATGTTGACATAATTCTGAGAGTGCTGGTATCCCACAATGCACTGCAAAAACATCCCACAAGGGCTCAACCAGTGGTTCTCAACCTTTCCAGACTACTGTGTCCCTTTCAGGAGGCTGATTTTCTTGTGTGCCCCAAGTTTCTTAAAAACTATTAGCTAACAAAATCGGATACAAAAATACAAAAAACTGTCACGGCACACACTATTACTGAAAAATTGCTTACCTTCTCATTTTTACCATAAAATAAATGGTGACCCCCCAGACTGAGAAACACTGATAGACTACATAGAGCAGTATATCCAAGTCACTGTCTGTATGAAATTTTAGTTTGTACTGACTTCGCTAGCGTAGCCTTGTGGGACTCTTTGCAGTGCATTCTGGGATACCAGCACTCTCAGGGAATTTTAGCAGCTTGGGGTCAAGCCCCTACAATTCCCTTTATAGCCTGGTGAAAAACTAGGCAAATATCTAGATGAGTTGATGCACATCCAGAAAGACCTCTGCGTACCCTTGATTGAGAACCACTGTGCTGGATGGTGTGTGGCAGACGCCTGCCCTTGCTGCACAGTGGGTTTTGCTGTGGGTTTCACAGTGAGGATGCACGGCATCAGCAAAAGCAGGCAAACTTGCACCTGCTCTAGGGACATTGTAATGTCAACAGTGTATGCCAGAAAAAATGTTGGCAAAACTTTAGTGTTGACATGGCCTGAAATGGCACATGATGTTTGTCACCTGGGCTTCAAGAATGCATCTACCAATGTCTCAAAATTTATAACAAGAAACTGTGCCTCATCTCTTTAGCAAATTCACTTGGAATATTTGTTTTATTTGAGCTTAGTACACCCTATCCCAACATCTATCCCACCACTGCAACACAAAAACTGCAGCAGTGAACATCGTCATGTGACTATCACAGTGTTTCTATTGGTTTTAAAGAGTTTCTTGCCTGAGAACTAGAACTCTTCTACACACGAGGAATGCAAGAATGGATTAAAACCAACAACCTTTCAAAGCAATAGGTGCTTTTGAAGCACGCTTTGTGTATCAAGTGTTTAGGAGAAAGCTGGTACCTGCCAGAAGTCAACGGGAGCGTTATAATTTATTTCAGTGGGCGCAGGATCAGGACTTTATGGATTAGGAATTTTTAAAACTAAAGCATAATAAGAACAAGAAAACTAGCAGAGTGTTGATGCCTTTTACAACCACATATCTGAAAATACAGCAGTTCAGTTACAGCAAGGACTGTTCTTTTAAGAAGTGGAGGCAAAAGTCCATGAAAAGTCTGAATTGTCACTGACTGCTCAGACCCCACAGCAGAGATAGGATGTGGATCAGATGCCTCCATTGCTGCAGATATCAGCAATATCATACGATGTGTAAACCCATTTAATAAAAGTACCCCAGGAGATTAAAACTGGTGAATTAGAAATTATGTTAAATGTGATTTTTTAAAAAGACAAACATCACTAGGACCCTTTTCAGTGTTAGGTCATCAGACCAAACATGTCAAAACTCAAGGGATTGATGTGAACAGCAGCAAATCTATAGAGAATGTCTGAACTTTCATTTTCTTTTGGAGTGGGAGGGGGTATGGAGAGGGTTAGGGGGAAGGGGAAAAATCTCATTTTCCCATCTCCCTCCTTCCACTACATATTAGTGGAAACTGGACACAAAAGTCTCAACTCTTATTTGAAGTTGTACATTTCCAGTCACCAGTACTGCTGTATCCGCAAGATGGCAATGTAGCAGGTTTATAATGCAGCACACACACACCAGAAAAACACACATCATAAAAAAGATAAAATTAAACAGAATTTTCACAAAGTGCTTTAAGTTTTATTTCTTTCTAGCATATAATTTTATTTCACCAGTGTTCAATATTATTTTCATCCTCTTTGTTCAGTTTTTGACAGAGGCCTGCTAGTTGCTATGCTCTAAAACAGCGCACCCAAAAATGAACTGGGAATGTTAGAACTTTAGCAAGATCCCTATATTGGGAGACATAATAGTAGCTGTTTCTTGTTACCAATCAATTTCCCCTGTAGTACTCAGAACAGTGGCAGCATCAGCATTGGGCTGAATTTAGCCCAAAACGCAACACTTCTCTTAATACGCTGGTACTGCACTTTACTCTGTACAAAAGTAAGTAGTAAAAAGTTTCTTTGTAATTAGCTACGATGTTAGATCTAAAATTTAAATCCTTTCTATGCTGTTACTTTGATGTCTTGCAAACATTTTTACAACATTACTCAGGATGGCAAGGATAATGTCGCCACTGCCATGTAACAAAGTAGTTCCACATTCGCTTTCCTAGCCTACAGCTAGTAACGTTACATGGTTATGTTTTTAAGAAAAAACTATTTCTGTAATATTGTATAGAGTAGCCTTTGCTATATGTACTCGCTACTTCTAGGGTCTTATTGATTCTGTTTAGGATTCATCTCATTATTCATAACAACTCCACAGAAAGTTGAAACGGACATATTCCCTTACGTTGACTCCAGCAAGTACACAAACTGGTTTGCTAGTGGCTGTCTAGTCACAAATTCGGGCTTTAAAAATAAAGTTATTTATTTTTGCAATCTAAACTGCAGTTATTTCACAAAACAGGTTTTTTAAAGGAGTGATTGGCGCAATTGTTTACACTACCGTCCTGACCGTGTGTCAATACATCTAAGTCATTATGACCTCAGTTGCAGGAGGAACAAGCAAGCAAACCACCCCAAGGTTCACAAACCCCAGTCAGCTCTCCAGTCAGTAAAGGATTTGCCATACCCAGCTACTGACTCATCCTATTGTAAATCTGATTTATTTGGGGCAAATATTTTTGGAGTTTGTTTCTCCTGGGTTAGAATGAACAGCGCAAAAGCAAACAAAGCAAGTGCTCCGATTCCAGCTGGAGGATAACGGGGTAGTTTAGATTAACCCCTCCTCTCTTCCGACAAATCCAGTTGCGTTTCTGTACGTGCAGGCTCTTGCTAACGCTGCAGGCTAGCCAACGAGACGAGCTGCAGCCCCACTAAGACGCTGTCATTCTGCAGACTGGGGAGCCGAGCACTTTTTTGTCAAAACAGGGCTGTGATCTCGGCTGCTCAGCGATCCAGGCTCTTCGATCTCCCACCGCTCGCTCCCGCCAGCTCCGCCCCCAGCCCGAGCGCCCCGGGCAAGCTCTGCCGCGGGGAGGAATGCGCGATCGGGCCTCCTCCCGTGGCACGGCTGCTCTGCACGCCGCGGGCAGAACGCCAAGAACGCTGGGCAAGAAGGGGGCAGTGTGCACGCGTCAGGACGCGCGGAATCAAAGCGCTCCCTCCGCACCGGAGTGACTTCGAATTCCACTGCGCACCGGTGGCCGTACTACTGGGAGTCATAAATAAACGCGGGGCAACTGCAATTCAGTTCGCCACGGAAACACCCCCCGCCACTGGGGAAGCGAAAACCGACCCAGCGGACCCAGATCTCTCGGGGGCTCGCAAGCGCTCGGTGGGCCCCGGGCGTCCCGGCTCTGCCCGGCCAGGGTCCCTTACCGTATCTCCATCAGCCTCTCCGCCACGAAGGCGGCCAGGATCCCGACCAGGGCGAGCGCCACCAGCTTCCCCATGGCTCGCCGCCGGCGCCTGGCCCGCCCCCGCGCGGCGCAAACCAGGGCAAGCGCGGCGCACCCCCCGAGGCGCGGAGGGGCTGCCCCGGCCCAGCTGGGCTGACCAATGCGGGCAGCGACGGACCCCCAGCTCCGCCTCTGGCCGCCGGCTGTCCCCGCCCAGCGGCGCCCCGGGCCCGCTCACGGGGTGGAGCCGCTCCGCCTCTCGCCGCGCGAGCCGGGCTGAGCCGCGGAGACAAAGTTCAGCGCCAGGTCCCAGGGCAGCCCGGGGAGCGGGTGGGGCACGTCTGGCTCGGGCTGGGGAATCAGAGCCTGGCTAGAGTCAGAGGAACTGAGGGCACGTCTACACTGCAGGAGGAAGCGGGCCTGAGTTAGGTGGAGGGATGGCCCCTGCCCTGGTTAAATCGCTTCTGCCTGGCCACACGAGGCTCCTGCTGTCGGCGCTGGGCATCCTCACCCGTGCGCTTGCACCCCTTAACTGGCCATTGGGGCACTGTGGGAAGGCTCCTGAAAGTCAGCAACAGGTGATGTAAGCATGGCAGTGTCTACCTGAGGCCTAACTATACTGAGCTAAGGGCCCTGCCCTTCCTGGAGGTGGAGTTATTGAGTCAGTGAAGTGGGCCAGTTGCAAGGATGGGAGCTACGTTTTAGTGTAGACGCTAACAGAGTTAGGATGATGCAGGCTGCCTTATGTCAGCCTAACTCTGTAGTGTAGACCAGGCTTAGGCAGACACCCTGTGTGAAGCACCAGTCCACAGGTATCACAGGCACTTAGGGAACTTCTACTCAAAAACTTTAGGCTCTGCGGGAATTTAGGCATCTATAAGGTTTGGTGGCATCTGAGTGGGAGATTAGTGAATCCCTGATTCTGGGATTTTGGCACCTAAATTGGCACTTACGTGTCTAAGTCTTTTGGGACTCTTAGCCCATGTCTCCAGTTATGAGAAATGGCCAAAGAGTCCCCATTAAAAAGCAATAAGGGAAAACTGCATATCTCCAAACAGCCAAAGCCAGCATTGCTAACCTGCAACTATTCAAAGAGCATCAGTCAGGCCTCTCTAAAATTAGGAGATGAGTTTAAAAATCATGAGATTTTAAAATAATAATAAAATTGGGGTCTTTTTCTTTTTGGTTTCTGAGCTTTTTAGGTTCACTCCATGTTTACCAGCTTTTCTCTGGCACCATGGGGTCTAGAAATAGAAGCTGAGATTCTCATGCAATCTCTTCCATTTCAGCATCTGGGGCTTGAAGAAACCCCACCAAATATCACAAGATCTGGCAACACTGTCAGATAGCTGCTAGAAAGCAGATGCATTCCCCTCCATTTCTTTGATGTCCCACTCAGCATATGTGGGGGACTCACAAATTTGTATTCTTGGTTCCACACAGTATTTTTACCTGCAGGGAACCGAGGCACATCAAGATCAAGTGGTTTAGCAAAGGTCACTCTGGCAGGCTATTGTAAATGTAGGAATTGAATCAAGATCTCCTGACTCCCACTCGAGCATTTTAACAGCAAGATTAAATCCCTCACCTCACCATGGCAATAACATTTTATAGAGATGCTCTTTGCAATAGCAACCTTACTACAGAATGACACCTGTCCAGCTATCCCTCCTTCCAATCGCACGGGGAAGAGGTGTTTCTGGTGTGAATATCTCTTTGTGCACCATGGCTTTCCTAGGAACAGAGGGGTGGTCTTTGTGTGGAAACCTTCAGAAAATACCACCTCAGGCTTGGAGGCTCTGCTCCATATGCATTCTCTTAGGCTGTTTACAAGGGTGTTCAAAACACTATCCAACTATTCAGATTCATCCCTGTATAAATCCATTGGCCTGCGATTTG
This sequence comes from Mesoclemmys tuberculata, assembly GCA_007922155.1. Taxonomy (NCBI): domain Eukaryota; kingdom Metazoa; phylum Chordata; order Testudines; family Chelidae; genus Mesoclemmys; species Mesoclemmys tuberculata. The sequence continues at coordinate 42,618,676 of ML675603.1, forward strand.
TAGGTTCCAAAGCTACATGTCAGAGCAAAATAAAATAATATGAAGTATAGAGAACAGCTACCTCAGAGGCAAAGATGCTAAATAGATACTGGAGCTGGCCTGTGTTTCTTCTGTCAACATTAAAAATTTTGAAATTTCACAATATCAGCATTTTGCTATTTGAATATTTTTGACAGGTTTTGTAGTTGACTGAAAAACTGGGGAGAAATTGTAAATCAGTTGTTGAAAATGTTCCCCTTTTTTCCTTCAAAATTCAAGATGTTGAGAAAATTTTTCACTAAAACTCAAATCTATTTTCAGTTTTAGAAGACACTCTTTTAAAATAGTCCTCAGCAGTTGTAAACTGTAGCTCCATTAACTTCAAAAGAGCTTTGATAGTTTACACCATCTGAGGTTCTGAACCAATATTTAATTTGATATTGTTCCTTTAAGTTCTATTACTATCTGAAAAGGGCAAGACCATGATGCAGTTTGCCAGAAGTGATCCAAAATAAATATACAGGCATGCACTTGATGATAACAGTTATATCAATAATTTCTGAATGTTTTCCTTTGATTAGTAACTATTTCCTTAAAATCCTTAAATGTGCCTTCGTTTTGGTTTGCAACATGGCTACAGGAGTAAACTACACCAGATGCCTGAATATGTGCAAGGCTACAGGTCAGTGACTTCTAGGTGCATGCTGCTGAGACATGAAACTCAGTTTAGTCAAAATCTGCCTGAAGTGCTTTCCTCGGGCCTTCTAATATAATGCTGGCTGTTTCATTCCAATTTCCATCAACCTCTCCCCTGCCGCCTCCACAGTATGCCTGAAACAAAAACATAATTTTAATAATTTGGGACTTTGTTATCAGGCTATTGACAACGTCTGTTTCCTCACAAGCTGACATACAAATTAGAGGGCTGGAATTGTACTTGCTAATCTTCGTAACGCATTTTGAAATTCTCAGATGAAAAGCATCAAAAGTACAAAGTGATATTATTATTTGATTGTTGTTTTATTTTTGTAGTAAAATCCACACAGTGAGCAATTAATGAAGCACTGAGCAATAAGGGAGCACCATTGACCCATTTTTTTGTAAAGCTTATACATGATTTTCCTAACAGAAATGTTTGTTTTCCTCTTCTTCACCATATGATTTTCCACACTAATCTATATTTTAAAATGAAATATCCCATCCAGATAGTAGAGCAGGTGATCACCCTAATTAGAAAGAGGCATCAGTTGTTTTAAAATCCTATGACAAAGAACACATCATTTCATCAGTGTCCCTGGGTACAGGGTCACCTACCATATGGCCAGTTTCTTTGAAACGGCTTACAGACTCAGTTCCTAAGTTATGCCTTTGTTCGTTCAGTCATGTCTAGTGGAACCTGTTTACTCAGACTTCTGCAAATAAAGGAGTCTACACCATGCATTGTGACTACTTTCATAGAGTGCAAAGTCACGGTGTCCATTCAAACTCCCACAAAAGTCAATGGAAAGTCTCCTATAGACTTGACAGGAAACTGGATCAGATCAGACAGTAGGAAGAACCTCAAACAATCACTCCTTGCTTACACTTGCTTGCACCGTAAACCTTTTATCTAAATAATTCCAATTGTATCTCTTACTCAAATGAACTGTATCTCCAATTGTATCTCTTACTCCTCTGTAAATCTAAGTAAATCATCTGACTCTACTGACTGCAGTGAAATTACTCTGGATTGATATTGGTGTCACAAAGTAATGCCTTGGTTGGTAGAACCCACTGTGTTTGCCTGTTTAAACAATGACACATGCTGATGAAGGTTGAAATAATCTGTTGTGAAATCAATAATTATATATACAATCGATACTCTATATATACAATATGTAGCATCCTTCAGAGGTTATTTAATAAAACGAAGAACAGTACAACTATAATACAATGCTTCAAAGACGCAGCTGGAAAGGACATATGTTTAAAAAACAAACTATGTAAAGCTTGCATAGTCCTTACGTCTCTTATTACTAATGTCAATTAAGAATAGATCAGTTCCAAAATTATCTTGATTACTGGAACATTATGCAATACAGCAAAATTATCTTTGCTTCAGATTGTGGTCTTGAGATACTTTGTTCCCAAAGTTTTTCTTTCCTTCTGTGTAAGCAGGGTCTGAATGAGCTCTCCCCTGACATCTAGTGATATGCTGGGAGAAAAGACTTCAGGAGCAGACCTTATTTGCATAGACTCATCTACTTTGCCTCAGTGCACAGCAGATGGGTTTTGGGTTGCAAATCACTGTGGTTTTTGAATGCAGGAGTCATCCACATTGTATGAGTACAGTGCAACAGAACTGTCCTTAGCATGCCTTGATTGAGGGGGTCACCCTAAGTGAACCTCATTTGCTAAGCAGGCGGTAGGGATGCCAAATCCCAATGAAGAGAACTTTTATTTTCTTACATGCTGACTCAGTGCTTGCAAATGAGGACGTATTGCTTCTTAGAGGTGCTATGGGGTGGTGTTTAGTTTTCTCAGTTCTATTTCGTGCTGTTAAGAAAAACCCCGAGACACTGAACCTGGTCCTTGTTGCTACTGACTCCACCTGCCAGAAGGGTTACATATTACATATATTGTGATCAACAGATTAATATTCTGAAATATCTGATAAGCATGTAGCTACAGTACCTAGGAATACTAAAGACATTAATCACTCTGTAGTGATCTGGGACATTAGTTAATAAAAGCAATTTCTGGACATGGATGTTTAAAGAAAGGCAAAAAACCAGTGAAGTATAGAACTGCTCATAAGGGAAAGGGGTGGGAATGTGTGACATACCGGGGTATAGTCTGGACCAATGAACAGCTGTATCCCCTCAGCTCACTAACCTGGGTTGCCTTTCACACTGCTTCGCTGTGATAGCTACCACTCCTGATATGCTCTCACATAGCCTCCAGCATGTAAATTATTCCCAGTTATATTGTATGAGCGCTGTAGCCAGCCACTCTTGAATTACACTGCAGAGAGATACCAGCAAATTCCCAATCCCAGACTTTCCCCAGAAATGTATGTCTTTTACTGCCCAGCTTTCTCCTGGAGAATATAAGCTCATAAAAAGTCTGTCATTTTATTAATAGAAAATGATATGCACAAATCCTGTTATCCCAAATGGAGTTTCCCAAACACTTCAGTTCAAACACAGTGGTGTAGATAAGACAATAAAATCATTTTATGAACTGCAAAAGGCTAGATTTTAAGTGAATACAAGTAATGAGGCATAAAAGGCGGAATCAGTTACAAGAAAAAATAAAAGTAAAACGCAGCTAATGCCTAACTTAAATTAACGTGAATTCAAAGCAAGGTTTTTTTGCCCATTTCCCTTTTCCTGCCAGTGAATAGCCATTTAGCAGGTGATGGCCCATTTGACCTTGTTTACACCTGGCTGAGGTGTAATTTTGCCCTTTGTCTCTGAGGAACTGGTTTGGCTGCTCCCCAGATTTGGAATATGTCTTAGTAATACCATACAGTGGAATCTTATAACTGTACATACAGTGTCGCCACATATATTTTATCAGGACAATATTGATCAGCAAGTTACGAGTTTTCAAATGATACCTCATAGCCACACTTGTACAAAGATTTATATAATAGCTTGCAAGGGATGAATACTGGGGGAACAGACTGTCACAGTATGGGAAAATAGTGCTTAGGAAAACTCAGAAAGGATTTTGCACAGAGCACAGATCAGAAAGAAATGTACAGCATGATTATTTCACAGAAGAGCCCAAGGATTTGAGACTTCATGATTAGGGACATTCATCCCCTGAAAATTTGAGAAATTTGTAGTGAAAGTCAGTACAATGCACTTTATTTCTTTTCAATCATCTGATCATTTACAACACAAGAAATAATTAGGTATTTAGAAAGGTTTTTTTAGTGAATAATTTTACTAGTGCAAAACAAAATCAGATGGAAGAGCATTAAGAAAATAATTAAAGCATCATGTATCAGTAAAAACATATGAGATTTAAAAAACCAACAAACGTCATAATATTTTATTATCATAAGCAACAGATGCAAAATTGTCCCTGGATTCACAAAATACTACAGTAAAAATGGGGAAAATATTTAAGTAATATGTATGGTATGTTTATGTAATATATGTATGTATATGTATATGCCATGCCAATATCCCATAGCTCAGAATTTTAGATATACACAATTCATTTATTAAACTTTGGATTATTAAACAGGAAGGTTTATTAAGTTTGATTCCCAGCTCTCAACTGTCTGGATAACGAAGAAGACAGGTCACTGATATAGAATGATCTTGATCGCTTGGTAAACTGGACATAAGCAAACAATATGCCTTTTAATACAGCTAAATGTAAATGTGTACATCTAGGGAGAAAGAATGTGGGCAATACTTACATGATGGGGGCCTCTAGCCTGGGAAACAGTAACTCTGAAAAAGATTTGAGAGTCATGATGGATAATCAGCAGAACATGAGCTCCCAGTGCAACGCTGTGGCCAAAAGGGCTAATGCAATCCTTGGCTACATAAACAGGGAAATCTCGACGAGGAACAGAGAGGCTATTTTATCTTAGTATTTGGCACTGATCCGACTGTGTCCAGTTCCGGTGACCACATATTAAGAAGGATGTTCATAAATGATTTTCACCTGAACGTTGGTAGGTGAGACACCGACTACTGTAAAGAATGCTGAAATGCTTGGTCCTGCCATTGTTACAGACGTGTTGGGTTTCTGTAACTCTTCTTGGCCACCTTCCTGCATCACTCCATTTGATTCAAAATGTTTCTGCCTGCATTTTAATCTAGATGGCAATTTCCTCTTGCATTTCTTCTGTACCAACGGATGCCATACTGGCTCATTGCAAACTATCATGTATCTGTTTTTTAAATTAAAAGCACATCAAGTTTCTGCCCCTTGCTTAAGTACAAATCCCTGCATCCTGATTAGCTACTATTAGCCCACTGTCAAATAGAGCCTATGGATTTGTATATTGCATGGCTGTTGAGATATAACCATATAATAATTATGCCAATCAGAATACAGAGCTTTGCAACACAAACGTGACCATACTACTGTAGGTCATTTACAGTACAACCGTACTCCAATTGCCTCGGATAATTCAGTTTTGGCAAATTTAGATTGTATTCCAAGATTTTAAAAAACTGAACAGCTTCTTGTCATTGATCACTCGTAGTCAGATTCAACATATTTCCCCATGTCTCTGGTCTCCTTCATCTGGGCTTTTCCCCCACGCTAATTTCATCCTGTGATACTGATTTTCTTAGGTTCCTGCTAGACTCCTCTACTCAGCTGTGACCATCATTGGAATGAAGGAGCATGAACCCTTCTCAAGGGCAAGATGCTACAACCGATTGAGCAAAAAAAGAACGCAAGGGGAACAGAAAGCTGTTAACCAGCCCAAGTGACTCAGGCTGCTGGCATCAGGCACCAGTGTCAGACCTGAGAATCAAACTTTAAATGAAAGGCAGCTAAGTGCTACTCAGCCCGGCTGGGAAGACTGGTCTTTATCTGCCAAAGCTTAAAGCATGTGCAACTTCCACTCTAATCAGCAGGGTCCACATCTGAAAAGTATTTAGGTGCTTAGGGTGGGATCCCCAAGGGGCTTAGGCATTGCAGTGCTGAAAGCCACAGCACGTAACTTTTAGGCACCTGGAAAATCACAAGAGGAACGCTGCAATCCAGAAGGCTGGGTTAGCCGTCTAGGCCCCCTGTACAATGAACAGGGAGAAACAGGCACCTCAGAATTCAACCCACAATGCCCGCATCCTGGGCATGGAGCTGTCTGAGTTAGCCAATGGGAGATGCTGACTAGAGAGATAAACCCCACCCCTCTCGCAGAGGCAAGAGCCTAAGTCCAGTGCTTCCCTGCAGCCCAATCTCTGTTTGGCATTCCTGAATGGGAACCAGCCACCTGGAGTGAGGCAGCTTAAGTGCCTTGTGGGGGAATGACTTTTCACCTGCCGCGCTCTACATGAAACAGCCAGAGGTGGAGAAGGTGATGCTGACATTATAACTTTTATCCCATTGGTTTGAGCATTCACGAGAGATGTGGGAAACCCAGGTAGAATTCCCTGTCTGCCAGAGGTAGAGAAAGGATTTGAACATGGCTCTCCCAGCACTCCAGAGAGTGCTCTAACCGCTGAGCTATGGGATATTCTGATAGGGGGAAGGGCCCTCAGTGTTTCTGATGAAGCTGTTCCACTGTGGATAAATAATGAAAGAATGACTGGAGCAGAGGGACTGGACCTGGGGTCTTTATATCCCAAATGAGTGCCCCAGCCACTGGCCTACAGAGTAAAAGCACATGTAAAAACGGGGGAGGGGAGTGAAAGTAGGTAGTCAAAAGAGCTTTGGAAAACCCTTAGGTAACTGTTCTAAATTGAAAAAGCTATTCTGGTTTGCCTATGCCCTAATAAAGGTTAACAAAATTCAGACTGCAGAAAGTTGTGTGTTTCCAATTCTTGCATTATTCTTGCCAGGGAAAGGCCAAGTCATGTGATCTTTATTCCTTTTATAACTTAGTCAAACCTCCCACTGACTTCTTTGAGAATAAGCCTGACTGTGGACCGAGTAAAAATAGAGTGAAAACTGAGTTAAGGTCCTGGAGGATTTGGCCCACGGAATATAGGCAAACATTAAAACAAAGCCACAACAAAACCTACCTGTAGTTCCTAATGTAAAGAATTTCTTATGCTTCTGAAAAAGCTGTGATTGGTCACTATGGCAACTGACATGAAATGGAAATAAAATGCTTTTAATACAATAAGCTGACATCTCCATACAAATTTAGAAACTGTAATCAAAACGGGCTGGAGCAAATGTGTCCTTACAATATGTGCTTTTTAATATTAAAAAAGGAGACCCGAGCAGGATCAGCAGACAAGAGATTTGCAATATCCATGTATTTTACCATTTTATTGAAACAAGTATCCAAAAGGCAGAAGCAGCATTTTTTAAAGGATCTCTCTTAATAATCCTGACTTAACACATGAAGAATTTAAACATACCTGGAAAATGTTCCCTTCTGTTTTCCTGAAATTTACAGTAACTTTCGGTACTCATGAAAGGCACCAGATTCACACGACTGGACACTGAAATCCCCTCTGGGGAATCAAAGAATCAACCGAATTCAAAGATCAATTGATCAATTGATCAAAGATCAATTGTCGTGCAGAGCATCAGCTGTGAGTGCAGTAGTTCACAGGTAAGCCTTGCACCCAGTACTCGTGCGAAACTCCCATTTCTATCGATGGTCTTTTTTCAAGAGCAGTGCAAGCAGGATTTGGCCTCTAGCGTACCCTACTGCAACAGAACAGCACCTAATGCTGCACACTCCTATTCAGCTCAGCATTAATCGCATCATTAGTTCATGGTACTCTCACATGAAGTACTTCTCACTTCATGCTCACATCCCGAGAAGGCAGAAAAGCAGTAATCTCAGTGATCTGAGAAGACTCCATGTAACTACAGGCTAGGCAGAGAACGGGACTCTTGTTCGTGAGGCATAATGTGTCTATTTAGTGTTACTCCATTTTCCACCCTGTCCTCATCTTTTGGGAGTTTCTTTCATCTATTGTATCTTGTCATTCTAGACCAGTGGTTCTCAACCCATGGCCTGAGGCCAAAAGTGGCCCACCGCTCCCCTCCCTCTGGCTGCAGAAGGGAGCTGCTGCCTAAGGACCCAGGTGGAGCATGTTGCCACGGGGCTACAAGACCGGTGCAGGCTCCTTGTTGCAGCCCAGGGGATGGCAGATCAGTGCTCCCCTCCGCCCTAGTTGTAGCAGGGTGCATGGCACAGTGCTTTGCCTTGGTCCCTAGGCACTGGGGTCTCTGCTGGAGCCAGAGGGAAGAGAGCACTAATCTCCCATATCCCTGGCTGCAGAAGGGAGCCACTGCCTATGAATCCAGATGGAGCACATGGGGCTACAGGACGCGTGTAGTTTCCCTGCTGCAGCCAGGGGGACGGAAGATCAGCAAGGAGGCAGCCTCCTCGCTGAATTCCTTCCACCTGGTTGTAGTGGGAGGGGTTGGGGGGGAGTTGCTGGTGGAGACTGGTGGCCCTTCAGGGTTGTAAAAATGATATCTTTGGCTCTCGAGCCAAAAATGTTGGGAACCACTGTTCTAGACTTTGAGTTTCTAGGGCAGGGACTATCTTGTTTACACAATGCCTATCACAACCCATGTTACGCACCATTGACAGGGACAATGTCACCTGGAGTGGGGGGCAATTTGCCCTGTGACCCCCATTTGAGAAGGCCACCAAGTTGAGTGGTCTTTAATCTGGTGCACTGGATCACAATGCTATGCACTGAAAATTTCTGGGGATGCCCCCGTTTCTTATATATATTTATTAGGAAAAGTCTCACATATACCACTTCAGTTTTTCATAAATGTAATTTGCACAGCCAAGACAAAAGTGCCTAGGAACAGCTTGTTATGAACTCCTCTTCCTCAGTCAAACTTTGAGCTCTGCTCAAACCACTCCTGTTGTGAAGACTGGACTCAGGCCAGACAGCTGGTGGTTGCCTTTGGAGAGAGGATGATTGAATAATTCCATGCTGCAGGGTCCTTTAAATATGCAAAGAATGCTGTTCAGCTTGTTGCTATGAGAGGACACTTGTTTATGAAAAATCACCTTGTAATGGCTTCACTCAAACAGAGTCCTTTGCCTCATGTAATTAGAACACAATGAAAGAGTTGTAAAAGAAGCTGAAATTCAGGAATGTCACATCACAAGCTGATTTAAAAGAACTCCATGATATTTTAAATAGTGCAAAATGCTGAGGCAAACCTGCAGAAAAATGAGAGGCTGCTCTTGTTAACACAACTATTCCATAGGTAAGATTTTTATGGAGCCTTCATGATACTAGCAGGAGTTTTTTGGTTCCTGCATTTATAAATCCAACCTAAGTTATCCTCTGGTATGTGGTAACGACCTTTGAAGCGTGCATTCTGACCCAAGGAGCTTCATTTCCAGGGCATATTGTTGTTTATACCTGCTATTTTACAAAAAACAGAACAAAACAAAAAAAACCGCTACCACCAAGACCAAGAAAACCTCAAGTATTTTCTGCTTAAGGAAGAAATGTGAGTATTAAAATAAAGAATGAAAACAAACTGGTTGCTCTGAAGTATGTTTGATCTTTTTCTGTGTCTATCCCTAGGGCAAAGACACTATTCACTGTCTCAGCTCCAGTTTAAAGAAGACAACGCATCTGTAAATTAATCATAATTTTTCCATATGTACTAATACCTCTGGGTATCGTAATATAAATATTGTATCTGATAAAACCGAGAGTGATATGTAGCAGCAGCAAAGACTCCATTCTCTGGAGCAGAAGTTGCACAGAAACACACCAAAAATAAAACAGAAAATAAACAATCCTTAGCTGGGCCCCTGCCAATCACTGCATGATTTGTTGGAGCGAGAAGGCAGATGTCTCAGCACAGAACAAAGCAATAAGCTTCCATTACAATAGCGAGTCAGGGATGTGAGGATCAGCACTTTTGATTCTGCAGCGTACGTGGTGTGATGCTGTCTGGATTAGAGTTTATTTAACACCAATATGTCAACATTGCAATAGTTCATATGAGATCGGCCATGGCAGGTACCATTAGAAAGGGTACAATGTGCTAAGTCTGACAATATCGTTCGGGTAGGTGTCATATCAGTATCGGAAGGTACGCAGATGTTTGATGTATCGGTACTTCAACTTGTGCTGTGTTTCTGGGCGACACCCCAGGCAGGATGGTAGCAGCACTAGCTCCTTAATGGCCCATTAAGGAAACTCAAAGGTACAGTAAGCCCGGAGAAAGAGCCCAGGCACTACACCTCATGAGTCACCAGGACTTACGCCTGTGACCCTGGACTCCATCTTATTTCTGTAAATTTCCACAAGCAGCATGGCAAACGCCAAGGGACATCAAAGGCAGCTGCACCACATTCATATTGGATTTGTCTAGTCTGCAGTGTTCAGTCCTGCTTCCTTCCTACCTCCAGATCAACTCATCTGCAACTGAAGCTGTGAAACAAAGGACTGAGACCCATCCAGATACCCATGTACAACGTTAGAGGGACTATCCAAACCTGCCAACTCCACGATTCTAACGAAAACCTGATATATATGGACTTTCAAATCATTGGTATGTATGTGATTGCTTTAATAATTGAAGCTTTCTCTTTTCGGTTGTTTCTTTCCTGTTATAATAAACCTTGACTTTTAGTTACTAACGGATTGGCTGGCTGCGTGGTATTTTGAGTTAGATCCAAACTTATATTGATCTGGTAATGTGACTATACTTTGGGGATCAGAAGAACCTTTTTGGTAAAGAGCATAGAGTTTTAAATAACTTATCTCTTTACTGGACCTACTGGCTGATTGGGAGCCTGAGACTGAAATGAAGTAATGTATGTTTTGTTTTAGCTTTTTGATAACCAGTGTGGGGACTCAGAAGCATTGTTCTGGCTGGTTGGGAAGTCTAACTTCTGTGTTACCCGCTAGGGTTGGAAGAATCTGCTCTCCTTTTGCAGCCTGTCCTGACTTTGTCATTTTCAGGTGGCTCTACTAGGCATGGACGGGTCGCACATGGGGCTTCATACTACGCAGATGCAAGCTTTTTAAGCAGAATCTTCAAAAAGAGCTGAAACTACAAGGCAGTAAGTATTTCCTGAACAGGAACGTCACTGCATTTCCATGACAGCTAGTCAATTGTGACTATATCTGATGCTAACACTAGTGCCAGATACAGGAAGAAATGTTAAGCATGTGTATAAATGATTAGGATTAGGACCCCAACTTCTTTACTACTTTATCAGAATGAAGGAGAAAAATTAAACGTTGACAAAGGAAGTGAAGGCTAAAAAGGAGAACAAAAGGAAATTACTCATTTCCACTCTTCCCATTCAAACCTATTCTGTAACAGAGCTAACAACTTAACTAGTTCACTTTGAAGTTTGCTTATGGCCAGAAACAAGTCTATGTGAAGTGGCACCAGGTTAGTGAAGATATTTTCTCTTTATGTGTTTTAAGTTACATCCACGTCACAGACTCTCCTGAGCCACTGGTGCATTTCATAAAGCAGGCTCACCTTAATTTTACATTAGCAAACTAATACTTAACTCAGAATGATCACCTGGGCTTTAAATCCCATAACAAAAGTGCAGTCAGGTTCCTTGGCTTAAGACAGGGTAGATACTTCCTTCCCTCTCTCCCAGTTATAGAGTTTAGAGCTAGCCTCTAAGAGGGGCAGCCAGCCCTTTTTATTTTGCCTGCTAGGCCCTGATTGTCTTCATCCTACCAGCTCTTCTAGCCACTGGAGGACCAGTTCTTATTGGTAGTGACATCAGCTTATCCTGAATGGCCTTTCTACATAGCTCTTGGAGGTCTGAACTTGCTGATCTTCTTCTAACCCTTGAGTCAATACTCACTGTACATGGACAATAGCTACTGCTGGTTATTCCTGGGCAAAACAGATTTAGGAACTCTACCCATAACAACCCCATTAGAGGAGGCTACAGGGAGAATGCACCACATCTTTAACACCCTCTCCACACCCTATTCCCTGCCAATATCACACACCTTTTGGCCAGCATTGGTCCTAGGCAGGTCCCTTAGCAGAAAGCAGCTATGTGCATCTCTGAAATCTCCTGCTGGCAGACTTTTCTACTTTAATTGCCTTTTTATACCAGTTTACACTGGCTTCCAAGTCCAAATGTATCTCAAAAAGAACAGAGTGTAAATGATAAATATGTTGGAAGTTCAAGTGAGCCTCTAGTATGAGAGTTAGAGGTTTCTGGCTGTACTTACATTTCATCTGAGCTTCTTTTTGCATGCAATCCCTAACCAGTTTGCAAAGACTTTCTCAGCTATTTAGCTAGTCTTTGACTATTCAATTTAGTCAGATTTTGCACATATGAAGAATCATAGCTGAAAATGAAAGGAGCTGTGGGCAAACAAAATCATCCACGGAAGCTAAGATTTGGACTGACATACTTTGAGATAGATTACATAATCAAGAGCTATATATTACATTAAGTGTGGTGATTGAAGATCCTTTGTTCAGTACAACAGGATCATGTTAAGAATAGTCTATCTAGAAGGCTATGGCTTGAAACACCTCCCACACTGCTCTGATTATGTCACTCCCATTCTTTTTGAGTTCCTTTACTGCCCTCCTGTCTGCTTCTGAATCAAGTGCAAACTCTTCGTCTTTACCTTCAGTGCTGTGTACGTGCCTCTTGCTTCCCATGTCATTTTAATTGCAGTGTAGCCATACCCTAAGTGGCCTTCCTTTCATCTTTGAAATCCCACTTCACAACTCAATACCTTCAGTTACCTTCTTTACCCCTGCTAATTTCTATCCTGCTGCTCTCTACCCCTGCCTTCACTGTTGGTCAAAAAAAGACAAGTAACAAAAAGACTCCCGCTGACTTCAGTGGGCTTTGGATCAGGCCCAATATAATCTTCTTGCTTTGGGGAAAAAAAAAGGCCTGTGTTCACTTTTACCTCATTTGCATTTGTGTCTCTCCCTGCTCCCACCCACCTTGGTCTGTTGTAATGCTGTATTGTTAGCTGTCTAATTTACACTGTAGCTTTTCAGGGTAGAGATCTGGTTTTCCTACAAAGTAAACTGTGTCTGTAATATACCAGTCTCACTTAGAGTGCTGTGGATCCAATCCATAACAATAATGATGTTGGACTATTGTTTGATGTCAGCATTTTCAAAATATTTGCAGCCTTTGGGCTCATCAGGTATCAGTCTTGACTTTCAAAATCAAACTGCCACCTTGTGGTACAATAATCTGAGAGAAGTCTGTAGAAAATTAGATCTATAAAGATCTGGGGTTTTTTGCCCCTCTCACCGGTCTTCAGAGTTTCACCTTTTCTTTTCAAAATAAAAAATCCAAGATATTCTACTCCACAATCTGAGATAAAGTTTTATTATGATTATTTGTCAGTCCAAAACATACGGTCATTTCTAACAGAACTTTACTCAGACAAGTAAAATCACATTGAATCCAACTGGACTACTCATATACTAAGAGATTGTAGGATCAGGCCCATACACAGCATACTTTTCTACCTTAGAGAAAACATAGCCGTATAATTATATCTATTTTTTTCTTGCAAAATCATCAGTGTTTTGAGAATGCTATATAACACAATCAGTTTCAAATCTAGGGTCTGATTCTCATTAACACTAAGGTTTTAGATATTTATTGCCACTTTAATACCCTTTACACTGCCAGAATGGCAGTGTAAGCATAAATGAGAGCTAGACCCATAGAATAGATCTTTCAACATCCCATTAGGTTGCAAGACTCTGTATACATCTCAGACCAGAGATTTATTTAAACAAGATGAAAAACTAGTGCAGTGCATACAAACACAAACGCTTTGTTAAGGTGAAGTTGTGGTAGCAGCCACATATTAGTGTGTATCACCTTTTGAGAATGTAGTAGTTAAAAATATTGCAGATGTGAGGAACTCAGGAAATGCAGTGTTAAGGTTGCACTTGTCAAACAGGGAACCAACAACCTTAATTCTGACGCCAGCCTACCATATACCCTTCTTTACACATAGGCTGCATCTACATTTGAGCTGGGATTCCCAGCTTGAGTGGATGGCACCATAGCCAGTGGCTCAGGTTAGCTACCCAAGCACATGCAGGCCCAGACCCCCAGGTAGCTACTTGCTGCCACCCATGATACCCCAGCTACACTGCTATTCTTAGCGCACTAGCTCCCGCAGAGCTGGCATAGGGATTTTACATGAGTTGGGAAACCCACCTTCAGCTCAAATGTAGACATAGCTGACTGTAGTGGAGCCATGCACCAATGAGAATTAAAGAAACCAAAAAGGGCTTATACAAAAGACATTCCAATTTTATGAAAAGCCCATCACTGAAACTAATCTCAAATTAAAGCTAGGCCCCAAAATAATTACCATGAGTGCACAGCCGAGAGTTGGTTTGATCCTTCTGCCCATGTTCTAATAGTACAGATCTGAGCAATGCCTTGCCTCGGAGGACTACGTAGTATTACATATTCTTTAGCAATTCTGCAGGTTGTTTAGCTCCAGAATGAGCCAGCAGTGCTTGAACTGAACAATCACAACTAAAAAGGATGGCGATATGATCTTAGAGCACCCCAGCGTCAGAGGCAAGGGGGCTCACTGGTATTAGATAATGAGTTTCAGCTGGCCTGACCAATTCAGTGTATCTCAACACACTGTGGTTATAATGCATATATAAAAGGTGTCATGCAATATGTCACTGGAAAACTATTAACTCACTTACCATTAATATTCTTATGGGATATATGTGTGTACTAAGAACTATGTACATATGCTGGGATAAAGACTAAAATGTCTCTAAGGCAGGCATATCAGGCGGAGTTGGTAAACAGGACTGCCCTAGACAAAGGAATGTATTTGCTTTTCTGACCAGTCCCCTCATCAGGCAGAGACAAGGAAGGTCAATTTACATAGAAAGTAAACAGAGGCATCAAGCTAACAAATGGGAAAGGAGATGGCTTCCAGCAGGGAAGAGAAACTCTGTTTTGGCTATAAAGAAGGGGACCTGAACCTCAAGTGGCAAGCAATTGAATCAGCTGATTATATACATAGTATTACTGTATTATAAACGTTTATCGAGTGAGGTGTTTTTGAAAGCCTATGACACACTGGTGATTAATATCATTGTAAAATGTATGTGTTAGCACTATATAAGGAATTATGGATACTCATGGATATTAGGCTTCACGGTATGTTTCCAAACAAAGGGAGAAATAGGTATCTTGCAGACAGGAGGAATGTCTCAGCACCTGTCTACTGTGTAAATTAAACAAGGTGGAATCAAAATACTGGAAACCCCATTGACATACAGAGGGATGGGAAGCACACAGGAAGTAAAAAAATATCATGAAACAAGGTCATTGAACTTTGGAAGATATAAGCAAGGACAGAAGCCATCTTTGGCATTGATCACTAGACAGACAAAAGTGAATGGAGCTCGAGAAAGTTGGGGCTCAAGGGGGTGGATTGAAGTCTCTGGGAACTGAATATAGGTGAGAAGCCTACTTAGGCAAAGCTCTTTCACTTTACAAGGTGAAACCCAGAATCTGAACTGTGACAGATATAAAGGCCAAATTTTCCAAAATGACTAGTTGTTTTGGGTGCCTGTGTTCTTAGATGCCCAAGTTTGGACACCTTAAAGGAGCTTGATTTTCAGGTGCTGGGCACTCACCTTAAAATATCTTCCAGTGCTACCCTTACTAAAAATTATGCCCCAGATTTTTAAGGGTGTTTAGGCATAGCTGTGCTCAGCATTGTAGCACAATAACTGATTTAGGCCCTTTTGAAAATAAGATTTAGCCTCCTAAATCAGTTAGATGTTGCAACACTGAGGGAAGCAACACCTAAAAACCTTTAAAAGCTGGGCCAGTGTTTAAATGGCACACTGATTTTGGGTGCTCAACTTGAAGATACCTTGGGCCTGATTTTTAGAGCTGTTAAACACCTGCAGGTCCCATTTAAAGTAGTTGGATTTGTGGATACCCAGGACCCTTGAATTGAAATAGTGGGTACTCAGCAGGGTACCTCTGAAAATCATGTCCAAAGGGTCTCAAATTGAGCATTCAAACGGTGAGTCACCCAAAATTTGGGGCCACTTTTGAAACTGTGGTTCCTCAACTTTGCGCATGGCAATTTGAACAATTCTAGGCTTTAGGTGTGAAACTACAGTGGGGGCAATGGTTTCCAATACTATGCCACGTGGCTTTTGTGCTGCGGTTCTGTGACAATGAAGGTTTACGCGTCAAAAGCAGAGCTGGGCAGAAAAATGGTCATTCTGTTTCATGGAAGATTTTCCAATCCCTTTTCATTCCAATTCGGAACCCCTCCCCCCCCCCAAAAAGTTGAAACTCTCCATGAAACACAATCATGGCTCTCTTCCCAGCTCTGCTGGAGCCCTGGCTGTGGGACAGCCAAGTAGGTAGGACAGCTGGTAGTCTGTCCTGGAGCCAGGGAGCCTGCAAGCCCTGGAAGCTCAAGCTGTGAGCCTGGAAGCTTGACCTCTTAGGGCTTCCACACACTTGGCTCCCCCTCAGCCTGTCAGGCAAGCTGCTAAAGAGCTTGGAGGCCTGGGCTGCTCAGGAGCTGGCAAGAAACCTGGCTGATTTAAAGTGGAATTGCGTTGACCTCAACGTGGTCCCATGAAATGTTTTGATTTTGACTTTAAAATGTTTTCTCAATTTTTTCCCCCAACCATATCTAGTAAAAAGGCTAATGTGGAAAGTGCTGTAACGGGTCTCATTACTTGCAAGTGATCAGCCAGGTCAAGCAAGTAGAGTTCTGGCAAGTAGCTTACTTACTGTGAAGATTCACAGGTCTTGAACTCGGGTCCGTCAGTGGCTTTCACGTCCCCGTTGCCATCCGGTGGCTTGCTAGTAAGTAACAGGCTGAGACACTAGTGGAACCATGGCCTCAACAAAGGTACTGCCCATGGGTGTCATGACTGGAGAAGTGCCCAGTCCCACCTCTGGATCTGCGGAGGGCAACAAAAATGATGAGGGGTCTGGAGCACAAGACTTATGAGGAGAGGCTGAGGGAACTAGGTTTGTTTAGTCTGCAGAAGAGAAGGATGAGGGGGATTTGATAGCAGCCTTTAACTACCTGAAAGGGGGTTCAGGGAGGATGGAGCTAGGCTGTTGTCAGTGGCAGTAGATGACAGAACAAGGAGCAATGGTCTCAAGTTGCAGTGGGGGAGGTCTACATTGGATATTAGGAAAACGTTTTTCACTAGGAGGGTGGTGAAGCACTGGAATGGGTTACCTAGGGAGGTGGTGGAATCTTCATCTTCAGAGGTTTCTAAGCTGCGGCTTGACAAAGCCCTGGCTGGGATGATTGAGCTGAGGTTAGTCCTGCTGTGAGCAGGGGGCTGGATTAGATGACCTCCTGAGGTCCCTTCCAACTCTAATCTTCTATTTAAGCCAGAAGCAGGCACAGGCAGTTGTCTGTGCAACTGGGTGAAATCCTGGCAGGCTGTTACATTGGACCATGCCTTCTTGCCTGATTCCTGATCCTGACCAGTCTGACTTGTCCCTGGTTCCTGCTTTCTTGATGCTTGGCTTGACTTCTGACGCCGATTCCTACTCTCACCACTAGGGCTGAGCACCCAAGCCCTGGCTGTGATACTTAACCGCTTTCTCTGAGAAACAATACCAACATTAAGCACCCTCTAATTTATTTTTAATATATTGACACAAGATAAAAGTCAGATTAATGGAACTTCTCTTATATGGATCCCCAGTGATACTTCTTTATATTGGTCTCATAACCAAGGCTGCCTATGCTTGCTTTGACAGAACTCAGAGTGCGGTGACATCCAAGATAGGCATTTCAAAGTCTGAAATGCTCCTTAAATAGAACAAACAGATCAGCATGACTTAGTGATAAAATTACCTTCTGGTTTACAGCATCTGCAGCGTGCTACAGCACTGTAGGGAACTCAATGCACCCCTCTCTGCCTAATACAAACAAATACAGTTGAGAATAGACACAGGTGAGACGTACATGGAAAGAGAGAGCATGGAAGAAAGAATTACTCGGGCTGCGACTGCCAAGTTAGTGAAAAAAGCTTTTCTTGAAGCTGTAAAATCAAATGACTATAAAACGCTGGAAGATCTTTTGACACAAAAGCAACTCCAGGTGGACACAGTGTTTGAAGTGGAAGATGAGAACCTGATGTTGGCATCATATAAACAAGGTAAAAGCAGCAGTTGCTGCTACTGCATTCGCAAAGCATAAGCAAACTGGTCTTAGTAACTTACTTTTGAAGAAGCAATGGTGGTGTTTTATCCCTTCAGAACCTTACAGCTTAATTTGCTTTATGAGCTATGACCCACATAACTAGTCAAGGGGAGCTGTGCCTTATGCTTCTTATAGTGGCCCCTGACTATCCCTATTATATGCTAATATAATAAATTATATATTAAAACTAATGGGTTAATCCTGCTCCTCATCTGTGGCCATGCAAGTCACCAGGAGCCAAAGAACTGGTGTGGTACCACTGCACTGTGCATCCTATTGCAGAGGCTCCTTACCTTAGGTTTAGGGTAGGCCAAGGACTAATTTGGGGAAAGAATGAGGATGAGCCGCCACCATCCTCAGAGCCATAGCTAGGGGGGAGTCTGGAAAGAGGATTCCTTTGTTCTTGTTCCCCGCAGAGAACTCTAGAACACAGCCAGAATATGTAAATACATCGGAATATATAAATTCCCTATACACACCCAATCAATCCACCTGAAAAAACCTATCCAGAAAGCTATGTTGCGTCACTTTACCCAATTTCAGCTTCTAATAAAAACACAGTGTATTCCCCTTAGTTCAGTCCCCAGGAAATGCCCTGGGCCTTATATGTTATTTGATGGGAGCAGATTTCTTTTTCAAAATCATAGAATTGAGATGCCACAGCATATTGTCAAATCAGAATAAGGAACCCATTGCCATCCTGGGAAAACTAACACTTCAGCCACAGAATCCTCTTCATGGGATGGAAAAAAATAAACCAGTTCATAGCTAGGTACTGACCAGTTTCCAGCAAACTAGCAATAAAGCAGGATTGATGCTCAACTAGCATCAAAACTGACCCCCATATTTACTTTCTGCAAGATTTCTCATGCGACTTTAAGAAGCCGTAATCAGCCGCCTTTTTCAGTTATTAAGTACACCATGGAAATAAACACTTTCAGTTCAATCTCTAGTACAACAAACAACCTCTTTTTGTCCATGTTTAAAAAAGGGCTCAATCTCACCTTTGCTTGTTTCCAGTGTATTTGACACACGGCTTCTGCTTTTCTGGTTTGAAAGAGACAATGGCGGTGCACAATCAATGGTTGTTTTACTTGGATGGGATGGGATCTCACACAATGATGAATATAAGCCTTAGACATTGTCTCTTATATTGCCATTAGGCTAAAGAGGTTCTTGTTTTTCTACAGATTGAACCCATCTTATTTAAAAAGTGCAAATCAAATGAAGACAGCCTTAAATCTGTCTCTTTTGGAGAGGTCTTTCCTCCCTCATGAGGTGCATGCACCTGTCTTCCCAAATCCCGACTGCATTTATTCCCTCTCTGTTGGCTGAGGGCATTCTACTGACCCTAGGGGTATGTCTATACTGATGACAGCAAAGTCGCTGCCATCCGATCGATCTTTCTGAATCGATTGAACGGTCAGTGTAGACTCGCTCAATCCATCAGGAAGTCGACGCTAGTAAACTACCCCCTCAAATGGCATAGCACAGTGCAGTGAAGATGGCACGCAGAAGGGAAGCACAGCAGCCGAGGGGAGTTACGCAAGCTACTCTGTGTAGCTTGCATAAATCCCGTCAACTGCCGCCGAATCTCCAGGTAAGTGTAGACCAGGGCTAGGAAAAATATTGTCTCCATTGCACAGTCTGAATAACTAGGCTTTGATAAAGGGAGATCCATGAGACCAGAAAGAAACCATCACCACAAAAGCCCTGATCTTGCACCATTCAACTCAATGGAAGTTTTGCTACTGACTTCAATGATTGTATGACCAGAATAGGATGATACTATAGCCCCATGGCTGCTGTTTCCTCCCTTCAAGGAAATGGCTGGTGAATCCATGTAGGACTGGGGCTGGGTCCACACTGACGGTGGCAAATTCGCCACCGTCACATCGATTGCTCCGGATTGACTGAGCGGTCTGTGTAGACCCGCTCAGTCGATCCAGGAAGCGATGCAGGAAAACCACCTCAGTAAGTGGTGTAGCGCTGTGTCGAAGGGAGCGCTGTTCCCGTTGGCACAGCGCAGTGTGGACGCCATGCAGAGGAGACGCCGGTAAGTCGACGGGAGATACACAAGTGATTTATGTCACTTGCGTATCTTCCGTCGACTGCTGCCTAATCGCAAAGGTAAGTGTAGACCGGGCCTGAAAGTCTGCTCTGCCCAAACTCTCACTTTCCTGCTCCCATACCACGTCTGAAAATAGCCCATGCATTGGGGCATAAGCAGCCTCCATGAAGAAGAGCTATAAAAACGGTATTGTGGTATTTCATGCTTGCTCTTGTGTATTTATCAAGAGCTTCTACATCGAATCTGCACTATTTACAAATAAGAATTTTCTAGCTACCAACTCACATGCTCTGCTTGGTATCTGAAAAATCAAAGCATGGCTCTTTCGATACTCCATATCTCGATGACAACAAGAGAGAGGCTGGAATCTGAATCTGGCTGCCCAATTATGTAGTTGATGTATGAGTCAGGCAACTTGCTCTTCTGCATCTATATAAGCTGTACCATATTGGCAGTAGTAAACGCTTGCATTGCTCACCAAAATAAATAGATACACCTTGGAAGCAGCTAGCTGCAGTATTAGGATGCTGCATTCACAGCTACTTTTTGATTATACATCTTTAAATGAAAATCAAGCATTTTATAGAGTTTTTAAAAAAAATACATTACCAAACAAAGCATTTTCTAGATAAGTACTTCCGGGACGAGGGCTCAGCACAATTGCCCAAAAGAATACTGAACATTTTTTAACCAAATTTCATGCAAAAATGTCATAGTTGTCACATGGATCTACACACCAGCAAATTTACTGCGTTGCTGTAACCCCCGGCTATTCACCTGCGAAGGGTGACGGTTGACAGTAAGTCTGTAATACTGCAGATTGCACTGCAAGGGGGCGCCCATGCAAAATGCATAACGAGCCCTTCCGCAGGAAGGCAGAACCCAGGCCCTGCCTGATGTGAAGTCCAGAGCTCTCCCGCGCAAGAACAGCATGATGTGCTCTTGGTTGAGTCAATGGTCTAACTAAGGGTACGTCTGCGCTGGAACCTAAGGGTGTGATTCCCAGCTCACGTTAGACATACTTGTGCTAGCTCTCCTTGATGTAGTGGGCTACAAATGGTAGTTTAGCCACAGGAGCAAGGGCAGCAAACAACGGCATGGGGCTAGCCAACCTGAGTACAACCCTGCCTGAACTGGTTTGTACTCTCCACGGCTAGCCTGTGTCGCCTCTTGCCACTTCCCATTCTACCCCAGCTACACTACTATTTTTAGCTTGCTAGCTCAAGAAGAGCTAGTGCGAGCATGTCTGACCCAAGCTGGTAAGCAAACCCCCAGCTTCTAGCACAAAGGTAGCCTCACTGTTGCTTTTTATTCTAATGTAGCATTTGCTCAGCTGTTACCAGATCACAGATCTTATGTTCCTCATACATTTCAGCTAGTGGCATTTCAAATGCTTTAGGCATTTTTATTCAGTCTTGGAGGTTGCTGGAAGAAAAAGCTACCCTCAAAGTACAGTTACGTGGTAATTCACCCGTTCAAAAGTCCATCTATTCAGCATGCATGCTGACAGTGCTAATGAAAGTAAGATTATTATTCCAGAGCACTTTGCATACACTAGACCCTAACTGATTACATTACATTACATAAATTAAAGCTGACACCAACACCCTTCCACCCCCCTCCAATTAGTCTAATTTAGTGGCTCATCTGGAAGAATCTTACTCCAGGATGGTAACGCATCTTCACTTTTCACAGGGTATTGGCTGCCTAGTTACAAGTTAAAATCATCTTGGGCAACTGGACTGCATATATCAGTCATGTATGGACATCTGGAGAGCCTCATCGTATTGTTAGATCACAAAGCTACCATCAATTACAAGCCAAATGGGAAAGCTGCAATCCACATTGCATGTGAGGTGGCAAACACGGAGTGTCTAACAATCCTGTGCAACCATGGCGCTAACGTTAACTGCTTTTCACTGAGTGGCCATGCACCCTTGCACTTCTGTATGACAAAGGTCTCTGTGCCTTGTGCCCAGCAACTCATTTGGAGAGGTAAGTCAGACTATAACTTAGACAGGCAAGTATCTCTCAGGTACTCCCATGGCACTAAAGTTTCATGACAGTAGCAGGAGTTTAAGATTCTGGATTATTTCTTTAAGAAGCAAAAAATCGTATTTCATGCTTTTATAACCCTCTTTGACCCCTAGTGCTTTACAAATGATGCATATGGAGCCCTACTGAAACACAGCGAACGTGGAGGAGGGCAGCAGCCCAGGTGCAGTTTGGAAAGCGAGGCAAACCCTTCCTTATGTCACAATGTTATGGGATCTTTAATGCTCACACAGATTAGGAAAGGCCTCCGCTGTAAAAATAAATGCACCCAGCTGTAATATGTGCTGGCCTTTCTATTTCTGATAGATAAACAGTGTTTTTCATTTGAGTTCACCCACCCTACAGCTTTGTCCTTGACCTGAAGTTACAGGACGCATGGGTGGGGGGAAGGGACAAAACTCCCATTGACTTGGATGAAAGCAGGGTACGGCCTTAAAATAACTGCAGAAGAAGCAAATCAATATTACTTACAACCCTCTCCCCCCACCCCAGCCCCAGATATCTTCAAAGAATATTAAGGTTGCTAAGTCAAATACTCAGCAGTTAGGTAATGCCAGAATTAATGTTGCCTGTGCGATCCTAATCTGGCCCCTTGTCCATATGCATTATGATACAGTCTATAATTACATGATCACAGGTCCTCTGCCTATTCCAGCACCAAATGGACAGTGCTCACTTAATTCAGTAGCTTGTTTTATTCTGTTCATTTTGTGACCCCTGGCCTTATTTACTGCATCCTATTCCAAGCATGCTCTGAAGACACAATTCTTTCTTTCCTTCTGGGCTTTTTTATGGTGCTCATCACTAGAGTGTCTGAGCACTTCACAAACCTTAATGAATTACTTTTCACTCTGAGCATCAGAGCTGGGATTATTATCCCTGTTGCACAGATGGAGAATAGAGGGGCAGAGAAATTAAGGTCAAAAGTGTCCACCAATTTTGGGTGGCCAGTTTGAGACCTGATTTTCAAAGCACTATATAACACTTTCTATGTTCAAACCACAGTTCCCATTGACTTCAGCTGCAGCTGTGACTGGTCAGCATTTCTGCAAATCAGACCTTAGGTTAGCAAGTCAGGCCTCTTGAAAATGAGGGACACACAATTAGTGACTGTATGAAAAGTTTGATGCAAGTGATTTGCCTCATGTCACGCAGGAACCCTGTGACAGAGGCAGGGACAGGATCCAGTTCTCCAGGGCAGTATCTGACTGCCTGAACCATGAAATCATCCTTTGTCTTCCTGCAATCCCCTGCCTACCTTCTGTCATGGCCGGCTCATGGGTAGCCAGACCCAGAATCTGCCATAATGAGACAGGACTCCCAAACTCATAGAAGATTAGGGTTGGAAGGGACCTCAGGAGATCATCAGTCCAATCCCCTTGGATACCAGGAGGTCAGAAGCAGGAGACAAACTGAAGGTCAGCAACCACAAGGCAGAGCCAGGAATCAAGTTGGGTTGGAATGCCAGGACACTGAGCCGGGAAGCAGGGTGGCACAGCCCGGAGCAGGGTGAAGCCTACTTGTTCAGATAGCTTCCTGTTCCTGCTGCTGGCCAGTCAACCCTCTGGGACTCTGTCAATCGGACCTCAGGGTGGAGCCTCACTCCAGGGCTGCACTTCATGGGTTTCAGGTGAGATATTGCTAGCAGGCTGCTAGGTGGAGGATTGGAGCGTGGCTGCTCCCATGAACCCATAGGTTCAGGTTTGACACCCTGACGTCGCGGTGCCTTCTGCAACAAATGAAGTAAGGGTGCAGCAGACAACACTTCCTTCACTTCCCAACTCTGAAGCATCCTCTAGAGTAGGCCCATCTTGTGCACTAGATGAAGCAGGCGTCCTGTTTAAAAAAACCCCAAAACACGATAATGCAATTAAAGTCTGTATTATAATACATATGCACAGACAACCTGAATTCTGCCATTTCTTAACTTTTGAGTGTTTGACATTGCAACCTAAATAATGTTCTTTTAATGTAGTTTTGTGTGTGTAATGGCCTAGATTGTTTAAAAAAGCAACTGGAAAAGAAGAGATTCACACCCATTTGGGTCATCAGCAGGGTTGGAACTACATAGAATTCTGCTGCTTGAGTTAACAGAATAATTGATAGCAGTAGTAGGTTGTTTTCCTCCTTGTGAACCAGCACGAGAGGGGAATGAGATTCTTTGCCAGTGGGTTTCACAGGTATTTGCTAACAGCAGAGTAATGGTGAGATTCAGGGATCTTGAGGTCCATTCCAGGCTCTGGAAGGGAGTATGCTCTACTGAGCACTGTTTATTATACCTGTTAGACGGCGCTTATGCCGCCCGTGTGCGGCGGCCCGTCCGGAGGGCCCAGCCGCTGGGGAAGATCTTGGTCTCCTCCTAAATAGAAGGGGAATTAGTGGCTGGCCTGCCTCTAGACCGGGCCCTCCAGCGGGGCAGGCGAGCCAGCAGTCCTTCGCCCCGGCCCTCTGGCAGGGCGGGCGAGCAAAGCAGTCCTTCGCCCCGGCCCTCTGGCAGGGCGGGCGAGCAACTGTCAGTTTAAGGGCCCGGTCCCCTGCGGCAGGGGCCGGCAAGCAAACAGTCTAGAAGCCTGCTCCCTGAGCAGCAGGGCCGGCGAACAAACAGTCTAGAAGCCTGCTCCCTGAGCAGCAGGGCCGGCGAACAAACAGTCTAAGCGCCCCGGTCCCCTGGGCAAGGGCAGGCAGGCAGAAACGCAGTTCAATCGCCCGGTCCCCTGGGCAAGGGCAGGCAGGCAGAAAAGCAGTCTATGAGGCCTGCTCCCTGGGCATCAGGGCAGGCTGCGACGGGCGTCTCCCAGCCGTCTGGCTGGCGGTTTAGGACTCTCCCTCCCTCTCACTCGCTGGCACAAGTGCGGGTATAGAAGGGAGGGGGAAGGGGACGCAGGCCCACCCGTCTCCACTGCGTCCCAGCCCAGGGCCCTACCAGTGGCACCGTCAGTGCCACTGGTGCGGCGGGGATCCAGCCGCAACACGCCGCGGGGCTTGTGCCCCTTTTCCGGCCAGTAGGCCTGGCTGCCCCTGGGCCACTTCCTCCCCGTCCTCCCAGGAACTGACCCCGAGCAACCCGGGAGCGGGGTGCATGGCCCACGGCTGGCTCACCCATCCGTCGGCGTCCGGAGGCGGCAGCGGGGGCAAGTCCTCAGCGGCCGGCAGTTCCTCAAGGTCCATATGCTCACTGGGGAACGTGGCCTCTGGCAGCTCCTCGAGGTCCGGTCCAGCTTCCGGGGGAGCAGCCGCCGGTAACTCCTCAGGCAGCTCCTCAAGGTCGGGCCCGGCCTCGGGCGGCTTGACCCACCAGGTGGGGTCTGGTTCCTCGGGTCCGGCTGGGGTTGCCGGGAGGGGCGGCTGCCCCTTAGGGCCCGTCGGCCAGTCCCAGTCTCCAGCGGGCGGAGGGCCGACCCACTCCCGGTATGTGTCCCGGGACCGGCGGGGCTTCGGCCCGGGGCGGCAGACCTTCTCTTCCCTGGCCGGAGCCCAGGGCAGCAGGTCTGCTTCCCACTGCTGCCTCCCCCTTACTGAGTTCTGGGGCTGAGCTTTTATCCTTCCCCTTCCTGGGGAAGTCCCGCCTCCCGGGCCCGGATTGGCTGTCGCCGGTGGGCCTATCCGGCCAGACCTGCGGGGTTGACAGGTGGCCCGGCGTGCTGGCCCAATCCCGGCTTGTTGCCGGGCAGATTTACTGGGTGCCTCGCCCTGCTGGTCTACGGCTCGGCTCCCAGCAGTCCCTCCCTCGGCTCCCCGTCTGGGGGCCAGCCGAGGTGCCCTTCTACACACCCCTTCCCCTAAACATGGCCCCTTTTGTCCCTTCCTCTCCAACCTATTCCTATCCCAGTCCTGTTTCACCCCCACCCCGGCTGCTTGTCCCATTCCCCTCACCTAGCTACTCCCAGTCTCTAATCCTCCGTCTTCTCATCCTAGTCCCAGTCTCCTTGCCCACCAAGTTTTAGTCCCAACCCTTGGGACTTCCCATTCCAGTCTCAACCCTGCCCTGTCCAGTCTTGGTAATTTCACCTTGCCATTCCCAGTTGCCCCCACTTGTCATCTCCTTGCATCAAGTCTCCTTGCCCAGCCAGTCCTAGTTTCCTTCCTTCTGGAGCCTCATCCAATCTCTTTCTCTGTCTGCCCCACAGAATCCAATGCCGCTCCATAGGCTCCTCATCCAATCTCAGTTATCTCCACTGGCTCCTTGTCCCAGTTTCTTTGCAGAGCCAGTCCTACTTCTCCCCTCACTCCCTGTTTCCGCATCACATCTGTCTCCCCTTCATCCCCATCTCCTTCCCACTCATTCCGGATTCCAGGCTTCTTGTCCAGTCGGTCCCAGTCTGTTCACTTTCTCCTCATCCAATCTCAATCTCCTCCACAGCCAACGACCTCCTGTCCTCTTCCACTGTCTCTGTGACTGGCTTCCAGTACTAATCTCCGTGTCCAACTAGTCCAGATGTCTTCTGCTTCCCCCTGGCTTCCAGGCCCAGTTCCCTCTCCCACGATCCTCCAGTCTCAATCTCCTGACTTGCTCAGATTCCAGGTCCCAATCTATTTCCCCCATCATCCCCCTATCACCAGGTCTGGCATTTGTTTCCTTTGCATTTGATTCAGGCATCTTCTTCCTCCCTGCAGTCTGGGAACCATGGATATTAGGGGGTGGGGGACATGAGAGCACAGAAGAGAGACAAGCTCCCTGCTCTCAGATTGGTTGCCTGGATCCAGACCCATCAAGGCTCGGAGCAACCAGAAGCTGCAATTTCAGAACGAACCCTACTCAGATGCCTACAGCTGCAGGTTGGCGCATGCTCAGTGCAGATGGAATCTTGAGGGAATTAAGCTCTAGCAAGTCTCTACTGAGCATGTGCAAACTGAGATTTTTAAAAAGTCTATCCCGTGGCCAAATTTGGGTCAGTTTTCACAAGGATGGCAAAATGCCCACCCTGACACAAAGGCCCCCCCCGCCCGAGGCAATTTTTTTAAAGTCCTTGTTCCAAAGCATGGTGATGCTAGAGCTGCTAAAAGTAAAGCTGACCAGAGCTTTTAAACATGGGTTAAGCCACATACTTTTCCCTAGTTTTGTACCTGAAAATAGTGAAACCATTTTGGCTAAAAATGGTCCAAAAACATTAAACCTGAGACAGACATTCAGCATGGGAAATTTCAGCCAAGTGCTTAAAGTGAGGCAACGTTATAAGCAACTGAAAGCAGGGTCTTATAATGAAAAGAATTGGGCAATCTCATTACAGGCAGTGCTATCAGTCCCACCTATAATAAATATCATGGAAAATGCAAGTGCTTTGGTTTTATTTGCTACACGTCATTATTGCATACCTTTCCTTAGATTGAGTTCTCAGAGCCAGAATGTGTCTTGTAGGCAACACAATCTATGACCCCAAATAAATTACCACACCACTTTCCTTCTGCTGGAAGATACCTATTGTTTTATTTAGTAGAAAAGAAAATTAACGCCATCAATTTTATCCTGCCTGTAGCAAATAATCCTGACAGCAGGAGTTAAATTCACCACCACAGGAAAGCATAAAAAGTCAAATGTGCTCTTGCAAATAAAGAGTAAGATGAATATAAATGAAAATATGTATTTGAAAGGCTTCTCCCTCCCATTTATCAATAACATAATACCTTACAACTACAGAGTCACCTATCATCCCAAAGTGCTTTACAAACTGATTATCGCGACTACACAAAATGGAACCACCTCTGGGGTGAAACGTGGCAGCTGATTAACAGTGCATGACAACACTACACAATTGGATGTGCCTTCAACTAACATCCCTGTATTGGAGGCTCACAGATGGACCTCTTACTCCTGCTCTCTCCAGCACCACTCAGATTCACGTCTCCAGTTGGCTGTCTGATATCCTGCATGTCCCAGCAACAACTCAAACTCAATATGCCTAAAACTGAGCTCTTCATCTTTCTCTGGTTCTGCCTTCTCTGTTAATGTTAGCAAACCTCCTGTCCCTCAGCCTGGCAAGCCAGACAGCTTTTCACTCTGTTCTCTCTCTTTCTCACCCATTCTTGATGCTGGCACAAAATCCCTCCTGTGCTAGCAAGGGAGGAAATTTTTAGCAGACTCAGCCCACTGTGGACATGGCTTTATGGGGGCTTCCATAGGACTGGGGATCAAGGGAACATGTTATGATGCTTGCTCCTGTGCTTCTGTGGTCCTGACTCTGGTGAGCGTGGTTCCCTTCCGTTCTAGGAAGTGGCATTTCCCATTTTGGGTTTTTAATAAACAATTTAATTTTGCTTGTGCAATGGCTTGCAATTACTTTGGGTTAGGGTAGATTGTTTATCGCTAGAGTGTAGTGAGATGGCCTGAGATTCAGCCATAGCAATCAGGAGATAAGCACACCACCATGATTTTGGCAGAAACGTGACAACCGGCAAGACAAACTACATTCCTTTTCCTTTGGCTACCGTTCTGAGGCTTCGGGGACTGATTGCCCAGTAGATGGTGCTGTTGTTTCAACTGGAATGTAAATTTTGCACTGAACGCAGCCGTTACACTAATCCTATTCACAGCTTGAAATAAACACCTGATTCTCACTTTATGCCTTAAGAGAAGCTTCAGGATTAACACCAGCTGAGGCTCTGGCTCAAACTGCTTTTTCTCCTGGACTCCCTCTTAATGAGATGCCTGCCGCAACCACTGCCAGGTGTTGATTTGTGAGGGGCTTTCTACTGGCATTAGAAGTTGAAGCATCCCCCTTTTTTTTTCACTGCCCACTTTATACCAGAAAGAACTTCAGATACAGATTTGGACCTGAACTTGAATGAACCGAAATGATGGGGGTATTCAGATTACAAAGTTCTGCCTTTGGCCCATTTTTGAGATAGGCCCAAACTGGAAAGTTCGAATCTGGATCCAAATCTGAACTTTTAGCTCTACAGTGGAGGCACAGGAAACTCACAGGCCCTTGCCATGGACCATGTCCGGCTCCACATGGAACATTTATCCTTCCACAAAGATTCCCAGCTTCCCTGTCTGCTTGAAAAGCTTGGCTCCCAAGGGGGTCACTGGTTGAGCCCCCCACCCTTCTGTACCTGCCCTATATTCCACTCTAGAGGAGGTTGTGAGTTACTGCAGGCTCTGCTGGTGGCAATTTCCACCAGAGTTTTGGAAATCTGCAAGGTCCCAGCTCTGTTCCCTAGTACAGATGGTAAGGAACTTTTCAACCCAACCAAAACTTTTTGTGGGAATGTACCAGTTTCAGCTCAACTTTGATTGGGAAAGTTTCCTTAGCTCCAGGATGGAATTTCTGGGCAGAGGAGGGAGCAAGAGACCCCAGAGTAGCAAATAGCCTGATGGTTTGGGCACTCCTGTGGGATGTAAAAAACGACATCCAAGCCCCCGCTTTGCCTGATTCAGACCAGGGATTTGAACCTGGGCCTCCCACAGTCTAGATGAGTGCCTTAACTAATGGATTATTGGCTATTCTGAGGCAGATGTCTCTCAATCTCTCCGATTGGAGCTGTTCTACTTTCTATAAATAATTAACTGTTAATTGAACCAGAGAACCAAAGAATGACTATAGCCCGGTGGTTGGGATGCAGTGCTTATCTGGGATGAGGGTCACTAAGGCTTAAGTCACTGCTCTGCTTGATTCTCCTACATCCAAGAGGAGTGCCCTAACCATCAAGTTATTGGCTATTCTTGGGTGGGTGGTGAGTTCTCTCTCTTTCTCACCGGTCTTTTGTGAAAAGAATGGAAAGTTTGTGGTTTTGTCCCAATGAGGTGTTGAGGGAAGGGAAAATGTATGAAATCTCAAAAAACTGTAGAGGATGCGTGAACTATTTCTCACCCAGCTCTGCTCCCTAGCCATCCTCTCCCTACCACACTTTCATAGCTGTCAAATAGCACACAGTTGGCATAGAGGGGACTTCTTGATGTCTGAGGACAGGAGGCTATTTTAGTTTCTTCTAGTCTTATGGCTGGAGCTACCTGATGGTGATGTTACATAGTCTTAAAATTTCTTTTTCTTAGTATACAAGTAGTGTCCAGTCTTTGAAGAAGTACTGTTTATTTTTAGTTGTGCATTGAAATTTCTTTTGGGGGGAGCTATGACAAGCAGTAAGAGAGTTATTTTTTTGCCTTAATCCCTCTAACTAGAGTAAATTCTTGGGGACAAAGCTGCTTTCTAGGCACTGACACTTATGCTGAGGTTCCTGAAAGGGGGGATTGCCTGCATGCTGTTTGTGACCACCTCTGTTCAAGGACTTGCGTATATAATGTAAACTGAGCAAGCTGCACTAAGAATATACCCAGACTCTTATTTCTCATCCAATGGGAAGCAAATCTGCAAGGCCTCCACAACTTGATGGAGAGGTGACACAACTCTGATCTATTCATGTTCTGATACCATGTGTCATGGAAAGAATCACGCAGCTACTTTATTTAAGTTAGATAGAGCAGAACTTTAATCTTAACAAACACACAGAAGGCTAGAGCTATAGGGAGCCCAGGCAGCACGTCTCTGTGCTGATCTCTGGCACTTCGATTGGTTTGAAGTTACAGAGGGCTTATATAGGTTTACTGAAGATTACATATTACATACAGATGGTACAGTGGAGTTTCCAGTACTTAAAAGGTCTTTTACTACATATTGGGTACTTATAACACCTAATGGGATTCTCCCGATGCCAGTAAGTCCCGGTGATTCTCCTGGTGCCAGAAAGTCCTGAGACACATACAGTCTTTGGTTATCACAGGAATTCCTGACAGGGTATGGCTGGGAGTGGTTACAAAAGCAGTTAATGTCTTATAACATAGCTCAACAAGTTTGCATTTCTATTGTGGTTCCAGTCTAAGGCCTCCTGCCTGAATTTTTTTATTCCACTCATGCCAGTGAATATGGTATCTGAGCAGG
Organism: Mesoclemmys tuberculata; assembly: GCA_007922155.1. Taxonomy (NCBI): domain Eukaryota; kingdom Metazoa; phylum Chordata; order Testudines; family Chelidae; genus Mesoclemmys; species Mesoclemmys tuberculata. Next base: position 42,649,506 of record ML675603.1, read on the forward strand.
AAAGCCACTGCTCCACTCGCTTGACACATTTTTCTCCTTTCTGCAGCATGCTCTGAAGGGGAGCATGTGGACCTCTGAGAGGAATTGATGAGGCAGACAGGCAACCAAGGTGATGTGTACTATGACTACTTAAAGAGACAGCCCCGATGGGATGTATGTATGAATGAACGTCTAGAAAGAAAGATATTTTTGTGTTTGCATTCTGTGCAATGGTGATTTTGTGGTGATGGGTGACCTTATGAAAATCTATGTAGAGATGTACGCATAGAAAGAAGAGACTAAAAAGTGGGGAAGGCGAATATAATAAGTTGAAATTTTATTACACAACAAAGCCATCATGAATCTTTGTCAAACACAAGAACAATGTGTATTTGTGTAATTGCCTCCCTTGATTCTTCTTCTTCACAGGAGCAAATGTGAACATCAAAACAAAGAATCAGGATCAAGAGACTCCCCTGCACACAGCTGCACGTTTTGGCATCCCAGAACTGGTGGCATTTTACGTGGACCAAGGAGCAAATGTTGATACTGTCAATGCCCATAGGGAAACTCCACTGGCCTGTGCATCTTACTGGGCCCTTCGCTTTAAAGAGCAGGTGTACAGCACGGAGCACCACCTAATCTGTAGGGTGCTGCTAGACTATAAAGCTGAAGTTAATTCTCGTGATGAGGATTTCAAAACACCACTCCACAAGGCTGCCTGGAACTGTGACCACTTGCTGATGCACATGTTGCTGGAGGCTGGGGCTGAAGCAAACTTGATGGACATCAATGGTTGTGCCCCCATACAATATGTTCTGAAAGTGACATCTGTGCGGCCAGCTGCCCAGCCTGAAATCTGCTATCAACTTTTGCTGAATCATGGAGCGGCTAGAATATATCCTCCACAGTTCCACAAGGTGAAGGATGTATATGGGGCAATGGTGCTATTCTAGAGTAAAGAGGCGAAAAGATGATATTTTGATCTGGATTCGCTGTGGGTCCAGATTCAAAGTTCAGATTTGAGCTCAAATAAGGTTAGGGTTTGAATCTGGATTGGATAGTGCCAAAATCTTGTGACCTGTTCTTGTGAGACTTTGGCCCAAAATGACAAAAATCTTGCAAGATCAGCTGGTCTCATGAGTTTTGCACCATCTCATTGTCCCGGGAGTGCTGTATCTCATTGTTCCAGCTGCAGATGCCAGGAAATAGACCCCTTTTGGTTTTGGAGCCCACCAGAAACCAAAACTATAAGTGTTGGTTCAGATCTAAGGATTCAGATCTGACTTCTTGCAGATACATTGATACGCAGGTGACATCTAATGGCTGGTGATATATAAAGGACTTAGACAGGGTGATCTACCACTTCCTTCTGGCCTTGAAATCAATGAATTTACGATGAATCATTTACCCCTGAAATTCAAAGACATCACATTTGAGTTTTAGTCCTCTTCTAACGTGCAGTATAAATGGGTAAAGCCAAAGAAGAGGGTTGAGTAGGGAGTAGTGGGGAGGAAGATCAAAATGTTTGCAAGACACTCCTCAAAGAATTGCTAAAGGTCTGCAAAGCCCTGGCCACTCATCAAAATGGGATTATATAGATGTATATCATTACCCCATGCGATGAGAAGGCTTTCTGTGCTATGTGCGGAATACAGCATGGATCTGTCTATGCTAGCACCCAATCAGTTTTCACCACTGTTTGAGGAAGTTTCTATGTCAAGAACAACTTGTTTTTATAGTATAGACGGGGCCTTCCCTTGAGAGAGTATTGCCTCGCAATAGAAAACTGGGAGTCAGGCCTCTGACGTTTGTCTGTGCCACTGACTTGTTATATGATGGTGCGTCAAATCTCCATGCCATCATTTAGCCACTGTAAAATATGTAATGGGATACTTTATCTCCCTAAGGGTGTTCTGAGGCTTACATTAATATTGCCTGCTGAAATCCTCTTGCTGAAAGATGAGCATACAATACATGCAAAGTGTTATTGTGTGAATGTGAGCAAGGGCACAATTTGGTCCACTCTCCATTAACCACCCATATTAGAGCCCAAACTGTGTCCAGGCCTCTTGCATGATTTAAAAGCTTGAATACTATTTATAATGGTGTTCTTTCCCTTCCTTCCTTTCACGGTGTTGGTTGGGGAAGGCCCTTTGTTCATATTCAAGGACCTGTTCTCTGCTTGAGGCAGGCATGTAACTCCTGCTAGTGACATTCAGCAAAGTTAGGCCCTGTGTGGGAACAGGGAAAGGGGGCATGGTTAATGCATTTAGAACTGACAGCCTTGAGAAACCAGGGAGAAGATTGCTTCCATTTGTGAAGGCGCACTCTAATCCTGATGTGGCCTCGTGGACAAGGCAGAGGAACTGTGAGAACTCTTTCCTGTTCCTGACTGTGACACTGATCTGCTGCGTGAACCGGGGCAAACACTTCACCTCTTTTCCTCTCCCATCTTCAGCCTGCCCCGCCTGTGCCGTCTCTTACTATGTCTTTGCACAGTGGCCAGCAAAACACAGCACAGATCTCAGCTGCAGTTGGGAGGTGCTACTGAAATTTAAAGGGTCATCATGTCTGCTTCCTTCCTGCAGGTCTTGCAGGCCTGTCATTGCCACCCCGAAGCCATTGAGGTTGTCATAAATTCATATGAACACATCAAGCCAACATCAAAGTGGAGAGCAGCCATACCCGACGATGTCTTTGAGGTAAGCTTTTAATGAGTTTCCACTTGTGTTTGCAATGTTTGTCTCCTTAGCATTTCCACCCAGTCACAGGAAAGTGATTGCAATTACAGATACTGCTTGTGCAAGCCTAATCCAGGAGCACAGAACGCATATTTTATAAAATGGCTTGCACACAGAAACAGGAAACAGAGACTGCGGTGCTGGTTCTAAGCAGTAGCACACTGAAAATTTCAGAGCTAGGTAGAATGTTCTGGTCTATATTGCAACTTGAATTTACAGTTCATTTTTTAACAGGCTATAGGAGGGGAGAGACAGCAGGAAAAGTAGATATCCTTTACGTTTTTCATGTGGAACATTTCCCATAGAAAAATACTGTATCGTCAACAACGATTTTTTGTCTTTGTAGGATAATATGAGTTCTGACCCCCCAAATTGATTTTTCCAGCAAGAAATATAACCCGCCCCCCAATTTTCATTTCAAACCATCATTGAAAAATGAAATGACAAGTTTTGTTTATTTGGACATAAAATGTCACTATGTTTCTGTTTTTCAGTTTAAAACAATTAAACAAAACCATTTGCCACATTGACATGTTGGTTTGAAATGACAGGTTTTCAGTTTTGACATTTCTAAGTCAAAACTTTACAGAATTTTTCATTCTGTTAATTTTTATATATATATATATATATATATATATATATATATTAACTTCCTGTTAGGATTGGATAAGAAACTAATTTCAAAATGTCAACTTTTCTGTGGGATGGAAATTCCATTTTTGGAACTGTTCAAAGTAAGAGCCCCTAGAGGAACTCTGGCCAAGTCAGCTATGGTTGTTCCAAGAGCAACATGCCAGAATGGAAGCTCCATTACCTGTTAAGTCAGTCTATTACAGTGGGTCTCAACTGATTTACTATATGCAGCTCTCTCTGTGTTATGTGGGATGCATCCATACAACATATATACTACCTGTATGGCCCTGAAAATGTCACATGGGCTGTAGCTGGGTGCTGATTCGGCCATAGTTCCCAAAAGGAAATTCATGATATGTTCAGCTGTCCATGAATAAGACTGCTGGCTGAATACAGAAGGGAAATAGGGTGAAAAATGGTTATCAAGGGAACAAGAGACTGAAACAAAAGGTAAAGAACTGGAAGGATCTGCCTGATGGTGTGTTATAATTATCCTTCAGTTTCAGTGCCCTGGACAGTTCCAAATCTCCACCCAAAATTGTTCTTTGAATCTAGGAATGGGTTTCCTGAAAGCTGCAACACAACACTGATCTGATTCCAAAAATATATATGCTGTGCATTATTTGTGAGGCTTAATGGGTCATAGAGCTATCTAAATTGTGCAGAACTATACTGGCAGCAAGAATATTAAATAGACTCATAGACTCATAGACTCATAGGTCAGAAGGGACCAATATGATCATCTAGTCTGACCCCCTGCACAAGGCAGGCCACAAAACCCTACCCATACACATTTATAACAACCCCGAACCCATGACTGAGTTATTGAAATCCTCAAAAGTGAGATTTGAAGACCTCAAGCTGCAGGGAATCGATCAGCAAGTGACCCATGCCCCACGCTGCGGAGGAAGGCGAAAAACCTCCGGGGCCTCTGCCAATCCGCCCCGGAGGAAAATTCCTTCCCGACCCCAAATATGGCGATCAGCTAAACCCCGAGCATGTGGGCAAGACTCACCAGCCAGCACCCAAAAGAGAATTCTCTGCAGTAACTCAGTTCCCATCCCATCCAACATTCCCACAGACCATTGAGCAGACTTATCTGCCGATAATCCAAATCAATTGCTCAAATTAAACTATCCCATCATAACATCCCCTCCATATACTTATCAAGCTTAGTCTTAAAGCCAGATAAGTCATTTTCCCCCACTACTTCCCTCGGAAGGCTGTTCCAGAACTTCACTCCCCTAATGGTTAGAAACCTTCGTCTAATTTCAAGTCTAAATTTCCTAATATCCAGTTTGTACCCATTCATCCTCGTGCCTATATTAGTACTAAACTTAAATAATTCCTCTCCCTCCCTAACGTTAATCCCCCTGATATATTTATATAAATAAAGATGATTAAGTACATAAGAATGGCTGTACTGGGTCAGACCAATGATCCATCTAGCCCAGGATCCTGTCTTCCGACAGTAGCCAATGCCAGGTACTTCAGAGGGAATGAACAGAACAGGCAATTATTGAGTGATCCATCCCCTGTAGTCCGCCCCCGCTTCTGACAAAAGAGGCTAGAGTCACTCAGAGCAAGGAATTGCATCCCTGATCATCCTTGCTAACAGCCATTGATGGACCTATCCTCCATGATTATTAATGGACCTCCATTATTATTATAGTTTTACTTCACCCTTTGTTGATACCTGTAACCTACATATTTCTTGTTATACCTCCTCCCACTGACATCGTTTTACTACCTCTGCTAAGAGAGTTGAGAAAACAGCTTACTCCAAAGTAGCATCAATTTCACAAGTTTCAAGTTCTCTTTTAAATCTAGAGACAACAAAATTGTGGTTCCAGCTTTGGCAAAATGAACTTCTTATTATTTATGAAGCTTTCCTGAAAAAAGGCTCTAGAGTAGAAAAATGAAAAGCATAATTAACTTTAAACAACTCAGTGCAGATAATCCTTCTTAGATCAGGGACCAAGGCATTACTTGTGGGGATGTCTGTAATCTTCAATTGCCTCAGGGTGCATCTACATTTCAATAAAAGACCCACGGCACAATCACGGCTGGCCTCAGTGGCCTGTGTCAACTGACTCTGGCTTGCGGGGCTCAGGTTGTGGGTCTAAAAATTTCAGTGTATTGGGCACCCACAAAAGGTGGGCTGCTTGATGCCACAGGTTTTTTTAATGCAGAATAGAAATACCCGGAGTCTCCTCTGAAATCAGGAATAACTCCACTGAAGTCAACGGAGGAACGTCAGCATCAAACTGGTATAAATGGGATGAACACTGTAATAGAATGAGAAACTGTATTATACTGGTCTGCCACTAGGTGGCACTGTGTGCAAAATACTTTATTTAAAGCTAACCTTAGGCATACCTGGCACTGCATTAAAGGATTTTAGGATGAAAACATCTGGTATGTATAAGCAAGCTGTTTAGCCAGTCTATATTTGGTACAAAAGTACATGACATGGTGGGATTAGAACAGAAACAAAATGACACAGCAACAAAGGTTGCAGACAGAGGGAATAAAACAACAAAGGTCTCAGGATCTCATCAACATGCCACTCTTCAATGCCCTAGAGAACTTCAGCTTTGATAAACTTTCAGAATGGGCAGACTGGAAGCAGTATTTTTGCAAGATTTTGCATTGCTATCAAGCTCCACAAAGAAACTAATGATATACAGGTATCTTCTTTAATTTATGCTATGGGGAAGCAAGCAGAACATACCTTTAAATTCTACTTTACTGATGACAGTCTCAAAGATGACTATTAAACAGTTCTGGCTATGCATACTTTGTATCTCAGGGAAATGTGGTTTATGAAAGAGCGCTTTTTCATCAGAGAATTCAAGGACCAAGGAAAATGCTGTATGTTTTATAGGAGGTCTTCATGCATTGGCTGAAAACTGTGATTTTGGGAAAGCAAAACATGAAAATACCAGAGACAGGCTTTCATGGATGCTACAACTGAAGAAAGATTTAACTCTAAACACAGCTATTCAAATAGCGAAGCAGTCTGAGCTGGTGAGATAGCAAAACCAAGGGCAACTTGATAAACTTAACAAACAAGAGGCTTGGTTGGAAGCTGTTAACAGATGTAGCATGAGTGCTAAAAGTCATTACCATAGGACCCCTGAGGAAAGGAGAGAGAACTCCCAGGTCAAGAGGAACAAATTCCAGCCTACATGCTCAAGGTTTGGAAAAAATCATATCCTAAGAGATGATGCATGTCCAGTCAGAGACAGACAGTGTAATGAATGCAAGAAGGATGGACATTTTGCAGCTGTTTGCTGCACCAAAGCAATCAGGGAGATGTCTATTACAGACAATCAGGAGTCATTGTTTGTGAGATCTATCAAGTGTGAAAACAGAGAGTTTGCCAGGAGAGTGAAATTGAATATTCATGGAAAGATTATTGATCTTAAAATTGACTCAGGAGCTGAGTCACAGTTATCTCAGAAGTGATTTACAATCCCCTTCAGCCCTTCCCAGAGCTGAAGTCACCTGACACAGCTCTGAATAGCCCTGGAAGTATTCTGAATTTCATGGACCAGTTCATCACAGAAACAATTTACAAATCAAAAACGATGCATACAGAGCATGTGTTCAAAAGATAAAAGACCAACAACCTTTCCAGCCACAACGTGGCAGCCATGATGGGCCTAGTGAGAAAGGTAGAAGAATTGGATGGAGGATTTGATGATCTTGAACTTTTGAAAGGAGGTCTAGTACAAATCAACTTGAGAAACAATGCTGAACCATATAGTGTGCAAACATTTCTACCAGAGAGACCTGGGAAAAGACCAGTTGAAGGCTCCTCCAAATTCAGAGTACATCGTTCCCTGTTCCTTGATTACTGTTTTTCCAGGTATATAGAAATGCTGTACGTGAAAGACATAACATGTCGCAGTGTTATTGAGAAACTGAAGTGCATGTTTGCTCACTTCGGTATTCTAGAATAACTAGTGATGGATGACGGACCACAATTCACTGCAGCAGAATTTAAGATATTTCAAATGAAATATGATTTTGATCATATTATTAGCAGCCCACATTACCCACCAGTGATGAGAGCTGAGAGAGCTGTACAGACAGCCAAAAAATCCTACATCAGGAAGACCCATTCCTTGCTCTTTTAAATTACAGATCAACATCAATAGTGGCTACTGGATATAGTCTAGCAAAACTCCTGATGGGAAGACCACTCAGAACTACTATTCCAGTTTTGGGAAAGAACCTAACTCCATATTGGCCAGATATGAAGAAAGTAGCCAAATCGGATAAAAAGGTTAACTGAGCTTATGAACACTTTTACAACAGATGTCACTCAGTTAGAGCTCTGCCGGGTTTAGAACCTGGTGATTGTGTTCATGTCAAATTGGATGGAGAAAAAAGATGGACAATGCCAGCTATCATGAAGAAAAAGAATTCACCACCCAGAGCATATGCAAACAAGACCAATGGTGGAGAGTTCAACAGAAATCATCGACATCTACAATTTGTTCCTCAGAAAGAACAAGTGACAGAGCAAACTCTACAGATGGCAGATACAGAAGAAGAAGGAGACTCAAGACAGTCATTGCAACTAATGGACATCCAGATAACCAAGCTCTTACATGTTCGAGTCAAGTAATTAGCAAACCAGCATGATTTAGAGACACCTAACAGATTGAAATGCTCTGAACTTCAAAGATAGTTTAATAGTGCAAATATTGTAAACGGTAAGAAGGTAGATCTTAGGAGGAGATGTAATGGAATGACAAACTGTATTATACTGTTCTGCCTCTAGGTGGCATTGTGTGTAAAATACTTTATTTAAAGCTAATCTTGTTAAAGCCAGACCTGGCAGTGCATTAGAGGATCTTATGATGAACACATCTGTTGTGCATAAGCAAATGCTTTAGCCAGTCCGTATCTGGTACAGAAGTCCATGACAAATATCAGACCCTTTCAGTAGTTCTTAAACTCAGGTGACCCTGAACGTCGGAGCCAGATATAACAGTCTCAGGCTGGGTCTACAATGACGGCGGCAAATTCGCCACTGTCAGTTCGATGTCTCTGGATCGACTGAGTGGTCTGTATAGACCCATTCAATTGATCCAGAAATCGACGTAGGAAAACCACCCCGGTCGGTGGCGTAGCGCAGCATGGATGGCGCCCGGAACAGACGCAGTGAAGTCAATGGGAGATACACAAGTGATTTACGTCACCTGCGCCGAATCCAGAAGGTAAGTGTGGACCAGGCCTCACTTAGGGTAAGTCTGCACTGCAATCACAGTGATTGCAGTGTGAGTAGACATAACCCAAGCTATCTTTAATCAAGCTACTTTGGGTACTGGGAGCAGTGAAGCCACGCAATATGGCCTTCAACATGCTCTGTACGAGGCCACTGCGAACACCACAGTAGTTATTGCAGTAACTGGTCTGTGATAAAGCCTGAGCTGCCACAGCTTCACTTCTACTAGTATTTGAGCTAGATTACAGCTAATTTGAGTATGTCGACACAAGCTGGGATCATGCTGCTTGATGTGGTGTAGACATAGATGCCACTGCGCAGTAAAATGAATATGTCATTGCTGCAACTGTAGCACTGAATCATGAGACCTTTATAAATGTTTTCTGCAGATTTGTTGGGAGAGAGGGGCTTACTGACCTTGAATACATTTTGTTTTGTCTTTGCAGAGGCACAGAGATTTCTACGACTCTCTGTTCACTGTGTGCAGTAATTCACCACGCTCGCTCCTGCATTTATCTAGATGTGCTGTTAGACGAATATTGTACAAAAGATGCCACAGAGGAATCCCTTCACTTCCCATTCCACCTCCACTGAAGAAGTATTTGCTTTTAGAACCAGAAGGAATAATTTATTAAGCCTTAGAAGAGAGGGCTCAGTGATCTGATAGTACCTGAAATCTCTGAGCCCGCACACATGTGGAGGGAATTACCATCTGGGAGTTTTCACTATGGAAAGTTGAAGTTGTTTGCAAAATTCTTATGAAAAGGATCTGGCTTCATAAATACCAATACAGCACTGCTTTCTCCATTATATATGCTGATCCTTTGTTCAATTTAGTTTTAAATGAACCTAACCAAGTGCCGCTTCCACCACTTCTCTTGGGTAACTATTCTGCTATTAGATATTACTGTTGGCAATTTTTTCCAGATATCCAACACAAACTGCCCTTGATATTGTTTCAATTTAATTTATTCAACCACCTTCTCAGGAAGAAGAAAACATGGTAGTGTCAGAAAAATCTTTCTCATCAGTCAGTTACATCTTTTCCTAGAAAACAAAAACACAAACACAAAAGGGCTTTGAATGAGACTCATAGACTGAATTACTGTACTTTAAGATATTTTCCTAGAGATAACCACTGAATTAGATTGTTAATTTATTGTATACGGTCTTGCACCATATAATGGTTTGTCATTCACTATAATTGCATCCTTGTGCAAGTAGAGCAAAGAAGAGATCAACAGTGTTTACGTTCACATCTGTGTGTACTGAAAGTCATACTTACGTGTGTCACGCGTATCATTCACTAAAGTTGCACGTTGCTGAAGAATTCACCATCACTGCTGAGCTGCATCATATGGTAACTGAGGCAGCTCTCCATTTCAGCTCAGCCCACAGCTCATAATAAGTTCAGGTCCTGGAGAGAAATTGCGGAGCTGACGGTATTGCAGCTCTTTTTACTAGCTATATCTATTGTTTGTCCATATAATGCCGTATCCTGCATGGTACTGAAGAAGAGCGCATGGTAAAAAATGAGGAGCAGATTTGGGCCACAGAGAACCTAACCCTGAGGTGTAAGAGTGATGCTGTATCCTGCCTAAAAGCAGCAAAAAGCCCCTCGAGGGGAACACATAGTATGATGGGAATCATGCATAAGCCTATGTCTCCTCAGAGAATGGTGGCATGTCTGTGGGCCTGTTTCCCCCTCTCCCCCTGCTGTGGTGGTGGTTGCCTGGTGGTGCAGGTGGGAAGCGTGATGAGCTCTGGTCCCCGCAGCTCCCTCGTTGCGTCAGATGCTGGGGCAGAGGAGTCGGGAAGACGCCCTGGCTGCCTGCAACAGGGGGCGGCTCCAAGGAGAAGGCCCCCCTCCTCCCCCCACCCTCGGTACACCACTGGGACGAGGCAGGATGGGACTGTTTTGCCCTGGGGCCCAGGATGCTGTCGGTGCACCTGAGTGCAGGTGTTTAAGCATGGGTTGGGGCCCCAGCTCTAGGACCCTGTGAGATGGGAGGATCTCAGAGCTCAGGCTGCAGCCCGAGCCCGAATGTTTACACCTCAGTTAAATAGCCCTGTAGCCTGAACCCCTCGAGCCTGAGTCAACTGGCACAGGCCAGCCACCAGCGTCTCATGTACCTCAGTGCAGACATGCCTAAGTGCTCAATACGAGGCTCAGAATTTCAGTTCAGTTGCATGCGTAGCCTCCTCTTGCACTTGAAAACAACAGCTTATCACCGGCAAGAAATTAATGGGAATTAATGACTGAAAAGTAAAACAGAATGACTGCAGCATGTTTGGCTACTCCTTATTTATCCTGAGCAATAAGAGTTGCATTTCGGGCAGAGAGGTGGTATGGACTGATCGGGATACAGCGCCTCCATTTTATTCCTGGCTCTGCTATTGAATTTGTGTCTAACCTTGGGCTAGTCACTTAGCTCCCCTGTGCTTCAGTTTCTCCATCTGTATAAAGGGGACAATAATCCCTACTTCACCCTAGTGGTGTGAAGCTGAATTATTTTGTGTTGATGCAGTGCTTTAAGTTCCTTCCTGAAAAGCACTCGTCACAAGAAGCATAAAGGATTTGCTAGATGTGTGTGTTTGTATGCTGCTGATTCATTCTCTGCAGGAAGCTGCTCTTAACGGAGCTGGTTCCGCCCCCAGGATGATAGGGAATGGGGAGGAGCAGGGCAGAGGAAGCCCATAGACTACATGTTACCATACGCACATTTTGTAACCTGACCTGACGTACGTCTTTATCTATTTTGTGTGGTTCAGTCTATCAGTTTTGTACTAATTATTTCAGACGCAGCAAAAGGGTCTGTGTTAAGAGAGGAGTGGGCTCAAAACTGGCCTGCGAGCCAGAAGCTCCTGGGATCAAATTGCAGCTCTGAGTCTGCTGCCTTGGTTTGTGAAGATGGTGGTGGTGGTGTGTGTTGTTGCTGATTTCTTTGTGACAGACCCCAACGCAGAGATGTTGCACGGATTAGTTAATGAATATTTAGAAGCTGCTTTGACGGTTGAAAGCACTGTACAGAAGGGCTAAGTATTATTATAATTAAAGTAGGTTAGCTTAACAACCCTAAAAGTTTTCCTACGGTATCGTTCACAACTTCCTGAGGCCTGAAATAGATTTCTAAACCAATCTTTACAGTAGCCCAAATTTAAGAATCGAATGATAATAATCATACCGTTATAAGACTTAAAGCACTTTTCATCAGTAGACCTCACGGTGCTTTACAAAGGAGGGTGTCTTCATCATCTACAGATGGGGAAATTGAAGCACAGGGCAGTGATGTGATTTGCTCAAGGCCACCCAGCAGGCCAGTGACAGAGCCAGAAATACAACCTACGCCTGCTGAATGTCAGTGCAGTACTGTCGCTACTCGGCTCACCTGGGGTACTTTTTGTTTCACCCTGTTGTGAATTAAAGCAGAGACCGTGCACTGTGACAGGAGAGAGCATGCGTTCCCTGGTTGGTTTAGATTTAGCTAGACAATAACTCAGCTTGTTATTTAACACTGTCAGGTTCAGGCAGACAAATTTAAAGAAGAATGCTGGCCATTTTAAAAAATAAAAACATTTCCCTCGTGAATAAAATGGGAACTGGGTGAGAGAGTTTACAGACCCCCTACGTGTTGGAATTAAGCAAGGTTTCTTGAAAGGTCTCAGTAATATCGGACCTGCCCTTTTCCTAGACGTGGCACTCCGACTTTTGTCAGTAGCCAGTTCTGTTTGTTTAGCATCAGAATAATCCACTTGATGTGGTCCCAGCTTGAAGCAATCGGCTGAGATTTGCCCAGTGGAGTTTGGAAGAAGCCCTGGCAAAGCTTAGGTGATCTAAGAATTAATCTCTTTTATAGGAAACGTATCTGTGTGAAATGCGGATCAGAGAAAGGCTCTGTGATCAAGGCAGGGTGAGATAGGACTCTTGGTCTTTTAAATGAATTAATGTATAAATCTGGTGGCTGTGTGAGCCTTTGTAGTCAGTAGAAGACAGAATGAGATCACTGATTTTATTTGAAATACATTGGTTATGGAAGTGGGATTCTGCATCTGGAAGAGGGAGGTCTAAGAGAGAACAATAGGGTTTTCTATGACCTGTCATAGTTAGAACTCTCTTGCTGCGAGAGAAGAAAAAAGACTGTCACCACTGTTCCTATATTCCCTCCTCTCCTCCCCCTTTGCAGTACACACACTTGCTTTTTATTCTGTGGGCACCCAGCCTCACTTCTAAGCTTTGTACCAAGCAGGTGCCAGATTATAGCCATTGTGGGATCTGACAGGGAGCACAGCAGGATAAGGCTGATTATAATGATAGGAATTTGCAAGCTATTAAAACCCCTGAAGAACCATCAGGATCTCAGAAAAACTGATTGATACAGTTGGATTGCATTTTTTGTTTTAAGGGAGAGCAACATTAAATGAACCTTGTTATTTGTTAACTTTAGAAATTCTAGCATCTCTTTCTGTCGTCTCATTTTCTCCTCCCAATGCTTAATGGGTGAGGACGCATGGTGGGTACCTGGAATTGGTTCATTATTTAGTTAGTTTAGAAGTCACATTTATTGTTTATTCTAACCTATTGCAATGTCCTTGCACTCTATTAAACAACTCCCAAATTTCTTTTAAAATATGCTTTTAAAAATTGGATGGCTTTGGATTGGTAATACTAGGAGGCAAAGCCCGACTCTTTTAGGTTGAGAGTTCAAATCCAATCATGGGCAATAATAACAAAAAAAATATTTTCTGGGCTCTTTGGGGCTTATGTGAAATCATAGAATCATAGAATTGTAGGGCTGGAAGGGACCTTGAGAGGCCTTCTAATCCAGTCTCCTGCACTCAAGGCAGGACCAAGCATTTTCTAAATCATCCCTGACAGGTGTCTGTTCAACCTGCTCGTAAAAATCTCCAGTGATGGCAATTCCACCACTTCTCTAGGCAATTTATTCCAGTGCTTAACTACCCTGACAGTTAGGAAGTTTTTCCTAATGTCCAACCTAAATCATCCTTGCTGCAATTTAAGCCCATTTCCTCTTGTTCTGTACTCAGAGGTTAATGATAAGAATTTTTCTCCCTTCTCCTTGTAACAACCTTTTATGTACTTGAAAACTATTATTATGTCCCCTCTCGGTCTTCTCCAGACTAAACAAACCAGTTTTTTCAATCTTCCCTCATAGGTCGTGTTTCCTGGATCTTTTATCATTTTTGTTGCTCTTCCCTGGACTTTCTCCAATTTGTCCACATCTTTCCTGAAATGTCATACCCAGAACTGCACACAGCACTCCAGTTGAGGCCTAATCAGCATGGAGTAGAGCAGAAGAATGATTTCTTGTGAATTGCTTACAACAGCCCTGCGAATTCATCCCAGAATGGTGTTTATTTTTTTTTTTGCACAAGTGTTTCACTGTTGACTCAGAGCTTGTGATCTACTATGACCCCCAGATCCCTTTCCGCCATTCTCCTTTCTAGGCAGTCATTTCCCATTGCTGTATGTGTGCAACTGATTGTTTCTTCCTAAGTGGAGTGCTTTGCATTTGTCCATATTGAATTTCATCCTACTTACTTCAGACCATTTTGCCAGTTTTTCCAGATCATTTTGAATTTTAATCCTATCATCTGAAGCACTTGCAGTCCCTCTTAGCTTGGTATCAGCCTCAAACTTTATAAGTGTACTCTCTATGCCATTATCTACATCATTCCAGAAGATATTGAACAGAACCAGACCAAGAACTGATCCCTGCGGGACCCCACTTGATTTACCTATCCAGCTTAACTCTGAACCATTGATAACTACTCTTTGGGAACCATTTTCCAACCAGTTATGCACCAGCATCATTTTGTTTTTCTGTCTGGTTCCCAGCAGAGGGGTTTCCACATTACAATAGTCTACACCACAGTCCACAACCTAGCTATGCTATATAAAGATTGAATGGGCATGGAGATAGAACTAATCTCTGCCTTTCTAAGATCTGGACACATCTACTAGGAACTGGACTGACATCACCAATTCATTTGTGACAGGCCCAAGGACAAGAATCTGATGGTAACAATTTTCAGTCATTGTTGAGAGCTGCATGTTAAGAATTGCACACAGGAAGATATTTGCGGTGTAGAACAGCAGCAACTTCATTGAACCTACTAACCTATAGACAATGTTACACATTCCTATGGGCCAACAGCCAACCCTCTTTCTATTAACTATCTATATACAGACATTTCCTTTACAGATCACTTGTAAAACATGTATAAAAATCAGGCCCTGATTTTTCTACTGACTCTATGCGAGTGGATACCTGCACCCACATTTGAGTCCCATTGATTTAACCTCATGATACATGTCAGTAGAGCAGGGGGTCTCTTAGGTCTAGTTGTATTCTGTACTGTGTGTTTCACTAACGTGTTTATTTTAAAGTCTTATTTGATCAGCACTTAGATTCTATGGAGATGACCCTGAGCTAGATAGCTAAGCTGGATCACCACTACAACACTGATAAGCAGCATTACTGATAGAAGTGCTGGCCTCGTGCCATGATCAGAAGCCAGAGACGGCAAAGAAGTGGCAGAAATCCTGGAAAATTCCCCTCTAGGCAGCGAACTAGAAACCGGTGGTAAATCCCAGCTAATTCTCTTGGCCATCCAGCCACAAATTTCTTTAAAACCTTTGCAGTTCATTCTTGACACAGGCTATTCTTCCAGCACTGCTTTCTCCTCATGAAACTCTGCGATGCTACTGGGCTGAAATGACCAACATAGAGGGCAAAATTCTCAGGTTGTTCCCAGAGTATGCAGCACCATTGAGATCAGTGGGATTGCTCTGACCGATTGCGCCTGCCCACATCTGAAGGCCCCCTCCCCCAACCTAAGGGAGGGAACTGTTGAACCCAAAGTTCAAATAAGATCAGAGGGGCCACAAATGAGAGCATAAGCAAGCAGATGGTTCGGCCCTGAGTAAGTAGATTTCCCCTCTTCATGTAGAACTCCTCTTCGTTAGGATGGAGGGATGCTTGTATGCAGTTTGTTCCTGCAGCTGCTCAGGAAAGTGGGGCTGGGGTACATTTTGTAAATAAACAACCAACATGAAGAAAATATCCTGACTCCATGTCACTGGTTTCTCATCTAAATGGAAACCCCCCAGCAATGGCCCCAGTTTGGCTACTGCTTGGTCAACAGGGAAGCACTATATAGAGTGTGCTGGAAGATAAAGGATCGAGTGGCAATGTTTAATGTGCAGCTTTTTAGCTCCGGATTTTGTTTTTCTATTTTGTTAGTGCTCAGCTGAGAAGCTAGCTCGTGTTTAAGTGTCTCCTGGAGGAACTGTGTTTTAAAGAGGGATTTTGAAGAAAGGGTGAAATCATGGCTTTTCAAGTTACGGAACAGGTCTCAAATATAGGATCCTTCCCCATATTTGTACCATGCATTTAGGCATGGACAACAGGAGACTTTGGTAGAAAACTAATTTTCTTTCTGCCTTCAACATCAGTGCTGGGGCAGCCAACTGCACCCTTCCACTGTTGCTTATATGCTATCATCAGGTCTCTTACTTTCCTGTGCTAGAATGTTAGAGCCAGCCACAGGTTTTGTCAAAACCTCCGGTCAACTGGTCTGAGTGGGAACTTATCCTGATCTCAAAAGACAGCAATGTTTAGCTTTTCTAGAGTTGTGCGTCAGACACCCCCCTAAAATGTTAAGAGATCTTTGGCTCCCCTGTGGTAGGCAAGCCGGAAGAGGCGTGGCTTTCAGTTGAATGGCAGATTTAACTCAATTTAAATGATCCCAGCAGCCCAGCTCAGTTATATTTTAAGCATTTGCTCTGCCACCATTATTTCAAATCACCTTAATACTTTTGACAAGAGATTTTGCTTGTAGGACCCAGTGTTTGTAAATTAAACACATACTATATCCATCTTTAAAATGAGACGAGAGATGGAAACAGTCCCATACATGAGGCATGGCATATGCTGTTACTGAAATCTGCAGGACTCTGCAAAATCAGAGAGACTTTTCAACATGTTGCAAGATCTGCAAGGCCCATGGTGGGATACTGCTGCTTTTTTCAAGTCTTGCAAAGTGCAGACCATCTGGGCACAGCAATATTTCCATTTACTTTCAAGATATGGGAGTGGATTCTCCCTGGATTCACCAGAGTTTGCTCTACAGCTAAATAACAGAACAGAATATGCTATTGACAGAGCTGCTG
The DNA here is from genome assembly GCA_007922155.1 of Mesoclemmys tuberculata. Taxonomy (NCBI): domain Eukaryota; kingdom Metazoa; phylum Chordata; order Testudines; family Chelidae; genus Mesoclemmys; species Mesoclemmys tuberculata. The sequence goes on from ML675603.1 coordinate 42,666,298, forward strand.
AAGCCTGGCTAGAGTCTGACACCTTAACCTCTCTGAGAATTGTATTAAGGTGCTGGCTAGATCTACCGTAGTCTCTATTTGTAGAACGGCAGGGATTTCTGGTACAGACAAGTGGGTCATAAAGATTGCTGTGCACGGTAAATGTCAGACTAAATTGGCTAGCTGCTCACCAATTTGGTTGTGACTATTTTCCAAATGTAACTCAAGCCTTGTAACATCTAGAGGGTTCCAATGATCTGTTTGATTTCAATACATTGCAACAACATGCAACATTTGTGTGTTGCTCCTCACAAAAGGTGGGCAGTGTATTCAGTGCTGCTGCATTAGAATTGCAGATTTCAAAACAAGGAGAGGAGTATATGTTATGGTGTTTATACCACTGATGAACTTCCACATGCTGCTATTTAAAGCTAGAACTAACTGTGGGTGTTGATAAGAACATAAGAACATCTATACTGGGTCAGACCAATGGTCCATCTAGCCCAGTATCCTGTCTTCTGACAGTGGCCAATACCAGGTGCTTCAGAGGGAATGAACAGAACAGGTAATTATCAAGTAATCCATCTCATCGCCCATTCCCAGCTTCTGACAAACAGCAATCCCTGCCTATCCTGACTAATAGCCATTGATGGAACTATCCTCTGTGAGCTTATCAAGTTCTTTTTTGAACCCTGTTATAAGTCTTGGCTTTTGCAACATCCTCTGGCAAGGAGTTTCACAGGCTGACTGTACATTGTGTAATGAAATACTTCCTTTTGTTTGTTTTAAATCTGCTGCCTATTAATTTCATTTGGTGACCCCTAGTTTTTGTGTTATGAGAATAAGTAAATAATACTTCCTTATTTACTCATTTACAGTCATGATTTTATAGACCTCTATCATACCCCCCCTTAGTTGTCTCTTTTCCAAACTGAAAAGTCCTAGTCTTATTAATCTCTCCTCATACGGAAGCATTTCCATACCTCTCATCATTTTAGTAGCCCTTTTCTGTACCCTTTCCAATTCCAATATATCGTTTTTGAGATGGGGTGATCAGATCTGCATGCAGCGTTCAAGATGTGGGTGTACCAGAGACTGGTATGAGCCCTTTGCTAAATGCTTGAATAGGGATGCAGTTTAGCTCTTGAGACAATGTAGCTGATAATTTTAGACTGTTTGCATTACTATTACCATCAAATCTGATTATTTTAACAACAAAACACCTTAAAATAGGAAGTTACATTGCCTGAAAATATCAGTAAAGAAAATCTTGCTAATTTTTTTTTAGTTTGTTTGAATACAGATGTATTTAACTAAGAAAGATTTTCTGTACCAATTCCATGAGATCTCACAAATGGCAAAATCAGAGACAAAATGGGGAAAAGACAAAACTGTAAATACGCAGCTCTTATTATTTTAGCAGCAACAAGTTGGGATAGCAGAGTAGCAACATTCAGAAACTTACTTTAGTAATAAAATTATAAATTACATCATGCTTTTTTTCCCCATAAGAGTGCCACAACACTTTGTTACTTATATGCATTAAGGTATACATTCATGTTACAGAAATCCAGTTCCTCTAGGTGCAAGGCAGCACCCAGGCAGACAATAGTACGGCTGTTGGGGAAAGATGAAATAGTGGAGCAGGATAACAGCAAATCCCTTCTCTAACAAAAAGTACAACCTCCATGCAGCGCAGAACTGACCTTGGTTTTGAAGGTATCATCTGTGAGACACACTTGCTCTAAACTCTGTTGAATTAAATGTATCTCTCAGGGATGTGTCAACTCAGGCATGTTTCAAACCTGTTGTTTCCTAGAATCTAAGGGCCACATTCACCACAGTGGTAAATGTGTACAACGCCAGTGAAGTCAAGAGAGTTGGGCTTGCTTATGTCAGTGCTGAAGTTGGTCCTAGATATTTTAAATCTAGAAATGAGCTCAAAGATAACTGTGGGTCCCAACAACTTTGAACTGTGAATTATTTGAAATCTGGACTCAAATTTGTGGTTTGGGCCCATCCCTGTGTTAGACCAGCCTTGCCATTCTCTCCTGCCATGCTTTAACATAGTTAGAATGCTTCTTTCTTTCTTCCTTGCTTGCTTTTCTGGTTTAAATTTCCCTTGTTCTTGCTGAACTGGTGGGTGTTTATTCCAGTTAAAAATCATGTGCAATTTAGATTTTCTTCAATAAATTATGCAACTGCATGCACACCCACTCAACATGCAAACATAAGACAATCTTCTTTAAACTAAGCTATTCTACAGGCGCTGAAGGACATAGGCAATAAATAATTGTATTTGTTTGTTTTTAAATACTACATTCCTGGTGGCCATATTAGTACATAGCTAGATACATAGGATTAGATTAGATTAAATTAATAAAAGATGGAGTACTCTATGTATTGTTATGTCCTTCAAGGCTTAAAGGTTGTCGGTGCAATCAGGCTTGTAGCATTAGTGATCTGGCAGATGTGCAGCATCCCTTTCTGCTAGGTAGTTAGTTAAATATATAATTCAAATGCCTTCATTAGTACTTCTCCCTCCACCCCCCGCTCTATTTTAGAGTAAAAATTAACTGTGGGGTTTAAAAAGTCAGTATTTACGGTAGCACAATCATGTTATTTAACAAAATGTTTTTACCGATTCATATATTTGTAATAACACATGCGTTCCATAAAAGGTGTCTAGATTAAGGTTCAAATTTTACCCTGAAATATATGTGTTCAACGCACACTGAAATCAGCAGGCCAGGGTTTCATCACAGATACACTGATATATGTACACCCTATGGAACAAACCTATTGATATCAATGGAGTTGCATAAGATTCATACCTGTGCAGCTGAGAGATATATATGTCTCATTGACATCACTGACTATTGCACAGATAGAAACAGAGAGAGAATTTGGCTCTTGGTCTGGAAGGGAAAAAAATATTACTTTTATATAAGGAGCCACCATGGAGTTTGGGAAGGATTTCTATATGTGATTCCTATATGTCAGGTCAAAATAAATTCTTGAATTAATTATGAAAATGGAAGCTTGAAATAAAAAGGGGAAGTATGCATTAATCAATTTGTTGGTGTAAATCAGCTAGAACAACGTTTATATATTATTTCAGTTTTCTTTTCTGAATGTGTTATCAGGCACCATCGTTATGAGCTCAGCCTCAATACATAGGTATCACTCAGCAGGCCCTTTTGTTTTATGTCCTTTAATATTATCATCATCAGGGTGTTAGATCTATTAATTATATCAAAGGACAGAAAATGAATGAAGCCTTACACTGGCTGCAAGGCTGTATTGGTTTCCATGCATTTTCATGTGCCATTTGAGATATTGTAAAGTTGAAAAAACAACGGTAATTTGGTTTTAAAAGTGTAAATGAATTTGATCTACTGCGTTAACAACAAAATATGGAAAACTCCATGTTTCTAGGGATTTTCTTTGTTAGTGAGTGTTTGGACAGAAGAGGACAGCACACAATGACTCCTAAGTGATGCACTTGATTCCATTAGCGTTTGGAGTCACATAGCAGTGGACTATTTTAACAATATGTACACAAGCTGTAATGGAAACAGGCAGATATGTATTTATTGTAAACTATTTCTGTAACGTTTTCCAAGTCTGAACGCTCAGAGTATTTAATGAATGTTTGCAAAATGCGTGGAAAATGGAAAGTGCTACGGGGGCTAATTTTATTATTTACGACAAATCATTTTTTTCTAAAAGTAAAAAACAGATAGTCCTGGACTGAACCATGCATGGCACAAGCTACAGTCCACATCTCTGATAATTCACTCTATTCCCAATCTTCACTGCTATTCCACTCCTGGACCTTTCCGGAGCAAACACTGTCAATAAGGCAAAGCTGGGGGTTTAAGTCATTGTATTACCTATGTGTCCCCCTTCAATCATCCAGCTTTTGTCCAACTCCAGGTTTGTTTTTGTTGTATTTGGCTTTCCTTCCCAATTATCAACAGTAATTCACTTTATTGGCCCTGCTGTCAAATATCCTTCACTTCTCCCAGTCACGAAGCACCACTACTCATCCTTGAGCTTCTAGCCCTCAGCCCAGTGGCACAGTTGTCTTTGTCAGTGCTTCCTCCCTGAAGGCCAACTGGTACCACCTGGAACGTGCAATACCTGCTACAGCAGTGTTTGAGGGGCCCAACAGGCACTTTCTTTTGGAGAAGCAGATCTAACTGCTTTAAATCCCTGAACTGAGGAATGGATTTCCCAGTGTAATGGCGAACACCATTGTTCCACTTTCACTCGCATTTTTAACCTTTCAGTTCTTAACAAGTTTCACTGAGTTTGGACATCACTTTTATTTTTTCACTGAGCTGTGTGGCTCCCTAAAACTCTCCTTTGCTGTGATGTCTACAAAATACTTGACGGTGGTGAGGCTACTGGTGTGCTGAGCGATATTTTCTCATTGTACTCTCCAGACTGACTCCATCTGTTGTCACTTGTCTTATAGTTGGATGGTAAACTCTTTGGGACAGCTCTTGGACTGTAAATTCTCAGTACCCTCCCCATTCTTTCCCAGTCACCCTCCCAAACACGTTTCTTCTGGTCCCCGTTTCCTTGCCAAGGCAGTCCCAGTTTTTCCCTGGATCCTTTTCTCTCTTGCACTCAGATCCCATTTCCCATTCAGATCCCATTTTTGTTGTTGGCAGCAACAAGGATAGGATTTGAAATCCAAGGGTTCCTCTTAACAATACAAAACAGAAGCGGGCTGACCGCCACTCCTGGATGCCTCAGAGGCAGTACTTCCCCACTCACAAGCACTGAGTGTGTATAACAAAAGAAAACGTTTCTTAAAAGAGAAAGGGAAGCCAGCATTAACTTGGGAAAACACAACGAGGATTCAGAAGTATGTAACCATGAACAAACACCCACCTCTCAGTCCTTGTGGTGTGAAAGCGTGACAAACAAATGTCCCTTTAACATGCCTCTGCTGCACCCTACTCACAGTTGGTTGTCTTGAACCAGTGAAGAGCCAGAATTCAGAGATGCATTCACATGGGTCTACTTCCCCTCTCCCCCTGAAAAAGGTGCAAGGGGGTTGCATTGAGAAATGCCTTTGTTGCTGCCGCCCACCTCTGTAACTGGCTTGCTAATGCTGCTGCTGCTGCTATTTCCGCCATCTCTGGCCACCCACTGCCACCTTTGCTGCTGTACTGTCTGTCTGCTCATTTCTGACATTGGTCTTTCACAGTCACTTCTTTGCCACCAGGTTTTGAGGTTCTCCTCATTTGCCCAGCTCTTAGCAATTTCACTGAGTAGCAAGGAACCTTTCTGCTACTGCTGCTTCAGTGTGTTTCACTGCAACACTGTCTCTAGACCAAGGTTAAGGCATAGCCCCTACACCTGTTCAGTTCTAATAATCACCCAACAGAAACAAGGACCCTCAACTGACCCCAAAGAGCCCCATCTTTAAACCCCACAAAGGAAGCTTCCAATAGCATATCCAGCTCTCATCAGAGGCCACCATAATAGGGTTTGGCACCCTCCCTGCTGCTCAGCAAGCGAGGTTCCATTTGGGATGACACTTTCGATCAGGGCATGCGAAGTACAGTTCTGCTGCCCTTTACTTATACAATAAGTTTCATTACCCCTGCACTCAATACAAAAGTAAATTATAACCCAAAACCAGCCAAACTTGATCACTTTGGCAAAGCAGGTCTACGTGCTGAACACGTAGGCAGATTAGGTGCGTCTGTGCAAATATCGTCTGTTCCTGAAGTCTTTTCCCTTAATGCGTGGCTAGATGTCAGGGGAGAGCTCATTCAGACCCTGCTTACAGAAGTTTTCCATTATGTAGTGATCTGTGTATCAGCAACAATCGGAGTGTATAGCTCCTAGAGGAAACAAGCTGAAGGCATGTTTGGATTCATTGTGACTTGGATTTGAACTTTGAAGCAGTTCCTTAAACAGGCTCGGGGTGGCGAGGAGTGACACGGAATGACTGATCCTCCCAGACTCTGGCTTGTCTCAGATAAACATGTTTTTTAGTTCTCAGTACAGCCAGCATTGGAACACGCTGTACTTTGTTTCACGCTCAGTAAATCGGGAGAATGTAAGAACAATGCCAAAAAAGACGCTGTTGTTTTCCAGCTGGGTGTCTATAACCCCTCCAGAAGGAGGACACAAGGTATATTTATCAAGCACTATTCCACAAAAGGAGGATGGAATGCTATAAGCAAAAGAAAACATCCAAGGATCAGCAGCTAGCCACAGAACAACAGCTCTTTGCTTTCTGAAGGTTATTTTTATCTGTGTGTGATCATTTACACCTTATTTATAGCATTGTTTTGTTTCCTTTTATCCAGTGCTCACTGCAGATCTGCCCTTTATTATTGTATTCATTTCAAAGTATCTGGTGATAAACAGGCTACGGGAGGCAGGCTTAACATTTTAGACTCGCAGTCCCAAACAGCTGGAATTGTCTTCCTGCTTCATTGAAATAGGCTTGCACATTGTTAGGTTTTAGCAATTTTGTAGTCCTTTATTTTAAAAAGCCTTGACATTCTGAAATGAATGGAAGCTAAAACCGATCACTGCTGTCTTCTGGTACAGGGCCCAATCCTCGTCTCCACATGCAGGCAAAACTCCTGTTGCATTTAATGGGAGCTCTACCGCCTTCTGGACATTATTTTGCTAACAGAAACGTTTCTTTTAGCCTTTCCTGGGCAGGTAGCTTTGTCTCAGTCTCCTGTCTGAATACATGAAATGAAGATATTTCCCTCTCAAGGACTAAGCTGTTCAAGAAGGGATGTCCCCTGAAAAATCTGTTGCTGCCTCTCACAAAAGATGCTGCTGTTCCTGTGAAGAAATAGGAAGCTCTGCAATCCCTTTATGCTCTGTCCGAATGTGATGGCGATCAATAAAGATTTAAAGTCAAGACACGTTCTCTCTCCTGAACATCGATTCTCTGGGGTGGAGAATAAAAATCCACTGCAGAGCAGAGGAGGTGGCAAGGACAACTCTCTGGATAAGGGTGAAAAACACCCCCTCTGGCCACCCCTGCATACTAATATCTATAATATAATTTCCTAAGTCTGTCTGGAACAACTTATGATCCCCATGTGAATAGTTTTGCTGTTTTCCCAGCTGTTTTGGCATGGATGGTGTCATTCGACAGACAGCAGCCTGGGGAAGTGCAGTACAGTCTCGGATAGTTTGCTGAAGTGGACAGATAATCCAATGGCCTTGAAAAACCAACATAAGCTTGTGAAGGTGTGACATAGCTCAGATACCACACTCCTACCACTCAGCAACATAGAGTATTATGCTCATAATGTAAATAGGACAGCACCAGTGGTGGGAAGAGGAAAGAGAAGAGGGACAAGCAGGAAAGACAGAACTCATGGAATGAACAGGACCCAATACGTGATTTCTGTGCATTTCAGTGTATGATGTGACATTCCAGTGTGCAAAGCTCCAGATGTACTGGGTTAATTTTCACAATTAAGCATGCATAACTGTATATGTCTAGGGCCTGAGGCAAAGTTTCTTGAAATCAATGGAATGACCCCCAGTGTCTTCAATGGACCTTGGATCAGACTGTGACCCTTTCGTGCCTAGGGTAACCACCTGAAAATGCCAAGGTCAGGGCAGGCTGTAAAAAAAGAGCAGATTCTCCCAGCACTGGTGGGTGACACTGAAGTCAGACCTCCCAACCAGCCACAAACAGTGCTTCTGATTCCCCACACTGGTTATCAAGAAGCCAAGATAAAAATATGCACAGCTCCCTTTACTGCATTTCAGTCTCTGGCTCCCAGTCAGCCACTAGGTCCAATAAAGAGACCAGTTATTTAAAAGTGTCTGCTCTTTACCAAAAAGGTTTCTCCTGACCCCAAAAGATCAGCCACAGTACCAGATCAATATAAGTTTAGATCTTACCCAAAATATCACACTGCCAGCCAATCCTTTAGTAACTAAAACTAAAAGTTGATTATAAAAAGAAAAACTATAAGAGAAATGTTAAAGGATTAAAGCAATCAGATACATACAAATGATTTGAAAGTCCACATATATCCGGTCTCTAGAAGAATTGTGGAGTTTGCAGGCTTGTATAGTCCCATTCAGTACCTGGATGGATCTCAGTCCTTTGTTTCACAGCTTCAGTTGTAGATGAGCTGATCCAGAGGTAGATAGGTGGCTGAAAGCTGAACATGACTGAAGACAAAACAGATCCTGGACATCTGCCTTTTATGTCCTTTGATCTGTGCCATGCTGCTTGTGGAATTTTGCAGGAACCAAAATGGAGTCTATAGTCACATTAGTAAGTCCTGGTGACTCATCAGGTGTGTCCCTGGCTTCTCCCCCCTGGGCCCCTTGTACCTGTGAACTTCTTAATGGGCCATTAAGCAGGCTATTGCTGAAGCCATCCTGTCTGGGGAATGGCCTAGACACAGCGCAATTTGAAATACAGCTACAGCAAACATATCCATAACTTCCATTGCACACGTAACACATGGACATAAACATCATCATCTTACTTAGCACATTATAGCCTTTCTAACAGTACCTGACATGGCATTTCTCACATGGATTACTATGATTTTGACATATTGATGTTAAATAATATAATAAATGCCCCCCCACCAATCCAACCAGTGTGACACCCCCAACGCGAGACTGGTGTAGAAGAGAGTAATCAGAGCTCCTGAATACACCTCAAGGGGCCCCTAATCCAGCCAGTGTCACACAGGCCTCTGATGAATACATGCAAATCTCTAGCACGTGCCCCATTCAGGTAGTGGGCACACGCCTGGCCAACGCTGGTCCTAACTGCCCATGGGTATGTGCACAGCTGGTAGTGCTTGCCGTGGTATAAGCTATCCTAAAACGGAGAGGAAGGCTGGGCCTTGATCTCCCCTTATATGTCAGCCCGCAGAGTTGGCCAGTGATGGAGGGTAGTAGATGCTGTGCTATCACAAGGGTGTTGCATAGTGGCTGTGCTACCCATGAGCTCTGACAGGCATTGTCCCTTCCTCAAACCATGAAGTGGCAGCCAAGTCGCTCTACTGCCACTACAGCAGCCGTGAGGTCGCACTATGCTGCTGCAGAGTTTGTTCCGCATCTGAAACTAGTGATTCTGGGGCCAACCCATTGAACGTGACTCTAAGGCACACAGGATGTTGGGCTTCCTCTCCGTGGACTCCAGAAATTCTGCCTCCCCCTGCTGCACAAGAACTACACCAGTTCTGCCACAGCTAAGGCCCTTGGAGGTCACTGCGGATTGGGTAGGATTTAGAGTCCATATTTTTAATACTACCCTGTGACTGTTACAGTCCAGATGTGAATACGATGATAGTCGCCTCATCACCTATAGAAAATGGCTTGGAAAAGTAATCTTTGCACAGGCACAAGCTTTTTTCTCTCCACTCTTTCTGATTCTTTTGCACACTACCAGGGTGGTTAATCAGGAGCGTACCCAGCAAGGTTCTGAATGCCCTTTGTTAATGTACATTCAGCGGTGTGAAAGCACAGAGGCTTACCTTTTAAAAACAATGGCTTCTTAAAAATTCAGCATTGGTTGGAGATGATCATTTATTTTATAGCTTTCAGAAGCCTTCCTACTTTTTGTAGCACACAGTAAGAAAACCACATTGTTTCTCAAAACGACGTTCAAGTATTTAAAAACATTTTCTTAGTCTTACGCCATCTCTTCATTTCCTATGTCGATTTCTGGATCAACTGAGCGGGTCTACACAGACCACTCAGTCGATCCAGAAACATTGATCTGATGGAGGCGAATTTGCTGCCATCAGGATAGACCCAGCCTAATTCCTCTCCCAGGTGCTATAACGTACCATCCCTTTGGCAACTACAGTAACTGCTTACGTGGAAAAGAAAAATTTAATGTACATCTTAAATGCCACTTTGTATTGGAAACTAGATAGGGAAATAGCAGCTGAAGACAATAGCTCTTCAGACATCAAGAGCTGCCATGTTAGATTTTTTTAAAATTCGCTGTCAATGTTTTTTAAATTAGTAATTACATTGTGCAAACATAACGTTTTACCAGAGGTAGAAGAGAATGAGGGTATAATTGATAAAGAAACAGCAACATGGGAGAACAAAATCAAAGTATGCTTTTGCTATTTTCTTCAGTTATTTTGTTTAAGGAAAAAACCCAGTTTTTCCTTCTACTATTGTTCTCCCTCAGACTCATATAGTACACTAATTTTTATTAGCTCAATCAATCAATGCTATTTTTGATGCATCTTTCTACTTTTTCTTCGCAGCTATGATAAATAGGTCATTTTTGTTTTTTAAAACTCATGGGGCTATACCAGTCAGCAAGATACTTGATTTTACAATTATTATGGATAATGGTAGTGGAATACAACATCTGGGCTGTTAATAATATCCCAGTATAATTGTCTCAGTGTGCTATCCCACTGCCTGCTTCCATTTGTTTATTAGTAATGGGGTGGCAGCAGTATTTTTTATTCGCAACCACTCCATTACCTACAAAACACAAAAGTATATTAGAGAGACAGAGTGACTGGGTGCCTGGGATGGACCACACTGAGAATGCTACACTCAGGGCGGACTACAATACCATAGTCTTCTCCACCTTCTCCCCACATGGGCAGCCATTTGATTAAACGGAAATTGACAGGGCTGCCAGTTCCAGACAGGTTAGGAACCTCTGCTGGGGAGGATTCCCACGAAATCTCAGTGTGCATTAACAAACTTTTCCATCGGGCTCCCAGTATGTAGCTGCATTGGGGAATGGGAAACAGATGCAAACACTACTTGTCTTGTAAATTTCTATCCCTTAACCCAGGTCAAACATGTAACGAAACAAAGGACATCTTTAGCTCATGTAACTGAGCAGTATCAAATCCTCAGTTCCTTGACCTTTGCATGATAGTGATGCACGTCTCTTTCGTGGCCCTTCTCCAGCATGCAACAAGTAATCTGCCCATAGGTATGCAAGATCCTATGGCTGGAGCAGAGCTGGGATTGCACAGCCTCCTCTTCCCCACAGGTCCAGCAGATCCAGCAACTCCAGTGTTCTCCAGGCAGGAGTGCGTTTGCTGCAGGAAACAGGCTTGGTCAGCCAGAAAGATGCTATGTGAGCTCTCCAGGCTGAGCAAACAGGAAGCGGAATTCAAAAATTCCCAGGGGGAGGGGCGGATGCCTGTGAACCTGGCTGCAGGGCAGCAGTGTTCACCCTGCTGACCAGTGCAGCATTGTGGGACACCTCGTGGAAGCCATTTACGGCAACACAAATGCAGCACCTACACTGACAATGCAGCAATCTGTGTCGCAGAAAGCTCTGCGCCTCTCATGGAGGTGGTTTTATTTTGTTGCAGGAGTGTTGTATTGGTGGAGCAGCATAGTGCATACACCTCCACTGTTTTGTCGATGAAACCGTGTAGTTACTCAGAGTGCCACAGCTAAATACAAGGTGGAACAGATTGTTTAGCATAAAGTAGTTAACTCATATGGCAAAGGACCACTGAAGCTGAGGTGGCCTATTAACACTCTCCATTCAGAGTGGGGAAAGGAGGAAAAAAGTGGTGATGGAGGGTAAAAGGGGGTTGATGTGATAAGCCGTGTTCAATTCACAACTTTTAATATCTAAAGTTCGGAATTCAAGTTCCCAGGCTCTTTTTTTTTTTTTAAAGGTGATGTGCAGCTTTCCACGGTGTCTGGAAAAAAAAATGTAGCCGTGGAAGGAAAAGAAAAAGAAGTCTCTATTTTAACAGAGCAAGTCTGTAGAAAAGACTGACAGAGCAGGAGATGGAATGTGCTTTGAGGCTGTTTAACCCTGAATGTGTAGCAATAGTAAGATAAGGTATTTAGCTTAGGACATAGGCAGGAGTGGAATGTGAAGGGAAATTTATTCCTAGATTGGGTAAGTTAAAACTGTTGAGCTAAGAAATTTCTGTATCAGAGGTTATGTGAAACTGTTGCTATGGAAACGGTGACGTAAATAGACTTAAGAACTATAAAGATTTTTAGACATGCACGCTTGATGTCTCTCATAGCGCATAGGGGACACCTTCCTTACATAAGGAATAAACTCCTGACTTTGCTAAGCTGCTGTCTGGCTTATTTGGACCATCGGCTGGGCAACGGCCATGTAAGCAAGGACGTCCCAAGTCTGGTTCCTCCACATACGAAAGAATGGCTTATGATGGCATGTAAGCAATTGTTCTACTTAGAATCACAGCATCCCTATGGCAAGTAGGAGGCAAGGCAGCCAAAATATTTATATTTTTTAAAAAACAGAGATGGTTCACGCTGTGAAAGGTTTTGAGAATGCCCCGTTAGGAATTTCGGAAAGCACCTGAGTGATGCAAAGAACCTGGGAGAGGAGAAAGGGTGCAGCAGTCAAGGCTTACACTGATTTCCCTTTTCAGATTCCTCTCCCCCCTCCCATTGTGTGGTGCTCTTACATAGTTGCTTTCACTGATTTCTTATTTCCTAGATCCTAAATGAAAACAAAGTAGACACGTACCTTTCATTGTATGTTTTGGGCCTAGTGGGTTTAGCGTAGCTCATAAGGATCATGTTTAAAATTGGCAGGTGTGTAAATGATGCACAAATTGCAATCTGTCTGTGCACTGCTGTCCTTATTCAAAAGAATGCCCATTGTTGTTTCACTGAGTTTAATCCTCCCTCCCTAGTCTGTCAAAATAGCTTTTTTAAGAAGCACTGAGAGAGCTAGACATTATTTCAGTATGAGAATGACACATACATTTTAGCTGATAATAGTTGGGAAGAGGTGTTACAAAGCTAATTTATAACTTGTGACAAAGGGAGGTTCTACAATCAATATGAACAACACTACAGCCTGAGCAGACCTACCCCCAATAATGCAGTGAAAGAACAGTTTAAAAAAAAAAAAAAAAAAAAAAAAGGATTTATTGCAAAATTATAGGACACTTATGTAGAGTAAAATCGGCAGCCTCCATCTCAAACCAAAATTCAAGAACAGCTAAAGAAGTACAACCCTCAAGTAGCTAAATACAAAAGAGGAGTGCTGATATGGTATGCATATCAATATCAACCTATGGCAGGAGGGGTGTGTTTTGAACATAAAGAGTTGGTACTAAAGACTCATTTTGCATTAGGAAGTTATGTACTTAGATTGTGTCAGGTGGTCCTTGTCCTGTAACAGGACAATTGTCAATATAGGCTTCAAGATAATGCTGACCAGAATACTTTTAGCTGCACATATTAACAACACCATTCACAGCATCATAAAAAAAGTGTGCGTGATGTTTGGAGAAAAAAAAAAGGCACAGTTCATCCCCTAGAGGAAGGATGATTATATATTACAGAAGTACTGAAAATCATGAGAGCACAGATGATGCTCAAGCATTAATGAGCTGAGAGAAAGAGCCAAAATTTATGTTTACTTGAAGTCAGAGGTTATGTCTAAGTGCGCTTTATGACCTTGTCTAGCGCCCACGAGCTATAAGTTACTGCAGCCTTCTGACAGAGTGAAGATGGCTTTTTTCTAGAGAGTTGATAAGACAGAGAAATGTATTCTGTCAGCCCATTTTATAATTTGCTTAGGGTATCTCACCATCTTTGGCAATTCCAGACCATGCAAGCGGATAAACTGAAGTTATTCACTAACTTTTATACAGTGCATTAAATCATTGTGCTCAGTTGTTAAAGTGCTATATAAAAAGTGTTTTTAAAAGTACAATAGGTACTAGTTTTCTATAAAAAAAAATGAAAAAAAAAAATTGTAAGAACTCTACCTTTTAGTTGTTCTATGGTCAACATGAGCGTGTAACATTAAACACCTTCTGAAGAAGGAACGTCTAGTCAAATTTCAAAGAAACATATAGACTCAATCTATACTAAATGGAATAAAAAACCCCATACAGTACCAGTTGAAGAGAGGAAAAATGCTGATTGGAAGTAAACCTCACTCTTCTACTAATACATTTATTACTTTTAGAAGTGGCTAGTGATGTCTGCATTCCAAAACCCTCTGCATTCAGAGAATTCCCTGGACTTTAATTTCACCACTTTGTCACCATCTCAAAGAGAGACCTATTTCAACACCTAAACTCTGTATAGGTATAAAACCCGTATACAGATTTTAACTCCTGTCAAACTCAACTGACGGGTATTTCACTTTTAGTGGAAATAACTAACCCTGAAACACTCCACAATGTTCAGAATTGCATAGTTTATAGACTAACCTTTAGAACCGCACCACTAAATGTAACAAGCCACCCACCACTTTGTAATGTGCCTTTCTTTACTATGTTGTACATATGTAGGATAAGACATTTGCAGCAGTAACACAAATTCATTTCAGGGAGGGACTAGTGTGTCAACCTGCCTTATGCTTTTTTGCATAATCCAGGGCTATACATTTGGGACAGCTCTTACAGTTCAAAGATGCTGGCTACATGTGTCATTATGTCTGTCACAGCCAACTACATTCCCCAAGACATACACATAACCTTCTTAAATTTATCTTGAACACAACCTTCGCTTGGTTTTTTGCAATTCATGAACAATGGCACCAGTCTACCCCTGTAGGGCAAGTAATAAAAGTTACCTAATAAAAGCGGTTTAACATTTACCATGGCAGGGTATAGGCAGAAAAATAGGATGACTTTTTAATGTCATAGAAGATACTTTGACACACGTGGATGCCAACCTGCTACACCTTAAGATTCCTATCCTGCTGCTGCCTTGTCATGTTAAGTGGATCTGAATAGGACAATATGGAACACATGTGTATACACCTAACTGCAGAGTTCCATATTAAGGTGAAGCTATGGTGATTGTCCTGGGAGAAAAATAGGTACATAAACCTGACAAAATGTCAGCATTAAGAGGTTCAAGAGTTAAACATGGTTCAGAAACGATATACCTCTATCACACGAAGTCTCACATCATGTGCCTGAACGACTGAAGTATTAATTTGAATTTCTTCCCATATGCCTTTTTTGGAAAGGGCAAGATTGAAAGATACAAACTTCTTAGGTTCTTCGGGCTGAGCTACACAGGTCAAATCGTGAAGTCTAAGACTATAACCTCCAAATCTGCAGCATGATCTTTCCTTTCCTACTTCAAATAGACAGACATCCTTCTGTTCCAGGATCTGTTGGAAGGCACAGTCAAGCAATAACTTCAAGCGTTAGTCCTGACTGAAGAGATAGTTTGATTCCTTTGTAACATCTTGACATTTCTTTCACACTTCTGCACTTTGCCTCACCTCGTTTTTTGGTTTACTTGGGATACACCAATCATCTGCCTCTGTGGCCATTTGATAACGCTTAAAGGCAGACTTGTTGAACACAGGGAGCTTTTCTATTGATTCTGTTGAAAGAGCCTTTAAAAAAAAAAAAAAGCATAGGATTTACTGATCTTGTGATTTCTTTCAAGTCACTGTTCCAAGACAGTAAGAGTTCTAAATACATATTTTTGTTTTTTGTAAAGGGGTGTAACAAGTTTTAGAGACCTGAACCCCTGACCCTACAGCTACATAGATAACCATGTACTTGGATTAATAGTCAGTTGAGCAGTATTTTGTTGCATCTACAGTAGCCATAGCTGTCTGCTCTGTTGTGCTTATGTTTGCCGTGGAGAGTTTGGCCAGGAGAAAGGAGTGCGGTGGGAAACGTCGAGTCCTGTTGCGGTCAGATTTTACAGGCCATGAACCTATTTGTGTCTAAATCACCCCAAAGAACCTGCAATTAAGATAATCCTGGATATAGCAGGCTAGCCCCTTTCTTACAGGGACCGAAGGGGTGTTTAGTAAGTCTCACCCTATTTTACAAATACAATACAATTCTATGAAGACTCTGCAAGTTGGGGTGGTATTAATAGAAAGTTATTGTAAAGTAGAACCCTTCTTTATATCCACATGCACACACCACTTCATAGGTTGTGCTTAGATACAAAACAACTGTATTTTAAGGAACGCAGTCAGCACAAATACCTCTCAGAAGCAGGTACAGAGACTACCACAAACAGTGTTTTTATGGTTACTTGCAGAAATCTGGTGTATGCAGTATATTGGACTCCTATTAAATGATTAACCTGACATATTTTGAAGAATATAACTTACCCAGAGTTCAGCATCTGTACAATGGTTGTTGAGAGAGGACTGTTAAGTTACTTTAACAACTATTTATTTCCTTAGAAGGCTGGATGTCTCACTGCTGAAGACCAAAGATTGCTACTCCAGTCATTGTACTTTTGGTGCCTCAATTTTAGCCAGCATCCCTAATCCATAAGTTTCTAGTTAACAACTCTTCCAAAGAACTCGAAAACAAGACATTCATTTAAAAACATAAATGTGTGGGAGTGAGGGGGCTCAAATCCGAGCATAAATAGGACCAGTGGGAAAACTAGTGCAATTTCTATTTACCCTACAAACTCATCTTGGGTTCTGACAGTCAAGCTGAATTATTTCCAGCTCACCAGCAATAGAGGGCCTGCAGGGCAAGCTAGGCAGTCAGTCATTTTTATGTAGAACTAAACCTTAATGTCAATTATGTGGGATAAGTGTACTTATCAGCAATATTACTTTCATTTAACAAAAACACTTACCTTCAGGTAGATAATAGCATCTGTTCCATAACCTGGTACAGAATATAGATTCAAGTCTCCTTGAAAGTATTTAGCATATAGACGAGAAATTGGCAAGCCATATCCAAAACCAGCCTAGAAATAAGTGAGGTACAATACATGAGGATCAAATATTTATTTTGTTTCCAGACAGCATTATGACCTGATCAAAGGATACAGTTTAGGTTCCCTGAACATCTCAGTCACCGCAGACTTTTTCCCACCCACAAAAAATGTTAACAAGAACACAAACTTTACAAAAATGTTTAGTCTCATCCTCAGTCATAAAACATATTGAAAGATCTTTCAGTTCAAATCTTCAATTGGGAATTATATATTTTATACTTCTCCGTACTGTACTTCAGTTTCCCCAGCCTTGCCTTCTCTTTTTTTAAACCAGATATGGGGCAGAAGCAGAGAGCTGAAAAGATGGCAAACACCTTGTGTTCTAAACTTATCTCCAAAAGGGCCCCAATTTGGGGCAGGGATGTGAAGAGTGCAAGTGAGGGAAGAGAACAGAGATGCAGAATGGCTGGTTATGCACCTTCAGAGAAAAAGCAAAAGGAACTCTGGCAACGGCCTCTACTCTGTTCCTCCTGGCAGCAAACTGTTGGCTCAGTTGCTGTCAACAAAACCATCAGCACATTATTATGTAGAGAAGGGAGGATAGGGAGCAGAGATGGCTGAAATACTGCTCATTCCTTCAAGTTGCAGCTCTTGAAAGGGGATAGATTCTAGCATAAAGGCGTACACAGGCTGTTGGTTTTCTGACAGGTCTCTGCTTTTGAGCAAAGAGTCATTAGAAAAGCATTCCAGCTAGTCTCAAGCAGTGCTGAAAGAACCTAACTTAAAACAAGCACATAGCTTTTAGGAGTACAATTCAAAGTATGCTATTAAAATATGATTGGGGCAGAAAGAGGGAGCGGAGGCCGCTGAAAGACTAACATGTAGTGGCCTTGTTCACCATTTTGCACCAAATGGAGGTCATTAGTCACTTTAGGAAAAAAAACCTACAGTGTAAGAGAAGGTTTGGGGTTTTTTTAAATGGAAAAGGTATTAGTCAATAAAAAGCTGCCTGAAATGAAGATGGACAGAAATGAAGAAAAATGCAGAAGCTTTAGAATGCCCCTGGTCCCATTCCAAGAAAGCATGTTTTTTATTGAGAAGTTCAATTCACCTCTGACTATCTTACAAAGCAGTGAGACAAGGTGCTCCCAAGTACTTTACTCCCTTACAGCATACATTTATAAATTACTGTAGATTTCAGATCTTACCAAAGGAGCTTTATGTGAGCTATCCATCACTGGCCTTGGTGCTGTGGAATACATGTAACTAAACAGCAGATTGATTTTCCTCAATGGAACACCACCTCCTCTGTCAGATATCTGATTAAAGAGTTAGTCAGCTGTAAATCTGTACTAGAAATAGCACTAAGCAGTAGCAGCTGAAGCCACCCACCAGCCACCCATCAGTTATTCCTAATTAAGCTTGTGTGGTCTCTAGCTTTATGATAAATAACCTGTCTAAAGTCATTTTCAATTAACCACTCTTTAGTAAGCATTAACTTTGTCTTACAATTATGAATCAGCAAGCTTTTCTATTGGTATTTGTTGCAGCATATGGAGTCTTTATTTCATTTATGGGCTATTATAGTCAAATAATAAATTACCTTAATTGTCAGGTCTTCATTTCCTAGAACAACAGTCACTTTAACTGGAGAAAGGGAAGAACTGTTCTCCTGGTGTTCAACTGTCGCCCTCATTGCATTCTATGGAAATTAAGGTCATCAGAAGAGTTTGACAACTTAGCTGTATAACACCATTGCAGCACCACAGATAGCATGTCTTGGTGTAGTGCCTTCCTCCCCACATCTCTCCCTTCCCAAGTGCACACTGAGTTTTGCCAGAAAGGTTTGACTATATTCCCTCCGATAATTGTTTTGTCTTTGGGGAATATTCTTAGGAATTATAAGAGGACTGAAGGAAAACTTGCACCCAGAAGTGACTCTAAGTAGACCTTTATCTGGGGTTGAATTATTGGAAAGGTCATTTCAATATACATCAGAAATTAAGCTGTATTTGCCCAACAAGATGATTAGACATTATAAGTTTAAGGAAAGCTGTAGTCAGATTCCAAGAAGACAGCCATGCCCAGTGGTCACTGAAGAGTCCTAGCTGCTTTACCCCAAACAAGCCGCACACCATCTTGTCAGTCCCATTACCTCTTGGTCTATTGCCCTTTTGTTGCTACCACATGCTCTTGAAGGAAAAGAGCATACACATGCTACTTTCCCTTCCCACAATATTGTAAATTTAATTTCTCTCTCACCAATCTTGCATTTGACATAGACTAATCTGTTTAGACAAAGGGATGCATGCTCCTTTGATGTTCTCCATTCCTTTCTCTTTGCATAGCCTTCTGAGCATCAGAAGTTTGACAGATACCATTGGCCTTTCTTACTTCACTGACAAAAGGGAAACTCCAGAAGTCACAAGACTAGGTTAACATAGGAAAAACCATCCCTGTTCACCCACACAACACTCCCCTCCTGGCTCCATTACACATGAATCCCAAAAGTCATGCTATCTGTTGCCACCATTCCTTCCTCTAGTTAGCACAACTATAGTTCCTCTATGGGTTATACCTCCCTCCTTCTGTCATGGTCCTAAAAGAGAAAACTAAAACCAAAATTGGTTAGGACTGAAACACATTCATTCATGCCCACAGAACTGGGCAATGGCATGCCCAACAGAAACATGGGTTTACAAACCTTGAAGAGCTCAAACAGTATGTGGAAGAGGTGAGAAGGAACATATACAATGTGAATGGGTTGTCCTGACACTTTTCCTAGAGGGGGAAAAAAGAAAATATATTTCCTTCCTGTTTTAAGGCTTCTCTTTTGTTGGTTTCACTTCCCAAATTAATCCTATTGCAAGCAAATATGTCATGCTATATTTAGTAAACAAGGAAATGAGTGGAAGAGTTATCTTTCAAGAGCACATCATGTACCAGTCTGTACAGCATTTATTATTTCATGAATACCACTGCACTAATTTTAAAATGACTGTGCACATCATTCAGTGTTTAGCATTCCTATGGAGTGGGCAATAATTAACCCCATTTTATGGCTATAGAAATTGAGAAAGATTAAGCAGACTGCCCATAACCAGATACGCAGTGTGGATTAGAACGCAGCAGTTCCTGGATTCTAGCCCTGCATCCACTTTCTAAGTGTACAAGAGAGTTTATTCCTTGCCATCCCATACCAGTGCGTGCTACTTTTTCAAGTATATCAACAGGTCAGAAATGTCCTTCGCAGCATTTGCAGGAATGACACCTCAAAACAGAGTTCATATTTGAGAGCCAGGAAGCTAGACCAATGTGCTAGCTTATGGAACCAAAATGCAGAGATAGTTTTTGGAATCCAAGCGGAGGTGAAAGAGGAGATTTGGAGGGGCTTAAAGAAGTGTGCAAACATGAGATTGGCCACCAGTGAACAGGAAGCCATATATGACAAAGCACTAAGATAGGAGATCCTTTCATTCAAAAGAACTAGAGAAGTCACTGGCTATTGATAAGAATTATTAGTCTGCAAATAAGACATTAAGCCATTATCTTACCATTCACTTGAATAAGCCTTAATTCTGGAGAAGCTAAGTAGTACTGGTCACAGAGCCTCCGGGAACATTCAAAAGCATCTGCAATTTTTTTTAAATTTACAAAAGTAAGCATATAAAAGTAGTAGTGAAATGAAATGTCATAATATAGCAATTTATTCTCTTTGGCAACATATATCACTTCCCATTTCCATATTGCAGATAGGAATGTAATGTGCAAGTTTTTAAACATGAATATTTATAACAGATACCACACTCATCATGATGCATAAGAGTTAAGACTAAATATGCTAATATAGCAGCATAGCTAAATTCTACAGCATAATTTGAAAATTAAAGTCTATAGAATTTGTAGAACAGATGCCTAGAGAATGAAAGATAGAAGTTTGTCATCACACATAGCTGGTGTTGATTTGCCATGGACAGCTTCCCAACTCTCACCTAACTTATCACTCACTAATACTTGATCAATTATGTCCTAAATTACTTCTGGATGGATTCTTCTGCTATTTTGCATTCTCTTTAAAACCAGGATATTGAGTCTACAGCTAGCCTAATATAACAATCAGGCACTTAAGTCATTTTCAGCACCCCAGATAAGCATTTTTTGTCTGCATATCAAATCAAAACTACTTGCAAACAGTCAGTGCTAACCATGAAGAGAGATACTACTGATTTAACAACATACATACCATTCACCACTCCCACCACATCACAGCATGGATCAATGCTTCCAATGTGCTGTGGGTGACCTGAATTGGTATGGTCATCAAAAAGCAGTGCTGTTTAAGATAAAACCAGTATTATATTTCATTTTAAGGTAAGCAACAAAATTATAAGAAAAAGAGTCAATTCACATTTGGATCAGGAAAATACTCCTTTTAGTTTTTTTGCAAGTAATAATTTCAAATATTGGATTTTTTTTTCCAAGCTGCTGCCTCTTCCTCCTCAAAAAGAAGTTTAGATTTAAAGTGTCAAGAATAGGGAGGATTTGGTGAGAGAGAACTAATTGCTTATTGCAAAGACATAAACTATGCTAATTTTCTTATAAGTGGATCAACATCTAAAGTCTATTCATAGGTGAGGATCACTATGAGTATCACTAGATTTCCCACACAAATCTTTTTAGAGTTAGTGCTGAAATGTCAAATTAAGGTAATTTACATAAATATGAGCTAAGAGAACAACAGAATATTTGCAGTTACTACTAAACACTAGTGACACATGAAATCATCTTAAACATTCCTTTAACTGTCATAAGAAACTTTTACTTTAACATGTTCCACAGCACTTACAATGCATTTTTTTCAAGGGAAAGTGATGACTTACTATGCTGGTTTATTAGCATCCGGACAGATATACGATTCATGTAAAATCGATCCAAGAAGTACTGAATATTTTGATTGGTGATGGGGTCCACTCTAAAGGTATCTTTGTATTCAATTACTCCTTGTGCCATTGTCGGAACAACATCGTGTTGTCTATTTCGGACTGAAACAAGTGCATCTATAAAACTAAATCATAGCAAGACAAATTCAGATATGTAAGCTGCCCACAGGCAAGTTTCAAACAAGAAATTCTCTGCAGCAGCACCTTAAATTATTGTGCAAAGAAACCCTAAATTAGTCAGAGTGCGCTTTTTTTGGTGTGCGTTTAAATTAAAACAAGTGCAATTCTGTTTTAAGGCCTCATAGCATAACCTTCAAAGATTTTTTTTTTAAATACAGAGCCTGAGTACCAATGCATTACTTCAGTTTTACATCAAAATAACAATGGTGAAACAGCCCCAGAGTCAGTCACCTCTCTGATGATTTTCACACTGAAGGGCTTGAAAGACATAAAATGCTACATTAGCACAGCTGGGGCACTAAAGCTGCAGCACTTCAGTGCAAACCCTACCTACACCAATGAGAGGGATTCTCCCATAGCATATGTAATCCATCTCTTAGAGAGGCAGTAGCTTTGTTGATGGAAGAATTCTTCCATTGACCTAGTGTGGTCCATACCAAGAGTTAGAACAGTATCACTAGGTCTCTTGGGGCATGGATTTTTCACATTCAAAGAGATCTAGCTATACCAATGTAAATTCCTAATGTAGGCCAAGCCAATATCATTATCTTCCCAGGGGCAGATAAATAAACTTTTGCCTAAGGTTGGCATGGAACATTAAATTGCCTGATATTGCCGAAAGCACTTACAATCTACATGTGACACGCTCTCTCCACCTGTCCTTAATTTTTCCCTTGTATAACCACTTCCTGTTTCTTAATCAGATACACAATATTTTCCTTAGAGAGGGCTTTTTGGCCCATACATGCAGTGAAAGAATACACTGGAATATTAGTAATTTCAAATACACGTTTATTTGGAACCTTAGTTCCAACCTTCAGTAAAACTTAAACTGGAATGGGATGTCCCAGAGTATTTTTGTTTACATTTTTTCCTCTCGTGCCAGTTAAAGTATTATTAGATGTTTTGCTCCTTAAAACAACATCTGTTATAGCAAAATGTGTCACCTTTTTTTGCATTGGCTTGATCAATTTCATCATTTTTTCTTTTAAACAAAACTGTTGCAACATGGTTCACACTTAATATGCCTTCTACTGAAACTACAAGTCTTCAGGTCTTTCAACTATGCTGGTAATCTAGTATAGTTAGTCATTGTGAGGTGAATGTGTTACAGAAAATGGAAAGGAAGATGAAAAATTAAATGCTTACTCAGATAAAACTCTGTGGTCCTCTGGGTTTTTTTGATGGAACTCAACTAGATCCATTAGACTCTGAATGTACCTATGAAAAGATTGTCCACAAAATATACAGGATGCTTATTTAACTGTTTGTTAGCAATGTAGGAGTAGCCAAAAAAGTTATCCTCCCCAAATTATTATTTAGCACGTTACTAAGAAGTTGCCATAGCTTTAAGATTCCACTCCAAACGAACTTTAGTGTAGTTCCATGCTTACAGTCAAAGGCTTTCCCTCCTCTCCGATGTCAGCTAGCCCTACAAACTCTACACAAAATATGCAAGCGAAGCAGTGTTTGTTCTGGCTTCTCCACTATCTATAGTGATTGAGATTATTCAGGCTAAATTCCACTAGTGTAAAAGAAGTGAATTTGATATCTGCATTTGAAACTTTTGTTGATGTGAGAGCCAGAATAGGATCCAGTTCACTCTCCCATTGTAGTGTAGTCAAGTCATTTGATTAAAAAGGTGCCATTTTGAAAATAAATATTTTACAAGTCCATTATATCATTTTATTACTACTGCTTGTAACATTTCACTACTGTCTGGTTTATATGCCAGGATGTTAATCATGACAGATTTTCTTGGCTTTATTTAAGTTAAATACAGGAATAGCGGTTGAACATTTGAAAGTCTTCCACAGTGTATCTTGTGTAAGTGTTCCTGTTGAAAACTGGTACTAAAATAAGCTAGAGATGTACTATATGTTGCCATAGGCTACTTCAATGTAGGGTTAATTCTCAGAATAGAATACGCAGGTGGTCAGGATTTCATTTAGTCTGCTGTGGGACTTAAGAGTCTATGTTATTTTCAAAACTATTTATCTTGTAGTGCTGTAAAAATAAGTTATGAGTGTTTACAATTCCATTAATAAGAATGGGGCTGCGTTTTTCAGGATGGTTAAGATATTAGAAGGTGCATGAATGGGTGAAGTCATATCTGAAGTTCCTTTTGCCTTACTTCCTTGCTCTCTGACCACATACTTGGTTACTTCCTTGCTCTCTCACCATATACTTGGTTATTGTCTTCTCTTATTACAAGGATATCTAGTATCCTAGAGTTGTCAATTCTATCATATTCTGCATTGATCACTAGAACAGAATCCTTCCCACTTACCAGCTCTTTACCAGCTGTACTGATGGAGTGCTTAGTAACTGATCAGGAAGAAGGTCGATTTCCCTCAGGATATTTGCTAGCCTCACCGGAAGTTCTTGTCGCAGAAATGCAAAAGAGGTTCTTTCACATCCATTAGTTGAACCTATAAAATAAGAACAGTTTGGTTTTTATTTTAAAAAAGGCATTAAAAAGTGTTAGCAGGTTTCTTGCAGATGAAAAGAGCATAAATGTGTAACAAGTGAGGACAAAGAATGCTATCCTGGCTATTTCTTCCACACACATATCAACATCTCTTTACTCCAGATGTTTTCTAAATGACTACAGTGGATACCCCATTCAGCAAGAAACGAACATCCATATAATGACATCTAGTTAAAGCATTCCATGCATTTGAAGTTGAAGCAGGGGGAATTCCGTCCTCATCACTTACAGGGACCCAAGTTAGTCTACATAAAACAGTGGTCTCTTAAGGGTGGTCTGCCACCCCCCTCGTCCCGTCAATGTGAAGGCATTACAAGAACATAACTTTTCACAGGTGCTAATCAGATCTGCGGGGGAAAAGCATTCCTATTGTGAATGTTACACAAAAAATCACAACTTTCCACTTCACATGCACTACAGTGTTTTAAGATACGGACAGTTGAGCTATTTAAGGTGCCCCACGTCAACACCACTAGCGTGCAAGAGGGGATTCAAACAGCCATAGACTCTTCCAACTTTAGCAGCCCTGCCACCGCACCAGCGTCCATGTCATAACTGCCTCCGCCAAAGAGCAGCGCCTCCGAGGGGAGGTGGCCACTGGGGGGTTGTACAGAGCCAGCCACACACGACCGGAGACGCGTTCATCCATCCCCGCGGTTCGCCGGCACAGCGGCGAGCGGGGGCCAAGCCGCTCCAGCGCCTCTCGCCAGGACCGTCTCTCGGATCGCTCAGCAGCCCGCGGAGCGCCGGAGCAGCGCGGCGCGC
Source organism: Mesoclemmys tuberculata (assembly GCA_007922155.1). Lineage (NCBI taxonomy): Eukaryota > Metazoa > Chordata > Testudines > Chelidae > Mesoclemmys > Mesoclemmys tuberculata. Next base: position 42,691,303 of record ML675603.1, read on the forward strand.
CGGGCCGCGCAGCAAACCCGAGTCTGGGTCTCCGAGAGCCCCGCGCGCCCGCCCAGCCCGGCGGCAGCGCGCTGGTTGCTAGGGGCGCGCCGGCTAGCAGGAGCCAGTCCCGGGCCAGCCCCCGCCCGGCACCCCCGGGCCGGCCCGTACCGAAGTCCAGGAACTGTTTGATGGAGAGCGGGGAGGGCGAGTAGCGGGAGAAGCGCTCCACCGCCTGCGGCACCCGCCGGCTGCTGCTGTCCCCGGCCGCCGCCAGCGGGGCGGCGCTGCGCAGGGCGACTCGCGCGGCCCGCATCGCCCCGCGCGGCAGGGACAGGTGGGGGGTCAGGGGCACCCGCGCCGCGACAGCTCGCCGCCGCTGCTACTATTCGGCTCACGTGCGGCGCTATTTACAGTCCATAGACCGGCCCCCCGCGGGGCGGGGCCGAAAAGGGGGCGGGGATCCGGGCAAACCACGCCCCCCAGAACCTTTGGCCGGGACGACAAGAGGCAGGCTCGGCCAGGGGTTCTCGCCAGTTCCACGGTCCGCCGGAATGTGTGGGGGGGTTGTGCCGGCCTTCACCCCAAAAGGAGATTAACGGGCGCTGGGGACACAGTCATGGAAAGAGGAACGGGGACAACGGCGGTTGCTGCAGGCGGGGCGTCCGCCCTGCCTAGACGCCGCTCCAGTGTCCTTGTTTACGAGGAAAATCAATATCAAACCCCCCCCTCGCGGCGTGTGAGTCCTTCCAGGGACCCAACTCACCTCATTGGCTGCTCCGTCCCACCTTGGCCTTCTAGAGCCAGCCAATCCGCCGGGCCAGACTCACGCTGCCGGCGGCCTCGCTCCTATTGGACGCCCTCGCGGAGTAAACAGCAAGACTCCATCTCCATTCCTGAGGGTGGGGCCGCAGAAGAGGCTCTTCCTAGAATTCCGAGGGCGGCGGTCGGCGGTCGGGGCGAGGCGGTGGCACGGGGGCGGGTGGCAGCTGCAGCGCCGGGCACAGCTGTGTTACCCGCCGCTCGGCGTGCCAGGTGTTTACACGGCGCGCAGCACGATCGGGTGCTGCTGACCCCTGCCGGGGTTGAACAGGGCAGTGCTGCTGCATTGCAATCATCATAAGAGTTAGTATTAATGATAGCCTGGGGCCCCCCTAGGCCAGGGACTCCCCTGCTGGTGGTGCCAGATCTCCTCATTTTCTTGCGTCTCACGCTGTGTGCTCGTGTTGTCCTTCCAGCCCCAGTTCCTAGGGCCCTGTGGCATTTATTTGTAAGAAAAGTTAACCCTGGTGGCACTAGAAAACGTGACTCTTAAAGCCTCTCCTGCCTGATGTCAAAGAACAGACTCCAAACTATTAACTCCTTTTAAATCTTGCAATTTGTGAACATGGGTGCTGCTAGCGTAACACAAAATAAATGGCAGCCCTTGATCCAAAGGCATTATAGTCTAAAAACCCAAAACATGGGAGGAAGGACAAGGCTCCAAAAATAATAGGATGCTAGGAAACAGACTGTGCAATTCTCAACCAAAGCTGTAAATTCCATTTGCCACCTGCATAAGGCATAACCCTTCTTATTTGGCAGTTTTCTATATGAGACTAGTTGCTGTGCTGCTAAATCCAAGAAGCTGGGGCCATTGCAAATTGAGGAAAAAATGGTTGCTTTATGGGGATTCGGTTGTCTTCTTTTGTAGGTAGTTTAAGGCTCTAGTTGTCCTACTAATGCTGTTGGATGTGGCTATGGGACTAAGCGAGAATGGGAGGCTGGTGAAGTTTTCAGCCTCCCCCTTTGTATTGGGCTCTAATTGTGATACAGTGCTGGGAATAGGTGTTAAAGAGGGAGATGGGATTTGTACAGAACACCCTGAAATGCACCCAGTAGGTTCCTGACAATGACTGATAATGGGATTTGGAGCTTTTCACCTCTACGTCATTTAGGCTGTTGTCTAAATTGATAATGACCAAGGCCCAGATCCACAAAATATTTAGGTTCCTGACTTCCTTTGACTGCAGTGGAAGTTAGGATCCTAAACATCTTTTTGGATTGGGACCCAAATGTCTAAAGACAGCTGTTTGACACTCTGGTAGTGTAGTTCCTAGTGGTCATGTGATCCTTGTCTGTTGTCTCTAGAAAGGGGCTAAGGAATGATTGACTGAGCTACTCTCTCACCTTCAGCTGGTTTCCCCCGGTCACAGGGAGGGCTGGAAAAAGTGCTCTATTTGCTCAGTGGAGAGAGGACTTCAGTCATTTCACAAGCCCGGAAGTCACTTGAATAAAAGCAAAGAAAAAAAGACTGCATAATGAATAAGGAATGCAATTGAAATGTGGTACTAATAATTCCAGCCAGGTTTATGACATCCTAAATGTTGGTCATTAACAGCAGGCCCAACTTCCACTAAAAGCTATGCTACAAAGGGATGTAATCTCCATCCACTTATATAACTCTTTTCAATATTATTTATATTTTCATATGAAGAGGATGATAGGGCCCTTAACCAAACTGTTTGAAAATGTAGTTTAACATATAGAACAAGACAAACTGTGCTTAAATTTCTTCTGGTGCTTTATCTCAACATTTTAGAATCATAGAAGATTAGAGTTGGAAGGGGCCTCAGGAGGTCATCTAGTCCAACCCCCTGCTCAAAGCAGACCTAACCTAAATCATCCCAGTCAGGCCTTTGTCAAGCCACAGCTTAAAAACCTCTAAAGACGGCGATTCTACCACCTCCCTAGGTAACCTATTCCAGTGCTTCACCACCTTCCTAGTGAAAAATGTTTTCCAAATAGCCAACCTAAACCTCCCCCACTGCAACTTGAGACCATTGCTCCTTGTTCTGTTTTCTCTTCCTAGATCTTATTTCTTTTATCCCTGCTTATTCTTCTGTTCCCAGTGCACCCCCAGTTTGCTTGTTTTACCTATCCTCGTCCCCTTCTCCTACTCTGTCCTTTCTGCACTCACTCTACTGGACAGAAGTAGCAGTGTGGAAATTACATAAAGAAAACAAGGACACTTAACAGTACTGGTTTATCTTAAATTAAAAATAAAGTATAACGCTCTTGCCAGCAGACTGTATTTTAGTTGAAAGTTTTTCATTTAAATATAATTTAATCCACCTGCCAGGCATGGATAGCTGTCATACAGACAGATAAAAACAAGGTCTCAGTTTTGGAAGCACTTAAAAAAATATGGCCCTACTGATTGTAATGATCATTTGAGAACATGAAAAGGACTTCAAGACTGACCACTGTCAAAATCAAGGTTTTGAGCTTACAACCTTGTTAATGAGTTCATCTATGATGGGCAGTAATCCTGCCTGATTTTTCCAGCTCTACACCCCTCACCCAGACACCATTTAATAATTTGCCTGGCTGCTGTCAGTGTTTAACTATATCCTTAGTCGCTTTTTTTGTTTTTGTTTTTACACACTGAGCTCTAAATAGGAACGCTCTACAAGGAATAGCCCCTTTAGTTCACGTTTTTATTGTCACTCCAATGTTTTTTCAGTGCTTGCCACTGACTGTTAAGCAGTGAGTGGATGAACAAAAGTCTTAAAAGATTCTTTTTTACTCTTGGTATACAGATACAGCATAATTGTTGTTGGAGGAAGAATATCAAGAGTGCTGCTCTCCCCCAATTAGTGAAGGGCTAAGGCCCTAGAAACACAGAGACCTAGACTTTTTTGAAAACCAAAAGGCAAACTTCTGTAATAGGCAACTGTGAGTACCAGCTACCCAACAATGAAAAAAGCTTTATTATTCCAATAGCTGCTTCTGGAAAGAGCTGTGTTCTCCTTAATATTGCAACATTACCTGTGTTTAATTTTTTCTAAATAATTGTTTGTATGACTGTTTATATCTGGGGACATTACAATATGTGTTGAGTAATGTAACTATTTTTATTATTGGTGGCATTTTCTGGAAGCAGTTAGGGATGTTCTGAATATTGGACTAGCAGTTAATTAGTACACACATCCAGCAATTTAGCTGGATTCATTTCAATCAAGTCACATTTGGATGAAAATGCTGGATTGCAAATACTTAAAGTAGAACCCACTTTTAAGTATGATTCAGCAGCTTCTCTTAACCACAGTGTTTGTTCCTGCTTTTTCTCCTTACTTACTCACTTCCATGGTCCAGTCCCCCTTCCAGCCCTACGTGACCCACCATCCATAATATCAGGAAACTGCACTCTGTCTAGTACTGAAGCACAATATCAGATTCCAAACCCTGGGATTTATCACATCTGTTCATTGTCAATATTTCAGTTCTCTTCTGAAACATTACTGCATCCCTGCTTTTAGGTGGGTGTTGTGAAAGGAAGTTATAAGGCTTTCAATTGTTCAGTCACAGCAGTGTTTTCTTGGGTTTCCTCCTGTTCTTAGCTTTGCTTCAGTTTGCTCTTTCCCACAACATTGAAAATCCCTTTGCTTCCTGCCACAACACATTAAAAGGTACTTTCTGCTCCCCTACATCAATCCCTGTCATAAGGAAGGGTAGCATCTTTCTACAAGGATACCACAAAATCCTGCATCTAAGGGGAAGGAATGTGGCCTAGTATCCGAAGCACAGAATTAGGCGTCAGGAGAGGAGAGCTCTGTGTGTGACTCTCTTGGGCAAATACAGGCAAACGAGCTCAGTCAGGACAGACTCGCTGTTCCCCTTTGTGAAACTGGCATAATACTTACCTCACAAGGACAACAAGAGGCTTAATTTTGGAATGTTTTGAAGCACTTTGATATCCTCTGGTGGAAAGCAAAATAGAAGTGGAAAGCATTATTAATGAGGGACATATCTCCCTAGCCTCTTCTTTTGTCTCCCCATAAAGTTAAAGTATTGACACTGTACAACAGCAAGAACTTTGTCAGGTTGCTGGTTTAGTCCACAGTGCAGCTAAATTCAGTTTAATAGGTGAGAGATTGCACAGAGCTCCATAGGACTTTCCATTGCTTAGCTGGTGTATTTGAATGAAGTTTAGTAGGGGAAAGGTCGCACATAACTGCATGAGACATTGCACAACATCCTCCTCTCTTCTCCTATTTCGCAGAAGTCAGAGTACAGTAGCTGGATCATTTTACTGCTGCATGAATACACAAGACTAAGCCAGATGGAAAAAATCTGCCTAGTGCTATAATAATCCTTCAGTAATGTAGATACCAACTGCCCTGGCATAAACAGAAAACTCCCTTTCTTTTGCTCCCCCTTCCCCCCGTATTCTAATCTAATGTTTTGTGTCTTCTGCTTTTAACTCCTTTAAAATTATCTTTTTAAAAGGTGAAAAGGATGGACAATGAATCACTGCTTTTAAAATGTTCCTAGATTTTTTGATCAGTGTAGCCAGACATCAAATAAGCAATCAAAGTCTCAAGGCGGGGTTTGGAGATAATGGGAGGAGAGGAAAAACTACAAGTGCTTTTTTCAGCACCCTGGAGGAAAAAGCATAGGAACCCAGGTATGAAAGAAAGGTGCCTTACTCAAGGAATATTTGTTGAAGAGTCTTTCACTAGAGGATAGATCTTTAGCTTAGGAGACTGTTCACTATGCATAGGAGGACAGTCTTCTTCAGCCTCAGAAGTTTCACTGTGATCAAATATACTGCTGTAGAGAAAACAGATGATGTGTGAGGAGGTCAGCCTAAAGCAGCTTAGTGGAAAGATTTGTTTTCCCAAATTCAGCTAGCTGCCTCAGCAGCTCTTGTGTACAGAGTGTGCTATTATCCCACAAGAGCTGTTGAAGTAGAGGCCCTGGCAGAGGAAACAAAGAAAGAGCAGGATCAACAGGATAGCCTATTGGTATTCCTCAAGTAATTATACATGTCTATTCCACTATAGGTGTGTGCATGCTTTGAGCACAGTTGTCGAACTGTTTCCCTCAGCAGTATCTGTTGGGGTGGTTTGAGTGCTCTCTGTCGCCATGTGCAACTGCATGCCGGTATACAAGGGTGGACCCACCCCAACCCTTTTCAGTTCCTTCTTCCTGCCAATGATTTTTTTGCTGCACTTGCACTCTTGCTCTCTGAAGTTTATCTTCCTCACCCTTAATATATAGTGTGTTTCTCATTTAGTACTTAGCAGCTGGTCAGATATAATATATATAGGTAGTGTTAATGTTAGGTTTTTTGCGGTTTTGGATGAAAGTCCTGCCGTCATGTGCCAGACTGGCATCAGTCACTGATCTTCACCCCAGCTGCCTAAAGTGTTTGTGGGAGTGACTCTTGTCACTGACATGGTACTAGCAGGGGGAAGGACATCATATGGTGTCCAGAACGGACATGGATGTGGTGATGGGCCCCATGATTGCCTCTTGCAGTGTGCCTACTGCTGGGACTGTTGAGGCATCCATGGACACTACAGCTTAGAGGGAAGATAAGCTTCCCATCTGGTATGGGATGCAAGAGACCCCACTTCAGAATCTGATGACGATGACTGAGTCCTGTGACAATTGTGGAGCAGAAGCCGTGTGGACAGGAGACAGGTAAGCTGAACCTGGAGATGGCAAAACCTGAAGATGAGTAGGAATTAAAATATTTCATACCAGATTCAAGGCTTGGAGATCAGTGTCACATTCCTCACATCACACCTACATTCTAAGCCCCCAAGCTTTGTGTCACAAGGTGTTGACTGCCTTCTGGAGCTGTGAGACCCTTTATTATTCCCACTTTCACTCGGAGGCCTGGTCTATACTTGCCACTAAATTTGGCTGCAGTTGACGGGAGATACGGAAGCGACGCATCTTGCATCAACTTCCTAAATGTTAATTCCCAGTATGGTGCGCCGATGGGAAATGGCCTCCTGTCGACGCAGCATTAATCTTTTTCCAGGGATGGATTTATTCAGTCAACTTCGAGATCGATTGAGTGGGTCTCCACTTCCACTCAATCGATCCTGGAGAATTGATCTGGTGGCGCCGAATTTGCCACTGCGAGTGAAGACATACCCAGGCACTCACTGCTCTATATGGTAGAACAAGAGTCAGATTTGTAGATGGCTTAAGCCACACTAAAAAAAAAAAAAAAAGCAGTAAGGCTTACATGTCTCCATATGGAGGCAGCATTTCACCCTCCATCATAACCATCGAGTTCAGAGTGTACGCCAAGTGGGGCGCCATCGCTGCAGAGTGCACCTCCTGAGAGGTCTTTGGCTCCACATTTGGAATCTCTAGGACCGAAAAGGAGACACGGGAACATGTGGTACCAATGTTGCTGCCAGTGCCTAGGAGGCCAGTTCATTCCAGGGGCAAGGAATTTTCATGTGAATTTCCTAAGAAATCTATTCAAAGCCTTTTTTCATGAGGGCATTTTGAGAGATGTAATCCAAGGAAATTGTTCTATTGTATCGTCCTCTTCAGGACCTCCCGGAGTGGAGCCTCTAATTAACAAAACAATTCTAGAACTGGTTAAAAGCTTTTGCAAACCTCTTCTTCTCTTCCACTGTCATGGGGCGCTCTACTCCCTGCAGGACTGCTGTCTCCTCCTGGTCACTCTGGGAATTAGCTCTTCAGGTCAGCGCCCCCTTCTGTGGTTTGCACACCATTGCGCCCTCTCTCTCGCTCTCTAATCTGCAGCCCCTTTCTTGTCCCAGGGAGGACAGTGTCCTCTGGAACTTAGCACCAGAGCTAGAGCATTCACTGGAAAAAACAGGGGGTGCTCAGCACCCAGGGCTGGCCTGCCCAATGACCTGGCACCACTTCAGCAACACTCTTCAGGGGCAGTAATGGACTGTGACGTGCTGCTCCCCGCCCATCTGATCTGTACAGGGCAGTGCTAGCCAGAGATCAGGGCCAGCCTTGACTATGCCGCCCAGCTCTGCCTCTTCCCCCAAATCCCCCCCGACAAAAGGACAGGTCAGCACTGTGACAAGGCCTGCCCTCTACTCTGGGCTCCAGGTCAGGGACCCTGAGCTCAGCGGTTTGAGCTTTCCTCCCTCAGTCCCCACGTCACCTTCCCTGGACTGCCTCCTACCACACCCGGTTCCTTCTCTGGGTGCACTAGCGCCAAAGCTCTCCCCTCACTTCCCAGGGAGTGACTGCTGCCTGCCTTCCTGCAGCCTTTCCCAGCAGCCTCGTTTTGTTGCCAGCTTCCTGGCTTTATACAGGCCCTGCCTATGTCTGCACAGCTGAACCTGCTTCTAATTAGTTCCCTGCCTCTTCCTCCAGGTGCAGCCTGTGGAGTTAATTGACCTGCCTGGTCACCCTAACCTCTTTCAGTCCTGTGTGGGGTGGTTGCCCCATCACACCCATTCACAGCAAAATGGACAGAGAAGAGATACTATGTCCCTTCAAAGGGCTTCAAACACCTCTACTCTCATCTGCCCCTGGGTTCTTTGGTGGTGACAGCAGCTAATGTGAGGGAGAAGCAGGGGCACCTAGTGGCAACACCGAAGAGTAAGGAATCAAAAAGGCTGGACTTGTTTGGCTGTACATTTTATTTGACAGGAGGCCTACAGCTAAAATCTGCTAAAAAGCAAGCCCCCCTAAATCACTACAACCTCATCCTATGGCAGAACATCATGAAGTTTAAGAACAGGCTACTGGAGGACTGCAGGCAGGAGTTTACTCTCATGGCAGAGGAGGGTAAGCTGGTACAAGGACAGCTCTTCAGTTTAGATGTGGCTGTCACGCGGGCTGCATTAGGAGGGGGGAGGCATTGGTGTTGTTTGACCTTAATATGTCAAAATCATAATAATTCATGTAAGACATGCCATGTCAGGTACTGTTAGAAAGGTTATGATATGCTGAATAAGATGATAATATTTGTGTTCATGTGTAATATGTGTAAGGAAAGTTATGGAGATCTTTGATATCCCTGTATTTCAAACTGTGCTGTGGAAGACACACCCCAGACAGAGAGGCGGCAGGACAATAGCTTGCTTAATAGCCCATTCAAGGCCTTATCAGAAGCCAGAGGCCCGGGAAGAAACTAAAGGCATACCTGAAGGGTTACCAGGATTGGCCCATGTGACTATGGACTTCATTTTGGTTCCAGTAAAGTTCCACAAGCCACATGGCCAGTGACAGAGGGTATATAAGATCAAACCACAGAAACCATTTTGTCTTTGATCCTGTCCAGCTGCGGACACACCTCTGGATTAACACACTTTGCAACTGAACTGAAGGACTTAGACCCATCCAGGTACTGGATGTACACCAGAGGAACTATACAAGCCTGCAACTCCACAATTGTTCTAGAAACCTGATGTATATGGACTTTTAAATCATCTGTATGTGTCTGATTGCTTTAAGCCTTTAACACTTCTCTTATTGTTTGTTTTCTTTTATTAATAAACCTTTAGTTTTAGTTACTAAAGGATTGGCTGGCAGCGTGGTATTTTGGGTAAGATCCAAACTTATAGTGAACTGGTACTGTGGCTGATCCTTTGGGATCAGAGGGAATCTTTTAGTAAAGAGCATAGAGTTAAAGCAACTGGTCTCTTTGCTGGACCTAGTGTCAGTTTGGGAGCCAGAGACTGAAATGCAGTAAAGGGGGCTGTGTATATTTGCACAGTGGCTTCTTGATAACCAGTGTGGGGGAATCAGAAGCACTGTTTGTGGCTGGTTGGGAAGTCTGACTGTGGTGTCACCCACCAGTGGTGGGAGAATTTGCTCTCCTTTTGCAGCCTGCCCTGACCCTGGCATTATCAGTGGGCTACCCTGGGCACGGACGGGTTACAGTGGCAAACTCAGCAGCTCATTCCATGACATCTGCCATATCTAGTAGGAGGTGTTTGTGGCCACAGTCTTCTGGTCTTCCTCTCAAAGGAGGATCCATCCAGGATTTACCATCTGAGGACCCTGTTGTGTATTGTGAGTCTTGCCTAATTGCCTAGGTTGCTGTAGCAACAGAGCTTAGCTTGTTGACATGGCAATAGAGTTAGACTATTAAGTGATAGCTCAGCCAGTCCTTGCTGGGTTTAGTGTAGTTCAGTAAAAACTTTTCATGGGTTTGCATCTCTCTCTGTGTTTCATGCTGATTCCTCTCTGAATACAAGTCTTTCCAAGGATTTAACATAACTTTTTTTTGGAAAAGATGGATGTTAGGCTGCATAACTTAAAAAATTCAAGGGCAAACTTGAAGTCACTTGGAATCTAGATACCGGTGACAAAGAGGAATCAAATTCTATCCCAGCAGACTCACAGGTATTTGCTTTGTAGCTTGGCTCAAGGACCTTCCAAGAAAAAGGAGCAAGTGTTAGAAGAGGTGACAACCGCCCCCCTCATCATCTGTAGCAGTGAGTTCTTCTTGACTATGGCCTCGTCTAAAGATACATTTTGATGGGCTTGTCGAGGGCAGCATACCAGTATATGCTGACCAGTCTCTTCCTACCCATATCTTTGCCAACCATCTATCCCACTTCCTCCATGCTTGGACTCACATCACATTAAATCAGTGGGTCTAAAGCATGGTGGAGTTGGGATATTCTCTTCAGTTTGTTTTGTGGCAAACTGCCAGCCTCCCACTGGTGGGTCTCACGCTTTACCTCTGCTTGTGGGCTAAGGCGCCCCCAGCTACCTCATCTCCCCTGACTTTTGAGGAGCTCTGGCTCCTGGCCTGGGAGGGAAACTTCTCCTCCAGCTGCTCCACACCTTCTGTCAGCTTCCCCTGCACTTATTCCCTCCCCCTCCTTTAGGGAAGGCAGGGTTTAAATACCTCTGGCCCTGCCCTTCACTGGGTCCAGGTGTCTCTAATTGCCCTGCTGTGCTTTTCCACTGCCTGCAAGGCAGAGGGTTTTTGGAGCCCTCTGGTCTGGCTCTGGCCCTTCTTTCTTTCTTTTCTTCTTTCTCTTTTTGCAGCTGCTTCTTTTGGGGGACCCTGCTGCTGCTGCTGCTGCTGCTGCCGCTTCAGGGCTCTACTGGGGAGCCTCCCTCCCAGCTGGGAGGGAGGGGTGAGTGTGTGGTCCTTCCATCTCCTCCACCACCACCGCCCCAGCTGCTATCTCCACCCTCCCCCTGCTGCTGCTTCCAGGGCCAGCACCAGCTGCCGAAAGGCCCCTTCCCTTTCCCTTGGCTGGCTGCCTCTTCCCCCTTCTGCTGCCGTGAGCCCCCCTCTCCCCTGTTGCTACTGCCCCTTGCTCTGGCCCCTGTGTTTGGGGGCACACCTCTACCCCTTCTCTTCCCCTGCCCCTCCCCTGCTGCTGCCCCCTGCCCAGGCCCCCATATTTGGGAGACCCTGACCCTCCCCTCCTCCTCCCCCACTACTGTAGCTCCCCCCCGCTTTGGCCCGTGTGCTCCAGCAGCACCAATGGTCCTCCCCCCCCCCTTAATTGACACCCTGGTTTCGTTACCCCCCCTTCACACACTGCACCCCCCCTCCCAAGTTCATATAACCCAGCCCCCCCCCAGTGCAGCCAGAGGAGCCGCCGACATTCCATGTTGGGCTGGTGAGTGCATCGCCCCTGCGTGGCTTGACCCCCTGTCTTTTCCCCTCTGCTGGTGCCCTCCTCCCCTGTTTCCAGCCTAGCGGGGAGGAGCGGTCACTCCCCCCCCCTTACCACTCCCCTCCCCCCTTCCTCTCCCTCCCTTTCCTTTACCCCCCCCATCGAACCATTCACACCCCTTCCCAGGATGGCGGGTGTGCCTGGGACCGGGACCCCTTCCATAGATGCTCCCGCCCCCGCCCCCCAATCCCAAGTCCCCGTCCCTGCCTGCAACAACTGGCCCTGCTGCCCCCACTGAGCCGCCAGGAGTCATTCCCCAGGTGCTGACGGAGGACGACTGGTGGGGACGCCAGGGACCCTGCTGCTGCCATGGCTCCCGCCCCCCTAATCTGGGGGGTGCGCCCTTGGTCGGGAGAAAAAACCAGGGGGGTAAAAAGAAAGGCAAAGGCCCTGCCCGGAAGGCGACGCCTCCTGTGGCTGGGGCCCCTCCTCCTCTCCCTCTATCCTCTCCCGCTGTCCCTTCCACCAGCTCTGGGGGCGGTGGCGCCCCCAGAGCGTACGCCCAGGTGGCCGCGGGCCCCCCCGCCTGCTGATGCCAAGACATCTGCCCTGACCGCCGCCTCCAGCACCATCCCAAGTGGCTGGGGCCCCTTCCCCACCCTTACCAGTGCTTCCTGGTGCCTGCCTCGCCCAACATGGAAACCTACGTGCGGGCGATGGCGTGGGTGGTGGGGCCCATGGCCGTGGTGGCGGCCTCCCTCATGTACGGCAAGGTGCTCTTCTTCCTGGGGTCGGAGGCCGCCGCCCAGGAGGCGGTGGAGACGGGCCTGGTGGTGGGGGGCATCCATGTCCCCGTGGAGCCCCTGGAGGACCTGGGCGTACGGGTGGTCTTTTCCTCCGTTCCGCCCTTCCTCCCCAATGCCGCCCTTCTGCCTCTCCTTGCCTCCCTGGGGAAGCCCCTCTCCACCATCAGCCCGCTTCCCCTCGGCTGCAAGGACCCCGCCCACCGCCACGGCCTCTCGTTCCGCCGGCAGGTACAGCTGCAGCTGCTGCCGGCGGTGGCGGGGAGGCGCTCGAGGGGTCGTTCCTGGTGCCCCATCAAGGGGCCCAGTACCGGGTCCATTACACCACGGGGGAGGCCCGGTGCTACCTCTGCTGGGCGACGGGGCATGTTCGGAGGGACTGCCCCCTGGCCCGGCAAGGAGGGAGGCCCAGGACCCCCGGGACCCAGGAGGGCGCCAGCCAGACCATCAGCGGCGCCCCCAGCAGCCGACCGGTCCCTGTGGCCACCCCCTCTCCATCAGCAGTTGTCACCTGTGCTCGGGCCCCGGGGGCGCCCCCCCCAGCTCGCCCGGGTGAGCTGACGGGCCCCGCTGACGCCCGGAGCAGTCCAGCAGGGCCTGCGGAGGGGAGGGAGCCAGGGCCGGCACTGTCGGGCATCGCAGGGGGCATGCCCCAGGGGGAGGCCTCTCCTTCCCCTGCTACCCCACCTCCGCTTTCCCACACCCTGACTCCTGTCCTCTTGCCCCCTGCCCTTGCCCCCGCTACCCGACCCTCCACCTCAGAGGGCTGGGTGCTTGTGCAGGGTAGGCGCGGCGTGCAGGGTAGGCGCGGCATGCGCCAGGCCGGAGCCCAGCCCCCCCTCCTGCCCATGGCCGAGGGGAGAGAGAGCCCCCACAGGGCCAAGCGGAGGGGGGCTCCTGGGGCCAGGCCTGCCGCCGCGACCCCTGCTGGAGCCCAGCGGGGGGCACCGACCGAGGAAGCCGTGGCGGCGGACATGGGCAACACCATCACCCTCCTGGAATCCCTTCTGGAGGAGTGCTCGTCCGGAGCCCCCCCCAGCCCCAACGCCACCCAAGCCCCCCGCTGGTGCTGGAGAGGACCTCGGGGTGGCAGGGGGGGCTTTCTTCTCCTCCTTAACGGAGGAGATTGACTCCCTGGGGTTGATTCCGGCCTGCCCGGGGGAGGACGACCCCACCCCCTGTATGGAGGGCCTAGAGCAGGGCACCCTCGAACCGCCTCTTCCCTTTCCCTCCCCCCAGTCCTCAGTTGCCCCCCTATCCTCCACCACCGAGGCCCCCCTCAGTCCCTCTACCCTCCACGCTGGAGAGGGGGGACCCACTGCCACAGCCCCCAAGGAGCCGGCAGGGGCCAAAAGGCCCTTGTTGTGGGCCAGCTGGCCTCCCTCCCCCCTGGAGATGCCCGTTTAGCCGCCCCCTCACGGGGCCCCATGCCCACCCCCTCAGCTCCCGGCCCCAGCCAAGAGGCTGCGCACCCCGCCAACCCAGCCGTTCTGGCTGAGGGCCCCACCCCCAAGTCTGACCCTGACTCCCTTCCCGCTCCTTCCCCCGACGCCTCCCCTACCCTACCCCAATTCCTGTCCCCTTCCCCGCTCTCAACCTCTCCCCGGCCCTCACCCCTCCCGTCCCCACACCTTTTTCCCCCCACCCCGCTGCCTGTACATCTGCCGCCCCTGGGGTTGTCACTTTCCCTCTGAAGAGCTCCCAGGAGGCGGCCTTTGTCTTCAGTGGTCCCAGCCCACTCGGGGCTGCTGTCTTCCCTCTGCCGCTGCCATCCCCTCCCCCAGCCCCCGTCCCAATGGGCCAGAGGGCCGCTGCGGGGACCAAGCCAGAGGACGACCCCCCTGAGGCGCTGTGTGAGGAGCTGCGCATCTTTCTCCGGGACACGCGTGGTGCCTGGAACCGGGTGCAGCTCTCTCTGCAGCGCTGGGGGGACTTCCACCACGTTCTCCGGGCCGTGAGGGCTGCTATAAAGGAGGGGAAAGGGACCGGGCGGCAGGGCGCGGCGGCCTACCAACGGGCCCGCAGCTTTCGCGATGCTCTAATGATCTACGGCACTGGCCAGGGGCTTCTGCGAAGCCCGACGAGGACCGCTAGTGCTCCTGCCCACCAGGATCCCCCCCAGCCCTCCTCGTAATGCCTCTTACCATCTGCACGTTGAACACGAGGGGCTGGGGTCTCCGCAGGAACCAGATGCTCTCCTTCCTTCGGGAGGGGGGGTACTCTGTAGCATTCCTGCAGGAGACCCACACGGACCCAGCTGCCGAGGCCAGCTGGTGGCTGGAGTGGGGAGACGGGGTGCACCTTAGTCATCTTTCTGCCCACGTGGGCGGAGTGGCCACCCTGTTCTCCCCTGACCTGCAGCCCAAGGTGCTGGGGATTGCTGAGGTCGTGCTGGGCCACTTGCTGCACCTCCGGGTCCGCGTAGAGGGGCTAGCGTTGAGTCTCGTCAACGTCTATGCCCCGAACGCAGGCCCGGAGCAGGTGCAGTTCTTCCAGCGGGTGGCCACCTTCCTCGGCACACTGGATCCGCAAGAATGCCTGGTCCTGGGCGGGGATTTTAACACCACCCTCGAGGAGCGGGACCGCATGGGGACCGAGCAGTGCCTGGCCACCACAGACGTCCTCAGGGAGATTGTCGACCATCACTCCCTGGTGGACGTCTGGTGCGACCACCACCCGGACGATGTCGTTACCTTTACCTTTGTCCGGATGGGGGAAGATCGGTCGCGCCACTCCCAGTTGGACCGTATCTATATCTCTCGGCACCACCTAGCGTGGGCCCACTCCTCCAGCGTCCGGCCGACCACCTTCTTGGATCACCATATGGTGACCTTGACGGCCTCTCTCACTGCAGTGAGGCTGGGGCCAGCCTACTGGCATTTTAACAACAGCCTGCTGGAGGATGTGGGCTTCGTGGCGTCCTTCCGGGAGTTCTGGCTGGCCTGGCGGGGGCAGAGGGGCGCCTTTCCCTTGACGTGGCGATGGTGGGATGTGGGGAAGGTGCGCGCCCAGCTCTTCTGCCGTGACTACACTCGGGGAGCCAGCCGGTGGCGGGATGTGGGGATAGAGCAGCTGGAGCGGGAGGTTTTGGAGCTGGAGAGGCTACTGGCCACCAGCCCCGAGGATCCGTCCCTCTGCGGAGCGTGCTGGGAGAAGCGGGAGGAGCTTAGAGCCCTCGAAGATCTTCGAGCCCGAGGTGCCTTTGTCCGGTCCCGCATCCATCTCCTTCGGGAGATGGATCGCGGCTCCCGCTTCTTCTATGCCCTGGAGAAAAGGAGGGGGGCCCAAAAGCATGTCATCTGCCTTTTGGCTGCCGACGGCACCCCCCTCACGGACCCGGAGGAGATGCGTGGAAGGGCCAGGGCCTTCTACGCAGACCTTTTCTCCCCGGAGCCGACTGACATCGCCGCCTGTAGGGTGCTCTGGAATGAACTCCCCGCGGTCAGCGCAGGCGACCGGGACCGGCTGGAGAAACCTCTCACTCTGGCCGAGTTCTCGGAAGCCCTCCGCCTCATGCCTACCAATAAATCCCCGGGCATGGACGGGGTGACCACGGAGTTCTACCGCGTGTTTTGGGACGTCCTCGGCGCGGACCTCGTCACCGTCTGGGCCGAGTCCGAGGTTAGCGGAGTGCTCCCCCTGTTGTGCAGGCGAGCAGTGCTCACCCTACTGCCAAAGAAGGGGGACCTCCGCGATCTCCGGAACTGGCGTCCCCTCTCGCTCCTCGGCACAGACTACAAAATAGTGGCTAGGGCCGTCTCGCTGCGGCTGAAGTCCGTGCTGCAGGACGTGGTCCACCCTGACCAGACCTACACCGTCCCAGGCCGCACCATCTTCAATAATCTGTATCTGGTCCGGGACCTCTTGGAACTGGGGCGTAGGGATGGTCTGTCGTTCGCCCTCCTGTCCCTGGACCAGGAGAAGGCGTTCGACCGGATGGACCACGGATATCTCCTGGGCACCCTGCGGGCGTTTGGCTTCGGTCCCCGTTTGGTGGGATTTCTCCAGGTGCTGTACGCCTCCGCAGAGTGCTTGGTCAAGCTCAACTGGACCCTGACCGAACCGGTCAGCTTTGGGCGCGGAGTACACCAAGGCTGTCCACTGTCCGGCCAGCTGTACGCTCTGGCCATTGAGCCCTTTCTCTGTCTCCTCCGCCAGAGGTTGACAGGCTTGGTGCTCCATGAGCCAGAGCTGAAGCTGGTGCTGTCGGCGTACGCCGATGACGTGCTCCTCGTGGTCCAGGACCCGGGCGACCTGGTGCGGCTGGAGGACTGCCTGGCTATTTACTCGGCAGCCTCCTCCACCCAGGTCAACTGGGCCAAGAGCTTTGCCCTGACAGTAGGGGCCGGGTGGCAGGCGAGCTCCCTCCCACCCGCGCTTCAAGCCATCCGGTGGAGCGCGGGTCCGCTGCTCTATCTGGGCGTCCACTTCTCCGCCACCCATCCCTCCCCGGCAGAGAACTGGCAGGATTTGAAGGGCAGGGTGTCTGAGCAGCTGCAGAGATGGACAGGACTGCTCCGGTGCCTCTCCCTCCGGGGGAGGGCACTAGTGATCAATCAGCTGGTCCTGTCCATGCTCTGGCACCAGCTCAACACTCTGGTCCCGACCCCGAGTTTCCTGGTCCACCTCCAGAAGACAATTCTGGAGTTCTTTTGGCCGGGACTGCACTGGGTCTCTGCAGGGATTCTGAGTCTTCCTCTGGAGGAGGGCGGGCAGGGCCTGTGCTGCATCCGCAGCCAGGTCCACACCTTCCGCCTCCAGGCCCTGCAGAGACTCCTCTATGGTGCAGGTAGCCCGGCGTGGAGCCACTTGGCGCGTGTCTTCCTCCGCCACTTCCGAGGGCTCCGATACGACCGGCAGCTCCTTTTTCTCCACCCGAGAGGTCTTCCGCGAGACCTCTCCGAGCTGCCAGTCTTCTACCAGGACCTCCTCCGGACCTGGAGGCTCGTTTCGGCCTCCAGGCCCCTTGCGGTCACCGAGGGGGAGGATCTCCTCACGGAGCCCCTGCTACACAATCCCCAGCTACGTGTGCAGGTGGCGGAGACCCCCTCGGTGCGACGGAGGTTAGTCCTGGCAAGACTCACCAGGGTCGGAGACCTCCTGGACTACGCCCGGGGGACCTGGGTGGACCCCCATGTGCTGGCTCAGCATATGGGGCTCTCCACCCATCGAACCCTCCAACGCATACTCCAGGAGGTGAGGGCAGCCTTGCCCCCTACTGCTTTGATGTACCTCGAGTGGGTCTTGCAGGAGGGTACTCCCCGCCCCCCCTCAGCCCTGGCCCTCCGGTGCTCACCATCGGGCCTCAGCCCCGCGAACCCCCTTGGCCCCCCTATCCTCACGCCCCAAGCTGGCTGCTCGATCTGCAGCCGGCCCTCTTCCAGACCGCGCCTAGGAAACATCTGTACGCGCTCGTGCTCCACACCCTTCACTTCCTCACCCTCGCGTCCCGCCCAGACACCAAGTGGCGGGACCTCTTAACACCCTTGGAGGGCGAGGACCCCCGATGGGCCAGTCTGTATTCCACCTTGACCCCACGGCCCGCCAGGGACATCAGTTGGCGGCTCCTTCACGGAGCTGTGAGCACGGGCGTGTACTTGGCGCGGTTCACCTCCCACTCTGACACCTGCCCCTTCTGCGGCGTGAGGGAGACCCTGGCACACATGTACCTGGAGTGCGCGAGATTGCAGCCCCTCTTCTGGCTCCTCCAGAACCTCTTGTTGAGGTTCTGGCTGCACTTCTCCCCACACCTGTTCATCTACTCACACCCCATCTGTGGCCCCATGAAGTCGCGGGACCTCCTCGTCAACCTCCTCCTAGCCCTGGCCAAATTAGCCATCTACAAGTCCAGGGAGAGGAGGTTGGCAGGGGAGGCTCCCTGCGACTGTGGGGCCTATTTTCGCCCCCTTGTCAACTCACGTCTCCGGGCAGAGTTCCTCTGGGCAGCGTCTGCTGGCTCCCTGGACACCTTCGAGGAGCAGTGGGCGCTGTCCAGGGTTCTCTGCTCGGTGTCCCCTTCTGGTCTCCTACATTTGACCCTGTGACCTTCACGCCCTTTCCGGTTTTTTTCATTTGTTGTTCCCCGTAATTTGTTGGACCCGGGACCAGTGGTTCCTCCCCTAGGCTGGGAGAGGAACCTTTAGCAGTATCCCGGTTTCAAATAGAAGGCAGAGGCTTTTTAACCATTTCAGGCCCTCATACTAGCCCCGGCACACCCTTTTAAAGCCGTCTGGCCTGACTTTATCATAGTTTCTACTCTCCCCTTTCCACCTTCTTTCCCATCCCTCTTCAGGGACCACTCTCAGAAGACCATTCTTCAAAGGGAAATCCAATCTCTCCTTCTAGTGGGGGCAATAGAGGAAGTTCCTCTGTTCATCACAACTGAGACTTACCCTGATCACGACTGTCTCATCCCTGGTTTTGGGGGCATACATCGGAACCCTACAGACTCAAAGGTTGTGGTCATCGCAGGATCTGAGGACTCTCATAAACATCAGTGAACTACGTGCCATCCATCTGGCTTGTTCAGCCTGCTGCCCACATATTCTGGGGAAAAAAATCTGTTGGTGTTAATGGACTGTACAGCAATGATGATTTATGTAAACAGAGAGGGAGGGGCACGTTCGTCCCAACTGTACCAGAAGGCAGTTCTTCTCTGGAATTCCAACTCCATTAACATCCAAGTAGTACACCTTCTGGGAGAGCAGAACATATTGGCAGATCATCAAAGCAGGTCTTTCTCCATTCACCACGAATGGTCACCACATCCACACATGGCCAGGTCCATCTTCCAGCTGCAAGGAGCTCTCCAAGTGGACCTATTTGAAACAGAGACCAAAAGAAAATGCCATAAGTTCTGCTCACAAGGAAGTGAGCTGACGAGGAAGCAGGACAAACTCCCTGCTGTATACCTTTCCTCCAATGACGTTACTACCCAGAGTTCTACTCAAAACCAAGAAGGATCATGCTTGCTTCATACTAATGGCACCAGCACGGCATCGCAGCATTGGTTCTTGATGCTGGTAGCATTGTTGATGAGGCCTCCTCTACCTCCCCATCAAGACCATGATACTGACAGTCCCCAGGCCAATGGGGAGAGCTAATGCTCCAGGTCATCCCAATTGACAGGGCAGGCAGGACAGTGAAGGAGTCAGGAGCCCTGGGTCCCATCCTCCATGTAATCTGGAGCTGCCTGAACTAAAGCGGGGCTGAACTAAGGAGAAAGCAGAAGTCTCAGCTGGGCAGGAGGCAGAGAAGCAGAAGCCAGAACCCGAGGGGCCAGAGAGCTGAGCTGGAGGCAGAACAGCAGCAGGAGGGTTGAGGCAGAGGAGCTGGGGCTAGGGCTGGAGCAGTCCAGAGCTGAGTGCGGTGAGCAGCTCAGGAGGGCAAGAAAGGACCCTGGGCAGCAAGGCCCCAGCGCAGGGAGATGCCACCAGACAAGAGGGTTTGAAGACAAGACTTGGAGGGGGATTATAACCCTAATGGGAGGGCTGATGCGGTGAAGAAGGGTCCCCCCACCCAGAGCCTGAGGGTGTGTGGCCACTGCCATAGCAACTGTCTGACTCACAGCCCAGGCAGGGCATGGGAAGGAGGCCACGGACATACGATGAACAGACTATGAACTTTTCTTACGTTCCAGAAATGGCTGTTTGTAACCCCACAGGGCAAGGTTACTTGTTTTCCTTTAACCTTTCCCATTTTTTTCTTATTTTTATTAGTGGCTGTTTAATAAATTGCATTTGCTTAGAACTGTATGTAATGATCAGTGAGCCAGGGATGCGTTTGATGTGAAGAGAGTGCCCAGAGTGGGGACACCCTAGCCCCTGTCCTAAGTGAGCACGACAAGGCTGGAGGTCGAACCAGGAATCCTGAGTCTAGCCTTGTTGAGATTCGGAGGACTTTGCCTCATGAGAGCGTGGAAGTGGTTTCCTCGAAGTCAGGAAAGTATCTGGGTAAAGGGAATTGGAGCAAGGACTCAGATCCTTCCGCTAGCTGAGTCCACCGGTATAGTGTATGAGCCAGGAAAGTTTGCCACAGAAATAGCAGGACCATCCCCCACTTACACATGATTGTTTCATGGCTAACACCATTAGAAATGACTTGTTCCAAAAAGAGTCAGGAGGTGCTTCTGAACAGCAGAAAGCCTTCTTCTAGGAGGACTTTCCTGGTCAAATGGAAATACTTTTCTATCTGGTCATAGCAGAGAGGTCTCTCTTCAAGTCAGACTTCCATTAGCCCTGTTTTGGATTATCTGTTGCGCCTAAAATATCAGGGTCTGACATTTAGTTCCATTAAAGTACATTTGGCAGCTATTTTAGCATTTCACCCTCCACTGAGTAATAGATTGTTGTTTTTTTTTCGAACCCCTTCATGATCAGATTTCTAAAAGGGTTGCACAGATTATACTCTTCAGTTCAACAACCAGTTCTGCCAGGGGATCTCAACCTTGTGCTAACAAAGTGAATGGGGCCTCCCTTTGAACCTCTCAGCTCTTGCTTTCTACCTCACCTCTCTATGAAAGTGGTGTTTCTGGCGTCTTATGGATGTGAGGAGAGCGTTGCCCTTCTATTTGTTCTTCACCAGATGATTTTGATCCTCAGCACAGTTACTTGTTGCAGCTGTAGACAGGGCAAAGGGCATACTGGTTTCTACTCAGAGGATTTCCTCTTGCATTTGGTTACGCTAGCGAATGTCAAGCTACCCTCAAGAGTATTGACTCATTCAACTAGAGTGCAAGTGGCATCCGCAGGTTTCTAGAGCAAGTTCCTATTCAAGATATTTTTAAGCTAACAAACTGGTCAACAGTTCACTCTTCTGATGCTCGTTCAAGAAGACTGCAAGCCCACCTCCACTTTAATCTGTTTGTGGGTCACCTACAGCAGAATAAACGTGCAGTCACTGGAAGAAAAAAAAATGGTTACCTATCTTTCTGTAACTGTTGCATGTGTCCATTCCACAACCTGCCCTTTTTCCGCTCTCTATCAGACTCTATCTGATAAGAAGGATGGTCAGGGACTTTCTTATATTGGCATTCAGTGGCATGGGGCAAAGAAGGTGCTCAAACAACCCCAGTGGGTACCTCTGAGGGAAGAAGTTCTCCGATAACGGTGCGCAAGTCACGCACACCCCTACAGTGGAATGGACATGTGCAGCACATCCTACAGCACAATAATTACAGAAAGCTAGGTAACTGGTTTTTGTGTACAAGAGCTTCCATGACTCTGTATAGCATTACTGTGAAGACTGGTACTTGAGAGACGCAAGAGAATAGCAGCAGTGAGTGGAAAAATATTCCTGTTCGGGGCCAAACTACACTTCAGTAGTGGCAGAGATAGGACATATTTTTCTAGAGTAGTTTGGTAAGGGAGGCAGTAAACCAGGATTAAAAAGTTTTGGACCATGTCAGTAGGTGGCTGCCTCCACTCACTCCTCCATGGCCAGGAGTTGTTCTCCAGCAGCCTGCCTCAGTTTCCCCCTTCAGGGAACTTCTTGAATAACTCCAGACAGGCTTTTTTGTTCAACAAGGCCCCTTCTTCTAGGGTTTAATTTATCAATATAAGACAAAACAAAACTCAGCCCTGGGACTTCTCTTCTCTCCCCAAGGTCTGCTCTTGGAGTCAGGCCACTCTCAGCCCGACCTGGCTGGAGTCTTTTCTTACTCTTGTGGAATCTGCTCTGCCTGCCGATCAGACTTCTTCAGCCCTCTGGCTCTAGCTTCTAGGTCCAAACCCATCCCTTAATCAAGGGTCTCCTGCAACATCCTGTTGCTCACTGCAGTTCTTCCACTATCTCTACTGCAGCTTCCTCTCTACTTTTTTCTTACTAAGCCTGAACATCCCCTTCACCATAACCTCCTTCTACACCAGCTTCCTGCATGAGGGAATCATCTCATTCTTGCTCAGGTGTGCCTATTAAATAACTAGGGTCGGCTGGCCCCAAGTCTCTCTAGCTGTTAAAGGGACAAGCTACCCTGTTGTAGACCAGAAATCTAAAGAGCACCGTACTCTCAGAAGCAGCAGTTCTAGCATTATCTAGAATGATCAGATTTCCTGATAATTGAATGGTTTCATGGGCATCCTCATGTTGAGCACATTGAGGAAATCCAATCTTGAGTGGACAAATGCATGAATAACTGACAATAAGTGTCTGCATAATCGTTATAATCAAGCCAAGCACAGCTGGAGACAAATCTCTCTTGACCATAAGAAATATCAGGAGCAATCAGCCTGGAAGCTTTTCGGAAGCTTCACCTAGTGCAGATTACAGCAGAGTCACAATAGGGCATACATGGTGCATAGACCTTGTCCTGGACCCTGGAAATTGGGTGAATTTCACTCTAAGTACACGGCCGTTCTCACATTGAAGCCAGTGGGAGTTTGATCATTAAATGCAACACAACAAGCCCAGTCATAACAACTGCAGTTATATAGGGATGTGAAGCAATTTGTTCATAAAAAGGCCTAATGAAGAAACAGTACAAGAAAAATTGTTGCTACCATAAAATTAAAGATGTTTACCATTGCCTCTGTCTGCTGACACTCATACTCCAGTATTTTTGTTTCAGATGACTAACAGATATCTAATTACGGGTAAATCATCAACAGCACTGTTGACAAAACATTCTCAGACCCTCAGAACTGCACATATATAAAGGCAAGGTTGCATTAATTATGGAACTAGTTCTGTCTTGTTGTGTACTGGATTCAGTTTTAGCAAGATACACAAAGTCTCATTGTGCAAGATTGGCCCGTTGTGCAATTTTCCTGATACCCCTTATTGCTTTATACATCCGTACAGTCAGGATGGCTTATTATGTTGGTATTTTCAAAAATAATTTTTCATTACATTGACACAGATCAATGTAGCCCTGACCAGATAACTCCCCTTTTTGAAGATTGCATAAACTAATTTATGCTAGGGTGATATTTAGCATACAAGATTTCAGTCCTAATGAAATGTTTTTTAAAAATTACTATTTGATTTAATTTTTTCTAATTGACTCTAAATTAGACATGATCAGTGTTTTAGACATATAAGTATAGATCCTGTAATGTGTATGTATATATATATATATATCACACATACAATGATTAATTTATATTTGGAAAAGAGATTTAAAAAGCATGAAGAAAGTGAGCTTTTTTTGCACTAAAATGTCTGTCTGGAGGGAAACAGGCAGAGTGTGTGAAAATACATTGTGAAAAAAAATTGTGACAGTTTTTAATTCCGTACTGTTTGGAAAGGAATACAAATGTGCAAACAATCAGTCAAATGCTTTCAAAAAGCTGGGATTGCAATTGCAAAACTATCTTCAAACAAAACATATTAATACTATATATTTACTGAAAGTAGAACACAGTTTACAAAAACGGGGAAAAGATAAGTCCATATGTGTCATCAGATCAAATGCATTATAGGTTTAGACTGACATAATTCAAAGACTTCAGGGTTACATTCCTTGCTTCCAGCTGCACAATAAACAAACTCCATTTTAAAATAATAAGGCCCAATTTGCCTCTTAAGTGTCAAGTAA
Organism: Mesoclemmys tuberculata; assembly: GCA_007922155.1. Lineage (NCBI taxonomy): Eukaryota > Metazoa > Chordata > Testudines > Chelidae > Mesoclemmys > Mesoclemmys tuberculata. Next base: position 42,714,987 of record ML675603.1, read on the forward strand.
TAAATTCTACTCATATATTCTGCCATCCACATGGCTATTGTCTGAGAAGTATCACTTACCTACTCTTAAACTGCATGTGTTAACAATGAAAAATATAGATTTAGAGTGAGCTTGAAGGTCTGGAAATTTCCTATCCACAGAAAGAGAAATAAAAGAAGGCCTGTTGCTGTCAATTCTGTACATATTTTTGACAACATGATCTTCTAATGTTCAAAAGAAAGAGACACAGAACTCTTAGATTTGCCTGTACTGTAGACAGATGGGTAGACACACCAGCCAAGGAAGGTGAAACAAAGCCCAGGTAAAAGAGCAAAGGAGCTGAGAACACTTGGCAACAACTACCAAAAGCTCTTTCCAATTTTCAGCTAGCTAGGAGAGGAGACAGCCTTTTTTTGAGGTAACTGCCACTGTAGCAGCTTTCCTTTCGCTATTTATAGCTCCACTCCAAACCAGTTGTGTGACAGTCTGGGAACCAGGGTTCTACTTGTAACCCCTTACATGCTGGAACTATCTTGGGTGGCCACTCACACCTTCTTGGAATGCAGGACATGCTGGTACTTCTGGGAATGGCATGGGTCTGCCCCTACCCAGGGGACTCTACCCCACTGCGTGGCTTCGCACGCATGGTGTGCATGAGGTCACCCCACATGGGGGATGGAGCTATCTTTGAGAGCACACCAAACTGCCCTTACCAGTGAGACCCTGCATGTACAGTGCAGCATGTTCTTTAAAATGGTGTCCCCTGTCTGATAGCGAACAAAACCACATCCAGTTTTGTCCCAGTACCAGACAGGGAACAAACCACCTCAAAAGAGGATTGTCCGGTTCAAAAGTAGATGATTGGTCTTCCTAGACCTACTAGGCCTAGTGCCTACGAGGCCTACCTGCTGAAGCACCTAGTGTATACCTCTGAGATACAGTACATTGAGCACACCACTGACACCCTAGGGTGTTGAGGTACAAAGTCATCTCAGTAATTACATAGATCTTGCGCCAAATATCTAAAGGCCTTAGAATAGAGAAGGTTCACAGGAAACACATACATTATACTGGAAAGGCACCAATTCACTCTCGCTGAGTAATATTTTGATTTGATTTAGTAACCTGTGAAGTGATGAACTTTAAGGGAGCTATAAAGAGTGTGTTTAGCAGTACTCGCGGTAGCTGACCTTTAGGTGCTGAAAAGATCATGAAGTAGTCAAGACAGAAAAATTATAACCTCTTTTTCTTATTCTCTTTAATGGCCTGCGGTTGAAAGCTTGGATCTATTGAGCTCCAGTTAAAAGGTAAGGCATCCAGATAAAGTAAGTTTATCACCTGCAAGTTAAAACTTTTCAAATGTGTTGTTTATCAACTTTAAAGGGTAAACCCTTTTACTCAAGGGAAGCCTGACTCATCACCCTTATCTGAACCTGAATTCCACCTCCTCTCCCCGCCCCCAGGCATCCCTTTCCACCCATTGCCTACCCCTTCCATTAACTTTCACTGTTTTATTTAAGGCTCTTTGGTAAAGAGGTTGAAATATAGTTGAAGCCTCCAGTTTTCAAAGGCACATACAGGAGTCAGGGGATCAACTTGCAATAATTTGCAGTAGGAATATATGGCTGTCACCCATTCATGCCTTTGAATATTTCCCCAATATCCAGTACACTGAGGAGGTATGCCCTGGCAGAACAATATATGCTTCTTCCTACAGCATCATCTGATTTGTACTTGTATTAGGTGGCTTGCAAGACATTGTTAGTTTTCCATCATGCACAGTTCCGGGCATTACATCCATATATAGTAGTTAACATTTTGAACCCGTCAGCTTTGCCAATGTCCTTTTAAATGTCTTTAAAACCTCATCACACTAGTCGCCACAGACGTCAGCATGTTGATTACCACAGTGTTCAGGAATTGACATTAGAACACTGTCACTCATCAGCTTGACCAAGGATCAAAAATGTCAAAGCATGCCATTGAATATATCCCTTCAACTTTGTTCACAGCCTGCTCCTATTCATGCTATAGCCTGGAAAACAATACAGAGCAGCAAGGGCACAGCCAGGAAAAACATTCTTTTCCATGATTTAAATAGTACTTTAGAAAATCCCTATCAATCATGGTAGTTAAGTTATAATTTTCCACAGCAGTTGAAACTTGTATAATTCTGTTCTGTTTCATTCAGGTTCTTATACCACCGTCTTCACCACATAACATACATAAGTGCTTTCCAAGAGTCTTCTTTTCTCCTTTTTCTCCCCCAGTGGAAAAATTCTGAGTTTATTTATCTATTATATGTCTGCTGTAGGGTGTATTATTGAAAGCATGGTAAAAAAGTTGCATCTTGCACTCTGAAGCAAAGGGTATGAGGTATGCCCACATATATTGTATTGCTGTAGTCTAGATGAGAGATGGAGACAATGTGAAAAACTGAGCTCACTAGGATGGGACAGAATCTTCTTGCCAAATGGAGATGGTAGAAAGTGTTACTTGTGGATATTATGCTATGTGAGAGCTTAGCATTAGCAAGGAATCTTGGAGCATTTCTAAACTGAGAACGGACTTTGAATCGAGGGAGTTTTATGCTGAGTATTATTTACAAATGGAGGACAGTGTACATAGCTTGGCATGTGGGTTGGGGCTGAGACCAGATCTAAAACCCATGGAAGTCAGCTGAAAGTCTCCCATAGACTTTAACAGGCTTTGAATGAGGACCTGAGTCAAAATGGCAAGGGTGGCAGCCATAAAATACAGAAACAGAAAACCCAACCCACTTTTGCTTCATTTGTTATATTTTTCCAGATCGCAAATAAAGTTAAAGTTTAATGATATTCATAAAAATATTTTGTTGTTTGGTTTGCCACTTGCTCAGCTCCTTTAAATACAGATTAATTCACTGAAGTTACAAACAGAGTATTTGCTTATCATTTGGCAACTTAGAAGGTCAAAAGCCTTTAGTTAAAATGGTAATGCACCATATCACAGTACCCACCGTATTAGTTTTTACAGTGTGAAATATTATCACTGTTATATTCTAAGAGGTATTTCCTTTTCTAATTCACACGTTATCTTGCCAGCTTTTTGATAGCATCATGTTTATTCTGTTACAGTCTCCCAAATATTGGCTGCTTTTTTACAAGGGTGGTCACCTTTCTTTTGAGAGTGCAGTTTTTGCACCTAAAATTTGTAAATCTGCATGTGCAAATCTACATAACTGCAATTCTAGCTACCTAACTGACTGGGACAACAGGCCTTAATATGGCTGCAAATATAGCTTTATATATTGCCTTTAAATATTTTAGCCACTTCTCAGATTTACAACTTTTCTTACAAGTTTCACAAAATAAAATACAAATTTTAATAGCCAAATTGTGACTATTGTGACTATTGTGACTGATGTCATAATTTATTAATACTTTATATTGATCTGGCTATTGGGAAATTTACTGTCTGAATATTTGGTTTAGTTTAAGTGGCTGTAAGGGGAAAAAAAGCTGGAAGGGAACGAATAATCTAAAATAAGCCACCCCTCACAAAACACTTGAGTGTTGTTAGAAGACAATGTCAGGACCAAAAAAAGACCTGGGAACCAGAGATCAAAGGGACTATAGCAGTTTAAAAAAGGACTCCCTGTGAAGAGAGAGGGGTAGTTGTGGGGGAGCTGTTCAGGGAAACCAGACTGACACAGATATTTACTGAGGGAGTATGAAGAAGATAGACCTGCCTAAACCACCATCACAGTATGGTAGGGCTTTAGGTAAGATAGACAGCCATGTAGAATGTTTGTTGTTTTAAAACAGTTTTCTCTGAATACTTCATTCCTACTGGTAAAACAATACTTTGGTTTAAGAAGGCTGTCTGGTTACCATATTTACCACTGGTCACAGAGTCCTAAAGGAAAGAACCACAGGTGTCCAAACCTAATAGGACTTACTCAACAAGCCCAAATGATACAAAGGGTACTGTAGACCAGAGCCTAGTGTACGGGTGGGGAAGCTGTTGAATTCCACCCCAGGAGAAGTAAAGGAATGAGGCCTGGTACCTGAGGGAGTGTACTCAGAGAGACCAGGAATGAGACAGAGTTGCATCACACAAGCCAGCACATAATTTGGTGTGGTTAACTGTCTCTGCTCTAGAAGCCCAGTAATGAAATAGCAAGAAAGTACTAAAGGCTAGGATGTAGGTAACCTGATGGAGCTGTGTATGGAAGTCTACTGAGTGCTCACTAAGACTTTCAGCCTGATACAACTGAAATGAGTCTCTGGATGTTTTCTGAATTGATCGTCTGATGACCAGCTGGCATAACCATCCTGTTATGTAAATGTCATATTGGGTACTCTGGACAATTCTCTGGAAGCATGAATTTCCTCAGCAAAGCCATATAATGACAGTGGGATTTAGCAAATTTTGTTATCTTGATGTCTTTGTTCATTTTCTCATGGAAATGCATGGAATTTGATTAATTTGCAGTCTCTGAGTCTTGACTACGTCTCCTTAACCTGGCACTGAAGGGCTGGGAAGGTACATCAAGAAAACATAGAAATACATTGTGCATTGTCTAGTAGTTGAAATGGAGAAATATGACAAAGCAAAATATCCATAATTAGCACAGGATTTATGGATTTCAAACTACATTATCACTGTAGCCCTGTTCAAAAAACAGATTAGAGATCTTTGATAGTATGAAATGTTTTTTGCCTCTTCTCTCTCACAACACAAAAATGTCTAAGATTTTGCATAAGTTAAGAAAAAATGGGCAAAGATACAGTACGAATAATTTTAGCCCTAAACTTGAAAATTCTGGAAAGTTTTAAGGATGTGAAAACAGTTAGAAGGGAAAGTGGTTTGTAACCTTAACTATTACAGGCGTGACCACTATGACCAGTGTACTTGTAGCCAAAAAACGTCTTGCTGGCTAGTCTAAATATATGTTTATATCAGAAAGTGGACTATTCTTGGTTTTGTGTTTAGTCAATATAGTAGTGGTGATGAGTCATGCCTATTTGAATCCTAGAAAGTGGTGGATAGCGCCTACAAGAACCAAAGGCCTGCCCCATCATGTGAGGGAGGGGCCAGAGGACCTAAGAGACTATTTAGGATGGGGGACAACAAATGACAAAACAGGAATGGGAGTGGAAAGGGGGGGTAGAGTGACAGAGAGCAAGGGTAAAAAATCAGGATGGGGGGTTGGGGATAATGGTCTTCTATATAAGTCAAAGCCTTGAATAACGAGACTGTCCCTATGAAATCAGGACATGTGGTCACCCCAGGGGGCAGGTCAGAGGTTCTAAACAAGGATAGCGGGGGGACACCAAGTAGAAAACACTGAACACTGCTCACAGCTCTGCAGAGAAGTCAATGGATGCCACCAAGAGGAACTTTGCCTGGTTGTGTGAGATAACCAGGGAATGGAAGGAGGCCCCTTAGTTGCAGAGAACCTCCATCTTGAGTGGCCTGTTCCTGGACTAGTGACTGGCCATCTTGGGTTACAGCAGGAGGTTGGCAAGGAGGCCCCACACCTTTGCGGTGCCACTGACAGGAAGCATGTTGGTGAAAAGATGCGAGAAAAGTGCAGCCAGAATCTCTGCTGGAGGCTCTTGAGGAGCTGAAAGATAGGCTGCAATCTGGTGCGCTCCACATAGATGTGTGCCAGGATCTCTTTCTTGCAGGCATTGGGGGCATCTGTGAACCGTGCCAACCATGTGCCTGTGTTCGTGGCTCTGTGAAAGAGTTGCCAGTTAATATTCTTCGCAGGCTGTGCAACCAGCATGGATTAAAAGACAGATCTATTGGGTGTCCTTACTCTCCTTGGGTAGTGGGTGAAAAGTCATGAGAGATAGCTTTAAGACCGAAGTCCTCTATTTGAGCCAGATTCTGCAATCCTTGCTCATGCTGAGTTGAGTATATGAATAATCCTGTTGCCCTAAATGCTGTGAGCCGAGGTTACTTAGCATGACCAATCACTGCAGCATGGGCACTAATAGTGCAAGTTTCCTCATACAGACACAGCTCGTTGGGATCACATCCAGGGGATGACAGCACTTTAATTTCCATGCCCATTCAATCATGGTACCTCTGCTGAACCTGCCAGCAAGGGCGATAATTAGTCCCTGCTGTATTGGTGGTTACTGTGCTGTGGATACAAGACCACCTGTTTACTGCAATCTGAACCAGGACTTTCAACTCATTTCACTTAGGACACTGTACAGCTGTCAGAGGATAACTTTAGATCACAACCGTTCTGTGTTGGATCTGAAGCAATGACATCCAAGAATTGCAAATCCCTTAACCATTTTCCTGAGCCATCCAGTCCCCTATTTTGTGTATATAATGTACTGAAAGGAAAACTCTAAAAATAAATGAGTCGATGTAGTAAATGCATTTTAATAACAAATTATTTCCATTAACAGTTGGTGATGGGAAATGTTAATGTAATAGCAATCAGAACAGTTAAATGGAATAGTTAGGGTACTTCCTGTGAGCATAATTACATCCACGGTACATTGGGAAGTAAATTAGTTTAAGCAAACAGTTGATATTTACATTTGTACATGAGCTATTGCTGGAATGAAAAGCATCAGGGATAATTCGATTTTCTTTCACTGTGAACATTTTACTGAAACGGCACGGCAAACAGGTGAGAATGGGAGCCCCTCTCTGCCAGCTCATCTTGAGTCAAGCAGAATAAATTTCCACTAAGTGTAAATAGATATGCTTGTGTTAGACTGAACATTTAATAAAGCGGAATGTCGTGGAATCAGATTTAGTGAGGACAAAGTTCACTGAGAAGAATGTAAAAAGTGAAAGAAAAATATTGGCTCTAGAGTTGAACGCCCAGATCTTCAAAGGCATTTAGGCACCTAACTCCCACTGAAATAAGTTTGGTAGGTGCCTAAATACTGCTGGGGATCTGGGCCTTCGTGCCTGGAGCCCAGATTTCTGATGCTAAAGCCTAGTTTATGCTACGCTAGTTTGGGTGACTTAATTGTCTATGCATCTACACTCAGTTTTGTGTCCTGTGATGTAAGTGCCCCGTGATGGCGATGCGGTAACACCACCTCTTTGAACAGGGATGAGCCAGGGTCGAAGTACTGTTGTTGACACAGTGCGAGTGTACATACCGTGTGATCTACGTTCACCTTAACAATCCTCCAGCAGCCATCCCCCAGTGCCCAACACTGACCTCTCTGGTCACACTAGTGAACTCCATTGCATAGAGGGTCATAGAGACCAGAAGTCACCTCCCCTTTTGAAAAACCCATGAATGTTTTAAATGCCTTTTCCTGATTGCCCAGCTTGGTGAGCATACCTAACATCTCTCCCTGATTGTGTGCAACTGCCCAGCCGAGCATGCCACTTACATGCTGTAGTTGCACCCCTGCCTGGAGTAGACAGGAGGTATTGGACCTCCTGGGCTTGTGGGGAGAAGAGACTGTGCAGGCACAATGACGGAGCAATGGTAGAAACATGGAGATCTACAAGCATATTGCATGGGGAATTGCAGGGGAAGCGGTACAACAGGGATCAGCAGCAGTGCTGCGTGAAGGCGAAGGAACTGCGGCAGGCATGCCACAATGCCAGGGAGGCCAACAGTTGATCCGGTGCTGAGCCTTAGACCTGCTGCTTTTGCAATGAGCTGCATGCCATACTTGGCAGGGATCCCAGAACCTCCCAGAGCACTGTGGATACCTCCAAGGACGCTGAGACACAGAACCCTGCCATGAACATCAAGGAGGAAGAGGAGAATGGAGGGCACACAACCAGGGCATCACCTATGTCACAAGCCAGGATCTGTTCAAGATGCCACTGCAGTCTAGCCATTCCTGACAGCTGAGCATGGGTGAGCCCAGTGCAGGGGGAAGAATCTTAGGTAAGTGTGTGAACGCATTTCCCATTACAGTGATACAGATGGTGCCTGACTGCAGCTTAGCAGGACACAAGTATTGACTTTTCATTGTTTTACTCATATTAGGGGTAGCAGTACAACAAACAGAGATGGAGCTTTCTGCTTTTCATTCCTTTGTGAGGTTAAGGGGGATGGGAATGTGGAGCAGTTTGTTTATGTACATGGGAATGTCTCTTGAACCCTGCTGAGAGATCATGATGAAACTTTAATGGAGGTACACTGCAATCCTTCCCCAAAAGTTTCTAGGGATGGCAGGCTTATTCCTTCCTCCACTGTTGGGCACTTTCCCACGCCAATCTGCCATGACTTTGGCAGGCACCATTGCAGTAGATAGGTTAGTGGCATATGGCCCAGAAGGCTTTGGGAAGCCAGCAGCAGCTGTGCTTTCTATGCTTCTGTTGCCCTCAGGAGCGAGATACCTGCTAAAATCTCCACTGCCCAGGGAAAATAGCAGCAGTACTCAATGCCATCGCCCTAGAAATGTTATTGTTTCATGCAGCTGAAAAATGCCTTCTTCATTCCCACACCTGCCCCGCACATCCCTGCTGGATCATATGAAGGGGGAGCAGTGCTGGGCAGAGACATTCCAAAGCTGAAGTGTCAATAACCATGTCTTGTTTAAAACTTTTTGGAGAGCAAAGGAAATGAGTTCTGAAATTTAATTTTTGTTTTCTGATGTGACCATAAATGATACCTCCGTTTTTTATCTGTAGCTGCTGCCTTCGTGGCCTTACAAAACCTTTAAAAAAGCTCTAGAGCCCAGAATTTATGAATCTCATTTCTGATTTGCGTGCAGAATTGTGGCAATTACATATGCAATTGTGATCATCGGAATGTGCAAGTAAATAGAACGAGCAGGTTAACTGTAAAAGCTGTGCCTGCAATTAGGCTCAAATATGCCTGCAGGTCTTAAAATCTGTGGTTAGAAATTTGTTAAATCCCAAACTTTTCTTGGTTATCCCATTCCTGTTTCTAGTAGTTGGTAGGCAATACACACAGAGAATTTGGTACCTGAAAATTTGGGACAAAGTTGCTAAGGCCAATTTTTTTATGTGCACCTTTAGCTGTAAAGAAACAGTGGACTTGATCTCTAAATTTACTTATTCCTGGGGAAATTCTGCACCACTGTGCATGTGCAGAATTAATGACCCCTGCAGATATTTTTTTCTCTGCAGAAAATAGATTCTGCTGGAGAGGCATTGCAATTACACCTTTCTCCCACCAGAGGTTGCTGTGGTGCCAGAACAGAGGGCATCCAGCTCATGGGCTGAATAAGCCAGCCACAGATAGGGAGGAGGAGAGGCTGTGTTCCTCACAATGCCCTGCCTAGGGGCCGGGTGGGGGGGAACAGACAAAGCAGAGTACACAGGGCTGGTGGGGGGTCACAGACTGGGATTCAGAAGGGGAAATGGAGGGACAGACTGGGGCAGGTCACAGGAGCTGGTGGGGTGACAATATTGAGCCAAGGGTTGAATGGGGGTGCAGGGCTATGTGGGGATGGGGGAGCGGGGTTCTGGGACACATGGGGGAGGGGTTGGCTGAGTGAGGGTGCAAGGATACTTGGGAAGAGAGTGCAGGGACACTTGAGGAGGTGGGTGACTTTGGAGGGGATGCAGGGACACACAGGGATAAGGGCAGTTGTGATTGACTGAATGGGAGAGACTAATGGTCAGCCAGGGTCTATATGGGGAGAGGCTCCCCAACTCCCTAACAATCCCTTGAGTTCCCAAACTATTCCATACTTCTCCCACCCACGCTCAACGACCATCCCGGTTCATTCCCAGGCTTCTTCTCAGCAATTACTTCCCTCTCCCTCAGCTCATCTGTTGCCCCTGACTCCCCCAAGCCTTTGCACTGCTTCTGAGGGGTGAGGGAAATGTGTTTCTGTATTGCAGTTTAAATGAATTATTATCTCAAGTTCTATATTAATATGCATAGTAAGGAATCTATTTATCAAAAAACATTTTCTGAATCTTTTTTGTTGTTTGTATTGTTAGACATACTTGCTCTTAGGTATTTAGAAATAAATTACCAAAATAATTGAAACTAGCTTGATTATATTGCGTTATTTTGACCAAATGTGCAGAATTTAAAAATATTATATGTAGAATTTTTAATTTTTTGGCACAGAATTCCCCCAGGAGTAAAAGTTTAAGGATCCAGAACATTCATCACCAGCCAGGACACTTTGAATGTAGCGATCTGAGATGCCAGGTCAGCCCGTTTTAAAATGATGGTTTCCCAAACATATTTTTAATGTTACTCTACTCTACCAAGAATGGTTGCTTGTCTCAGTGTTCATATGCTATTTAAGTATTTTATGTTGTTCTTCCCCTTCTCTTGGCACATGAAACATTTATGTGAAAGGTCAAAGGCATAGTTAATGTCACAGATAAGATGACAGGTGATGCCACTAGACTGATGCATTAGACTACTCATGTTGATTTCAGAATACACCAGTTGTTCACCCTTTAACAATTCAAAGCTTCTTTTCAGTTTTGGATGAGGATTGATCCTGCCATTTTGCTACTTCCATATAAACAGAGCAGTGTTTCATTCAAGACATGCCTGTCTGGTACTTCAAGCCTCATCCTTGGTATACCTTTAATGGGACACCACAATAGAAGTTTCTAGGAAGCACTCCAGATGTGAGAGAGCCTGGGATCCTCTCATGGAAACAGGCTCATTAAGACATTCTAGATTCAACTCCGTCTGTGAAGGGCAATGTCATTTTCTTGTTTTAGGCTCTCTGGCCATGTAGTTATCCATTTTTCGTTCAAGTTTTATTTGCTTTGTTTGTTAAATGGTAATGTTACGTAGTTGTCCTCTCAAAAAACACTGAGCATTTTATTAATTACTTGAAGCTGGCTGTTCTGGTATATTCATATTCCATCCATGGACAATGATATGCAGCAAAATTCTAGCTTTTGATGTAGAAGGATTTAGGATTGAAATGTATATTGGAGGTCTGGATGACTAGCAATGAGACACAGCAACTCAGTTGTAGGCACTAGGTCTAGTCTGGCCCCGGTAGGTAAAGATCAAGAACTGTTTATTATCTGAGGGCTGTTTGGTGACTAACGCAAAATAAAATGATAAGCACCCTTTTTAATAAATCAATCAATCTTAACAGCAGTGTAGAGATATGCTCGTAGAAGACTGGTTTAGAGACGCTCCCTAGCATGGGACAGTGTTGTGTGAATTCAGAGGTATGCCCTACTTCAGATCTAAGGTGCCTGCTCTCAGCTGCATACCTGGGAATCATTCCTGTCTGTGTTATTAAAGTTCTGTTCCTTACTCATTCAATAGTTTATTCTTTAATGAATCCTCAAGATTGTTACAAGCAGCACTTTGGATGGCAGTTTCAAAGAAGCTAAGAATTTGAGGAATGAGCTAGCGGAGAGTGAACAACCATCTGACCCAGAGATGTGGTCTTTTCATTCAGCGGTGAGCCAGATGTACTATTACTGCCTGTCTGCTCTGTGGACAATGTCATCGGTTTTCAAGGCAACCAATTTGGCACTTTTAATAAATACTGAATTCACCTGATCTTTCTCTCCCCAAGACAACCTCTCCTCCCCCCCCCCCCAAAAAAAAGAAAAAACCCAAAACATTGGTGATAATCACCCACAGTTCTTCCGGGTTGCTAGATATGCAATGACAGTAGAACAATGAGCAAAATACTGTATCATTATTTACTCTCCAAACAAACAAGCAAGTGACTAGCCAGACTAAATATAGACGTAATAGAGTCTGGATCACAGCTGCCGGTAGACAAAGGCACAAAAATTACTATCTCACATAAATGGAAAATACAAAGGAATGGACGGATCAACACAGATCAAGCAAACAAATCCATTTACACCAGATGCATGTTATTGTTGTTTGTTCTTCACAATACTCTGTGGGGTTTTCTTTAAAGCTATAGACAAGAGGACTACATAGTTTTCATTTTTCATCTGTGGGACAGTGCCCAATCTCCATTTTGCAACTGACCAGGGAGTGAAAAAGGAAAACGCTATTTATAGTTCCATGGTTTTCCAACTCATGGGAAATGTTCATTTTTTAAATTCACTGATAAAGTTTTAAGTACTAATACAAATAATATGACATATTTTCATTCATACATGATGGTGGCAACAATCCTTAACTCACAATGACTCTCCTGCATGACTCCCTAGCGATTTTGTGTGTCTCTGGGTTCCTGTGTCGTCAGTACTAGTTTGCATGTCCATGTGACAAAGTGTACATATGTAGTGCAATTTATGTTTTGGTATCAAAGCAGAAAGATAGTAAGGGAAAATCTATACATGTCCACACTCAGACTATATATCTATGATCCATGATCATATTTATGATCCAAAAAACATTGGTGTTAGGTCCAATTCAATCCTTCCAGTTTTGAGAAGGTCCCTTTAATGAATATTGGTGGACATTTTGTTTCCCTTTAATGAAGAAAAAATTCTACATTACATGGAAAAATACTGTAGAATTTAAGAGACTGGAAATTAACAGGTTTAATATGCAAATTCAGTCAAAATTCCCATTTTGTGTAAATCTACATCACTTCATTGAAATTAGGAAGACCTATCCAATGTAGCACATTAACATGGGATATGAATATGTCTAAATCTGTACACAGGATCCTCAAAGTACAAACAGAGGACAATATTTTCAAAAGTGTCTAATAATTTTGTATGCCTCAATTTGAGTGGGCAGCTTGAAAAAAAACCTTAAAAGCTCTTGAGTTTTTCCTCAGTACTTTCTGAAAATCAGGATCCTGTCTCAAACTGGACACCCAAGTACTAAGGCAACCCAAATGACTACATGCTTTTGAAAATCTTGGCCAGAGAAACTGCTACAAAAGACAAATGCATCACATAGTCTGTCTAAAAAAAGCTTCTCTGGGCTCATCGTTACTCTTGCGCGGGGAAAGACGTGATGTGTATTCAACAAGCGTGGTTTATGTGGTCATTAGGAGGCATGTATATTGTAATTGATCTCTGTAACTAGTGAATACTAGATGTTTTAAAAAACCCAAGAGAAAATTTGAAATTCAGGATTCAGTTATTTTGTTTCTCAGTGTCACTTGAGAATGAATGGGCCCTAAGAAAGTTTTAGTATAGTCAAAGTTATTTTGTCTAGTTAGAGATTTTGAAATGGGAGTTATGCATTATTACAAAGTATTGATACTGGCCACAATCTTGCCTCTTGTTCCACACAGGCAAACTACCGTGTCTTTATGCTGCATGAGTAAGATCTGTACATGTAAAGCAGAGCGCAGGATCAGGGCCATTTTGTTGTTCCACTCAAGTTGCATTTTTTTCCCCAATTATCTTGATCAATTATTTGTCAAGTTGCCTTGTGTTACACCTCAAGATTCTGAGTTTTTCATTCACTACAGGAAGGATATGGACAAGTTGGAGAGAGTCCAACTGAGGGCAACAAAAATGATTAGGGGGCTGGGGCACAGGACTTATGAGGAGAGGCTGAGGGAACTGGATTTATTTAGTCTGAAGAAGAGAAGAGCGAGGGGGGATTTGATAGCAGCCTTTAACTACCTGAAGAGGGATTCCAAAGAGGATGGAGCTGGGCTGTTCTCCGTGGTGGCAGATGACAGAACAAGGAGCAGTGGGTCTCAAGTTGCAGTGGGGGAGGTCTAGGTTGGGTATTAGAAAAAACTTTTTCACTAGGAGGGTGGTGAAGCACTGGAATGGGTTACCTAGGTAGGTGGTGGAATCTCCATCCTTATTGGTATTTAAGGCCTGGCTTGGCAAAGCCCTGGCTGGAATGATTTAGTTGGGTTTGGTCTTGCTTTGATGGTCCTGCTAGATGACCTCCTGAGGTTCCTTCTAACCCTAGTTTTTATGATTCTGCTCCTACACTGGGTATCATCATATACACAAAAGGAGCTTGCCATGCTTCTGTTATGCAAGAAGTGAGAATACAAAGAAGAGTTACAGTGCTGTAATTGCAAGAGAGAGCAGAGATGGCAAACAAGAGGTGAATTCTACTGGATGTCCCTCTAAAAGAATATTGCTGTTTCCTGGACTTTTTTTTCCAGGGCTTGCTTTTAATAACAGATACTTGTAGAATTTCTGTCTATGTGTTAGTTTTGGTTTAAAATGAAAACTTGACTCCTTAGTTACAGCATGTAGAATAGTTAGAATATTAAATCATAAGCCCTTTTGCACCTGCACAATAAGGCTTTCCAGCAGATTTACTGGCTATCAGTTGGCTTGGCTGAGTGCAAAAAAGAGTGTGAAGTGCCTCCATGGATACTGCATCGATGGCTGTTGTGGATCCACTCAGGCTGGAGGTGGTACATACATCAAATTCAGACAACGAAATCTGCAAAAAACTGCTCATACTTTCCAAATGTTACTGTAAAATGCATCTTTTAAATTTCACAAATATAATAGACTCACCACCTTGCTTTGCCCTTGATGTTTAAAATCGACATACAGCACATGGTCCTGATTCTCAAGCTGCTCTGCACCTCTTCAGGTTGAGTGGAGTTAGAGGCCTAATGTCAGAGCCGAAGGTAAATCAGAGTCGTAAACCAGTGTCATAAGCCAGAGAAGGAGCTAGGATCAGTGCCAGAGAGACAGAATGTCAGAACTAGAGGACTCAATCAGCGTCATAAACCCGATGCAAGGATCAAAGCCAGAAGTCTAAAGCTGGAGGGGAGCAGAGCATGGAAGGAGTTACTTGAACAAGCAGGACCAGGAACAGGGCAGGAGTAGCTGTAGGCACAGTACATGTTGAGCAGCCACTGATCTGCTGTAGAGGCCATATTTATAAACCAGTCAAGGGCTGTGGCCTCTCCCTCAGTTCCAAAGCAGTGCAACTGGGTTCTTTGGTTGTCTAGCAACAAAGGTAGTCAGGGAGCAGGCCAGCTGCTGGTTCAGTCCCTGACATTATCAATAGTTGTAGAATGCCATGCTGTAATTCTTTCTAATATTATAGATAGGATCATAGAAATAGAGAGCTGGAAGGGGATCAACAGATCATCTAGTCGATCCGCCTGTGCTAATGCAAGATTAAGTATACCTGGAGCATCATAACATAGGAAATAGTAAAACTGATCTTTAGCAAGTTGAAAAAAAAATGCACAGATGTCAATGGATTCAAGAAAAAAAATAGTTACATTATAGTATAATTATGTGATGTTTCTAAGCTGCCTGCCCTCACACCACCACATAAACATAATTGGCTCCAAAGCTGCTGGTTTAATCCTGGACATGAAGACTTGAGACACCCTCAAAACAGAAAGTAAGCATTGATGCAGCCTTGGAAAAAAACAGGAGAGATAGCAAAGCCCAAGGGTGGTCCAGAACATTCTTATATCAGACCATCACAGGTGGAAGCACAAGTGAATGCAAGGAAAAGGTAATATATTGATGCGGCTATTTTTGCACTAAAATTACCATACAGTAACTCTGCTAAAGTACCTGCAGTTGCGTTCTGGTGATTTCTAGTTTATTATTGTCAGGGTATGACACTCAGCAATAAAGGTTACTTGCTGTCGTGGTATGGAATTTTTTATAAATACATACCATCATACCCCAGAGGGAACAACAACTTGATTCAGTTTTCATTAGCAAATTATTGATGCTAGATGGGTAAATAAATGACAGTTCACTGCCATAATACATGCTATACATTGTGTGTCTTTTCTCCTTTTTCTTTTCTACATCTTCAGTTCTTTCTATACTACAACTTCTCTCTCTCCCTTTTTCATCTGTTTTTTTTCCTTTTCCCCTTTTTATTCCCTCCTTGTATCTTCCCTTTCTTTCACTGACATGTTAATTTGTGGATGGTGCTCCATCAGTGGAACCAAAAGCAGAATTTGGCTCAATATTTTTAATAAGCCAGAGCAGCATCCCCTTTCTTTTGAGAGTCTTTCCTTTCCCCCTTATCTGTTGTTTCTTCCCTTGTATGTTGGACCCTAATTTCCCCTTAATGATTGTCTCTCCCTATTTACCTCTTTTTCTCCCAGTCTGAATGACAGAGCTAAGTGCACCACTAAGCAGCTGTGTACAAAGGAGATGACCTTGTCAAAGAGTACCTTCCCTGGGACAGCTGCAGTACTTTATAGGCATTTCATTCCAAGCCCCAATATTGACATTCAGAGATTAATATTCTTCTACAGATTTTTATATTTACTTGAAGAATTCTCAATACTTCCATAGCTGTTTTTAAATACAAATACTTGACGATAGTAACCCATGAAATACCATCTCACTAAATCTTTGGAAGGATTTAAAAAAGCTTGGGGTCCTTTTCCATAATCTAGTGAATTGTTATACTGCCATCTAGTGGAAGTGTGCCACAATATCCAGGCAATTATATCCTACCATGTTTATTTTTATTGTTATATGCATAGTAATAAAGTTATTACTTATTAGTGAGAATAAGACTGTCCTACTGTCTTTCCTGTTAAACCTTTAAAAATGGACAAGAAGAATGATCTGAATAATAATTATTTAGCAAGGGGAACGTATTTTGCCCTTTCTTTGGATTTATTAAATCAATGACTTTACATTAACAAAGACAACTACATTCATAGTAAATATCAGAATTTACACAGATTATTTGAAACTTTTCACATGTAATGATAAGGTTGATTAAATATAAGGAACCAAAACATTGGACAATTATTTTCTGCTAGCAGGGTATTAAACTGGACAGTACAACAAAACGTGGACAAAGACAAATTATAGTAAAACAAGCACTTATTTTAGTGAAATATCAAATAAGGATTTTTATTGTACAAACCAAGGAACCAGGAGTTCTGATGCATAAATAAGGATGTAAATGTGTAAAAGTTAAGAAACTAAAAACGATTGTTTTCTCTGCATCTATTACTCAGTCACACTGCACATGCAAACTGTATTAAAGCATAAATATAACTATAAACACAGCTCTGTAGCACCAAATGTCACTTAGGTACAACAGGGACAAATTATGGTTGCTATGGGAGAATTTCTGAACGTTCTGACGGTTTGCATCAAAATCCTCAACCTCAGCATTGCACTAACGTGCTTGTAGCAGTGTATGTTAAATTGGTTTGAAGATGTTTACCGTGTGTACTATATAACTTCTCTAGCAAAATACTATTCCCAATGAAAATGTAAATTTTGCCATTGACTTCTTTGTGATCAGGATCTGACCTTATACCCAGACATAGGCTCTGGTCCTGCAATTCATTGCACTCAGTTGGATTGTTGTTGCCCACACATCGTCCCATGAAGATCATTGGGGTCTGTGAAGGCATGAAAGTCTGCCCACATGCAAAAAGCTGCAGGATCAGGCCCACTGTCCTTTCATATATAAAAAATAAAGAAGTAAGATATAAATTGTAAAATAATTCCAAATAATCTCAGCATGTGCACAGTTCATGGCAGGGAAAGTTTCCTGCTTTTGCGCGAGGTAGAGATGCATGCTTTATGAAAATAGGACAAATACTATAAGAAGGTTGAGTAAAAAAGTAGGACATTTGGCTGTCTTAATTTAGGGTAGGAGAGTAAATAAACTTGCTATAAAATAGAACGATCCTATTGAAAGCAGAAAATCTGGTCACCCTAGTAATGAACTATAGAAAGAGATTTATGCATATCCTTTATGCACTTTATTATATTTACTATTAAGTGTTTCTGTTCTCACTAGTGGAAAAGCATAAGTAATTAGTGATGCAGATAGGCATATACTCATTCATCCCTCCAGAGTTCAAAAGTAACCAAGAGATTGTGGCCCAGTTTGTGTAGCTTACTACCTTTCACCAGCTATTCATACCATAGTTGTCCTTAACTCTGCCTTGCCAGGAGGGGGCTAAAACCCTAACGTGCCTTTCAAAATCACTTTACTCTAACTGGAGATTGCAAACACTAAAATTCCTTAATCGTGATCATCTGGGTATCACATGACATTCCTACACGACACAGGTAAGTTGTATGGATGCTTTGACTGCGCATTTCCATACTTTAACATGTCTGGATTTCTTTTAAGTAATCTTAACTCTAAATGTCCTGGGTTTGTAATGCTTGGTTTGGAGATAATTAGCACATCCCTGTAATTTTTTTTTTTACCCTTAAATTACTGACACATATTTTCTAGCTTAACTCCCTCTTAATGTACTTTTTTCTTGGAATAATGCTGCTGCTGTTGACTAGTGAGAAGTAAAAATTTTGCTATTCGTTCTGTAGCTGCACAGCATGTTGAGAATCAGTCTCATGATTATAACGCCTAATAATTAGTAACTGTCCTTGTATGCTTTACCCAAGGTATTTACACTATTTGCCTCCTCTGCCAGCTGCAGAGACAGGAAGTCAAGAAAGACACCCAGGGCCAACAGGCTGCTGGCAGGCAATTATTTATAATAAGGTGCTACAGAAAGCACAGCACAGCAGGTGCAGCGCAAGGAGGAAGAGACAAAACATTAGTGTTGGCACAGAGATGGGAAGGAAATCTGGGATATGAACTGGTGGCACATAAAGGCTGACCCAGAAAATATGCAGTGCCAAAGAGGAGTAAAACGTTTATCTAGAAAGAAGCTGCAGCTTAGACAGAAACAGACAATGGGGAGTAAATGGTTGAAATTGAATCCCAGAGAACGTCTTCTATAAAAGACATTTACGTAGTCTTTTAAAACAGTCAGCAACATTTGTATGGTGCCTTTCAGCCTGAAGGATCCCAAAGCATGGCCCAGTGCTCAAACTAGGGGGCAATAGGAATGTGACAGAGTACAGGGAGTACCTACTGGGAATCTGGGGATAGGCACAGTGGCATACCAAGGGCAGGGCAGGGGAACCTTGCCCCCAGGTGCTGGCCTGGGGAGGGGCATCAGCCAGGCCCTTGGAGGAGGAGCTGCCCCTTGTAGGCAGCCAGGGCATCCTCCTGACCCCTCCACCCTGCACTGGGCGCAAGGAGGGAGCCGGAGGGACCAGAGCCCGTCACAGGCCCCCCAATTGCTGGGCAGCCCCAGCCTCCTCACAGCAGGGCGAGAGCAGGAAACAGGCCCACAGATCCCCCCCTCTCCCCACAGGGCACTGCTGACACTGCTGCTTCCGCCTGTTCCGTCGAACAGGATGTGGGCCCGCAGATCCCCCCACCCACGGGCCACTGCTGCTGACTCAGGGGGAGAGGGGAACACAGTCCCACAGAACCCCTCCCCCGCACAGGGCACTGCCAACTAGGGTGGGGGTCGCCAATGTAAATATGGCCCCCAGGTGCCGGAGACGCACAGTACACCTTTGGTAGGTGGATGCCACCCAGACGTAAGTGAAGGGCGGTGGTCGTCCGGTGATAGTTGTGCCGGATGACGTCCACCAGGGAGTGATGGTTTATAATCTCCCTGAGCATGTCTGCAGTGGCCAGTGTAGTGGTACACCT
This sequence comes from Mesoclemmys tuberculata, assembly GCA_007922155.1. Classification (NCBI taxonomy): domain Eukaryota; kingdom Metazoa; phylum Chordata; order Testudines; family Chelidae; genus Mesoclemmys; species Mesoclemmys tuberculata. The sequence continues at coordinate 42,734,272 of ML675603.1, forward strand.
GGGCACCTCTCGGTACATAAGTGGTCCCGCTCGTTTAGGGTGGTGTTGAAATCCCTGCCCGGGACCAGGCACTCGCAAAGATCTCAGGAGCTGAGGAAAGCAGACACCTGCTGAAAGAAACTCACCTGTTCTGGGCCCAGTATCAGGGCATAGACATTGACAAAGTTCAATGTCAGCCCTCTGCACAGGCCAAGAGGTGCCGCAGGTGACGGGGCATGACGTCAGCAGCCCCCAGTTCCTTGGGCCATAGGTTGGAGGAGAACAGGGTGGCCACCTGCTTGAAAAAGCACTGAGGTGGCTAAAGTACACCCTGTTCCCGCACTCCAGTGCCAGCTGGCCTTAGCAGCTGGATCTGTGTGGGTCTCCCTACACTCAGGAAGATCACAGAGTACCATCCTGCGCCCCTCCCCTCAAGCAAGGAGAGCGCCTGGCACCTGTGGAGACCCGCCCTACAGCCCCGGGTGTTCAAAGTAGAAAAGATGGTCAGCTTAATTGCGGGGGCAGGGAAGGATCCTCAATGGAAGGAGTGCCACCAGCCCCTGTTGGACCCTGCAGCAACCTCTGATCAACCCTGAAAGTGACCAGGGAGTTGCCGAAGTGGTAAGTCCAGTGATAGACCATGGCATCCTGCCTCCCGGTCCTCCTATCCTCTTCCAAAATGGCCCTCACAGCCTGCGGAGCAAGCTGCATCTCACCCTTTGAGCCATGAGTGTTCACCAAGAAGTGGTGCAGCTCATTCCACAGCGTCTTGCAGGCCAGGATCACAGACTCCCGATTGTCCTCCTGCTGCCTCCCTGAAATGACCCCATGGCCTACGGAGACAGGCACACAGGAGCTGACCCTGATGCAGTGCTCGTTCTGCTGGCACTGCATGGCCTGTCTCAGTCCCCAGCATGAGGGGCAGCAGCGGAGGAAGAGCAGCAGCCCCAAGTGAGCTGGGAGAGGGAATACAAAAAACGCTTCCTGGGGATTGTCAATGGAGAAGGAAAACAAGACAATGGCAGGGGTGGCAGTAGCATGGGAAGTGGAAGTGGAAGGGCAAAGGGAAGGGGCAGGGCTGGGAGTAATGGCAGGAACGGGTTCAGGAATTGGGGTGGGCCCAGGGGCCCAGCAGCTAGGCCACCGGGATGTGGTAGCATTCAACTGGGCACAGGAATCAAGAGGACAGGCATGGGAAACTGGACCTCTATGATGCCCTACCTGGGCAACATGATGGGCTCATTGCCCACTGCCAAAGTGTTGGGAAAGTGCCTGGGTCAGGTTGCAGGGGAGGTAGTCCCTCACCTCAAAAAGGGGCACACCCAAAGGCTTGGGCCCAGCCGCTTGGCACTGGCCATCACCACAATGGACTCGGCAGCTTCGAGTGGGGTGCCATCTGTGGCTGGGCAGGTGGATGAGCCCAGGGGCACCCCATGAACAAAAGCAGGGGTGGCAGTCTGGGGAAATGGAGAGAGAAGAGGAGGGGGCAATGCAAGGAAGTCATCGCCCAGACTGAAGCCCACTGGCAGAGGGTCGTCCTCCTTCTGGATAATGAGGTTCAGACCCAAGGCCTTGATCTCCTCAAAGATAAAGCAAAGTCCCCACTCGCCACCATGGGATCCTCCTCATTAGAAACCAAGGAGATGCCCACATTGACACCAATGGGGGGCGTGGATGACAAAGGGGACAGTAGGAAGGGGGTGACACTGTCTGCCATGGCTTCCTTGGCCAGCTCCACCCACTGGGCTTCGTTGGGGGGCGCAGTGGCAGTCTCGACAGCAGCAGCCCCCTCATGGTCTTACTGGGGGCCTCCTCCCACGCTGTGCTGAGGAAAAGGTGCTGGGCCTGCACCCTCTGCTTACCATGCTTCCCCTGAACAAGCACCCAGCCCTCCAAGGTGGTAGAGGTGGTGGGCTGGCCAGTGGAGGTGGGTCCAGGGAGCAGGGGTGACAGCTTTGGAGTACAAGGCGGTAGGACAGGGGTAATAGGAAGAAAGGGTGCTGCCCTCTGGGGCAGGCCCTCTCCCAACCCAGAGATAGCCCAGCTGCCCCCTCCCCTGTGGGCCTCACCTGACTTCACACAGCAGCAGCAGGGCCTGCCCATTCACCTGGACATAATGGGGAGTGGGCTACCCCTGGGACCTGAGTGGAAGTGGTGGTAGACAGAAGGGGGGGCTGCAGTGGGAATCAGATGGCCAGAGGTACCGGTGATGGCCAGGATGGTGCCTTCATGGATCTCATAGGCCCCTCCATGCCAGGCCAGGGAGCAGTACCTCCAGACGTGCCCCACTGTCTGATAGAGGAAACGCTGAGCCTCGCCCGAGGTGTAGTGCACCCAGAACTAGGCCCCATGATGGGGCACCAGGAGGGACTCCTTTAGGGCCCTCCCGTCACACGCTGCCAGCAGGAGGTGGATCTGCATCTGTCAGCAGAATGAGAGGATGTGGCAGAGGGTAGGATCCTTGCAGCCCAACAGGAGAGAGTTTATAACACAAATAGGTTTCCCTAGAATGGAGAGGAAAGGCAGGAAGGCAGCACTGGGGAGGGACAGAGGTAAGGACCATCTGTATGTCCAGGTCCTGCAGCAGCTCAGGGAGGCAATAGGGACCCCCTCACCAAGAGGCCTTTCTCCATTGCATTGTGGGAAGTGGCCTCCAATGCCAGGAAAAGGACAACCTTCCCCTACATCTTGGAGGCCACCACGATGGCTGTGGGCCCCACCACCCATGCCAATGCCCGCACATAGGTTTCAACAGAGAGCAAGGTGGACACCAGGAGGCAACAGACTCCATGCTTCTTGGTCAGGGTGGGGCCCTGGCCACTAGAGATGGAACTAGAGCAGGTGGAGGGGGCAGATGGTGGGATGGCGAGAGAAGGGCTGCAACCACGTGGGCATACGTTATGTGGGCTGAGAGATGGGCCCCCCAGAGCTGGTGGAGGGAATGTCAGGGGGAGGGGAAGCCGTGATCCTTTATTTATTTTATTTAAACTTGTATTGTCATAGTTTGAGAGCACTACAGTGACATATCATTTGTTTGGGTTCCTTTACAGAGATGATTACTGTATTTATGACCCCTTTGCATCAGTGGTAATTTCCCCCCTTCTATTCTAGTGTTTGTTTTTAGATTTAAATAGAAAAAGTTGTCTGTTCACAACTCTTAAATGCTGACACTTATTTGGAATCTTAATCCATACAGAAATAACCACTTACCAACATGACTGCTCACGCACAATAAAATTCAATTCACTTAACCAACCAGTAATTCAAAACAATAAAGCAAACCCCACCCAAATGCCATACCCTCAGTCTGGAGAATTATTTCATCTTCTCTCTCTTCTAAGAAGATTAAGCTGTCACATTTCTTTGCTATGTGCTTTCATCTTGCCTGCATTAGTGTCAGACAGATAACCAGACTAAGCATTGCTGCTTAACCACATCCAATATACTGAATTAAGGAAAAACAAACATTATTTTAACTTGAAGGGACTGTAGCCCAAACCATAGACCTACAAAACAAACCATGGAGAAGCAGAAGGCTACAAAATGTGACTGCTGAGTGGATTAAGTGGCTCAGGATGTTACTAAAGGAGTCTCTACATGGTGGTGACTAGTTCAAATCCACCTCAGGATATTACTGTTTAAAGGTGTTGTACGCTGGTGGCACAGTCCAGCAAACAGAGCCATGACCCTACCTTGGGCCCAGGCTCCAAGGCAGGCCACAGAGCCCTTGTTGAGGGGAATAAACGCCTCGGTTAGTGGTCCCAGGAAGCAACTCTGCACCAAAGAGTGATTCTAACACAGCAAACCTTGTTGCTTGCAACGGCTCCCTCTCAACTTACTCTTCAATAACCAACCCACCCCACAAACATTTCTTCCAAGATGAAAAGCTTTCTCTTATGCTAAGAAAAAGAAATTGGAAGACCATGTATTACAGTGTCCCAGGGTGACATCTGCCATAACAACAATAATTTCAGAAGTCATGTTCCACGTTTCTTCCAAAGCTTGCTTTGATTGTTTTCCATTTTTCCTTTTGATGCTTTACTCTATATGTGGCCTTTGAATAGCTAGAAGGCACTTGTAATGTCCTCTATTATTTGCAGAGCACAGGTGAGGTCTAATGAATAAAGTGCCTAAAGAGTATTGCCATTTCCATTAAAGGCCTTAGAAATGTCAGCGTTGACATTCTTTTTTTTTTAAATCCTCCAGTTACACTTCCAATAATGTTTTCATTTCCTCTACTGCTGCCTTTTGTGAAACAGAAGGTGCTGTTGCCTGAGGCTAGAATGTGCTATGTGCTCACAACCATTGTCTCTGTGTGATGCTCCCTAGGGGAACCCAGGTTTGCAAAGCACCTTGATACCACCTGCTTTAGCATGAGGAGGGCTAGTCCGAACCTGCTAGGGCTCAGCTCCATGATGACCCTGGCCCATAGGAAGTACAAACACACCCTTCTCAGCCCTGCAAGCTGTCTTGTCCCTCTGTAGACAAGCAATAGGCACACACCAATCTCTGAGCCCTCTGAGCGTACCCCTGGAGTGTCTAGTTCCTGATTTACTGAGCACTCATTGTACTCACCGAGTTTTTACTCCCGAAGGAATAGTACACACTAACTTACTAGTTTTACCTCAGGATCACCACTCGGCTTAACACACAGCACTTAGATATTGTTGTAGTGAAAACAAGATTAAGTTTATAACAAAGAACGGAGATTCAAATGATGGTAAGAAAGAATATTGGAAACAAAGGGTTACATAGACAACAAAATCATAACATGCATGCTAGAACCGTAACTCAACTCACAAGACAGATAGCTTACCTCAATTCCTTTTCCCAGTGTTTTCAACTAACATGACTGAGATCCCCACATTTCATAAGATCAGGTCTGCTGGATGCTTGTCTTCCCAGATTGAAGGACGCCCGGGCATCTCTCTGTCCCCTCCAGATATACTAGACCAGACCTTTGATCTTCACCTGAAAACAGGGCATGTCTCCCTCACCTGCTTTTTATCTCTTCCTGTTAATTTTTGTTTGAAGTTACCACAAGCTCTTCATTAGTATTTGATTTAGTATGCTATTAGACATCTATTGTAAGACATACAATATACAATGGTTAGCTGAGGAGATAAATGTCCCCCACCTCCTATCTATAGAAGTTTATCTAAAGGCACACTATCTTTGAATAATCAGCCTCTAGCTACAAGGCTTTAACAACATAATTTCATATCTAGCTATCCATCCATCTGCTTTCATATTATCTTTACATGTATCTCACAGTGATTACAGTGAGCAGCATGACACATGCTTTCATTAGAGACTTTACATGACATTCTTTATAGGGCTAGTATGTAGACACTAGACCCAGGGATCCCTGCAACCCTTATGTGCCCTCACACCCTCTCCCAGCTGGCACAAAGAGGTCGCTGGGTCGACCTCTGTTTTTGTGTCACAAATTATTTGTCATAATAATCTAACATGGCTTTTCACCAATAACTAGGATTTCAACAAACTAAAATAATAAACTGTAAAAAGGATTATGTAAAATTATTTTTCATTTTAAAATATAGTTGTACATGGACTCTGAAAATATAAGAAACAATCAAATTTTGGACCTACCAAACTTGATAGTATCTTTTAAATGTTAGAAGTGTAGGTGTGATTGAGACAGAGAATGGGATATAGGCAGACATTGGATTTTTGTAGTTTTATTACAGTCCTTTATTTTTATATGATGTTCATATAAAATTTTGCCCAAGATTGTACCTTATTCTCAGATCTGTATGTCATGTGAGTTGAGAAGTGTTTTAATATACTGACTACTGTATATCTGTATCATTGCCCTCTTTTGGACAGTATACAGTGTGTCAGCTCTGCTCCATTGCTGAACTTTCATTATGTTGCCTTTAAATGCTGCCCTAAAAATATGTTTAAAGGCCTAAAACTACTACTGATTGAATTCACAAGTCAAGAAATTCAGAGTTCAGGATGCTCTGAGAACCTGAACTCTGTCCTGTTGCACATTCACGTTATAATTAATTATTTACTTATAAGATCACCTAATATCGGATGGCTGGACATAACTCTTGCAAAATTTACAGGTATGAATTAAATGTGAAGATACAGAATTGGGACAGACTATGGGTGATGCTGAAAAATGCACTGTTTGTTATAAAGTGAAGTTGAATAGATATTACTGGTCATGATGCCTTCTTCATCACCATAGAAATATTAACATTTTACATAGCATGTGCATAGTGCTTTATAAACAGCTAAAAACAAAAAGCCTCTGTCCCTAAAAATGACAAGAGCTTATATTGTGCAGGGGTATGGAAGGTAAGAAATCAGTCAACACAAAGAGTAGAGAACACATTGTTGATTAATTTTATATGTTTCAGGTTGACCTTTAAGTTTGGTAACTCCCAGAAGTGCCCCTGGAGCACCTTTTTAAAAGATAGGTACAACAACAACATTAGTTTCTCTCCAGGCCTCAGTGTAATAGCTGATTTCAAAGAGAAATTGTACATTTTTATAAGCAGCTCAACCACTTTTTTCCAAAGTTCCTTCCAAGTTTTTGTATGAAAGACTCCCATTGGCTTCACTGGTAACTTGTTCCTATTTATTCATTCTTCATTTTTTTCAGCACCTTCTCTTTCGATATTACATTCTCTGACAGCGCCTCATCTTTATCCTTTGAAAAGAGTAGGTATCGTCTAACAATAAAGCTATAGACTCTTTCCATGCCAACTGGATGTAGCACATGTCCCTATGTCAAAGTAGGAATATCGCACATATCAAAAGTGCATCTCTGTGGCTTGGACTGAGAGTGAACTGTGGCTTTTAAGAAGTGTGGTGTGAGCAATTACTGACACATGGGATTGCATTAGTTTGTAACAAAAACGTAACAAAAATAGAACATGATATTTAGGATAATGATCTATCATATGTCCTTTGAAATGGCCAGTAAAGTCCAGGAATGCTGCACAATAGCAAAAGCCCACTGAGAAGCTATCTAGGAACAGGTTCAGAGCAATGAGGCCTGCCCTTCAGATGGTGTCTCAAGCTGGGCACTGAAAAATTGACACACCCCACCTTACTAGTCATGTTGTAAATCTTGGCTAAAACCTCTTTCCATCTACTCCTGTCAATGGCACAACAGGTATTAGGAAAACTTAAAGGAGAGAAAGAATCTGTGGGGTGTGGGATTTGCTACCTTGCCTCCAATTTAATTGGGGACCAGTATTACTGTCTTCAACAACTGACCTACCTCAGCCCCTCTGCAAAGCCCTTTGTTTTTGTAGTGAGCTCTGTGACTCAGTGCAGCCCAGCTGAGTGTGAAATGAACTGGATGTGGCACCAGCCTCTGATGCCTTTGTACTGTGGTCTGGATGCAGTTCATTCTTCTGGCAGATGTGGCCAATTCTTTTGCACTGCTTGCCCTCCTGCCTTTGTACTATGGGCTGAAGGTTGTATGTTCTTTGGAATTGCCTGTAATATGTGGTGCCACTGGCTGTTCCCTGTGACACAGCTGGGTGCGGCCTAGCTCTCAGGTCTGGAAATGGCAGATACCCCTGGTGTCTGTCAGAGACTGGCATGGACATGGATCGCGGCAGACTGATGCTGCCTTTCCACCCAGGTTGCCGACGGGGTGTTTATGTTACAGCCTGGATGTGGCCCCTGATTCTCTGCCACAGAGCAGTTGTGACCTGTGCCACAGACGGGCAGGACAAATGAGGCCGATGCCCGGGTGTCTCAGCCAGATAACCGCATGTGACCCCTGCTGGGGTCGGTACCCCCTCGGTGCGGGTCTGGCCCGGGGTGGGCTGTCTCTCGCCGCCTGCCTTGCTGAAGATGAGGCGGGGAGGTGTCAGTCAGTGCCAGGGGCGAGGAGGGGAGGAGGGAAGCGGCTGTGCCCGGGAGGAGCCTGGCCCTGGCCAGCGTGAGGCAGCACATTCTCCCAGCCGCCGCCGCCGCAGCGAGGGGCACCGCCAGCCGTCGCCGCCGCAGCCGTTCGGGATCCAACCGGCCCGTGAACGCCGCGCTCTGCCCACCTCCTCCCGGCTGCCCTGGCCCAGGGGGAGCCGGGGCGGGCCGCGCACCGCCGGAAGCCCCTGCGGCAGCTGTCTGGGAGCGCACCAAGGTAAAGCCTGCGGGCGCCCGCTCCTTGGGCGGCACCACCGGCCCCAGCGGCGCGGCGCGGGGTGGGGACGGACCCGGCAGGCGGCAATTCGCCGCGGGGTGCAAGGGGCCGGCTGCAGCCGCCGCTCGCGGGGGCGGGGGGGGCGAAAGATGATCTCTCCCTCGGAGCAGCGTCTTCCCGGTGGAAAAGCATCAAGCCTGCATGGGGGGGCAGACTGGGAATGGCCCCACTGAAGTGCCCCCCGGGAACCCCTCCGCCCTGCTGGCACCGAAGGGGTCCGGGGATGATGTTTTAGTGGCGCTTTCTCCGTAGCGGCAAAGAGCGGGGTGCGAGCGGGGGCTACGGGGCTGTCCCGGTGGACTGGCCATTTCCCGTTACCCGCTGGCCCTGTTCCGCAGAGGGAGCAGTCCGGCGAGCCGGGGGTGGGCTAGCTGGCCTCACAGAGCTTTCCCAGCTCCGCTTTCTGTGCTCTCTCCCCCACACGCAGCGTGGTCCTCAAGCAGGAACGCAGCGCCTGGGATGGGAGCGATTAACCCCCTAATCACGGCTGCCGACCCAGGCTTGTCTCCCTGGTCTCGTCCCAGTTTCCAGCAATGCCCACTCATGTTAGTGCATCGTCACACCAGCGACGTCCTACTCCGCCGGGTGGGGTGGGGAGGGGAGATGATGTGATGCTTGGATTGGAATAACTTGGTTTGTGTCTCAGCGCTGAGGAGGCGACATCCAAAGCGGTTCCTTTCCTGGTTAAACCGGTTTAATTTCCTGTTTAATAAAAGCAACAACCGGCTCACTTAAATCCACAAAAGCAAGCAGAATTCAAATTCAGGCTTTTGCTATAGCTAGTTGCACAAGGGGTTAGTAAAGGATGGAATGAGAGGCCATTTTCCTATGATCAATACATTTCAATCAATTTCTTCTTCTGACGTTTTTAGTTATGTCTGTGGGTCTTAGGGAATTCCCAGAGATCAGCTGCAGCATTAGCCCCTTATTTATAGTATTGATTGGAATAGCAGATGGCTGGTTATGTTAGTGTTAATACAAAGTGCAATACTCTACCTTAAATATATTTATCCTACGGAATCTAAACAGACCAAAACATCGTAACCTAATGTAATATTAGGGACGAAGTGGAAAGGCCTGACATGTTTTAGACTTTGGACACTTGCACGTGGAAATGTATCTTGACATAATTTTTTTTCTTAGATCTCCTTTTCTGTATGAGGAAATAAAATTAGCCATAAAAACACCCCGAAGTTTTAACCGTGCAATTCAGCAAATTCTATCGGAGGGTGGGGGAAAAAAATCACACACCTTTCTCATGGTTGAGAATGTTACCAAACCCTCTGCATTGTCGTTCACCTTGCTTCTTCTAACATGTCACCTTTTTAAGGAAATGAGATGTTTTCCTTCTAGGGGGAGACTCCTTCCAAATCTCTTACTTACCCACTTTTAACTCCTCTCACACCCTCAGAGGTCCTAACAGGAACCCCGTCCCCCAAATTTAACGAGGAGAGGTATAAAGCTCATCAGTGTTCCTTGGAGCTTCGGCAAGAGAGGGTTGCTCAACTACAATTTGAAGTGTTAACTCCTCCAAGTGTTGAACTTCTGCCTGAGGGAGCCTCTGCAGCCCTCCTAAGGGAACAAACTCATATCCAAATCGACCAGGTTACCATTGTTTGGATCACTGGGCTCTCCCAAAAGCATGGATTTTTCACCCGTGAAAATCCAAATTTTTGTCCCATTCTTCCCCTCTACACACACACTCCTCAGGGGAATTCTACCTCTGTAAAACATTCCCTTTCTCTTTCCCCCAACCCACAGGAGTGCCCCAGGAGGGCTCTGTGAGCCCCCAACTCTGTGGAGTGGAGGAAGAAGCCCAGAGTGGAACCAGCTGGTTTCCTCCAGACTCTACTCCACATGAACAGCAGACACCAGCACAAGTTAATATACCCTGAAACTGAATTAACTGCACTGCTTTCTTAGCTGCACTGAGAACCTTCCTTCTAAGGAATGCTGAGAGAGAGAGAGAGAGAGAGACCCAGGAAGAGCCAAGGTTACAAAGGCTGTGAGAAAGGAGTAGGCAAGGTGCACTCAGGCAAATGCCCTTTTCTCTCCTTTCAGTCTCAGGCTGTCTGCAGTTAAAGGTCTGAACTCCTCTCTTTTAGGAGAGAGGGGGCAATCTGCCCCTCCCCTTAGTAATATGTTCCAATGGCTAATTACCCTTACTGTGAAACATTTTTTGCTTGATTTCCAGTGTGAATTTTTCTAGCTTCAGCTTCCAGCCATTGGATCTCATTATTATTGTCTCATAGATTGAAAAGCCTGCTTTTATCAGATATTTTTGGAGTAGGTAATTATAGATCACATTCAAATAACCTTTTTACCTTGTCTTCAGTTAAATAGATTGACTCTTTACTTGTAAGACCTGGTTTCCAGATCTCGAATCATTCTTGTGTCTCTTTTCTGCACACTTTTAAATTTTTCAACATTCTTTTCAAAGTGTGGACACCAGAACTGGACACAGAATTAGAGAAGTGGTCTCTCCAGTGCTGTATAGCAGGGGGAAAACTGTGCAGGGAGGGGAAGCTAGTGTTAATCTTCCAAGCTCCATCCACAATATAAACCACCCACTTGAGCCATGAAAATAAGATGCTCCTCTAAGATGTTCAAAATATGATCATGAATGATCTGGGCTCCCTATCACAGGGGTTTCAATAGACATATGGGCACTCTGCTGGACTCCTCAGCAGTGCTCCTGCTTGACTGAGGTAAAACATTAATGAGGTATCTCACAATGTCACTTGTCTATACTAGCACTTATGCCAGCAAAACTTTTGTCGCTCGGGGTGTCTGAGGTATGTCTAAGCGACATAAGTTTTGTTGGCTTAAGTGCTTGTGTGGACAGCGCCATGTCAGTGAGAGAACTACCACTGCTCATTTAAGTGGTTTTATTATGTCAGCGGAAGAGCTCTCTCCCATTGATATAACATGACTACACAAGCGCTCTTACAGTGGCACAGCTGTACTGATACTGCTGTGCTGCTGCAAGTTTTAAGTGTACATTAGCCCTCAGAGTAGATTGTGCACATCTTCATAATATGATCCTTTTTCTTCTCCCTTATGTGGTTTGATGAGTGGTAAAGTAGATGTTGACATTTCAAGTAGCATCATTGACATTTGAGGTAGCATCCACTCTCATGAATGGAGCAGTTCACACCTCTCAGTTCTATTGCTTCAGGCTCTGGGCAGATGCAAGCAGGCTGGCACGCCTTTCACGTTTTCAAGGTTGTCTTTGCAAATACGAGGGCTAGAAACTTAACCCAGGTCTACACTAGGAGTGCTTTTTCTGATATAGGTATACTGGTGTGCTGGACTGGCAAAGTGGTCCTAGTGTGGCTGCAACTTTTACTGGCAAAAATGGGCTTTTGCCAGTATAACTTATTCCAGACCCTCTTCATATTCCCTCTCCCTCATCCCCATCTCCCCCCTGAGCAAAATAAACTCTACTGGCAAAAGTGCAGCTTTGCTTGTATAAACTGCATCTATCTTAGCTGCTTTTGCTGGCACAACTGTGTTGATGAGGAACCACAGCTCTTCAACCCCTGACCAACAGAAGTTTATATTGTAGACATAGTCTTGCTTTAAAGACAAACAAAATACAAAATCTGAGAACCTGAAAAACAAGATAGCAGCCTGAGAGAGGTGTCAATGTGCCATTCTGGCCCAATTTAAGTCCTGTATAGAGACTCCCTACTGGTACTCGATAATTGCCCATTTATACATCTAAGGATTGTGTCAGCGCTTTTTCACCATAGAGCATTTCACTGGGAGTTCATTTTCATTTGGCTGTCTACCATGACTCCTAAATTCTTTTCAGTCATTACTTTCCAGGGTACAGTGCCCCCATCCTGTGAGAGTTACATACAGTCTTTATTCTTAGATGTATGACCTTGCATTTGACTGTATTAAAAACATACGTTGTGTGATTGGTCCCAGTTTACCAAGTGTTCTAGATCACTCTCTATATGTGACCTGTCTTCATTTGTGTCATCTGCAAAGTTTAGCTGCAACGATTTTATATTTTCTTCCCAACCATTGATAAAAACAATGAATAGCAGTGAGCTGAGGAGCCCTGTGGAACCACTCTTCAAACACACCCATTTGTTGATGATTCCCCATTAACAATTATATATTGAGAGCTATTTAAGCCAGGTTTCACAACAGCAGGTGCTTGGGAAGCTTTTTGCCTCGATAGTATACATGAAACCTGCTACAAAATACTTGGCCACAGTGAAGGACTGGGTCCCGGGGGGAGCGGCCACCTTGATCTGGCCAGGGTGCCACTGTGTCCATGTGGTGGGGCCGGGAGGGGGGAGCGCTGCAACTGCCGTGCTTCAGCCAGGGCACCCCGTTGCTGGGCCCATGGGAGAGGGGCGGGGAGAGGAGAGCGGCCATCGCACTCCGACCAGTGAGGCAGCACACTCCCTGCCGCTGGGCCCATGTTGTCTAGCTCCTTAATTTTTGGGCTGGCTCCTAGCTACAAAGCAAATTTGTCGAGCCCTACTGTGGTCCATCTGTGCCTAGGGTAGCCACCTGAAAATGGCAATGTCAGGGCAGGCTGCAAAAGAAGAGCAGCTTCTCCCAATACTGGTGGGTAACATTGAAGTCAAACTTCCGAATCAGCCACAAACAGTGCTTCTGATTTCCCACGCTGGTTATCAAGAAGTTAAAATAAAAATATACACAGCCCCCTTAATTGTGAGTACTAATGATTTAGCTACAGACACTCAACCCCCTCACTGCATATGAACAAAAATATCCTTAACAGCAACCAACTTAAAGAAAAGAAAAGGTAGTCAGTGTTATATGTGATGTTTGGATTATTAACAAAGAGTGGATTAAAAAATTTTAAACTTTGGGAACTAAATGAGAAATTTGAACTAAATTGTAACCCCCAAGCGAGCAGTTATCTATTCAAGTGCATAATCTGCTGTACTTGGCAAAGCTTCTCAGTGTTGTATGCCTTTTGCTATCTGCAAACTAACAATAAAAAAATGTGCTGATGGGATTAGAAGGTATTGTAATGAAGACAAAAAACCGGTGATGCCATTCTGCATTTGTGCTGAGAAAGCCCATGAGAAAACTGCCCCATTATTTCCCACAGTATTTTCTTCTTTGGGGAAAGTTGATTACTTAAATAGCGGAAAAACAGAAGAGAGCCTATATTTTTCCCCTTATTAGGACAGTTCAAATACCTTGAAACACATGCTATGTGAATTCTGTATTATTTTATATTTATAATTTTTGCCAATAATTATAAATTAAAACCCATTTAGGTTTGGCTCACCAGTCCAAGCACAGAAGAACTGAAAAGAGAATGGTAATTGTATTTCCTGTCACTGACAAAGACTGAAATGGTAGAAACATTGTATCTTTTTGGCTAAGGCACATTATGAATCTTACAATGATCCTTTCTTTACACAGTTTACTATAGTTGTATGGTTATTATTTTTTTTTTATTTAGTAAATTTGTTTATATAAAATGCATCTGAGGACAGAGAAGGACACAAAATATAGAAAGAAATTCTGCGTGCCATTAACAAGGCAAACCACTAAAAACAAAACTGTTATGTATAATTATAATCCACATATTAATATTAATCTCACAGATAAAAGAAAAAGGACCAAATCCCCTAAGTCATGTTTTTGTAATCTTTCAACTAAACAACGTTCTTTTCTCATGCCTGATTATTATACAAATACAAATCAGGCCCCAGTGAAGTCAATAGGATTGCACTGCTGTAGATGAAGTCAAAATCTGGCCTCCAGTTTCTATGTACCAATCAATTGGCATCATTTTTGAGATCTTGTTTTTCTTGAAATAAGACACGCTGTATGTAAAAAAAAAAATTCCTATGATTTAATCGCCCTTGCTATAAATCATAGATCATAAACAGAGGTCATTGGAAGGTTTGCCACTGATGTGGTTGTTATTTGATATCATTAGGCTTGTCAAAATTCTTTTTAAAAAATTGTTTCAATGGATAATATCAATGTTTCTTTTAAAGCATTTTTTATTGTTATCAATTTAAATTTTCACAGTTGCAGGAAACAGTGGGGAGGAGTGTGTCAGAAAATAGGGAGGGTCAGACAATTTAATGACAGTAGACAGTGAGATTCAAAAAGATAAAACTTTATAACCAGTAGAACACAAATTGTCAATGAGTCAGAATATAAAGTAAATATCCTTAAATCAAACTCTAAGTTGTCAGACAACATGTCTTGAATGCTGCTCTGCAGTGCTCTTGAGAGCTAGTAAGTTACAACCTGCCACCCAATGACCTGCTAGCAGTTTTCAAAATAGAAGCTGACCCCTGACAGAGGACTCCAGTCCTGGAATCTGATTTGCAGGACGCTGGGGGTCCTGACTAGTTCACAGCTTCTGTGTAAACCCAGCACAGGAACAGGAAATTGTTTATCCATTTGGAATCTCCCTGCTTTGAACTGCTTCCCCTGCAATACCTGTTCTTGCTACTGTTCTGGGAACGGGCCTCTGGCTTCTCCTGGACTCTGACCTCCTGGTATCTAACCCACCCTGATTCCTGACTTCTACTCCGACCACTAGATAAGACCACCCATGCCCAGTTGTGACATAAGTTCTCAAAAAGCATTTTTCTTGCTTTGCCTATCTGTACATTTTGATTTATTATTGATGGTTATATTTTTGTGTGTGCTGGTTTGTGTGTGTTTGTGAATTTGATGTTTACTGATACTTTCCAATAAAAATCTAATCTTTCCAAGCCTAGTAGTCATATAGATTCTGATTTCTTTTTCAAAGCTGTTTAATAGGATACAACCAAGGTAGAAGTATCAGTCCCCTTTCTCCTTTGATATCTGTGAAATATCTGTGAAAAATCTGTGAAGTTTGGATCAGATCTCTTCCAAAGTTGGAGAGCACTTGAAACCAGGGTTTGATTCTGTCCCGTCTCTAGATATTTGTGTCATTCATGACTAAATTTCTTGTTGTAGTTATTATATGTGAGCATTTACCACTGTATATTTTCTCAGGTCTTTTCCCCTTTGCATATGTTATTGGGAATGTTTGCTTTGGACATTGCTTTGTCTACCCATATTGCTTTGTGGTATGCAATAACACAAACATCAGAAATACAAAGGGAAATTCAGTATTATGGTCTCTACTCTGTTCTGAAATTCATCAAACAGTATATGGACTTCTTATGAGCAAAACTAATTCTTTTTCTTAATCTTTAGATGTGTCAGTTCTCACAGAGATTAAATCTGTATATAGTATTTTTAGATTAAATTTTTAGTCATACTAGCCTGTTATAGAAGCAACTATAAAGCAAAACATGGTTTTGTTTTAACACAGAATTGATTTCTGGGATAAATAAGAAAAATAAGTCGGCACTGCATCTTGTTCTTTATCAGCTGTTTGCCTGGCATTTGTTTTCCTTGGATTAGTTTAGGAATGTGAAGATTCTTTACATAGTAGACGTGGGAACTGGAGTCAAATGGAGCATATCCATTTTTTAGGCTTTTGTTAATGTCTGGCTTTCAGATACAGTTTGATAGGAAAGTAGCAAATTAAGACAGTGTGTGATGGATATTGTAATCACATGTAATGTCTTTGGGGACCAAGCTGTATAAATGTATGAATGATTTATGTATCATTATGGACAGGGATTGTATGCAACTCCAGGGGAGGAGGGCTGCCAAAGCTTTGCCAGGAACTAAGAACAGTTGGGAGTGAATAAGGTGAATCACTCAGGTTGTAACACCTCCAGAGACGTACCACCCCCTGCACAGGCTTGCTTATACTGGTTCAAACTGGGGTTTCCAGAGACCCTGGAGAGTGAATACAGGTACAATGACCCTGAAACTATGACAGTGTGGTGTGGTAAAGTCAGGCCAGATGGCTACAGAATGGTATGCCAGGGCCGATATGTGAGCCCCAGGATGCTGAAAGCCCTTTTCCCTGCAGGCAGGGGAAAGGTTCCTCCAGGCCAATTGGAGGCACCTGGACCCAATTAAGAGCCTAACCCAGGTGTATTTAAACCCTGCCTTCCCTAAAGACGGGGAGAAGGATAGGAGAAGGAAAGGAGAAGGTGAAGGTAGTAGTAGTAGTAGTAGTAGTAGTAGTAGTAGTAGTTAGAGGAGGAGGAGGAGGAGGAGGAGGATCACCACCACCACCTGGGACTGGCAGTAGTGTTTCCCCTACAGTTGGAGAGGTGGAGCAGGAGACACTCGGACCCCGGCCTGCAGGAAGCACTGGTGGCCCCACCACATACCCTGCAGCCCCTGGAGGGGCCCACAGAGAGGTACCTCCCTGGGCTGAGGGCAGATACTCGGACTGGGACTAGCCACCCTCCCCGGTGGGGTTGAAGGGCGGCCCTCAGGCCTGAGGCAAGGCCTGCACCCCACCGCTTGGTGAGGGGGGCGCTAGGGGTGGAATCACCTCAGACCCCCCCGGCCAGAAGAGACTGTGGCCGGCCGGGGAGACCCAGGGGGGACTTGATTTACCACATTTACCACACTGGATAGAGTAACTAAGAAATAAATTACATCACGTGGCAGATGTAAATTATGTCTTTCAGTGCAGTACCAGCAGGAACACAGTTACTATTGTGGTATAAGGTATAGGGTGGTATAAGAATCTATGTAGAATAGACTAGAATCACACATGCCCTAAAAAGTAATGGTGAATCAGGAACAAATATCACTGAGATGAAAAAACACACAGAAAACTAACACAAAATAAATGAATTCACAGACTATAGGGCTGGCCCTCTGGCCCAGTGGTTCTCAACCTTTGGATCAGATGTTACTTTCTGAGCCCATTTCCCATTTCTAATATCCCATTGAATTAGATTTACTTATTTACTTGCAGTTGGTTCTTCTCAGATCCCAAGAGAGCCCCTTTTTCTATTGTGCCAATTCCTGTGATGCCTCAGTTGAGGCACTGTGGGAAATAGCGCAGAAGACTGTAGCACATCTAATGAGACCCATTAACAAGTGATTGAATAGGGAGCCAGACTAAAAAGAGGTCCAGAACCCTAATCACCTCCATCCCCAATCATAAGTAAGAGAAATCCTTTTGCCTTACATTTTCACAACTGAATAATACAAGAAACAGGAAAAATCACAGCTGGAGAAAAAAATGGACAAAAAATACAAGACAAATCTTATCCTATCTCCCACATGTGATCACCTATGCTCAATTCCCTGCTCTGCCACAGGCTTCCTTTGTTCTTGGGCTAAGCACTAAGGGTCCATCTACATTGCAAAAATAGATCTGCACCAGCAAATCTTGATTGACATAGCAGCGT
The DNA here is from genome assembly GCA_007922155.1 of Mesoclemmys tuberculata. Classification (NCBI taxonomy): domain Eukaryota; kingdom Metazoa; phylum Chordata; order Testudines; family Chelidae; genus Mesoclemmys; species Mesoclemmys tuberculata. Next base: position 42,751,732 of record ML675603.1, read on the forward strand.
AGGCATTTGGGTTTGGGCTGGCACCTAGGCTCTGAACCCCAGCGAGGTGGGTGGGTCTCACAGCCCAGGCTCTAGCCTGAGTCTAAATATCTATACTGCTATTATTAGCCGTGAGGCGTGAGCCTGAGTCATTTGACCTGGGCTCTGAGACTTGCTGATGCCAGTCCTTTTTTTTGCCGTGTAGACATACGCCTCAGTTCCCCATTGGACTGTAAATGGGATGAATGGCAATTCCCTACCTCGCAGGCGTGTTGTGAGGACAAAGACATTAAAGAATGTTAGATGCTCAGATACTGCAGTGATGGGAGCTATAGAAGAACCTGAGACAGCTATGGCAGCCAGTTGCCTGCTCTGGTGAATTGTCGGAACATAAGCAATGCATAGGCCTTGTGCTGGGACTCTGCACAGTGGGGAATTTCAAAAGCAAATACTTCTTAAAACAGCTTTGCTATAGTAAATGCATTTGACACATGGAATAGCCGATATCAGAAACTTTCTATTCACAGAGTTAATACACAATGTCAGCTAAACAGTTGGTGTTACATACAATGATTAAAAAAGAGCAATATATTCAAATACCAGCGTGCTGCCTCATCTCAATCTGCTGGCTGGCTCAGATGCCCTAACAAGGGGGTAATGCATTCTGACTCTTTGATTAGCTCTCAAATCCTAGCAGCAGACTTCTTGGCCATTTGAAGCCTGGTAAGCTATTTGGAAGACCAAAGAATTACAGTGATATGCATAGGAAGACAATAGCTAGAGATAAATGTTTCAGTCTTTTGTATCATTCAAAGAGGGAAATATGGCACTTCTTGCAGCATTCCTCAGATGAAATTTAATGTATCATCTTGCTGTATATGAGGTACACTGTATTTAAAAAGAGACGGATGTAATAGAACATTACTGCTCTTAATGGGGGTTTTGCAGTGTTATAAAGGAGCAGGTGAAAGATTAAATAGCTGGTGCTCATATCATGGAAAAAGCAATTTATTCCCTGACATTAAAAGAACCAGTTTTTGGAAACCTATTCATTGATATCTGAAAAACAGCTTGAAAGAGAAGTTAAGCCCTCAGGGTTTCTGTCATCAGCCTTAAAATAAATTTGCATATTTTCTGCATAGAAATAGGATCCCACTCTCTATTGCCAAACTGCAGAACTAAAAGGATGCAAAAAGCTTTCTCTAGTCCTAAGGGCTCCTAGGGGAAACTCTATAATCAAAATTCAAATGTCTGCAACGGATTAGGAAAATGACTTCAGATAGGATTTAGACCATATCATTGCAAGGCTCACAAATCCAACATAGGCTTTAAAGGCAGAATAATACTGATAGTATCATTTAAAAGTATTCTTTTCTAATTATTTGCCTGTTCAAAATATCCCATTTTTTATATTGACTGATCACATGATTCACTGGCATAGAGAAATTATTAGCAAAACAGTGAGAGTCCTGTGGCACCTTAAAGACTAACACATTTATTTGGGCGTAAGCTTTCATGGGCAGAAACCTTCTTCATCGGAGCACAGGACTCTCGCTGTTTTGCTTAAAACAGACTAACAAGGCTACCCCTCTGGAACAGAAATTATTGTTGTTTAAAGTCATATTGCTTTGTGCTATTTATGTTGACTACAGTCGTTCTGGCTGTTTTGTGTTCTTTTTCTCAAACTGAAAACAATGAACAATACATTTATCTTTATGAATGGAGCCAGGACAGAAGGAGTAATCCAGCTGGCTATCAAAAAATATGGCCACATGCACAATTATGCAGCCAGATGGGTCAGAACTTCTTAAGTAATTGAATGTCCCTCATAGCCATAGTCCCACTACTGTTTTCTACATATACACTGAGCTGATATAAAATGAATCTGGAAACCACTGCAGGCTCTGGGGAGCCTGAGAATCCTGAAACCTATTGTGCCATGAGGCAGACCACAAACTTCAGCCCTACAGTCTGTGCTGAAGTACGGTTTGGACAAAGAGGAATTTAACTGCTGGTGTGTTTGAACTATGACTTCAGCCTGAGGAGTGTTAATTTGTGTGACTTGCTATATCCAGCTCAGTCTGAACTGAAGCAGATGCTCTCGATCCTGTCCTTTCTGCTATTGCTATAGATTTTACACATTTACTCCATATTGCATGGATTTCTTTCCCATCCTCTGCCTCCATAAACAAAAATATTTTCAAGGACAATACAAGAATTTCAGTTGCATGTTGGGCTGCAGATGAAATTTTGTTGGCAGCACCCTCCGAATCATGCACTAATTCTACTTGTTTCAATGGGAAAATTGTGACAGCAGAGGAATTTGATAGTTTGATATGTCAGGTCTTCTTTAGCATGCAGATTTACAGGTGATCTGTCAATGCAGCCACTGATTTATACGTAGCTGTCGTTAGTAACAATGGAGAATCATCCAGTTAAATGTCCCATGCATTGCATCAGACAATAGACCTCTGTTGCATGTACATGACATTGGCATTGACCAGATTGATTCTGAGGTGTCATGGTTTATGTGGTCAGTGAGGTGTGAATTAAAAATACAAAAGGATGTAATTAGCTCTTTGCAGTGGAATCTGTTCTAGTGTCTCTGAAGGAATCTTTATATAAAGTACTATTGAGAAAATAAATCCCTATTGATGCCATTACAGGATAGTCCATAATGGTTCTGAAGATGAGGTTACGGACTGAATAAATAATCTGTGGGTTAAGTCAATGATTTGTGAAGTAACAGTGTGGTTTAATGGCTAGAGCACAGATCTGGCCTTTGCCCCGAGCTCTCTTCCACTGCCTTGCACCCCAGGCTCACCCCACTTGACCATGGTGCCTGGTAAGGCCAGCTCTACTGACGCCCCATCACCTTGGGCTGAAGCCTGCCCCAAGAGCCTTCAGCTGAATTGGGGAGGGGGGGATAGAGCCCTCCCCTGATGCCCCACGGCTGAAGATGGGAGGGGAGAAGGAGTGCTGAAGCCCTTTCCCAGAGTCCCTGGGTGCTGCATGGAGGGGCTGCTGCTTTGCCCCTGGCAGTAAAAACCCCTGGTGGCCACATGCGGCTGTTGTGGCTGCATTTGAGAAACGCTGCCCTAAAAGCATCCACTCAAAAGGAGTGGCAGAAAGCAGTGGCTTCACAAAAGGTGATCTTCTAATAAAGGTAATTAGTACATTAGTGCATAGTGCTAAGGTAGTTTTACCCAATGTTTGGGGATATTTTAAGGTGGTCTTTAGGAAAGTTGTCTAACAAAGGTTATTTTCCATAGTTATACTGTAGTTCTAAGGCTCAATGTATATAAATGTACATTTACAATAATCTCAAATATCATTTTTGATGCAATCAAGTAACATTTTTCAATAAATAGAAAAAACGTTTAATTCTACTATTTTTCTGTTTCCATAACTTTATTTTATTGTTCAACAGAGTCACAATGTCAGACAAAAGTGATTTAAAAGCTGAGCTTGAGCGCAAAAAGCAGCGCTTAGCGCAAATAAGAGAGGAGAAGAAACGCAAAGAAGAAGAAAGGAAAAAGAAAGAGGTAAATATACACAAACTCCTTAAATGTCAGGAGCCTACAGAAAGGTTTAAGGTTTAGCCTTCCAATATGGTTAACGCAGCATAGGTGTCATGTAGGAAGTGATCCTCACAACCACAGCAGGTTTAGGCCTAAAATAAATGTCTTTATGTTCAGCCATGAAAGTTTAAAACAAAAATCACTTTCAGAATAGGTAAGTTGTCAACAGAGAACAGTTTGGACAATATGATATGCATGTGTATGTAGAAAGGGAATAAAATTTACCACAATGCTCTCTTCTGAGAATTCCTTTAGTGGGGGCAGAGGAGTTTAAAAAAAATTTTTTTTGAGCCACTACAACCTAAATAAGTGAAGTGGGTTTTCTGTTGTTTTTTTTTTTTATCGTAAGACTGGCTTGATTGCTGGCTAAGGTAACAGATTTACAGTAATTATTCTCCACTAAAGTAAAACATAATTGCAATTTTATTTTAGCCTCCTGGCATCAATGCATCTTTCAGTTCTATTAAAGTTTGATTGGCATATTAGTTTATTTGTCCTTGACAATATGCATTAGGTTTTTCATTAAGGGATTTGTACTTCTTTTTATTCAGTCACTTAGTGAAATAGAGGTGAGAATTGACAGGGAAAGGATATTCATTTTCATGCAAAGTCAAAGAAGCATTAAGTGATTATGTTTCTTTTCCTTCAAATGTCAACACTTACTGTAGTTTAAAGCACCTGTTATCCCTTACTAATAATTGGTTTCCTTTTAAGCTGACACCTTAATATGGTCCATGTGTTTCATAGAATTACTTGGAATCTGATGCGATCCAAGAAATCAAAGTTCCAATTCATGTTGTCTCTTTTAATATTTTTTTCATGTTATACAGTTTTGTATAATTACCAATAAACAGCCCACAAAGTCAGATGGGAAGGGGAAAGGATGAAGAGCCGCCTTATCCCACTCCATAAGAGGTTTTAAACATCAGTGTTTTCAATATTAATTAACAGCCAGTTACGAGAGACATGGGGAGAGAAGGGAGCCACGCCAATGGATTGTCTGTCATCTTACAGACCTCAGGAACAAGGAGATTTCAAAGCCACACTTCCTCAGTGAGGACTCAGTGAGGGTCATGTATGTGTGTGTGTGGTGGGGCATTTCATGGACACTAATTCAGAGTTATGAGCACTTGTTTCCTTTCCATTGATTTTTCCCCATGGAAGGAGAACATTTAGCCTCACACAGGCCCTATTCCTGCATCACTGGTGTCAGTGTAAGTTTTCTTACTGAATTTAGTGGGAGCAGAATCATGGCCATATTTATTTGATTACTTTCAAGTGAAATGTCAGGGTCAGTATGTATTTTAGCTAAGGGCTTTTCTACACTAGAAACTTGCATCAGTGCAACAGCACCGATGGAGCTGCGCTGCTGTAGCACCTCTGGGGAAGATAGCCTAAGCTGACATGAGAGAGCTCTCCCATCAGCTTAATAACCCCATCTCTGTGAGAGGGGGTAGCTATGTAGGCGGGAGAACCTCTTCTGCCGACATAGAGCCATCTACACCAGCGCTTAGGTCGGTATAACTACGTCGCTCAGGAGTGTGGATTATTCACACCCCTGAGTAACGTAATTATACCGAAGTAATTCTGCAGTGTAGACCAGGGCTAATTCAATTTGGCTGTCTCTACTTGTAACACGTCAGCCATCTTATGTGGAATCAAGATCAAAGTTCTCTCTTGATCTCCCATTATTCTACAGTACAACGACATCTGACAAGTAATTGGAAAAAGATTTGAATCATAGCTTAAGAAAGATTCCGTATAAATCTGTACTGGTTCCTGCAAACATCCTTTTGGCTCAGTCCAGTCTCAAACACTGGCAGAGTTCTGTTTATTTGGAAGAAAATATAACTTTATAAATCCATTATAAATAAGCTGCCCAAGTGTCTCTTCATGGCTGTCATAATACTTCCATAATAGCCCATGGAGCATACATGTTCTCCTCCCATTTGATCAAGAAACCTCATTTTATGTCATTGAAGCTAATTCTTTATTATCTTGAATTCAGGCTGATCAGCAGCAAAAGAAAGAGCCAGTTCAGGAAGATTCGGATCTAGACCGCAAAAGAAGAGAGACAGAGGCTTTATTACAGAGCATTGGTATATCCCCAGAACCACCTCTAGGTATTTAGATGAGCACATTGTAAACATGTGGCTATTACACAATTAATGCATTCTTTTTATGAAAAGCATGCTTTGCTTTTGTATTATTTGGCTGTTTTGGTGAAGTGAACTCTTCTGTTTGGAAACCATTCATATTGCTCATATACATCAGTTCATAGCATTTCCAGCATTTGCCATTGCTGTACATCAGCTTTATTTCTGAGGGGACTTTTCATATACACAATTCTAAACCATGTTTTTGTGTGCACATTAGTAGTTTGATTTCTTTGGTTGTTGCTTTATATTCTCTCCCATCTTTCCAACACCACACACAATTATATTAATATTATATTTCAATAGTACCAATTACTGGACATAAATATAGTTTTATCATTTGTATATTCAAAGAAGGAAAATATCCCTGTGGAAGGTATTCTTAGTATCTTAAATAGTTTTAAACAAGCAAAACACTGAAAAGAATTAAAAAGGAAACTATCCAAATATTAACAGAGTTGTAATCGAATCATTATTTTAAATTGTTTTGTACAGTTTATTTGTTGCTTTCATTGCTTTTCTGTTTTTGACTGTTTATTTCTTAAACCCTAGATTTCCATCTTAAGTACATCTGCATGATTTTATAATATGGGTTTCATTATCAATTCTATGTATGTTGACATGTCTTGCATACAGTGCTTTATTCTGTGTGCTGCTCAATGTGTGATCCCAAATATGAGAAATTATTTTGCCTGTTTTTCATTTGTTTCTTTCTCCTTTTCATTCAAAAGTGTCTTAAATATCCTGGATGAAATCATGTAACTATTGAAGTTAAAGAGGAGGAGTTTTTCCATTGACTTCAATTTGGCCAGGATGCCACCCCTGTGTACTGCTGCCTGCAATATTCAGGGACATCCAAAAGCTCAGCAAAGCATTCAGGCCCTGATCTGGAAAGCTGTTAAGCACATGCACATGCTTATGTGCTGTCCTGAATAAGGATGCTCTTCTGAACTAGGGCTTCAGTTCCTAAACTGAAGCAACTAACATGTACAGAACTGTGTCTGTATTTTAATAAATTATTATGCTGTAATTCCAGCAATGAGGTATCAGATCCTGAAAGAATTGTCAGACAATTAATTATAAGGTTATTTGAACTTATCAGAAAATGCATTTTTGTACATTCTTTAGCGATATTGTAAAAGGAAATTAATAATAATTTTAATAGAGAAAAATAACAGAATATTAATATTTATCTACTAAGAAGTCCCAAAATTATGTCTTGTCATAGTGTTTAAGGCCAGAAGGGATAACCAGATCATCCAGGCTGACCTCCTGTATATAACAGGCCACTAACACCACTCAGCACCCCCACACTAAACCCAAGCACACATAAAACCATTGCAGAGTAGTTCAACTTTCTGCCCTGAATTAATAATTTTCATTATGACACTATCCAAAGAACTTTAAATTAACATATAAAATTATTAATTCAGGTTAAACAATAGCATTTCATTTCCCCCCATATAAACTGACAATTAAAACCTCTTCATAAACCACCGCAAGGAAAAATGTCTTGAAAAATGCACTACAAAACCAATGATATAACTGAGATACATCTATGATATGTTCATCCTCTGGACATGATCTAAATTCCCTCATAGATTTCCGCCACAACTTTAACAACCACCACCATCCATTAAACTCTTTCTAGAACACACCCACACCAGAATCAGCTTCCTGGACACTACAATGAGCTTCAACAATGTAATCCTACAGACACTTATTATACAAGAAACCCACCGGTCAACACACTAACTTCCACATATCCAGTAACCACCACAAACACACCAAGAAATCTGTTATCAACAGCCAGGCACTCAGATACCACAGAAAATGCTTCAAAGAGAAAGTCTGGGATAGACATTACCACACTTAAAACTGCCTTCACCAAATAAGGACATTCCACCAGAGAAGTAGGTCACATAATGGAATTGGCCACTGAAATATCATGGGAAAACCAGCTTCATCACAGGGGAAAAAACCCACTGACCTTGCCCCCTTAGATGTCACCTACTACCCCACACTGGAACCTCTACAGGATATCAACCCATATTGGTTGGAGACCACACACTGAAAGAAATCTTTCCTGACTTCCCTCACTTGGTCTTTGAATAACCCCTCAACCTTGCTAAGCTCATTGTCAGGAGACACCACAGACCGGGAGATACCAACTCAAAGTGTTGGCACCAGACCCCACCAGAGCAACAGATGCAAAACCTGCAGCTGTGCCCCCACAACACACCTTTCACAATCAATGGGTCCTACGCCTGCCTGTCACAACATGTGGTGTGCCTCATCCAGGGCATCAAATGCCCCAACAACTATGTAGGTGAAACCATACAATCCACTATGCTCTCCAATGAACTCACACAGAAAAACGATAAAAGACGAAAACATCCTATCATCCTCAGGTGAACACTTTTCACGAAGTAATCACTCCATATCTGACCTCTTAGTCTTCGCCCTCAAAGGACACCTTCAGAAGACGCCTGAGAACTTCAACTCTGCTGGACACTAAAAACCGTGGACTTAACAGAGCCATTGGTTTTATGGCCCTATACAACAAGTTGTAACACACCCTGGTGCCTGCTAACATCCATTCTATTGTCCTACGACTGGAGAGATGTTAATGTCCCACTTCACTGAATCCCTTATGTGTAACAATCTGCCCCATCTCGTATTTAGCCTGAGCAGTCTGGTTTCCATCCCCAGACTGAAGAAGAGCTCTGTGAAGCTTGTCTTGTCCACCAACAGAAGTTGGTCCAATAAAAGATATTACATCACCCACCTTGTCTCTATCCAAAGACATTGGCAGCTATAATCCTCTGCCTTTGGATATGCATATAATAGCCTGTTCCCCCTGGGTACCTAAAACTAAGGTTACATCTACACTTGGAGCTAGCGATGTGATTCCCCAGCTTCACTTACATACTCACACTAGCTCTCATCAATCTAGCACTCTAAAACCAGTAGTAGAGGCAGGGTAGCACAGGCAATGGTGAGCAGCAGCCTGGGGCTGATCATGGCAAGTACAAAGCTGCCTGAACGGCCTGGTACATAGTCAGCATGGCTAACCTGCACACTGCTCCTGCTGCCTATGCTATCCCAGCTATACTGCTATCGTTAGCATGCCAACTCGATGAGAACGTGCCCGAGTGTGCCTGGGTGAACTGGGAGTCAGTGGTGTCGATATACCCTATAAGATGTAAAACCACTTCATGCCTGTACCCTGTCAAGGGACTGTCATGAAAATGAATTCACTTGTCGTTTCTATGACAATCTCTAGGGAGAATAGATGTGAAACATTTGACCAAATGGAAAATCCAAGTCTCTTGACAGGTCTGTCATTATATATTATAGGGTAGAGCAAAATAGTTAAAAATTTTACTCTGCTAAAAGTGCAAGGAAAATGCACATGATTTAAACCAAATGGAAATCTTTACTGTGCATTAAAATCCTTCTATGCTGTATTCTGTTATCTTCCATGTAGCTGCTTTGAAGGATACTTGGATTAAATCCAGGGTGAAGATATCTTTCTTGCTTGCTTGCTTTCTTGCTTGCTTGCTTTCTTTCGCATATTTTTGAAGGAATTTGAAAAAATAATTTTTATTTTTTTTAAAATTTTTATATTTATTATTTCTGTACTTAAAAGCTTGAACTCAGGTTGACCTTGAGCTATGAATTTGTTCCTTTCCTACTTAGTTAGACAAACCTGTCTTTGCATATATATACAAATGAAATATACCAGCCCCTGAAAGCAAAGGAAAATGCCTAAGGGTCTGATCAAATGCCCATTGAAGTCCAGGACAGTCTTTCACTGACTTCAGTGGACTTTGGGATCAGGCCCCCAAACTGAAACAATAACACTCTGCAACTGAAATTACATAGAAAACCAACCACAATAAAACAGTCATGTACATTCTCACTGCTTTGGGAAGAGGATTTTTACCTGGATGAATTTCCCCATTCTGTTTTTACTTTGGATCTGATCTACATAAAGAAACTGCAGGTCACATTCAGTAGACAATGGATTTTAATTAAATTCAAGATTTGAAAAATGTAATCATTTTATTGCCTGGTGCCATTTGATTTTAGCAGAAGAGTTCACTTAGATTTCTAACAAACAAACAAAAAGTTTTGATATTTAAAATCTTGTAAAATTCAAATTTAAAATGAGCAAAAGAAACAGCAGTGTTGCTTTACTTCCACAGTACTCCCTACATCTATTATGTATAGAATCACAATTGGCTTGCACACCTGTCTACATTCATTACAGTTTTAAAATTTCCAAAAATATTTAAAAATTCACTTGACTCTCTTCCTTTTCTTTTTCTTTCCTTTCCTTATTTGCTTTCACCATTTCAAACTTTCCTAATCATTTATCCACTATCATTTGGTTCATTGGTTTTGATTTGTCTGACACTGCTCTTCATCAGTGCAGTCGCTGCATGATTTAACATGGGATACCTGTTATTTTCATTATTTAGTCCCAACCCCTATGTCTCCCTCTTCGAAATCAGTGAGCACCCCCAGTGAAGCTGGCAGCCAGGATTCAGGAGATCTGGGACCAATTGGAAGGTAAGACAGACATTAGATAATGCTGAATGAAAGTATTTTTTCACTCCCCACTTTTTTATTTATTAATTTATTTAAATAAGAACATTGTAGCTCCAAGATATACATTTGTTTCTGCATTCTCCACCATGTGTTACCATTCAAGAAGACTGGTCTCAAATATGAAGTAAAGGTATGCAGCAATCTGATCTTAAGTTACATACATCAGAAACTAATACAGGAAGGAGAAATCATATATATGCTTAAAACAGCAAGTATAACTCTCCCCACTCTGAATGGAAATGTGGTGAACATGCAGGACAGAGAAAGTCCTGTAAACCTCTACCCATGTGAATAAACCTTATTCAGAAAGGTGGTCATCTTGAAGTCATATTGGCTACAACGTTCCATTTGTAACACCTGTCCATCTTAGATTTTTATAATACTGTCTGGCACAATGCATGGTAGTAAAGTGTGTGTGTGTGAGAGAGGGACGGGGAATAGTTTAGAAACACCTGGGTACACATGAGAGCACTTTACTAATGCTCCTCTTTGCAAAACTGTGGTTATCAGATAGCTGTGTGTGGAATGGGAGGAAAGTGCTTCAGGAAAGTGTAGAAGGGGATGTGGCCATGTCAATAAGAAGTGGGCCCCAAGGTCATGCAGAAATGCCGTGATTGGATCTTGAACATATCACTGATCCTGGGAAATGAAATGACACCCCTACAGTGTTTCCTAGGGGATCCTGAGTATAACGGGGATACCCCTGATCCTGGCTTGAAGCCACAAGAGATATTCATTTCTGCACCATATCTCATGGACACAAACTGCAGGTGAATGGTGGATCTTCTAGTGACTGGTTTAGCCAAGTGTTAGGCACTCAGTGGCTGCTCCAGTCATCCACAGCAGGCTGTGGGATCCAAACCTCCATAAACTCTGGAGAGACAGCCCGTTGAGCTAGAGTGACCATGCTGCAGTTTAGAATTGCCAGGCAGAGTCACCACATGCCTGCCATACCTGTACATTCATAGACCCTGTTGGCTCTGAGCTTCAAGTGGCTTCATTTACCAGGTTCCATGGCCATGTAAAAGTCATTTTTCCTTCCTTTGGTCTGCACTACTATTGCTATATTATCACCACAGGAGCTGATATAAGGGGAAGTTAAATAAACCATTATCAATAGATAAGTAACATTTCTGCTGGCATGACACAGCAAGTACTATTGTTAAACACACCTTCTGCATAGAAAGACCACATTCTCAATGCTGAGAATATATTTTACCTTATTTACCCGAATGAGCTCTCTTTGCAGTGCCATTGTGGTATTTGGGCTACACAAACACTCAGACCCTCCCCCCCGTCACCCCAGAAATGCAGCATGCAATTTAGAGGCAGTGGAGTAAATTAAGTAACAACCTGTTCGTATGTACAAGGCAGTTCAAACACTGGAAAAGAATGTAATGCCAAATTCATAGACAAAAACAAATGACCCTAATCTGTCAAAACCCCTTGGATATGAGGGGAAACGACAAATATTTGCAAGAAGTGTACAGGCTGCTATTCACAATGACTCTATGCCCTAGAAAATGCCCATGTAGCAATGGTAGCTTGGGATTCAAAATGTAACATCACAAAACTTCCTCTGGATCATTTGGGCTCAGTCAACAAGGGCAATGCCATCTTTCCTTTAGTCTCCACAAGCACTCAATTCAGAATATGCAAGATGCTAGAGAAAAACACTGAAGCAGGTCTGAATTCCGCTTTCATCCATTAAATAAGAAACATGTTCCTGCTTATAGGTGATACACACTTGTGCCACCCATTTAGCTAGTATAGTTAGGTGTAATTTCACCCTTAATGGTATTTGAGATCCAGTGGATTCTAGCCTGAGCATCAGCACTCCACTGCTATGTGGAGTGTTTGTGGGGGAGATCTCAGCACACCTGATAACTATGTACAGCTGAGCAGGAGGAGAGGGGTGTGGCAATACTTCTTGAATGCCACACTACCACTGAGACAGACGGTTGAAATCCTCAGTGTAGGTAGTTCCCCTAAGTTCCCTTTGCTGTCTCTGTGCTCGTTTGCCTAGCAACTTCATGGGCTTGGCTGGGCCCAACAAACCTGCACAAAGACCTGGTCTACCGTAGGAATTTACAGCAGTATAACTATGTCTCTCAGGAGTGTGAAAAATCCATGCCCCTAAGAGATTTAGTTATACCAACCTAACTCTCAGTGTAGACAATGCTAGGCGGATGGAAGAATTCTTCCATGGACCTAGCTACCACCTCTTGGGGAGGTAAATTACCTGAACCAGTGGGAGAATCCCTCCCATTGGCATAAGTAGTGTCTACACTGAAGTGCTACAGTGGTGTAGCTGCAGCAGTGCTTCTGGGCCACTGTAGCATTTTAGTGTAGACAAGCCCTAAGTGATTGTGTTCTCTGATTGGTTAGAAGAGCCAACCAATCACCATTTAAGTAGCAACAGCGGCACGGTGGCTGCTCAGTGTGTTCTACGCCCAGAACTATGCTAGACCTGCTTCCTGTCCAGCCCTTGCTCCACCCTTTTTTGTCCAGCCTGCTCTGCTCCAGCCCTAGTTCCTGCCTGCCTCTGAACTCCTGATTCCTAACTCCTGGTTCTGAACAGCGACTTGCCTCCTGATCACGACTTTGACTCTACCTGGTTCTGTTTTGGCTCCTGACTCCGACCCTTGGCTTGTCCCTGACCACACCTCCAGTCCTGCCCTCTGATTCTGCTCTGACCATTAGGTCACATTGCTTACACCTTGGTGCATGATGCCATACTACAGTCTTTAATTTATAATAGATACTGGCTACAGGCTACATCTATATATAGTACATGGATGCTGACAGTGGTTTATATGCTGGGGTAGGCATGCTTGCTCCACTGATTACACCTCTGCACGTGGAGGGAGTTCTCTGTCTCGATAGGGCCTACCAAGCACTCGCATCACTGTCAACAATGGTTGCATTTGTTAGCTGGCAATCAAAACAGACAGTGCTAGTGTCAAGGCTACACCATCATGGAGCACTCCTGTTTTTGGCCCATACTTCCTCCGGGCTTTCAACCTACTGAAGGGCATCAGTATTAGGCTATCCTTTTGAAGGCATTTTCTAGATTACTGTGAGTATACCATATATTCTCTGTTAATCCAACCCCGGGTTTGTAGTCTGCCAGTGTGTCTGCCATCATGTTAAGTTACTCTAGCGTGATTGAGTTCTGTGCCAGAAATGGCAGTTGTGTTTTAGGAGCATTGCCTGTTTCTGATTTTATCATCTCTATAGTGTCTTGCTGAATCTATGACTTGCTGATGATTTTTCATGTCAGCTAGTCTCTACTCAGTAAGCTCATATAAACATCAGGCACTACTCTTCCCCCTTTTGCTATATAACCCTCTGTTTTCCTCTGCGTGATGGTGATGCACTTTTAGCCATATTGCCATCCTTCTCAGAAGCGATATGGTATTTAGTGCCATCTGTCTCGGAAGAACCAACCCCCCATCCCCAGTTCCATTGAAGGCTGGATAACAATGGGCAGATTGCAGACTGGATTTGAGTGAGGGAGCAGTTCCTGCATTGTTAATGCCTCACCCACAGATGGGTGGCCCATTACAACCAGTCATTTTTTGATGATGTTGCTAAAACTACTGCAGGAATAGCAAGCACGCACAGACAGGCAACAATCATGCAGGTACTCTGACCACTAAATGCTGAAGCACTTGCCGAAGGAACAGCTTGCCATCAAAGCAAGCTCCCAAGGCATGGATTTTGCTTCAGGACGTGGGATATTGCTTCTGAGTGAAGCAGTGATATTGAAGAGTCTGAGGGATGCATAAAATTATCCCATGTTCCAATTTGAGATTGCAGTGTTAAATATATCACTAGCTGCCTCTTGATACTTCAGTGAGGCTATGGGATCAAATATTTGTAAGACATGTTAATACTCACGGACTACATTTCAGACAGATTGTCTTGTCAAGGCACTTGGCTGCTACAGTGTCCAGGTCTGGTGTCCACAATTCAAGAAGCATGTTGATAAATTGGAGAGGGTTCAGAGAAGGGCCATGAGCATGATTAAAGGGTTGGAAAACGTGGTTTATAGTGATAGATTGAAGGAGCTCAATCTGTTTATTTTATCAGAAAGAAGGTTAAAGGGTGACTTGATCCCAATCTATAAATATTTACAATGGGGAAAATAAATTTGATAAGAGGGCTCTTCAATCTCGTAGATTAAGGTAAAATTAGCAAGACAATTTTAATGAATTTAAAGACTAATGGCATGACAAATTCAGACTAGAAATAAGGTGAACATTTTTAACAATGAGGGTAATTAACCATTGGAACAGTTTACCATGGGTTGTGGTGGAGTCTCTATCACTGGAATTTTTAAAATCAAGATTAGATGTTTGTTCTAGAACACATGCTCTAATTCAAACAGGAATTAGTCCTGAGAAGTCATGTGGTCTGTGTTATGCAGGACAGCAGACTAGATAATTTTAAAGGTCCCTTTGGGCTTTATAATCTATGAATCCCAAAGAGTTAGGGCAGCTGAGCATTTTTGCTAGCTTGCAGCTCTTACACAGATCTCTATTAAGGGCTGTGACCTAATAACATTAACACACGAGATGTTAAAAATCTCCTGCCTACTTCCAAGCCTGTTAGTGACGAGTTCATGGACATACTTGTGTACCAGTTAGGTGATTAGCGAGTAATTGGTCTTATTGTCTGATATCTTGCCTTAGCTAAGTAGCTAGCATTCCTACAAGTACTGCTTTGCAGTCACAGATTAATAGACTTCTATTTGCATTTTGTAGTTGTGTCCCTTTTCTCTACATCCAATCATGAGTTGTAGCACTAAAGGCTGCACTGGCAGGAGGGACCCAGTGCCTGAATGTAGTGAGTGAATTAGTCTCACCTGGCAGCTGGTCTATTGAGAACACATTTTGTTCAATTTTTAGTGTTATCCTGCAGGCACCATTATCCTCGGACTAAGATAATTGCTAAAAAAAATTGTGTCTCTGCTATGATGTCATTAGGCTTATTAGGAGGGTTTTGGAGGGCGGGGCTCCGAAGTGGTGTGGAACTATGGAACAGTATCTCTCTGTTCTGTGGGGGTTTATGAGTTTTTGCTGTGTGATCTTCAGTGTCATGTTGATATTTGTCAAGGCATTTTCATTAGTGATGAAAGTATGGTTTTGAAGCAGCCTGACTTGCATTGTGGAATATGACAGGACGCAGTGAGTCTGGGCTGATGGCAAGTGCACAGTGGTGCTAGAAATGACTGACATGGAGTCTTTTGAGTACTTTCAGCTGGATAGAAGATCCAAATTAAATTTTTTGTGATGTATTGACATTCATGTTGGAGAATGAACCTAGACAGATTGAGGCACACTATAGCTAGCTTTCTGAAAATGTTAGTATTTCTCTTTGTGCTGGGCAAGCACTGGACTGGGAATATGTTGGTCCTCAGTATCAAGCTCCTTCAAAACAATTCATTAGAGCTCTGTGAACGCATGCAGAGGGCTTAATTTATTTCCAAGTCATCTACAGGGAGAGAATTACAGGCAAAACAGATTTCTATCAGCATGCCTGTTTCCCAATTGCTTTGGAGCAATCAATTGTACTTCTGTGCCTGTTCCGCCACCTGCACTCCTGGAGGCAGCACAGAGGCGCTGAAAATTGTATCACAGCATGAACCGGCAGGTGGTGTGGGATGAAGAGTGTGTCATAACCGGCTAGTTGTTCTGTGTATGGGGGAATCCAACCAAGACTCTGCATGTCAGGGACCATGTGGGATGATGACAGGGGTGTGTGTGAGAGAGAGAGAGAGAGAGATACCTGATTCATTGGAGAGAAAGTGATACTTGGCAACCTGGGAGTGCAACTGAGGAGATGCATCCTACCTAAAAAAGAGTCATTGTTAGTGTCCAGCTAATATCATGCAGTCAAAACTAGAATCTGATTTTTGCTGACTAGTTTTTTGGTGAATGTCATGGAGTACGGGATGAGTCACAGGTTGTGGCAGGGAGCCTGCGTGCAGTTAATGTGGTGTGCAACACAACCTTGCCCTCTGCAGGAGGTGAGGTCAGCATTGCACCCTTTTGATGATCATGTGCTTCTAACCCCTGGGGGTGATGCTGGATATCTGCTACTGCTACACATACTTTCTTACGCCCTGTGGGATGCTAGCAATCAGAGCGGAATTTGCATGAATCTTGGCTCTTGGAGGAACATGTTGACCACCCGGTGATCCTGAGAAAGTCCCAATACTTGTCATAGGTAGGGATGGAGCTGATGCATAGCAGCTCACGGGTAACAATGAATACTGGAAATTATCTGTGCAGAGTGCACACACGTGGGTAGCTTTGTACCTGACAATGTGAGCCAATTGTGGCATGGATAGTCAATGAAAAATTGCCATGGACTTTACCTGGGAACGCTGTACTAATAGCAGGAAGTGAGTGTGTTCCCACTGATTTATTGCATGCCCAGGGGCCCTATTGGCTGCTGACATGAGATGTGGAGACAGATCACGAGGGATCCACTTTTTCTAAAGACCAACAGCGCCTGCATGTTGTCAGCTAACATCAGGTGTCCATGTGCATGTTGACTTCTCTGGGGGGTTGTTTGTGATCTTGCTATTTACCTGCGTACATCTTGTGCATGAACACTGGAATCCCTTTGGACTGCATTTGGTGTTTCCCATCTGACAGGGGCACCTGCAAGGTTGGTGCCACATTCTCTACTCCTCAGTAATGTCTCAAGGCTCAGCTGCCTTGGATATACAAAGATACTTTGCTATCTTTTTTCCTGATACCACTTCTCCAATGGTCTGGTCTAATTCCTTACTCCTCATGTATTTTTCTGCCCATACTGCTGTATGCCTTATTATTCCTTTGGTCAGAATGAAGACAACTGTATCAGGAAATATTGAGGTTATGGCCACCTTTGTAGTGCTGTAGCTATCTTAGACACCATCTATGAATGTCCACTTCCAGCTTTAATCTGGTATTCTATAATAGCACTGAAATCTGGGTGAATTATTTCCCACTGTCTAATCTGTAGGTCCATAGTGTTTTCTATGGCCACAGCCACTACTATGGTGTGTAAGTGGATGAAGGCTTTGCAATGGATGTTTTAACAGTAATTCCTATTTAAGCAAATCTACAGTACCATGACAAAGGAGGCAGCAGTTTTTTCATATATCTTGAAACAATCGGAGCCCAATAAGGTCAATTAGACTACTCCGGTGTGTAAAATTTGCTTGCATAAATATAAAAGTCTGCAGGATCAGGCCTTATTCAGACAAAGGTGTAAATATTTAATGTGAGCTATTTTAAGAGTGAATCTGCAAAACAGCAATAGGATAACAATGCAGTATAAAGAGGAGTTGGGTTCTTAGAAAAGATTTGCTTGTAATGAGGAATTTTATCAACTACCTGTCCTTATATTACAATCCTATTTTAATTGTTTGTGTATTTTAGTTCACTATAAAAGCTGGCCTGGCTGATGTGCCCTTTGGTTGCTGTTTTTTGTTTTTAAATTTTTTCAAGAAGTGAGTTGCAGAGTATAGTACATGAAGTATTGTTTGGGTACAGGATTACTGTGGTAATCATAGAACCACAGAAAAGTATGGCTGGAATTGACCTTGAAAGGTCATCTAATCCATTTCACTGTGCTGGGGAAGGACCAAGTTTACCTCCACCATTTCTGATAGGTGTTTATCTAACTTGTTCTTAAAAATTTCCAGCTAGTGGGGCTTCCGCTATCTCCCTTGATGGCCTATCCCTGTTCTTAGGTATCTTTAGGGTAGAAAGCTTTTCCTAATAGCTAATCGAAATCTCACTTACTGCAAATTAAGCTGTAAGTTCTTGTCCTGCCTTCAGTGAACATAGAGAACAACTAATCACCATCCGCTTTAACTAAAGCCTATTACCAGGTCTCCCCTTGTCTCCTTTTCTGAAGACTAAACATGCCTATGGGTTTTTTTGGTTTGTTTTTTTAACGTTTTTTATTTGTTTGTTTTTTAACTTTTCCCATTGTTCAGGTTTTTTATCATTTTTATTGCTCTCCTCTGGATTCTCTCATTTGTCCACATCTTTCCTAAAGTGTGGCACCCAAAACTGGACAGAGTATTCTAACTGAGGCCTCACCACTGTCCAATAGAGCGGGACAATTACTTCCAGTGTCTTACATACGACACTTCTGTTAAACCACCCCAAAGAATTAACATTTTTGTGTAACTGC
The DNA here is from genome assembly GCA_007922155.1 of Mesoclemmys tuberculata. NCBI lineage: Eukaryota > Metazoa > Chordata > Testudines > Chelidae > Mesoclemmys > Mesoclemmys tuberculata. Next base: position 42,770,267 of record ML675603.1, read on the forward strand.
CTCACATGTTCTCTTTTGATGTTGTGTGGTTCCTCTTGGAGTTACTGGACTTGTTTTTGGAAAAAAAACAACCCCAGTTATTTGCATCTTTGAATTACAATAGCATCTTTCTGTCTGGATGTTTGCATAATTTTCTGCCCATTGTAGTGTTGGCAGAGCAGTTACAGTGACGTCCAGATTGTGTTTTATGGAATATAGTAATAAATTTCACTTTAGATTGGTTATTCCTTCAGATCTAGGCCAACTTAAGAACATGGGAATGGCTTTCTAACAGGTCCAATTTTTTTCCTCTAGTGCTCTTCTGGGTTGTCACATGTTTTCTTCAAACTTGATTTTCAAATATTTCTGTGCATCTGTCCAGCTTGGTCCTTTGAACCACTAAAGTTATTTCTTCTCCCCCTCCAATTGTGGTGATTTTCACCACCAGCTTGTCTCAAACCAATTCAGTCAGTAGCTGCTATGATTCCATTTTCCTCCTAATACTGTTTTTCTTTTAAATACAGTGCCTGCAGCCTCAGGTTAGCTACACTTTGCATTGCTTCATGTCTTAAGCTCATAACAGAGGCCTCTTGCTGCTGAGATGGCATGGGTGGCGAGGCATAGCCAAAGCATTCAGCTGCCTGATGAGTTATAGAGAGTAGCTGAAGGAAGACACTTTTTCAAATGCTTTTGTAATAACTTTTTTGTAGCTTTTATTTTTAATTTCTCTGATCACTAACATGTCAGAAAAGGTGCGTCAAATGAAGGTGGATGATCTTAGCCCCTAGTAAATGCAATCAGCAAGATTTTCTTTGCTGATTTCTCTTTTCCAGCATCTCTAGTTTTCTCATCCATCAAGCCCCTGTGCTGAGTTCTTTTCATGCACTTTGCATGAAACCATTGCAGTCTTGGTAACTCAGCTTTTATTTGCAATGCTTTATTTTTAATCAGTTCCCTATCTAGTTGAGTGGCATAGCACAATCTGACTTGTTAAACAGAATATTAGGATGCCACATCCTTTACGAGAGTCTGTTTCACTGTAGCCAGCTGTGGGTCAAAAACAAAAGGAAGAGGGTGGATCCCAATCTGTTTTAGTAATATAAGTACTAGGAGAATGGGGGTTGGTTTATTTTAGTAAACTGCCTGTGCTACAGGGCAGTGTATGTCCTCTCTCATCTCTCCTCTTTGAGTACAGCAAAGGTCTTTCAAAAGAAAGTAATAAAATGACATTTCACTAAGATCTACTAAAGCCACTACAATTCATAGGGATCAGTTACCTTATCATTAAGTTAATATATTTGACAGGTTATGCACAGTGATGTTGTTGTGCCATTGCTTAGGTAATTGTATTACTGTATTTAATTGCATGTAATTGTTTTACTGGTTTCACAAATGATAGGGTCTTCTTAAAATGTTAGTATAAAAAGCAGACCTGTGTTGTTATGGCCCTGGGACATCAGTAATAGTTTTTATTGACAGCAGATTTTTCTTGATTGTGTAAAAGAGAGTACCACACATCATGCATTACATTTCCTCCCATGGTTACCATGACAACATCATCAGAACCTCTTGGCATGCGGGTCTAATCTTATAGCTCAGTTCATTGTCAGGGGATAGATTGTGCTTTAAGGTGAGTTGTGAGTGCAGAGTGAGCTGCACTACAGCAAGAGCCACAGGGAAAAAATGACTTTCTCTGGGAATTCTGGGCTACCAGGGTACAGCAGAACCTTTGCTCTTGCTATCTTTTATATGGATGCAACTTGAAATGTCTGACCTATTTCCTGTACCCAGCTTGGCTATATGACAGTGGAGCCTTAGGCTCACCCTAATACCTTTCAGCTAGGGCTAATGCTGACACTAGCCTTAGATATAGTGCCTGTGCTGCTTAATCATGTTATGGCTGGATCCTCCGCAGGCACATAAAGGAACTGGGGTGCGGGACATTTCTAGCAATCTCTTCCCTCCTTTTGTGCCTGCCCAGGAACAGACGCACTCTGAGCCTTTATATTCAAAGCATGTACATATTTTAGATCTGTATAAAGCCCTAAAGTTCCTCGGTATGCCAACATTTTGCTATCCTATAAATATTAGCAGATACCTTAGGGATGATATGAAGCAGTTGCTTTTAAGTCTCTGTACATCTGACCTAGAAAGTGAGGAATATTTTTCAGTGCCTGCCAGTTATAAAGTCAGAATGGTCAATATTAATTAGAATCAGTGGCAAACCTTTAGTGTGTGAACCCGTGGCATCATTAAAGATTTTCATAGATGCAGTTCAGTCCTCTGGATCTTTGATTATTTTTCTAATTAGCAAGCTTCTCTGTGCTATAAATTGGAGGAGGCGGGGAGGCTGCCATTCCCAAAGGGTGCATTATAATATGTCTTGGAAACATGAACCCCAGCTGCATTCAGTAAGCCCAACTACACGTATTACACTGCTCAATTTAAATTTAGCTAGAAAAACAGACACATTTTCAGAGCAACATATTAGTTATATTCAACCCCTGGTTAACGCTAACAATTCAAATTGATTTAGTGGGAATTCTGTCTTACTTCCGGACTCTCCCTATTCTACTGAAACAGAAATAAAATCCTTGCTCAATAGCCTTCACAAATAATTTGGAGTGATAGCATGCCTGGAATCAGCTTGCCTAAACTCGATGTCCTACCTAAAAGGAATCTTCGGTTAGGAATTTTTAGTGGTTTATTTCAGAATAACATTAGGAACATTGGTTTATGATCAGATACCTCTTTTTCTAGTTTTAACTGTGTCAGAAGGATGACTGAAGGCTTAAGAAAATCAGTTTTAGTTTGCAAGTGTCTAAGAAAATGTATGTTTTAGCCTGGTAACTCTTTAAATCATATTTAAAATGGTTTAGTTCTAGTCTAAATTCCAAACGGGCTTCAAAGCCAGTTTAAATATGGCCCTACAGTGATTTGTGATTTAACCAGGATGAAGAAATATATAAATCTCCATCTTCTTTGTAAATAGTCCCTTTAAAAAACATTTTTTAAGCACATATGCTCTTTTGTTCAGAGCCATTACTATTGCTAAAAGCTGCCAGGCTGCCAAGAGATCATGCTTCTCTCTGAGGGAGGTCACTGCAGCTCTTTTTATTGGTTAAGATTGGAAGTCAGGGTGTCCATCTGTTTAGAAGTGTAGTTGTAATCCAAAGTGTAAGACTGTGCTCCAACATCCTTGCCAAATCCCCTGTTTACTTAATTCCTCATGGTATTTTATCACATTGTCATCACACATAGTCTATGTACAAACACTCTCAATGATGTATGACATTTTGTGTGAACTAATATAATAAGTAAACTGCTGTTTAGTAACACAGAACCTCTCTAAATACTGATAACCATCTTGCTTGGAGTTTTTCTGCATCAGAACACGTAGCACAAGGAAGGCATTTTCCCTTACATAGGACTGGCAAAGTGCAACTGGTCTCCAAAAGAGAGCACAGATGGTGTGAAGATAATGATTTAAAGGCAGAGCAACCACTGAGGCAAACTGTAATTTTCCATTTCTGAACAAAACCATTTGCTCCTCTGTTCCTTCATATATTATTCACTTTTTAAATTGTGGAAGTAAATAAAAAAGAATCATTGCAAAGAAAAACAAACAATGTTAAAAAATCCTAAAATGATAATATACCACATTTAACAGAATGAACTGGAATAAGGAAAAATATTTATCAAACATCTGGAATACCATTTGTCAGTAACACCTCTCTATTATAGTGTTAATCAACAAGGAAATTTAAAATAGAGATTTTAGAGCAATTATGGTACATACAAAAAACCAAGCTATTTTTATACCTCCAGAACTCCATCAAATAAGATTTCTGTAGCTAAATCAACAATTGGCTCACCTATTAATTCATCTGTTTCATTACAATCTTGGGAGCTTTCAGATCGAAACAAGATTTAGCCACATAGTAAATGGCGTAGTAAGTGTGCAAAATGTCAAAGGGGAGAAGATTGGCAGCAATGATTACCTTTAGAATGAAAAAGTACATTGAATCATGTACTTTAAAAGTCATCTGTATTCCTGGTGTCTTTTAAAATACATTTCACAGTACGTTTATTCTTACATAAATTATTTTTTTTAAATAGATGAGTTTGATGAAATCTGTTTTACAAAGTATTCCTTTAATTTGCAGATATATCATACTTTAAAGAACTTACTGGTTTTTGTGGAAATTTTGACCCAGAACTGAATTTTGTGATATGGGCCCAGCTCTGCTTCACAGCAGAAACAAAAACTATGGTGTTCCATGAAATATTTTTCTTATTGATTGATCTTTTTGCTAGCTTCATTCAGAATGAGAAACAAAACCAACTGGCTCTCCAAATATCCAGCAAGTAGCAGTCATGCCCACTTCAATCTTTGCTGGCTTGTAAAGACAGAGCCAACAGGGAGATCAGAGGGAGAGCATCAAGTATGTATGCCCATGGTCCCAACAGCACTGGACTGGGAAGGCACGGGCCTCCAGAGAAAGGAGGGAAGATGTTCTTCTAAAGGTGGTCTTGGCACTGGCAGGTTTTTCTGGGTCTACCCACTGCCATTAGCTCGGGACTAGGGAAATGAGGGTAGCCACTTTTCCTTTTATTTTTAAAGGGTTTGGAAGTGCCACTTTATAATCTAGTGGGCCAAGGTGCCTCAGTGCTTAGTCTGCCACACATGCTGCCCTCCTCCACATCCTGTCCCTTGTGTTTGGATTTAGCAAATTGCCATGCTATGTATTACGGGATATGCCCCAGATCTAAGGAAACACTCATTGCAGCCTTACCTATGGCGTTATGACCAGCTCCTCCATAATATTTTTAGGATTAGGAGGTAATTATATTTCCACTCTTGAGAGACCATTTTAGGACAGGACTTGTTACTTTTTCTGGGAGTGTCATTAATGAAACGTATGAATATTTCCATTCAGCTGTTCCCTTTGAAGTCACTGCACTGTGAGTAGTTTTTCTATTTATTAAGAAATCAAAGCAACTCTTGATGTCAAGAACTGACAGAACAGAGTGTGCGCTTTGCTTCTGTTCTGCTCAAAGGCACAATTTGCACTGCTGTGGTGTGATTACCTGTCCTAGCAGAGGCCCCTTTGGAAGGCTAGCTTTTCCATTGTTTCAATGTGTGGCCTCTCTGAAAGCGCTGATTTTCAGGCCTTAGAGCTCGTGATCTGGGAGAAGAACAGAAGCTGTGCAGAACACACTTTCTGCAGTATCAGCAATAAAAGAAACAACTTGATTTCAGCTTCAGGGAGGGAGAGCTGCAATAAGGCTTCCACCATGTTGCACAAGTGCTTAAATGCTGGACCTGATATTTGAATCTGATTCTATCAGGACTTTAGTAGGATCTTCAGTCCTAATCCTAATTCACTGATTTTAGAGATTTCCTCTTACACGATTGTCAAAGCCTGATCCAAAGCTCATTAAAATCACTTGAGGGGTTGTCACTGAATTCAGTGTGCTTGGTACCAGACCTTCAGTGCTTAAATATTATATTTTCGTATGTGGAGCTTTCTAAAATATTTCAAATTTGGACCCGGAAATATCTGGGAAAGCAACTAGTTTATCTCCAATGTAATAACAAAGTATAACAAAGAAATCAAGTAATCATGTAATCTATATAAAAACCATTATGATTATATGATTGGAATAAGAGCGTCTGGAGGTATGGTTCAGTAATATATAGTGGCACAATGGGGTGTATCTTTTCTTTTGTAGTAACAATACAAAACTGGACATTCCTTTGCTCAGACCTTTCTCACATCCCATTTTGACTTGTGCAATTGTTTCTGCTAATCCTAAATCTCTGCTCTGAATTAGACAGTGCCTAATTCCAGGACCAGATTACTGATAAGGCCAACAAGCAGAACAATATCATAGACAGCTAGACCATACTGTCTCTCTGATCCCATTCTCTTCTTCCCCATAGTCTTTTGGCAGGTTATTCCAGTGTGGGAGAGAATGGAGACTAGTTGAAGCATCAGAACTGTATTTTTTTTCTATTAGCAGGTGAAGGAATGTCAGCATCTAAGGGTTTGTCTACATTTCGCCATGAAAAATCCATGGCTGGCCTATGCTAGTTGACTTGGGCTCACAGGGTTTGGACTAAGGGCTGTTTAATTGCGGTGTAGATGTTTGGGCTCGGGCTAGAAGCTGGGCTCTAGGTCCCTGTGAGGTGGGAGTGTCCCACAGTTCTGGTGGCAGCCCAAGACTAAAAGGCTATGCTACAGTTAAACAGACCCTTAGCCTGAATCCAAGTCAGCTGGCAGGGACAAGCCAATGGTATCTAACTGAAACATAGATGTATCTTAAAAGCGCTGTCCTGAATTTCACTCGTGACAGATAGACATGCTACATGTAGAGTAGTAATGGAGTTAATAATAATAAACGTGGAATATTAAAACGTGGCAGTCTATTGGAGGTGTATGAAAATGGACCAGTTTTGTTGGGCATAACACAGATGGTAACTCTTGTACCTTTCCTATTAAGTTGTAGTCATGACCTAAAAGCCTCAGTCCATACATGAAGCTTCTTGTTCAAGAGAAGCTAAAGAACAATTAGTATTTGATAACAGCTATGCTGTTTTTTAAACTACAAACGACCAAGGGCAGCAATTGCTCAGCAAACATGTCACAGGAAGATCGATAGCGGGGCTATTGTTTGTCGCTTTGTGGGAGACTTTTGTAACTGACTGCTTTGAAACAATGTAGTGCAGCCTGACTGAAACAACGTCTGCACTTTCTGAATGATGGGAATGGCCTGATCTAGGTCAGTTCTGAGCTGCTGTCTCGCATTATAGCTCATTGAGTCCTCATTTGCGGAGTTTCCTATAAACGCCTTGCTTTGTGTGTATGTATGTTTGATTCAGCCATAAAAGAAAGAGGGTGGTCACGGCTCAAAACTAATGGATCTCAGGAGACTGATGGAAGCAAGGGCATCTTCAAGTAAGCCCCATATTTTCATACTAGTCCTGCTTCACCCATTCCCCTCTGTCTCTCAGACAGTGGGCTTCTGGCTATCTATTTTTGTAGAGTTTAAGGCCAGAAGTGACCATTAGCTCCTCTAGTCAGATCTCCTGTATAACAGAGGCCACAGAATTTAATCTGGTTACTCTCCTATTGAGCCCAATAACTTATATCCTGTGGGATCTTCCCTTGCATGGTTGTTTCATACACCATGAGAGGCTAAAATGGGTAAGTTACTGCTTAACTTCCCCACTTGTTTGTGATGAGGTAAAATGATGGCATCAAGTGACCATTCCTTAGCCACATGCCTTCTGTAGCCATTAAGGCCATGTCTGCACTACCACTTGTGTCAGCAAAACTTATGTCACTCAGGGTGTGAAAAAACACCTCTGGGCAACATACATTTCACCAACATAAGTGGCAGTGTACACAGCGCTGTCGGCAAGAGAGTTTCCCCCTGCCGACATAGATCCGCCCCTTGCTGAGGTGGTTTTATTATGTCAATGGGAGAGCTGCACAAACGATCTTACAGCAGTGTAGCCGCATCAGTACAGATATGCCACTGTAGGCTTGCTAATGTAGACATGGCCTAAGATATGTGCACTGTAGAAAAGTAGAATGAGTCTGAAACCAAATGTTACCATAAATATAAATCATTATTAAGAGAATTCTGCAAAAAATAACCTCTTCATTTTATAGTTTCCAACATTTCAATACTCTTTAGGAGACTATATGTTGTGGGCCTTTTCCTGATTTCAGTTGCACTCCATTCATCTTGGATATTTTTAATGTAAATAGAATGAAAATATGAATTGAGACTTCATTTTTTCCATTAAAATATTTTTTGTGACTGAACTTGGTGAAAAGTACCTTGAAAATGGAGTTTTTGTCATGGATCTGATCCAAACGCCATTAGAATCATTAGAAAAATTCTCAATGCACTTCAACGGGTTATGTCCTCAGAATAGATCTAGTGAGGTTGCAGCAATGTAAAACACCCTACCCTGCTCCAACTGCTCCAACAATGCATCCGTGCTGACCTACAAACAACACCTGTAGGCACAAAACTAATCTTTGAGGTTTGCAAAATCTGGACTATGCCTCCTGCCCCCCCAATTTTGGGCATGTAGAAGTGTAAGGCTAATTTCAATTTGCATTTGGGAAAAAAGAACTTCAAATCCTTTTCTTTGCACAGAAAACCTTGAAAAAGTAATCCCTAGATTCCAAAGGTTGTCACTGATTTTTCATAGAAATCTTAGACACTCATGGTCTCCCTTACTGCTGTCCAAAGGGGATCAGGCTTACTGCTAATATTCATGAGAATGCTCAAAGAGCCCTCCAAGAGGCTGGCAGTAGCAAAGAACAATTCCAGACCCTGGCTTATTTGGAATATTGTCCCTTGAAAAATATTTTGTCTTTGGCACTATGCACAGACCCTAGCACAATAATTTAGGCTCTATTTGTCCTGGAGCAGGAGACTAGTAACGTGAAGAGCCACTTTCTACAGACTCAAGTTTGGCAGTGCCCCAAAGAATCATCTTTCTACCCATCCCTCAAACCTTGCAGCCAGTTCTGTGCATAGTGGTAGGACTGCAGTGGATAGAGGTCTGTGACATTTTTGAGTGAAGGTTGAAAAATTGTTTTCCACACCCACCCAAAACTGCTAAAACTGGCTTTGTCTAAGAATGGTGGAATGTTATTATTAAACATTTATATTTGTGCCTGGAGGCCCCAAATCAGTTTCAGGGTCCCATTGTGCTCATACATGTAAAATGACATAATTCTAGGCCTGAAGAATTTGAAATTTAAGAAAAGTGAGTGGTTGAATCTCTATGTTCATAATCTGGATTGTAAACTGTTTAGGGCAGAAATTGTCTGTCCTACATTTGTACTGTATGTAGGGAATGAAACCCTACATGATTGTATGTAGGGAATGAAACCCTAAATGATTGGGGCCTGTGGATCTTACTGTAATAACAATAAAGCTCTTATCTCTCTGTTGGGGCTTCCAACTATTGTTCCAATAAGTACCAATTGTGGTGGTGTCTTTTGTGATTTTGACACCTGTCCAGCTCCTATCTGGATGGAGAGCTCAGAATTTCTTTCCTTTAGAACACCAAATGGCTATTAGATGGTAACAGTTCACAATTAATTCCGACCTGGTGTTGATTTGAACAGACCCAGAGGGTCTATAGCCCTTGAGCATTCTGTTGCTAAGCTCTCATTTTAATCACACTGTAATGGAATTCTCCCTAATGGAATACTGGTTGTCTCTTGGGAAATCTGACAGGTCTGAAAATGGATGGAGAAAAGAGGGAATAGCTGACTCGAACAAACTAGATGTATCTTTCTCCTAAGTGTCTGGAAAACATGGACGTGAATGTATATGTGGCCCCAAGGTAGTCATAACATTGAAAACTGGCACTTACTCATGAAAGCACATTATATGTTACTGATCTTGGCAGCACTTCAGGGGTCATTTTCACCCCGATGGCTTTTATTTTTCAGCAATCTTTGCGGTGCATTAGGCAGTGAGATTTTTTCCTACCTTCGCACATTCAGATCTTTACCTGCATTTCTCTTTCCATGGTGTTATATGTGGTTACAGTGTATAATGCAGGGACAAATTCCACTCTTTACTAATGTCTTGATTCTTCTCTACCTCCTTTACAACAACCTGGCACAGGCATAAAAGGCAGGCTCCTGGTTTGGAGAAGTCTCCTAGAATAATTCTGAGACACAAAATCTCTGAACATTTTTTGTCTTGCACATCTTCCATTACAGCTACTGGAAATGCATGCCCTTGCATCATATCATCTCTCTCTTTTTGTTACAATTCTTCATTGATTGTACGTGTTTATGAATATGAGAGTGATTGTTTTTCATTTTGACATGTCACAGTACAGTGCATGTCCTTGCCCATTTCCCCAGAGAGTGAGTTGACACTGGCGTCAGAGTGGGTGAGTTTATCAAGTATAGTAGGCAGCATTTATAGGGATTGAGGTAGTTTCTTCAGATTATATATTAGCAGAGGTTGCCAATCTGTGGTAGATACTGTGCAAAATCTGCATTGGATTATATGATTTGTACTGGGTGAACATGGTAAAATAATATTCTGTGTGCATCTTTGAAATCTGGATTCAAATGAATAGGGTTGGATCAAAAAAGGTGGGGAGCTCACCAATTTAGGGGCCATCATGATATAATAACATCAGATAAGTTAACTGTTTTTATGAAGGAGTTAGAGTCTTGTTTCACCTTGTTTTAACTTCTGCTAATGAAGACCATGCATAGTCGATGCTTAAATCACAGGGAAGGGAGTTTGGGAGGCTTGGGTTCTATGCTTGCCTCTACCACAAACTGGCAAGTTTCTTGGGCCAACATTTTTAAGAGATATCTCCAGTTGGAAAGCCAAAAATCAAGACACCTGGAATGAATGACCAATTTTGAAAGTTTTGGCCTGAACCTCTTGGCATATCAATTCCCCCATTTATAAACTGAGGGATTACACCACTGCAGTAGGATGCAGACAGTAAAGCGTTCTGCCATCCTCAGATGGAAAGTTTCATTGTGCTGAATTATAAAGTCTTCAGATAACACTGTATTGCTAGATTACTCATCTATTCTTTGATAGCACAGGGCTTCTTCCAGCATGAAGAAAATTCATTGGCAGGCAATTATATTGAAAAACCTTTAAAAATGAAAGTCAGGATGAATTCTTATATGGTAGAAAAAATACTTGTTTGTTTACCCTACCCCACAAAAAATGACATATTATAATTTGCAATACAGGACATCACAATAAAAAGACTTTAACTGTGTATAATGGTTTATTGTCAGTTTCAGAAAACATAGTAAGGGCTAAATTCTCCAGTGGAGTTTCATGAAGAGAGCGCAATACGTCACATCATACATCCCTTCTTTGTAACCTATATTAAATGGCTACTACAAATCTTACAGTTTATTGTGAGTACACAGGGAACAGCTAGTGAGTCTGTAAATTGTTTAGAGATCCAAATTACACATTTTTATTAAGTAAAATTTGGAAAAAAGTCTTAGACTGAAAGCCTCTCCTTTATTTACTAGTACAATATACTCCAGTTCTATGTAATTTTTATAAATTACCTGCTTTTGTTGTAGTCTAGCCTCAAACCTGGTTTGATATTAACTGTGGTTTTCAGTTGCATTTTGAGGTGTGTCCTCTGTATGTACTGTTTACATCATGTAATTAATGAGATGAGCTTTTTTTTTTTTTTTTTCATTCTTTCAGTTAATTCTCTGTATTCTTTTTTTCCTTTGTGCTGCACGGCTGATAACCATCTTAGGACCCTGCAGTGGGATACAGACCCCTCAGTGCTGCAGCTCCAGTCTGACTCTGAACTTGGGTATATGTCAGCTCTTTTGTTATTTATTTTATTATTTCTTTGCAAGTGTTGTGTTGAAAATGCTTCTTGGTTGAGCTGCTTTTGTGTGGATTTCATTTATTATTAATTCTTATTCTTGCTTTGTTGAATTGAAAGTATCATAATTTGTTTTCTTTTGTTAGTTTCACCAGTGATAGTAAGCTTTGGCAAAGGCATATTTTTATATGGAAACAGAAAAAAGCCTATAAAAGATGATCTGCAATTTCTGTTGTCCGAGAACAATAACACAAAATAACTATTTCATTATGGGTGAGATGTTGTTATAGTGGCACTTTAATGGAAAATGTAATATATGCAGGTCATGATACCAATTTCTTGTTTGTATTTGTTAATTCTGACTTTTCATACTGAATTACTCGTAGGATGCTCCCCCGTCCCTGACCTTAGCATAGTTTCCCTTATACAGTAATAATTACTCCTCCTTCTTCCTTAGGAATTAATAATATGAGCAATTATAGTGGTACCCTTTGCAAATAAAACTCACTTTCACAGTCAGAGTTATTTTGTTTTTAATTGAGTCTATGTCAAGTAAGGTGTGTTTCGTTATAATTAGGCTGAAATTAATACTTTCTCTATCTTGAGGTACTTTGCCATGAGCTTCTGAAAAAGTTAACAGCTTTGAGTAACTGAAACTAACCATTACAGTTGGGTGGTTGGGTGAAAGGGTCAAATTTACTTAGTATGAAAAATGTCTATTGTTGTCCAATACTGGAATTCATATTATGAAGTACTTTTATAATGGACCAATCGGTGAAAATAAGTTTGAGCCAATGACACTTGAAACTCTTAGTGTCTCCTGATTCCCCTGCTGCCAGCATCACACTAGAGATGGAACTGAAGTTCAAAGAGAAAATATGGCTTAGTGATGAGTCCTTTGATTTTGGTTTGGATATCATCCACGTGATCACGAAAGTTAACTAGCACAAATAGTTTCGCTGGAGGAGGGAAATACTATAGCACAAGAATGAGAGGTTAAGCTAACCAATCGTTTCCGTTCAGTGCTTCTCAAGGTGTGAATATCATTTTTCTTTGTTTATATTGTGTGAGTAAATACAAATTTGAGGCTATGAATGAAGAAGTAAAATAAGAGGGAAAAATATGCCACAAAATGCAGGCTTGAAAAGAAGCCTAAAGTGATAAGGAAACATTTCTGTCTTGAGTGGAGAGGGGATAATCCATCCATTTGTGCAGAATTTAACCATTTGTTTAAACAAATAGAAATAGCCCTGATTTTTCAGGAGCTAATCTTCTAAATGTGAATGTATACAGTATTGTCTTTCTGAGTCTGCAGGCAGATGTTTCTATTGCTTATGCTGCTACTTATAGTTTTCACATGGCAGCAGATTGCAATTTACAAGATTCTGGTAAATTTCACAGCTGCTATTCAGAATCCTGTTGGTCATAATACAAATGATAAAGACCATGCCAATTTCACTTTTCTTGGTGCTTGGCAAAGCTATACGCAGTCATCTAGCCAGGCACTGGGGCTCTTCACAGCAGGGGAAGAAGAAGAAAAAAATATCAGAAGAGCAGCAGTGTAGCAGACATCCTCCCTCTTCCCTGCACCAGAGACAGAAATGCTTGGGTAGGGTTCAATGTTACTCTTCCACCCCAGAACTGTTAGGCAGCTTTTGTTTTCCTCCTTTTCAGCAGCCAACTGGGGTAGGAGGTGTGGCTTCAGAGGTACCCAGCTCCTACAGTACTACCTGGAGGATGATACAAAAGCTGGAATTTTCAGGCTGTATTTACATGCAGAATCCTGACAGAAATCCTAGCATCCTGCCCTTTCCCAGCAATGTGGGTTGGAAACTGACCATCCTCAAGAACCAAAGTCCCCCAAGATTCCTTTCTTTAAGCAGAAAGAAGCAAAGAGCAGAGGCATATATGGCACATATATAAGGACCATGACAGCCAGGAGCTCTGTCATGCATGGACTGTTTGTGCAAGGAAAGGAATGAAGGATGATTAGGAGAGTGAATTCATAGCAAGGCTGGGTGTATCATAGGTACATGTTCTCCAATGCATGATGAGTTCTGCCCATTTCTCAATAACAGCCGTTCTTCAGAAGAAGGACAGTCTTAGCAGGACTGATGATGCAGAAATATGAAAAAGTAATGATACATAATGAATTCTGTAGACTGCATACAAATTACTCATGTGGCTAAAATGATTGCAGTGGGCTTGCATCTCTTCTGGGAGAGGGATAATATTTTAATGTAAAAGAGTAGAGATTTAGCTGCTCAGTCCTAAGTGACATTCCATGACCAAGACCCCGTGAACAACTTTGAAAATGTATCCCTTAAAGCTTCGGTAAATCCCAAAACAAATACTCAGCAAGCTGTAGACTCAAAGGGTTTACAAGCATCTAAAATGAAAGATGCATGTGAATGGGAAGGTGACATGGTTGATGTGATGACAGATGTGTGCACTGCATTACAGGAAACTTGAATTCTGGAATAGGACTTTTTATCTTATAGCTGGTGGAAATCAGGCCCTGAATGGAGGTAATTTATTTGGGATCAAGAGCTAGATTAGGTTTTGGCTATACAAGCACCTTTTGTTGGCTGATTCATGGAGCCAAAAGGCAGGGCTGGCCCTAGACCAAATGGTACTCCAGGCAAGGAGAGACTTTGGTACTCCCCCCTTCCGTTTGTTAAACTTTTGAATACTTTATGTTTTATTGCATTTGTAGCCCATTTCATGTTTTTGCTGCACAATTTGCATGAATGATTTATCCCTAGCATGTAAGATGATAAATTTGCACTCTAGGATCTGTAAATCTGTATTAATTCATGCCATAAATAAACAAATAAAAAAGCATTTCCTCTAAGCTTATGGAAACTTTTTAATTTTATGAATACTGAAATTATTACTGTTATGGAGAGCAAAAGTCTGTTCTTCAGTTTTAGAAAGTCATCAAACATTACATATGAAGAAGAAACAGTATTTCCTCTCATAGAAAGTGGTTTGATTGATATCTCTGATGTCTCATTAAATATATCCTTTATCAGTCACTACTTACACTCTTCAAGTCTTAAAACACAAGTACACTTTCACAATTACACAGTAAAACACAGTTCACAATATCACAGCTGGGATTTTAGTTCCTTTTAGTTTGTTCTTGACTGACTGGTGATGTCCACTCGTTACATACCCATGAGGGAGTGACTGACAGTATTCTAGGAGGTTAGAGGAATATGTAGCTCTCCAAAAGTCTGGAAGGTTTCATGAGAGTCTACCAAGGTCCAAAACATTCTTGGAGGTTAGTAAAAAAAATGAATCCACATATGGAATACTTGAAATATTTTACTTAAAACATTCTATTTTCTCTTTTGTTGCTAACAACAAAAAGATCATCCCGAGCCCAGTGCCCCCCACGCCCTGCACCCCAGGGAGGCGCCTGGGTCACCTGTCCCTAAATCTTGCCGTGCCACCAGGTATTGAGTACCTATGAGGTCACACACTTTCAGATGAAGGAACACCATCTAATATAACAGGCAATTATCAGTTTGAGACACTAGTGAGCAATGGATCCATAAATAGTGCCTAAATTAAACATGTTTGAGTTTAAAAATGTAATGTTCTCTCAGTGAAGTTCTCTAAAATGGACTTTAACTCTTATGCATGCTATCCATCTGCAAATCTCAAGTCAGATTTTCACTCCTGCAAAGAGGTATTGAGTGAACTTATATAATAATATCTTTAGTATTGAATGGGATTCTATAACGGTAACAGCAATCTACTGTTTTAGAAGCATAAATTAATATGGCACCAATACACAGCTGGGACCACAATAAAAAAGTTACATCAGTGAAGAAATCTTTGGGATTTCAGGACAGGAATCATGGAACTAGCTAGGAGGTGACTAATTACATGGAAGTCCATTTAATCATATAAACGATGTAAATTTGAAATCAGCAATGATAGGAAAAGGAAGAGTACATGACATTTAACTTTAATTTTTAAAGTTTGAATTCTCCCTGCATTTAGTCAAAGTTATTACCAGAGAAACAGCATGATAGTAAAGCTTTTGGTAGGTGTTACAGATCCCCAGGATATATCACAGGTAGCCGAAGTTTCTAGGTTTCCATGGAGTGTTTTAAAACATGCACTGCTTTTGTTCACATCAGCAGAGGCACAGCCTCAAAACTGGCACAGGAGGGCTCATTAATTCTTTTGTAAAAATGAATCACAAGCTGTAACAGCTGCTATTGCTCCAGTGAATTGTTACTTGATATGACTGATTCTTACTGATTACCAAGTGAATCTAATTGTACTTAGCACAATAACACTCAGCCAGTCAGATGAATCAGAAAAAAAACATCGCTGATACAGCAATATCTCTAGCTAGAGAGCAAACTAGCTGTCATCCATATGGTGCTGGTTTACTTCTGGGACTCTTATTTCTTTTTATATATGACCTTATATGAGGAATATCTTTAAACACAGACATAGATTCCGACAGTCTTGGCGAGAGGATATACAAGCTGTATTTGAACTTCCAGTTTCCCAAATTACTGTAATAAACTGTTCTATTATTTCAATAACCAGAAACTCTGCTGCTTGGTTTTCCTGCTTATTTTCATGTAGTTTATTTATAGTTGGGGAAGCAGGGGGAGGGCAAGACAATTCATGCCTCTATGCTAGCTCTGTGTTCCTGGTGATTTCCCCAACCTCTTGCAGCACAACTCCAGTAAAGCTATGTTGGCAGGATTCCCAAGGCCATCAAATTCTCTGGGAACCCTACTTTAAGAAGGAGACTCCATAGGAGGGCAATAATCAGTTTTTATTCTGTTTCTCCCTAGCTCCATATATATGGTGGAGAAATGCAATTTCCCTTTTGGTGCTGTTGACTCCTTTCCCAGCCTGTCCCCTTCACTATGTGGATCCTAGCATCTATGGTGTACCCTCCATAGGTGTGTAGGGGGTATCCATCCTCTGTGCACAGATCCGCTGAATACATGAACATGTCCTATGAATGCAACATCTCTTGCCCTTCCTATTACATCTCCTCCCACAATATGAACAGGACCCAAAAGAGGCCAGAAATATGCAGCATGCAGTTCATTAACTTTAATTCTATTCTGGCTAGTAGCTCTCAGGTTAATTTCCCTCAGTGCAAAGTCAGTGCATTTTATTAGATGTATCCCCATAAACTAACCATACCTAGTTTATTAGTTTTCATTTTAGCAGATACTAAAGCTTTGTTATCCTGTCTGTGAAAGCTTACTGCAGTACTTTAATGTAGCAATGCTATATGCTTACTTGACTGACCTTCTGATCTCACATTAAATCTTAGACGCAGACTGCACAAGCTAGGTGTGTCAAAGATTACCCAGGTTGATTTCTTACCTCGGGAAGTAGTGTCCTACTCCAAGGAGACTCAGACGCCTCTTGCAACACATCAATCTGAAGGTGAAATATTTCCTATTTCCAAATTTGTTAAGAATATGCCAAGAATAGTATGGATAAAAATAATATGAGACTGTTTGGGTTTTTTTATAAATGAGGGGGAATGGTTATAACATTGTTATTTCTATTTATCACACATTTCCTGTAAACCAAGCATTGTTTGTGTGACAAAGGGTTGTCATTAAGAATAATTATAATAATATGTTTATATACAGATAGAATTAAAGTACAGCAGCCTTACGACAAACAGTGTTCTAACAGCAGGATCATGAGGGCATATTTTCAAATAAATCATTATGTATCTAGTTAAGAGATTGCTTCATGCTGCTTTCTTAAGGAAACATATTAATTCCAAAGGGTCTGTAAAGAGGAAATATTTGACAATTACTGTAATATACTGGCTCAGTGTTGATGATGTCTTGTCTAGTGGCTGGTCCTATCAAGACTGGAACTTGCAGCTGTTCAAGAAATGGGGTTTTCTCCCTTTTGGTGTTGACAGTGCTGGGTTCTATCTCTGCTGACAACATAATGTCTATATACAGAGAGTTGCTGTTTGTTATGTTAAGTTTTGGCATCAATAAAAATATCAAATGGATACTTGGTATTCTAGTACTGATCTGACCATTAGCTTAGCTTACTTAATACACGTTTGTCTTCATTGCACTGTGCTGGTGTGTACTGATACTGGTTTAATCTTGTCCCAGTTAAATAATAGCTTGATGCAATATATGCCTTATTCTTAAATATTGTATTTGCCATTTGCCACTCTGTACAGATAAGGTAGAGAAAAACTAAAGTCTGACACACTAAGCACACCCCTGAAAGGGTCATCATAAGTATTAGAATGATATCTGAGACACGTTATAATTAGGGAATGGGAATGATCAGGAAATGTTCAAAGGATAATTAGGTGCTGTACTACAGAAAATAATGTGGATCCTCCCAGCTGGGATAAGAATAACGTAAGGATCAAGAAGATTGCAATGGGTGAATCAGTAAGTTTGCCTAGATGTAAGTTATTGTCTAAAGAGATATGTATTTATAGATTAGAAATACCTCTGGTTGTTCTTTTACAACTGGGTCATCCCCTGTCCTTTCAACATAACATCAGGGGAGGGCTCTCATGCCAAATATGCAAATGTCCCACCCCTATATAAGAAGTTTACCTTCCAATAACTGGTATTTTATTTACTTGGAGTAGGAATATAGGGCCCACATCAGACCTGGCTGAACTAAGATTTTAAATTGAGTTTTGATGTTAGCACAAGGCCCAAAGAATGTGACCAAAAAGAATGAACTCATGAGAAAGGATGATTGTTTGTATTAAATGTGTAGTGTTGCTTGAAATATCTGCATGTTCTTATTTAAGGATTGGGTTGAGGTAACAGAAATAAAGAAAATGTGGTTAATTGGGTATGAGGTACAGTAAATGATCGGTTTGTTTAGTTTATCATAAAGAAATGCTTAGTTTAGTAGTTAAGGAGAATATGGTAAAATGAGAGAAGAAAAAGGCCTTGAAGAAAGAACGCCAGTCATTACTCTTGTCTTGACCAAGACAGAGTTCAACCCTATGCTGTTTCATCTGACCTTACCTAAGGTCTGGTGATCAGCAGTGACATCACTTGTTTGCCATAATGTATAAAAAGACAAAGGTTTTAGGGGTTTCTTTGTCACAGCTTTTCCTTATGCCTCAGGAGTAATGTCGTGATTGGAAGGTATCCCCAAGCCTAATCCTGTTGTATTTGGCCAATGCTTGTAACCGTATTCTTGCCAGATATAGCGTATGAGTGTGTCTATGCTTGTATAGGTATTTTGGATGTAACCAGCACCGAGTGGCCTTTGGACTAATAAAGGAATTCTTGTGTGGAAACTGAATCATGGAAACCTTAATAAACTTATTAGGAAAATTATTCCGAACTCCTGGTGCCAGAAGTGTGCAACTGAGTGGATGAGTACCTGCTCCCCTCAGATATGGCCTCATGAGCATCTCCTGATGACTCTGCCTGCCATTCAGACTTTCTGGAAGAGATGGAAGCAGTGCCTGCTTCAGAAGGCTTTTTCAAATTCAACTTGGCGCAGACTCTGCTCATTTATCTTCTAACCGGTCACTGGAGAGGTTGGATTTGTCACTGAGGCAAAGACTACTTCATTGGCTTCAGATCTGTATCCACCTGACTCTCATCTCTGGACTATGGCAGAAATTTAGTGCTAGATAAAGAAAGAATGCCCTTCCTTCCTGAGGCAATTTCCTTGGCTGTAGCCAGGAGATGCTAAAGACATGCATTAATGTGAATACTTCTCCCAGTGCAATGGCCCAGGCCGTCACACCCAGTGAACTCTCTTTTCTAACAGTCCAGGCTGCCTGAACTGAGGTGGCTGCACCTATACATCGGTATGAAGAGTGAATGATAAAGACCTTTGTTGTTACTAACCCCTCCAATTGTTAGCAGAATGCCTTGCCTGAGTGGACAAATCTGGACCTACTTTAGGAGAATCTTTTGTTCAACTACAAATAACAGGAAAATAAATGCTAATAATACATAGATGATATGACTCCAAACTGCGAGAACAAAGCCATGTATTGGGCCAGATTCTGACCTCACTTACACCAATACAAATCAGGAGTGATTCCCTTCACTTCAGTGGTTTGACGTCTAATTACATCTGTACCACTAAGACCAAAATCCTGTCCCTTGGTTGCAAATTAGGGGAAGATAGCAGATGCACTGGAGGCCCTGAAGATGAGTTTAGACTGTCTTGCACCTGAGCAAGGACTAGTCAATGGGATTCTCTGTCTGAAGTGAAGCTCAGTGTGAGAACTACGTCCGTTGCCATGTTGGCATATATGACAAAGATTACTGTACTAGATTGGATGAGATTTTTTTTAAAAAGGGGAAGTAAAAGATTTGATAGACACTGAATGCCATAATTGCATCCCCATCCTTTGATATCAAGAGTCCAAAAGTTATTTTTTTAATCATTCATAAAAATACATTTCAAAAGCATATGAACAGCACCCTCTGGTGGAATAATGTTAAATTGACATTTGATCTGTAAGTGATGTTTTTTGTTTCCAGAAAAAATGATTGAGGTAGTCATTTTGAAAGGCATATAAAAAAGATTGGGAGCATTACTCTGTAGTGAGAACTTTTATTTAACTACAAACATTCTTCATCAGAACTTATGATCATACAAAATAATAATAAAACCCCAGAAACCATGTTCCTAAATGTGATATAGAAAAAGGGACTATAATTACATGGAACATTGGTTTATAGAGAAGAGACCATCAGCTGCAACATAAGGTGGGACCCGATTAAAAAAATAGGCTGTAGGTGCTGTTGCAGTAGCCCAGTAGGATTTGCGATCATAGCCTAAATATAGACACACAGTGAAATCTGCAGTAAATCACACTTGTTGTCAATTCTCTGAATTAAGCTCTGACTAACACATTCTCAGAGTTTCTGGAACAATTTCTTTTTGCTTCTGCTAAAGCGTCAACTAGATAACCAATTGTAGCTGGTCTATGGATGATTGTTTTCACAAGAGCAAAGGCTGTATTAAGTGACTAACAAGTTATTGACTATCATGTATTTAACGTGTATGTATGTAGAAAGGTTGCTGTTCTGTTAGTAGATATTTCTGTGGTTAGGAGTTAGGACAATGACCTGGTTTTGGAACTTGTTGGCTTGCAATTTTGGTTCACAGAATGGCACATTTGGCCTTGAAGTAATGATTTCCTTTGGATGGTGAACTAAATAAGTGTGGGAGCACAGTCACTCAGCCGGGTGGGTGTGGATCTCTGGGTTCGGAGGGCAGAGGCTGAGGGAGTATAACTCCCTTAATTCTCTGAAAGTTATAGTTTCAGTAAGAAAACCTTGCTTCATTTGGCACATGGAGTAGGAAATGTTAGCTTGCTACCTGCAAGTGAAAGTGACTGGTGAAAGTACCCTCCCTCCTCACAGATTGGGATTTGTTTCTAGGCACTGGCAACTAAAAGGAAAAGCATCCCAGTCTAGATCTATTCTAGCCTATGCAGCTAATGATAACTAGGGTCAAAATTATACATCTGAAAATTCTTCTGTTCTACAGCTCTCTATCATGCATTCTATAGGTGAGGTACCTCTCAGGATAATAACCCTATTGATCCTCTGTTATAGTTTCTTTTAAGTGGCTCATTAACATAAGAGAGGCCCCCTGCCCTGGAATAGCTGATTCAAAGAAGATTCTCAGCTATCAGACCCAGACAAACTGGAGAGAGACCCAAATTGTTGGGCTTGATAAAATGAGGATAGTTTTCCTTAACTACATAATTGGCAATTGTAAGGGCAAATGGGGATTGCCTCCAAACCTGGACACTGATCTTGAAAATGATTCTGTGTAAGTAGGCTGATTCCTGTTCCTATATAGGTCCCATAAATGTCAATGGGATGCCCTGAATTCCTACAATACTCTGAAATCAGGAGCCAGCATTTGACTGTATAAATCAGTGATTTATTTATTTAGGTTATGAATTATGAACCTGCTCTTGAAGTTGTCAGGAGTCCTCCCAAGAAATCAATAGGAGCTGCATCAGGTCCTCTGCAAAGAATTCCTTCACACAGAGACAATCACTGTGGAAAATGTAGAAGGAATCTCCTGTGGATGTGGGCTTTTTAAAATAAAATGAGTCTGTCTGTATAGTACAAGTTTTAATATGAGTTCCTTTGAAATCAGTATTAACACAGGATGGTGTTCTCCTTTGCTGTATGACAATAGGCTCTTAAGCTGACATTACAAACTATGTAACTTTTCAGTCAGACACAAGCCATCATTACTCACTCTGTTCTGATTTAATGTGGGTAAAATTCTAGCTGAGTGATATGAAATTCAGATTAATTTTCCAGCTGTTTTCCCCTAAACCACTACCCTGGCTTCATTCCTGTCCCTCCTGAAAACTTGCTTCTTCCACAAAAGCCACAAGTCCATCAGTTATCATTACTATTTTAAAAACACTTAGAATTGAGCAATCACACGTAGTGTCTAAACCTGCAATGTTATTGCTGTAACCCTTCTCCTCCTTCACCCCAGTCACCCTCAGCACATTGTCACATCACAGTGAAAACTGAGCCTAGAACTTGCCAACTTGGCACAAACCGACCCCCAGCTCCCATACATAGCTCCAGGGTTCTGAGGGGGTGCTGAGCAGCTCTAAAAATCTGGCCCATCACTCTCACCTGTTACATATTTGGTTTCTTTATACTTTATACAGATGAAACTAAGTTACGGTTAGGCAGATGACTGTATGAGGTGCTCCCTTGAAAGGCAGCAAGCCAATAAAGAAAAGCAATCTTCCCTTTTATGGAATCTTCTGGATAAGATTAGGACAGTGGCTAGCAGACTCGGTGGAACTGGAAGTGACTGTACTGCTGATAACTTTTGTTCCTTCGTTTATAGTTTAAAGCACTGTGGAAACGGTTAAATCTGTCTATCTTCTAACTATCCATGTGATGAAGTTTTAGATTAAATAGGTAGACAGCCAGGTAATCACCATGGTATCCAAGCACCTAACATAATTATCGGGCCTGATATAGTTATGCATTGTAGTCTTGTGAACAGGGTACTGGACGGAGAGTCAGGAGTTCCGGATTCTATGTCTGCCTTTTGTTATGGATCTGCTGTGTAACCTTGGTCAAGTCTCTCCACTTCTCTAGGATTCTGTTTCTCCTCCCACCCTTTGCTTGTCTTGTTTGTTTAGATTGCGATCTCTTTGGGGTAGGGACCATCTCTTACCATGTAGTTCGTATGTGCCTAGCACAATGGGGCCTTGAGACACAGCAGTAACAAATAACAATACCACCAAAAAATTGGTGTGACCCAGCAAAGAATGAGGTTACAAAAATAACCATGGTAGTCAAGTGTCCTCCATCCTGCCTTTAAGGTAGCTCTGCAATTATTATTATTATTATTATTATTATTGTTCCATGTTTTCTCTTCTTCCATCTCCTACCTTCTTCCCTTCCATTGCTGTTTGTTGCAGCTATGAGAAAGCTAAACTGAAGCCGCGAGCGTTACACTTTTCTCTGAAAGCAGTGTAACTGAGATCAATATCTCCACAACTAATAATTGAAGGGAACAGCAGGGGAAAGGGAAAGAAGTATAACTAGCTTTGCTATTTCTTTAATTGAATAGTGTTTTGTTAGTTATCAGAAGACTTTATTGTAGTTTCAATAACTGATGTTATTGAACATGAACTCAGCCAATTTTTCATTTTGGTAAGTCCTGCCAATTGTTTTACTGAGTAGTTGCTATTCTCGAATAGAAGCATTTTATTCATACTGTGTTTAAGGTATATACATTATAGAAAAAGTAGAAATAAGCCAGAATATAAACCTAGGACCAAATCAGAGTTCCAAAATATATTGCATCATCCCATCCCTAATTATTGAGTCAGCAGCAAAATTATAGAATTGGATAATGAGGCCTATTATGCGGGCATGTCATGCACTTGTACCATCTTTGTCCAATAGATATGGACTGGCTGCAGACCTTGCTTATACTCACCAGATGTGTTCATCATAAGATTCTTTAATGCTCTGCCAGGTATGGCTGAGGTTCATTTAAGTAAGGTGTTTTACAGACAGTGCCACCTAGTGGCTGAACAGTATGATACAGTTTAGCATTGGGTTACATCTCACCCTTTAAGTTCTGCATTCCTACTATTTACCAATATTTACCCTATCATGCTATCTTTGAAGTTCAGTACATATCAGTCTGCTAAGGAAGGGTCTGTGAAACATTCGGGCTTTCTAATTACACAACCTGAATGCATAACAGCTTGGTCATCTAGCTGCCCATTAGTTGCAAGGACTGGCTGTGGTCAGTTTGGAATCCTTGAGTTGTCTTCTTATTATTTTGTGTCTGCTATCTGTAGAGTTTGCTCTGTTGATTGTTCTTTCTGAGGCATGAACTGTAGATGTTGACAGTTTCTGCTGAACTCACCACCGTCAGTCTTGTTCACTTATGACCTGGGCGCTGAATTCTTTTTCCTTATGACAGATGCCATTGTCCATCCTTTTTCTCCATCCAATTTGACGTGAACATGACCACCAAGTTCTAGACCTGGCAGTTCTGAAACTTAAGTGACATGTTGTAAAAGTGTTCATAAGTTCTTTCAAGCTTTCTAACTGATTTGGCTACTTTCTTCACATCTGGCCACTTTGGACATAGATCCTTTTCTAAAGTTGGGCCAGTATTTCTGAGTTGTCTTCCTATCAGGAGTTGTGCTGGACTGTATCCAGTAGCTGCTATTGGTGTTGATCTGTAACTCAGAAGAGTAAGGAATGGATCTTCCTGCTGTAGGATTGTTTTTGACTGTGTGTACAGCTATCTCATCCTCTCCATTCACTTGTGGATAATGTGGGCTGCTAGTAATATGATCAAAATCATATTTTGTTTGGAATAACTTAAATTCTGCTGCACTGAATTGTGGTCTGTTGTCCATTACTACTTGTTCTGGAATACTAAAGTGAGTAACAGTGCACTTCAGTTTCTTGATAACACTGCAATGTCTTTAAAGTACATTATTTATTTATACTTGGGAAAATAGTCTATGATGTCCAGATAATAATGTCCTATGAATTCACATAAATCTGTAGCTAGTCTCTTCCAAGGGCAGTCTGGAAGAAGTGTTGTTATTAAATGTTGTTTGTATTCTGTTGGTCTGTTAGTTCTGCACGTTCACATGCAGATATTTTATTCATTATGTCTTTGCTGATGCCTGGCCACCACAGTGACTGGTTGGCCTTTTCATGGCATTTAGTCAATCTGTGATGGCCTTCATGGAGGAGGTTTAAGATTTCTCCTCCCATTTCATCTGGAATTACAATGAAATTGCCTTTAATCATGAGTCCATTTGACTGGCTTAATTATCCACGCACCACAAAGTAGTCTCCTATTTCTTCCTTTGTGTCCTTTAGATACTTGGACCAAACACTGCTAATATAACTTAGAATTTTCTGAAGTTGTGTGTCTGTCAAGGTTGCTTTTTATAAATTGAATAGTCTGTTTTCTGACACTGGTCTTTTAGTGTCCACAGCATCCACGTATGCCTTTACGTCATCTTTGGGCTCACAAGTAGTTAAGTGTGATACTGGGCTTTGGGACGAAGTGTCTACTACTACCAGATTTTTCCCAGGAACATATTTAGCAATTGGGTTAAATTGCATTTGCCTTAGCAATAGACACTGGCATCTCAGCTCTTGATACATGTCTTTTCCATTGATGAGTATGTTATCATTGTAAACGAATCCAGACCTCACAGATATCTGTAAAAGTTCTTACATGCTCATAAGCTTGCTAGGCACTCCTTTTCAATCTCTGCACATCATTTTTCTGTTTCTGTAAGTGGTGAGAGGAAAATACAACTGGCTTCCACTCAGCAACAGTACATTACGTAGGCCATAGATGCTTGTATCGATACTAACCATCGTGGGTTTGTCCAGATTGTAATACTTGAGAACTGGAACTGTTGGGATCGTTTATTTTACTTTTTTGAAGACAATTTCTTGATTTGCATCCCAAAGCCAAGATGTGTTGTACTTTAGCAGTTCATTCAATGGTTTTGTCACTGTGGTATCGATCAAATTAATATAGCATCCCCAAAATATGTCTCAGTTTTGGTACATTAGTTGATGCATTCAATTCTCAGATTGCTTTTACTTTGTCAGGGCTAGGACTGATTCCATCTTTGTTTATTGTATGTCCTAAAAACTTGATTTCGCGTAGGTGAAAAATACATTTCTCCCTGTTTAGCTTCAGTTCAGACTGACTGAATAGGCTTTGGACTTTGTTGAGGGTTTTGATGTGTTCTTCCACCGAGAATCCATATCTCAGAATATTGTTCATTAAACTACAATTCCATTTGTGTTCATTAAGAATTCTTCCACCTTTCTTTAGAAAATTTCAGGTATACTGATAACCCGAAAAGGTAAACTTTGAAATCAAACTCTTCCAAAGGATGTGATAAATGTAGTCAGTTTAGCACTTTTTTTTGGCTAAAGGCATCTATCAGAATCTTCTCAAGGCATTCAGGTTAGAGAATACTGGAGCTCCTTTCACTTTGGAGAAGATGTCATCCAGTGTTGGGAGGATATAGTTTTCTCTCACAACTGCTTCATTAAGACTTTTAAGATCCACACAAATTTCTGTATTTCCATTTTTCTTTATAACTGGTACCAGTGAGGCACACCATGCGGTTGCCTCAGAGATTTTCTTGATTATGCCAATCTGCTCCAGACTCTTTAACTCAGTTTCTACTTTATGAAGTAGGAATCCTGTGAGGGTATGTATACCACATAGTTCAGCACTGTCTCTTAAGGTTAATTGTACTGGATCTCCTTTGAAAAGTCCAATATCACCAATATTCTATTAAATTCATCCTCTTTTCTGACAATGCCCATCATGGTTGCCACACTATAGCTGAGAAGGTTGTTGATCTTTGATTCTTTGATCACATGCAGCTGAATGCATAGCTTTTGATTTTGTGAGTTGTTTCTGTGGTGAACTGGCCCAGGCAATTCAGAATACACCCAGGATACTTCAGCTCTGGGAGAGGCTGAAGCTGATTGTAAGTCCCTTCTGAGATGCCTGTGACATCAGCTCCTGAGTCAATTTTAAAGTCAATAGCCTTCCCATGAATACTGAATTTCACTTTCCAGGTAGACTCTATATCATCACAAGTGATAGATCTCAGACACAATGGATTAGGGTGACCAGATAGCAAGTGTGAAAAATTGGGACAGGGGGTGGAGGGTAATAGGGGCCTATATAAGAAAAAGCCCCGAATACCAGTACAGTCCCTATAAAATCAGGACATCTGGTCACTCTATAATGGATCCTGATTGTCTGTAATATGAGTCAACTCTCTGACTGTTTTGGTATGGCAAACAGCTGCAAAATGTCCATATTTCATGCATGTATTACACCATGCACCTCTGGATGGACATGCATCATCTCTTGGGATATGATTTTTTCCACATCTTGTGCACGTAGGCTGGAATTTGTCCTTCTTAGTCTGGGAATTCTCCCTCCTTGCCACAGACATTTTCTGATATTGACTTCTAACATTCAAGTGTCTGTTTATAGCTTCTAAGCTAACTTCAGGTTTTTCAAATTGTTCCTGCCTTTTATTCTGTTGTTTGACTAATTATGATTGCTTTGCCATCTATATAGCTGTGGTTTAGGAGTAAATTTTTCTTCAATTGTAGCCTCTGCAAAAGGTTTTTATCTGTTAACCGACTAACCAGCTTGTTTCTGGTATCTTCGTGTTTTGCATTCCTAAAATCAGAGTTTTCAGCCAATGTATGTAGAGCTGTTATAAAACATTCAACATTTTCCCCTGGTTCTTGAATTCCCTGGTGAAACATGCTCTTTTATAAACCACATTTCTTTGAGGTATAAAGTATGAATCAAACATTTCCAGAACCTTTTCAAAGTCATCTTTGTGACTGTTTTCAGTAAAGTCAAAGGATTTAAAGGTATGCTCTGCCTGCTACCCCATAGCATAAATTAGAGAAGATATCTGTAGCTCTCCACTTTCTCTGTGGAGTTTGTTTGCAATTTGAAATCTTGCTGAATACTGCTTCCATTCTGCCCATTGTGAAGGTTTGTCAAAGTTAAAGTTCTCTGGGGCTTCAAAAAGTGGCATGTTGATGAGATCCTGAAACCTTTGCTGCTGCTTCCCTTCTGTTTCTGTACTTAGTTTATTCCTGGTACTATATCATGCTCTTGTAGCAGATATGGACTGGCTATAGAGTTTACTTATACACACCAGATGTGTTCATCATAAGATCTTCTAATGCTCTGCCACGCAATACCTCACCCTCTTTGTCTCTCTAATATCGTGGGACCAACAGGGCTACAATGCTGCATACAGTGGATGAAATAAGGTATTTTACACATAGTGCCACCTAGTGCTGAAACAGTATACTACAGTTTAGTATTCTATTATAGGGGGCAAATGTTACATCTTCCTCTGAAGCATCCTGCAGTCAGAACTTTCACAGAAGATATCAGATGAGATAGACTGTTGATCTGATCCAATAGGGCCTTTCTTCGGGAAGATCTCTGCCAGTGTAACGTATCCATGACAATGTACATCAGCTCAGGGGTCTGTTTCCTTATGTTCTAGCTGTGTATGTATGTTTTTAGACAAAATTGCTGAATTAGTTAACTCAACAATATATATTTTTTTAATTCTTTATAGTCCTGCATAGGGAACTAGTTAGGGAAGAGTAACTCTGCCATGTAGAAGTTCATCAACTTGACATAGTTCAGTAACAAATGGCAAGATCAAATTCCCATTACAATCAGTGGAAAGACTCCCACTGACTTCAATGGAAGCTGGATAGGGCCCAAAATGAAATGCTTGCCATGAGCCTAAATAACTGAAATCTCTCACAGTCTTGTCATGTGAAGCTGTTTTATACATTTTAGAGTCCTTTTGTTTGAATTTGATTAAACATAAAAGTGTTTTGAAGGGCCTTCTAGCTTTTGGAAACAAAAGTAGCTTGCATAACAACTAAGTAACCACATACAATCCCCGTCTTTCCCCCTGCTTAATGGTCCTGGCCCCAGATCCTCAGAGTTATTTATGCACCTAACTACCACTGATTTCACTGGGAGTTAGGCACCTAAATACGTGTGAGAATCTGGGCCACTGAACCTGCAAACACTTATACATCTGCTTAGCTTTATGCTCATGATTAGTCCCATTGACTCTTCCAGTGTATACTGTGTATGTTTGAGTTTGCAGGATCAGGCCCAATGTTTATCAGTGCATCACATTTACCAATAGACTGCAAGCTCTGTAGTTAAGGGAAGGTGTCTGTCTGTATGCTTTGTAATTCTATATCACACTTATCACTGCAGTATCTGTAAGACACTTAGCACATTGCAGATACCATGAATAAATAATAATATTAGCAATAAATAATTTCATCTCAATATGTTTTTCTTAGGGAAAAATACTGGTTTTAGCCCCTTTATTTACCTAGCCAATTAATTATGTCAGCTGCTAAAAAAATTACCTTTTAACATTAACACCTTTTATCAATTCACTGGACAATAGGAATTGCAACTGTGCTCTGAGATTGGGCACATCTTGCAATAATTTATGAACATTACACATTAAAAGTAATACATTTTCTTATTCTTGAGCTTTTTTCAAAATGTCCTTGTGTGAGCAAATGTGTATGTATTGTTATTAGTTTTGACAAACTGGATTGTGTCTGGGCCATTGTTGAATGGTTCTATCTGCCCCCAAGCCCACTGAGAGACAAAGAATTTGTAATGAATTTAATTAAAACTTTATGTGGTTTATGGCAGTCACTTCCAGCTGTTTTGCTGTTCTTCTGCAGTGAATGAAGTTTCCTCTAATGCATAATGATGTGTTTTACATGAGAGATGTTTGAGCCCTCTTCCTAGTAGCCCTAAGGTAGTTTCCATGGTATGAAATAGTGGCAAAAGATATTGTTTCTTAAATTTAAGTGAGTTATGCTTGTTTATATTTAAGTGGGATATGCCTCAATGCAGAGATATATTTATTAAAGTGGGTTAAAGAAACAGACTAGGCTTCAGCAATGGCCATTATGGGCCAGCTCCTCAAAGGTGGGAATTAGGACCTAAATACCTTTGGGTATCTTAACCTGTAAACTAGATTTTGCAACCCATTTTGGTGAGCACTTACCCACAAAAACAGTCCCAATGACATGAAAGAGGCTGAGAAGTTGCTCAGCATTATGAGTAAGGAGTTCACAATCTGGCCTCTTGTTGATAGCTATCAATCCCTCCTCCCAGCCTCACTCTTCCTCCACCCACCACAAAAAACAAAAAACATACAATTAAAATCTAGTACCTAGTATGGAGATTTCTTGCACATACAAAGAATTTTAGAAATGTGTAATACAATATTCTTGTATGATTTATTGTGAAAAGACCAAATCTGGAGATCCTTACTCGGGGTCCAATTGCTTTCTCATGTACAAAAACAGAACAATTTAAGAGGGGCTGAAGGAAGGGAAAACATTTCTGAGAGGTTAAGTTAGACTATAAGCTCTTTAGGGCAGGGATTTCTTTTGCTGTCTGTTTCTACAGCACATAGGCCCTGATTTAGCAAATTACTTCAGCACATGCTTAACCGTCAGCATGTGTTTATTAAAGATAATGGGATGTAAGTACATGCTTCTACATTATTAATTATTATTATTATTAATAATAATAATTTGTATTGTGGTATTAACTAGAAGTCCAGTCATGGACTAGGGCTCCATCATGCTACACACTGTACAAACACAAAATGAAAGATGTCACTGCCCCAAAGATATTCCAATAAAGTCACATGTAAGTGCTTTGCTGATGGGGAGAGGAGGGGGGAATGCTATGCAGCCCTCATTTAGATTGGTGTCATGAGTGGCGTTTGGGTGGTCAGACCTAGTGGTTGAAACAGTGGCAGTCAGAACTGGAGTTAGAAACCAGAGTGAGCTCCAAGGGTTAGGAGTTCAAGAGCAAGCTGAGAGGCAGATCCATCACTACCACAGACAGGTGAGTCCACCTTATTGCACAGGCACTTCCTAGAACTCCTCTTGGGCTTAAATAGAGTACTTGGATTAATCGGGGGCCATGAGGGAAGCTGTCAGTCTGGGCTTCCAAAGTGGAACTTCCTGTGGTATTTATTGCCACAGGATTTATATGCTAATACACACAGTCCTATCATGGCTGCCAGGAGTGGCGGTCAGCTGTGGTAGAGGCGTCTGCTTCTCTCACAACCCGGGTTCTAGTCCTTGCAGAACCTCCCAATCCGGGATTTTAGTCATAACTATAATATCTCTAAACTCACTGTAGAGGTTTGTGGAATTTTCTCTTGGATTGTGTGTGCTTGTGTGTCTGTGTGTATCTCCCTTTGCAGAAATAGAAGGAGGATGTTTGGCCATCAAACCCCACACTTCACCCCTGATCTGCTCGTATCTTGAGTGATCAACAGGTCAGCACCATCCACACAGAGGTGCTGTGCATCTCTCCCCTGGCTCCCTGCCAGAACAACTCAGGTCCACCTGCATTATCCTCTGAGTGGATGGCCTGTGGGGTTAGGGAAGGAAATGTATCTGTTATAAATAGCTGCTGATGCAGCTTCCCACTTAATTGAGTGGGCTTGGTACTAGATATTACTAAGCCTGAATTTAGCATTGGGCTTGAACCCAAACCTTTGTGATACAAACTTTAGATTATATGGGTAAATTACAAGAGCAGAAGTAGGATAGTCTGGTAGTTAAGGTTCTGCACTAATGCTTAGGATATTTAAGTGTTGCTGCCACAGACTTACTGTGTGACCTTGGGCATGTTACTCAATCTTTTTTTGCCTTGAGTACCCATCTATAAAATTGGGACAATACTACTTTTTTTTCCCCACATGTTTCCTGTCTGTTTAGATTGTAAGCTCTCTGGGGCAGGGGCTGTCACTAACTCTGTGTCTGTTCAGTCCCTAGTACAATGGGGCCCTCATCTTGATTGGGGCCTCTAGATGCTGCTGTAATAAAAAATAATAATATGCTA
The DNA here is from genome assembly GCA_007922155.1 of Mesoclemmys tuberculata. NCBI lineage: Eukaryota > Metazoa > Chordata > Testudines > Chelidae > Mesoclemmys > Mesoclemmys tuberculata. The sequence continues at coordinate 42,801,654 of ML675603.1, forward strand.
ACTTTCCCACAGGCAGACTATTTGATGTATTTTCTGAACCATGAGGGGAAACAGTACAGTAAGCTGGGACGTGGTTAGAGCTGGCCAGAAATTTTCTGATGAAACGTTTTCCATCTGAAAAGGCTGATTTTTCTTAATCTAAACATTGTGCAGGGACTTGTCAGTTTTGATGAAACTTCTGACGGAAGCCAGGTGGGTTTCTGACAGAGACCTGCCCAGTTTCCTGCCAGCTTGCCCCCTCTCCATGGCAACCCATCTGGCGGGGAGCTTGGGAGCTGGCAGGCTGCTGTAGAGGTGGGCAATCTGGCAGGAAACCAGGCGGGTTTCCTGTAGCTGGGGCTTTCAAAGCTTCCAGGCTCCCGGGTAGTTTTAAAAAACTCCCAAACTTTCAGTGTTTCTGAAACAAAATATTGTGGGGGAAAAAATGTCATGATTTGGACTTTTTGTTCTCATGTGGGACAAAACATTTCTGAAACCTTGAAACTTTTTCACAGAAGTGAAATTCAGCTTCTTGGCCACTCTAGTCGTAAGTTCTCTGGGCTATGACAGGTTAGGGTTGTTGTCTAATTGAGGTCTGGCTCTCTTTGACCTGGGTGTTTGGGGTGCTCTCACTTAGGATTTTTGAAAATGGAAAGCAGGAGCCTGATTATCTCAGAGGCCAACTTTCCCTCAGAGCAATAGGGCGTGGTGTTTCTTCAGTGAGAGAGTATGTCTTGCTGAAGATGGGAGAAGGAGGTGGTGAGTGGGACAAGTGATTCTGCTAACTCTTTAGAAAGCTAACTTTTGGTTCTTATTTTTAAAAGAGTGGCTTTATTCTTGGTGCCATCTCAGGGGGGCAGATGATGGAGCCTGGAAACCTTCGGTGGTTTTGAGTTGACTGGTGCTGACAAGGAAACCTTGGGTGGAAATAAGTGTGAGGAGGAAGAGACAATATTTTTTTGACTGACAGCTCTGGTTCTCTCCTTGGGTAGCTGCTGTTTGGACACTGGATCAAAGGTGAAAATCACCACGTGCAGGCACCTCCTCTATTATATTGAACATCTTAGTGACAGAGGCAGAGCCCTGTGGTATCACCTCTGCGGAGGGTGAGACTAGTAGTAGGAAATCTTCAGTGCAGCAGAACTGCAGTGTGTCAAATGAGAAAAAAATCAGTAGTTAGCTGGAGATAAGCCCCTTATGGAGGGATTTTATTTTCTTTGTCCACATGAGTTCCTTCATTTAACATGGATTTTTGCAGTTTATCCAATAATATTAATGTGACAGTGTTCCCCAGCTGATGAAACATTTTGTAGGAGAGTGTCAGTCATAAGTTAAAATGCAAACGGTTTTAAGGGCAGGTTTACACACAAGGTGAGACTCAGTGCTCAGTGGGATGGAAGAGAGTTCAAGATAGCTGGAAGCAGCATGAGTGAAAGAAGAGTAACAATCAGCTGTGGAGAGAGAGCAGAGGCTCAGAAGAGCAGAGCAAACAGGAAGGGACGTGATAGATTGGAGATGAGAACGCAAGAAGAAGGAGTAGGTCGAGTGAGTTTGGAAAACCACAAAGGCACTTTGGGATTGTCCTCAGAAATTAAAATGCTAATGAAACTGGTGGAGAAAGGGAATGACAGGAACTAACATCTAGTGCCCAAAGTAACCTGACCTCAGACTAGTGAGTCATCTTGTTTTGTCTCCTTCATATCCAGATGCTGAGACCAGGTTAGACAATGAATGCCAGAGTCTCTTCTGCAATCTGGCTCTTTCGTGGCACTTGGGCAGCATAAAGGAGCCAGAGTTTGGCTTGGTCAGCTGAGAACTCCCCCAGCAGGGAGGTGGAAGCCGTCAGTGGCATAAAGCCAGAAAAGTCAGCTCCTGGACTAGCTGTCCCACCAATCTAGCATAGGGGAAAGGATGGGATGTAACAGCTCCACTTGCCAATTGTCAGCTGTTGGATACTGCCTCAGAAAGCATCTACAGCTGGCATAAAACAAAGCATACCTAATTTATGCTGGGGTGGGAGGTGAAGAAGTTGTGGCTTCAGAATGAGAGCTGTAACTTGCTCTCATAAGGTATTCCCCTCTGTGCTGCTAGCATAAGCAGCAAAGCAGATCCATATAGAAGCTGGGGAGTGCAGAAGCAGAGAGTATGATACTGTGCACTTGACGGAAAAGGCAGAAATCAGATAAGAAAGGAAAAGTAACATTGAAAACACCATAACTTTTTCTGTGCTTTTTAATGTATTGCCTTGAATGGCTAATTAACAAAGGAGAAAAGAATGTTTGAGTCTCAATTATAGCAGGTTTTATTAGCAAAATGAAACTCCCACAGCAAAGGCAGTGAGGATTGAAGAATGGGGCTTGGCTCAAGAAAGGTGTGAATTCTCAGTGTATCGAAGGGATAAAAGTATTACCCAATCTTTCCCATTCCTCATATTAAGCAATGATGTTTTATGGAACCATGTTACTAAGAATGATGGACAGGAAGCAGTAGCTGGTGTCTCACAAGCTGTCCTCTCCTATATGCCACCCTGCTCCACACCCCATAATCTCTTAACTTCCCTGCAAGTTGATCATATTTTCACTTTGGAAAAACTGGGACACTCATCAGTGGTGCCACTGGGAAGGGATTTGATGGAGGATAAGGCAGGTTGATTGTGAAAGTGGGAAGAAAGCCTGCCTTCTTGCCCTTTCAGAATGAAAAAGTAATGGACAAGGTCTCCGTTACTCCTTATTTTTTTTGCCTAGTCCCAGCCTCTCCACCTCTTCCCCTAATATCTCTGTCTACTGTATCTCTAACACACACACCACTGTTCCATTCACACCCTCATTTCACCAGTTGTCTCCATTCCCTTTGCACTTGACAGTGCTAACCTGACCCGTCCCTTAATCACCTCAGAACCTCTCTTCTCCTCCTTCTGGCCTAATGTTCAGGTATTCAGAAACATCCACACACCTATGCCCCAAGCTGAGAATCCTCCATTCCATCCTAAGACATCCCAGGCTCATAACCACCCCTTCAGCGTTGGATCCTCACCCATCTGATATTCTGAGGAGCACAGGACCCCATTGCCTTTCTTTCTCTCTTTTTTTCTTTCCTTTATTTTCCATTTCTTTCTTTTTTCTTTCTCTCCCCCTTCTTAGTAAAGCAGGAAAGAGGAGGTAAATTTGTTTATCACGACTACAGTAACAGTCACATAATCATATGGGTCATATAAAGGAATCAAGGGGCTACTACATTGTAGATGTCTTGGTATTTCAAGAGATTTTTCAGTGATTGATTCTAACTCACTAAATAGAAATATTAGGGAAGGAAAGAGTACATGGAAAATGATCTAGTTCACCCCACTTTATTTTTCAGCAGGATTTCTATGTCTTCAGATGGGTTCCAGTTGGTGTAAGGACAACTTCTGACTTGATATTAATAATTTTAATCCCATTCTTTCTGAAGTGTTCTCATTTTTTACTTAACCTCACTGTTAGGAAAGATCTGCAGTGAACTGGATTTTTTTGTTTAAATCTTCCTTTTGTGCTCTAAAATTCATGCGTGTCAGAGTTCGTAGAAAAATATTTATATATTCCAGAGATTGTTATTGAATGACAAGGGCCGTATTTTTAAATGAGTCTCAAATTGGGCTTTATGGCTGATCCTTAAAGATATTTAGAGCCTAAGGGAGTTAGGTGCCTAAGAATCTCTGAATATCTGAGCCTAAAATTGTATGCACATCTCTGTGCCCACAATTATTCATGCTCACAATCTTATGAGTTAAGCCACTGCTGAGTGCAAGTAGAGGCACTTAGATGTGTCAGTGCCTGCTTTCTCGGAGTTCAGTAAGAGGTTTGCCTGAATAAGGACCGAGGAAGAGTTTAGGACTGAGCTCATATTTGGAAGAGAATTATTTAAATATCAAAGTTTGTTCATGAAATAATAATTAGAAATATTGGAAATGATGAAGAATAGGGGAACAAAGGCTATAGAGATTCAAATATATTAGTGTTTATATATAAAGATAACAAAAATAATTTCATATAAAAGAACTTAAGTGTTAAACTGGGGAGAACCTGTCAGAGCAGCTGCCATAGATTTGGAAATTTTAGTTAACTTAGGCCAGCACTGTACATGGAAAAGTCAGTTCACATGGAGAGATGTAAAACATAACTGGATGGCAAGAACAGAAAACTAAAAGACATTAAAAGGAAAAACTGTTTCGTATACTGCCTTGGGGCAAAATTCTGGACTTACTGAAGTGAAAAGAAAACTTCCACTCACTTTAATGGGACCAGGATTTAGCCCTAGGATATGGAGTTAAGAGTTTATGTGCCACTATCTATATAAAGTTGCCCATTTTATTTATTTTCCTTGTCCCTGTTTCTGTCAATGATCCTTACTTAGTCATATTTTTTACAAGAGTTTCTCACATGCCCTTGAGATCCAATAATTTAATATATCCTGTTGTGAGACAGTAGCATTTTATCTTATTAGAATACCTTAAATGATTTTCTGTGCCTTGTTTTATATCTTTTATTTGAAATACTGTGTGATCTGTGGGAAATGTACATATGTATACATACACATATGTAATCTCTATTCTGTGATGAAAATGGTTAAGGACACTGATAAGAAGTAAGAAATGCAGAAGATGACCTTAAATATGTCTATGGATTTGAAAGACTGTAGTACCGTGTTTCTCCAAAAATAAGACAGGGTCTTATATTATTTTTTGCTCTGAAAGATGGGTTAGGGCTTATTTTCAGGGGATGTCTTATTTTTTTCCATGAACAACAAAGTGTATGGGGACCTTTACTTGTGAACTGCTTGTAAACTTAACTAGGGCTTATTTTTGGAGTAGGGCTTATATTTCAAGCATACTCCAAAAATCCTGAAAAATCATGCTAGGGCTTATTTTCAGGGTAGGTCTTATTTTCGGGGAAACAGGGTAGCTCTAGTCTCATATAGAGTCTCTTATTGCTAGAAACAATAGCCTTTTTCAAAATACTACACATTTTTAAGTGCACTTACTGTACTTATCAGATGCTGTGAAACATTAGAGCCAGACTGTAGTTCTATGTGGAAATACATGTGTAGGGGTCAGGCAATCCCATAAAGCTTTTTCCAAAAGAAACCTGAGATTTGGCTCATGATCCCCTTAAATACTCCAAGAACTACATGGATCCAACAATCAGAGAAAGACTCACCAAAAGAAATGAGTCCTGAGGAGGGATTTGGTGGATAATTATGCAGATAAGACCTTTTCATGCTCTAGGTTCATTTACCTATTTAAGTAGTAGTTTAAAAGAAATAAAAAGTTGTATGATTTCTTACCGTGATGCACAGTTTTAATTTTTGTTTTGGAATCTGGTACCACATTGCTTCTATCTCTGAAGATATAGATACATATTTTATGTAGAGCTGGTCTAAATCTTACAACTTTTTTTGTCATTGAAAAATGGCCTTTTTTTTGGAAATAAAACTTTTCACAAAAAAGTTCTTAACAGTGTCAAATGATTCTTTTTTTTTGGCTACCTTACTTACTTTCTGGAAATAAGGTGTAAGTCTGAAAATAAAGTATAAATTTTTAAAGTGAGGGTAATTAAATATTGAACAATTTACCAAGCATTAGGGTGGATTTTCCATCACTGGTATTTCTAAAATCAAAATTGGATGGTTTTCTAAAATATATGCTCTGAGAATTATTTTAGGGAAATTCTATGGTCTGAGGTATACAAAAGGCCAGACTAGATTATCACTGTAGTCCATTCTGGTCATGAAATCTATGAATCAGTGAATAAAATGTATACATTTTTATCAGTATTTTAGTAATTTTTTATTGAGTTAGTTTTGAAGTCCTTATAGAAAATATTTAATTTACCATTGTCTACCTGCTCAGAACACCTACACACACTGTTGCCTCAAACCGAGAACCATTCCTCTTCTAATCTCAATCACCCACAGTACAAAGCTACTCCTTCAGCTTCCATAGAATCATAGAAATGTAGGGCTGGAAGGGATTTTAAGAAGCCATCAAGTCCAGCCCCCTGCACTGTGGCAGGATGAAGTAAACCTAGACCATCCCTGTCAACCTGTTTATAAAAACCCTCAGTGATGGGGATTCCACAGCCCCCCTTGGAAGACTGTACCGGAGCTTAGTTTAGCTAAAATGTTTTTCCTAATATCTAACCTAAATCTCCCTTGCTGCAGATTAGGCCTGTTACTTCTCGATCCATGTGAACACACCTGATATTCCGAGGATCACAACACCCAACTGCCAGCACCTAACCTTTTTTTTTTCTCTCGTTTTGTCGTTCCATGTGTCTTCAGTCAAGGAAAAAATTAGAAAACCATTTCAATAATATTTTTGGTAAAATTTCATTTAAAATATTGCAAAAATGTTGCACAAGTGCTAAAAAGGTCCATTTTGAACCTTGCAAAACTTCTTAATTTCACTATTTTTCATGTAATCATTTTCTCATTTTTTGAGAACTGTGTAACTGTGCAAACGGAATAGTGAGCAGCATTAACAGAACAGTAGGGCACAAATCAATGGCTCGTGATACTTTTACCTTTCAACACACTGCTTACATTATCTGATTAAACCTTATGTGAATATGAACAAGTAGGAGCTTGACATTCTTCTGTTAGACTCTAGGGGAGAAATTTTGACTTCACTGAGGTAGATTGCAAAACTCTCACTGACTTCAATGGGGCCAGGACTTCACCCTCAGGGGCTAATTCTCATTTACACTAAGGCTGCTTAATATCATGCTAGCAGACTGTAGATTACATTGACACTCCGTTTTACAAGCTCTTTACTCTAGCAGAGTGGTGTAATCTAGCGTAACTGAGAATCAGGATATAGTTATTTACACTCATTTTATTGCTTTGTCCTGAAATGATACTATTCAAAAAGCGGCACCCTGCTTTAATCCAGCAGTGGAAAAAACAGCAACTCCTCTTCAAAATCCTCCCCTGCCTCACCAGCACATTTGAATTAAAGACTTAATCTGATGGCTCGGCTGAAAGAAGTATAAACCACAGTTCACTGATGTTGAGCCCGGTATTCCACATCAGGAAACATAAAGAAAAGGATCAAAACTCGTAACTGAAGGAAATTGTTAAACAGACCCTGTATTGAACAGTAAGAATTTTATATCAAATGGTTCTGATCACTTCCTCCCCATACCTAACCACTCCATTCTGATGGTTCTAAGTTATAACATATATTCATTTAAAAAAAATCAATGTCTGCACAGTGAATAAAGTGCTGATAATTCTTGAGCATCAGGCTTCAGCAGGAAAAGATTCTCTTTTCCCTGCTCCCAAGATCTCCTGCTTTACTGATGCTGACATGCATACACTTTCATATCATTAGTAGCTTGCATATTTTGTTGTTTGTATAAATATGCTGATTTGTTTTCATTTAGGATTTAAAAAAAGCTAGCAGCCTGTTTGGTTTGCATGCCTTCTGTACTGTGTCATTTTCTTTACCTTTGTCGTGAGATAACATACAATTAGGAAATGATGTCAGCTTATAAAATTTTGGTGTAAAATTTTGGTCACACCAAAATACCATACTTTTTAACAAAACTGGCAGACGTGTCCTTTGGCAGCAGCTGCTTGCCATGTGATTTAAAACTTCCTGTCACTATAATTGATGTGTTTTTATTCTTTCCACTTCCTGAAGCCTGATCAGAATTAAAACTGCTGTTGGAATTTCCTGTCAAAGCAACTCATTTATTCGCTGAGCAGCGCACTGACAGTACTTTGATTGGATATTGCCTTCAGCTATTCTTGGGCAAAGAGATTGCTGTGAATTATACTCCTAGTGCAGGTTTGACTTCCATGCATGCCACATCTGCAGATATATACAGATTGTCCATCATGCGGTAACCTTGTCTTAATGAAAACTCCACATGTAAAAAATGTTAATGATTTGAATATCAAACTTGCCCACCTGCTGGGGGCCCTGGTTTTTGTGTTTATTTAGGAAACCCCGCAGAGCTCTCAACTGATTGTCTCACCATAACCAGAAAGGGTCTGCTGTATTTCTACACTAAAGAGAATTTATCCTGTTTTATATTTTTCTAGTAAAAAGCTAACATGTTTGGCTCTTTAATTTGCGGTTCCAGTCTGCCATTTAGATTCCACCCCAGAGATGGCTGTTTTATACTGGTGCATGAATTATTCATATGGGTTATCCTTCATATGGCTGATAAAGTGCTTTGGGATCTTTCAGGTTTAAAGACATTGTATAAATCCAGGCTGTTTTTATTTGACATATAAGCACAATGTGGTGCTGTTGTGGTCTATTAAGGAAATGAACCAAAATATACACTAAAAGATGAATCATTGACTTGCATCATCAGTATTTCAGTGTTTTCCTGTTAGGGTTGGTAGAGAATTACAGTTTATTTTGGAAAGCTGAATACTGAGGATAAGTATTGGGTTGTTCTGCAGTTATAGCTGATAAAAAGCTATTGCTGGTATCCCCAGATAGAAAACGAACCTACTTATCTTACCTTTGTCAAGTGTTTTGATAGCCTAAGTTGAAAGGTGCTTTCAAACCTGCATATTTGTTATGATTATTTATTCATAAATTTTAACATATATTATTTCGGGGGTAGTGAGGCCCTAGCAATTCATGTGTAGTCTCCCGTCCCCTACCTATCCCTGATCAAGGAGTTTGCCAAGCACTTATATCATTTTAAGGGAACAGCTCTAGGAGTTTAGGTTTCTTTCAGTGGGTGGGTGGAAGATCTTAGGTTTCCATATGTGAATTGCACTGCATCTGTGGCTAGAGAAACAAGGTCCACTGCAACTGAAATGCCACTGCAGGAGGGTTCTATGGGCAGAAATGTAAGATACAGACTGTACCTTCCAAAATCTGTATATGGAAATATATTGTGCTGTGCATTTGAAAAAAGATTATAAAAAGTTTCTAAAAGAGAGAGGTTTCAAATTGCATTAGGAAAGAACTGTAACATAACATGAAGTTTTGCTAACCTGTGGTACATCTAGGGAAGCCTCTGAACAACTTGAATTATTCTCATAATCTGCATTTCAGTAAAACACTTGAAGTTAAACTCACCCCTACAAAAGGGGACAGCACTAGACTAATGCACCACTTAAGTTCAGGATTTAAATGGGACTAAAGTGGAGCAAATGTGTGGCCCTCTGGAGAGGGATGAATTTCACCTTTCATAGGCAGACACCCCTCATTTATTATTTTCCATTTGGAAATGCAGTGTTCTGCAGAGCGAGGGATAAGGCTGCAAGCTGTTAAAAATCAAACAGAAAAGAATATAATGAAATCTTCAGGGTTGTGGCTGAAGCTTTTTCAAGTGCAGTATGTCCCATTTTGATGCATTATTTGTAGTTTTCTAAAAATAAATATAAAGAATGATCAAAGCAATCTAATTTCTTCTGACCTGGTATTATTAAGGCAGGAGATGGAAGAAATGAAGAGTGGAATAACGTAAAAATGAAACAAAACACACACACACACAAACAAATTTGGCACTCTGCTTCTTAACCAGCCACGTCAGCCTACATGTAAATGCCCAGTGCAGGACAAGCCAAACCAACTGTTCTGAAGGCTCCAGGAAAGACATAATGCTGACACAACATTAACCAAGTTTCCAAGTGATTTCAATCACTAGATAAATATCAGTTTCAGCCCTAAATGATATTCTTAAGTAATTGTCCAATGCCCAGTTGGGCTGGAATGGTGTTCCTTTGGAACTAATTCAGGCCAGCTTTAACTGCCGGGAAGTGCTGGGCCAAGATCAGACTTGAGTGCTGGAGCCTGAAATGCCATTAAACAGGCTGTAGTCAAGACAACAAAATGCTTCATGTGTTCAGTCTAATATACCATGGGACTTGTTTGCGACAGTTACAGTATTAAAGCTGTAATTATAGTCAGTGAACCACAGATGTACTGTAGCCATAGGGTTTAAACAGGGTGTTATTGCACTGGAAATCACCTCCAGTAGGTTATAAGTTCAAAGGATCACCTCCCCCCCCTTTGTTTAATCAGATACTAAAGCTTCCTACCTTACTTCTGTATAATTACCATCAGGTACTTTTTAATATTGTGACTTGTTTTCTTGGCTTTCTGAGTGTTTGTTACATAAAATACATAGTTTATACTTCCATGATTTATTTATAGTAAGTATTTAAAATAAAGTATGAGTGAAATACCATTTTTATGATATTTCAGTGGTGGTTAAACATACCACTGTGCTGCTGTGTTAAGCCACTGCTGATGTAAATGCTGGTACTTTCTACTTGAGAAGAGATTGAAAAACTCAGCAGACAGGGGACATGGATTTCAGTGCAGTAAGTAGCAGAAACATTTTTTTATTGCAACATCTCAGAATGTAGAGAAGTAGGAGATGGTACCGAAAGCTGCTGCAGCAGACTTGATGAACTTGAAGTAGAAAAATTAAAGTTACCTGACATTAGATATGTGCCACTCTGGTGTTAGGAGTTAAGCACTATGGAAATGATCCTCGCATAGAAATAGGACTTATGCGAGGAGATATGGGTATTTAAGAGCAGATATGAAGTGACTAAGGAAGGGAGCCAAAATTCATATTCTTTCCTTTCCTTTCCTTATTTAGATTAAACAATGAGATAACTGAATATTGACTCCCCATTTTAGCACTGAGTACAACTTTTTTGATTAAGCAGAACTGAAATGGTTACCATGTAGGAAAATACAGGTAATATTAAGATGAAATATGTCTGTCTAGGGATCCATTCATTTCCCCAAAATAGCCAATTTCTTTTTATATATGAATGTCTGTATGTTTATATATATTTAAATGCCCCATTTGCTACACTGGTTTTAGCTTCTTGTTAGCATCACTTCTTGTTAGCATGATGTTCTACAGCACAAGGCATCTGGAAAAGTGAAACATGTGTTCAAGAATTTATGCAGTGTCTTTACTTTCTTTCATTAGGAGAACTAACAATAATAGGTGCATATTATAAGTTAACAGTGTTAAGCAGTATGTTATAGCCATGTCTGACAGATAAGTTGTTTACATTCATATTTTATATTGGTGAAACTGTAGCTTTTTTACAACATGACATTTTTCAAATGCAATATTTATATCGGTGCCTCCATGCATAGGAAACTTAGTCATCTAAAAACATGATATGCTTTAAATCCACTTGTCTCCTTTTCACTAATAAAATATTTCAAGTGATTTCCTACCAAAATATGGAGCTCAGCATGTTCTTTATTCCAGGCCTTTTAGTAATTGTTGAGAGAAAAATTTTGCACCTCAAACTAAAATAACCTATCTTATTTTGACCTGGTTAAAACTTGCGCTGCAAGTGTATACAACCCTCCCACATGAAGAGTGCCTTTGTTGAGCATAATAGTGTCTTTGGGGCAGTGCATGCCCTCAGTCTGCACTTGAATCTCTGCTGCTGTCAATGAAAGTTATTCTCACAGGCAGAGTGGTGGCACAAATCCTGATGTGCAGTTTTTACTCAATCCTTACTTGGACAAAGTCCCACTGATTTTTCAGACGGTGCTCTACCTACTCTATGGCCATCTGACAATGGTGCCTAAGGGTTCCTGACACAGGTGGGAATTTTCAATTCTTTGTTGAAAGTTATTTATTTATATCTATAACAATGCCTTGGGTGGGCATTGCTAACAGAAGTTTGAATAATGGCTAAGTACATGCCCTTAAAGTCACAGGTGACTAATACAGAAAAATCTTATTTAATTGCTGTAATATTAACAGAAGTGTAGTTTCTCCCATCCCATGACATCTGTGTCAGGCAAATTTAGGACCATAGGAATTATCAGATCCAAGACCTATCTAATCCACTATCTATCTTCTGACATTGGCCAGTATCAAATTCTTAAGAGGAAGGTGTGAGAAACCTGCAATAGGTAGAGGTGGGATAATCTGCCTCCCCACCTCCCACAAAGGTCTGATCCTAGTTCTTAGTAGGTAGAGATTGGCCTTGTGGTGGCCCTCTGCTGAGTATGAATCAACAGATTGGTGAAGAGTGGAAAAGAATCAACAGATTGATGAAGATAATTTGGCTCTTAAACTCAACTAAACAAGTCTTAACCCTTTCCGCCATGCCTTTATGTAAACCATTTGCACCTATTTTTGGCCAAGTTCAAAGTTTTTAGAAGCCTTGGGTAAACTTCTGGTCTCAATAGCACTGTTGCATCCCCAGGAAGTCACTGGAGTTCCACACTTGTTGGATAACCGAAAATAACATTTGGCTCATTGAATACTCTGTCTTTGCTGCAAATTTAGCCCTGTGGGACATGCTGCCTTTTCCCAATAACCAATAATAAGATGTGGTGTAGTCTGCTGAAATGCTGTGTGGCTAGCACATAACACTGGGGGTACATCTTCACTGACGGCGGCAAATTCTTCACCATCAGATTGATCTGTTCAGATTGATTGAGTGGTCAGTGAAAACCTGCTCAATTGATCCGGAAGTCGACACATTAAAGCCACACCCTCAAGTGGCATAGCGCTGTGTCAAAGGGAATGCATTTCCCATCAGCGCAGCACAGTGAAGATGCCACATAGAGGAGGAGTTACAATGTTGACGGGAGTTATGCAAGCTACTGTGCATAGCTTGCATAACCTCTGTTTGGCTGCTGCCAAATTTCCAAGTGGGTGTAGACCAGGCCTGGGAGTCAGGAGAACTGGGTCCTAGCCTTGTCTGTACCAGAAACCTGCTGTGTAATCTCACAGTCATGCTGCATCCTGTAGAGCAGAGGTTCCCAATCTTTTTGAATGAAAACCCCACTAGTTAACACTAGGTAAAACATGCGCCTCTCCCCTCTCCCACCGGCCATAAACACATGTAACCCCTATAAACACATATAATAATAATAATAATAAATTACTTTCACCTGAATAAGAAGCTAAGCCTTCCCTCACACAGCCACCATCACATACCCTGTGTGGCCCCACCTCTTCCCATCCCTCATGGACTGAGGAAAATGAAGGCGGGATCTGGTGGGTTGGCGAGGGCTATCCCAGGTCCCCGCTGGCATGGGGTTGCTCCTCTGCAGCTGGGCGCCTGGCCGCTGTGGGGCTGGAGGGGAAGCTGCTCCTCCACTCCGGCTGGCACGGAACACGAGCTTGCTGTACCTGGTGTGGAGCTCGCGGGGCTAAATGACCTCAATATTACTGAAGCCTCATGGACCCCCTGGAATCTTTGGTGCCTCTCAAGGGGGTCCTGCCCCCCAGGTTGGGGACAGTTGCTATAGAGGTGAAATGCTATTCTTTCCTTCTGATGAGAGGATGAGAAAAAGAATGAAACACACCTATCAGTCACTTCACTTAATGCACTACTGGAAGATGCTCATATACTTAGTATAAAAACCATATAGAACAGAACAGTTTTGTGAGACACGCCCCACCTCTTTAAATTCATTTTTATTATTATCTATTGTCTATTATTTATATGGCACCACTGGTATTCACTGAGTTGTTTTTCAAGGTTAATTTTAAACTTATTGTATCCGTTGTTTCGGGCAAGAACCTGTCCTTGTGTTCTGCCAGTGGCAGAAAGTAGGCAGTAAACTAGCCGAATGAACTACTGGATATGGATTCTTTGGTATAGTGGAATCCCTAAATGGCTTACCCCAACCACTTTCCTGGGCCCACTATAGGGCTGTATTAGAGGGGAAGGTGATAGGGGCAGGTTGCAGCTGTTCTCTGTCATTCAGCTCCTTGGGAACGGATACTAATAACACAATTTATTTGTCTGAGTTTAGTCCTGCTTTGAGCAGGGGGTTGGACTAGATGGCCTCCTGAGGTCCCTTCCAACTCTAATATTCTATGATTCTATGATTTAAAATAGCCCTGAGACTTCTCTACATTATGCCTGCAATCATACTGGCCCTTGGTCAGTCAAATAATTTCGGTATGAGGAAGGGCATGAGGGTGATATAAATGCATACTAACAGATTTAGGATCTGATTCAAAGCTGTTGAAGTCAATGGGAATCTTTCTGTTGACTTCAAAGAGCTTTGGGTCAGACCCTGAATGCATAATAGTAAAGAATTACAGGTATGACTAACAATTATAATACACAGAGATTTTAGCTCACCCCAGGTTGCTATATTTCATGCCTCCTTAGTTTTGAGGGAAAAAGAAGCATGCAAATATGCCCAAAAGCTACCATTCTGCTCAAACGGGTCGAGACCCTCTTACTTGTCTATTGTTTTGTTACACTATACGTTTGTTACACTATATGTTTGCTTTTGTACAAACTGAGATAGTTTCATTGAATGCAGTCCCTGTCCTAGTTTCCACATAAAGGAACTGATACTCTATTCACTGGTATGGTCCATTAAATACAATCTATTGTAAACATAGAAAAATAAACTTGAAATTGATAAAGAGGTGTTCAGTTTAGTGCTATTATAAAGAGTCCAACTAGTAAGGAGAAGGTATTGATTTGTCTTCATACAAGCTGTCAATTACACCTACCCATAAGAGCCAGTATTACTTCAAGCGAGCCTTGGGAATTGTCTCTTCTTTGTAAAATAAAGTCTCAAAGTCCCATGCAATCATACTGTGTCTTTTGTAGATATCATGAGAGTTTGGGCTCATGTCATAGAATAAATGCACTGAAATTCTGTTAGCTGAGTTTTAGGTAAGAGAAATCAGTTACATACAGCAAGTATCCACCTAAATGCCTTTCTCATGTGAAAAAATATTTCTAGAATCCAGTGATTTCTGACACTAAAGTTATTTTTCCTCCCACCTAATTCTTCCTATCCAGTAAGAAGTTTGAGTTTGGAAACTCTTTCTTTTGGCAATTTGGGCAGTAGTTTGCATATGTGTAAGGCTGCAGTTTTAATTTTAATGAAGAAAATTCCTTTTGAATTACAGAGGCATTCACTTGCAGTGAACTTAGATGAGCTGAGCATGTTTATCAGGGAGCAGACAGTAAGTTGACTCTGACAGTAAACACCACATTTCATTATGTGTAATAAAAGCCCTACATTTATTTCAATGCATTGCAATATGCAAATACAGTGAACCACTGCTTACAATTAAACTGGTCTGTGAAAAAAATGACTTTGCTTTTCTGTTCCTGGTCCTTCACAGGGAACTTGAAAGAGTCTAAGAGGGATATACAGTGTGTGGTTTTAAGAGATATTTACTACATTTAAGTATCCAGTTTAGTTTTAAAATATATTTTTGAATTAATGAGATTAGTAAATTTTGGAATAAAAAAGTGTTAACTTAATTAGTGGATGTGAAGCCGACTGTGCAAAGGATGAACATCAGGCCTCTGCCCCGCTGACGTCCTCTCCACCACTGACATCCCACTTAAACCCTGCTTTGGAGGCTGACATAGGATTTGCTGTGTGGGGGATAATGTGAATTTTGAATATGGAGAATTACACCTTCTCTCCATGTGCTCCATTCAAAATCAGCAAAACAGCAGTCTTTAGTTTCTTCAATTATACATTGTCTGGGAAAAAGTTATTACCACAGAGAATCGTACTGAACAACTGAAATAGTTTAAGTACAGACAGTTTGATAAATATATTCTCTCCCTCTCTGTCTCTCTATCGGGAGTCCTGTGTGCTAAGACAGAACAGAGTTATCATGCACCACAGTGGTGATCTGAAAGAAGAATTTTGCCCCCTAATATTTTTAATCACTTTTTAATCTTTAATATATTAATAGTAATTATACTCAGTACCTGTGCCTTTAATCTGTAAATATCAAAGTGCTTTACAAGGGCTGGTAAGTATCATGCTGATTTTTCACAGACAAGAAAAATGGGGGTATCTATACTGCAAGTGAAGGTGTGATTATAGCAGAGATAGGCGTACCCATGCGAACTTTAATCGAGCTAGCACGGGTAACAACAGCAGTGTAGATGTGGCAGCCTAGCTTTCAGCATGGGCTAGCCACTTTACGTAAAAATCTGCCAGGGTGCCTGCATACATACTTGTGTTCCTAACCCACAAAAGCTTGTGCCACTGCATCTCCACTGCTATTGTTGCATGTGCTAGCTTGATTAAAGCTACGTGTGCTACAATCACAGCATCCTGTACAGTGGAGACATACCATGAGGAGCAGAGCGGTTAAATGATTTTCCTAAGATAATAAAATGAGTGGCAGAAACAGGAACACAACCAAGTCTTTGGACTCCCACTTTCTATCCACCTGACTGTGATGCCTCCCAGTATGTCATTGGGATGAGCAAAAAATAGATTGCCTTGCAGTAGAAATTGTTTTTAATCTAGCAAACTGTAGGGAAACAGCCAGTAGAGTGTGCTGCTGACTTGTGATAAGAGAAAAAAATTCCCTGGTTGCTGCTTCAAAAAACCCCTAAATTCTCTCCCCTCTTTATTATTCCTTAAAATAACAGTTGTCATTCCAGTTTTTAATTTATGTCCTTTTAATGTTGCTTTTTCCCAAGAACCTTCATATAATAAACAGGTAAAATGATTTTGAATCATCCCAAGGGTTTGGGGACCAGAAGTCAGGGCCAGTACAGTAAGTTAGAGTAATAGAGTTAGATTGTCTCATTTTTATTTCAGCTTGAAGTTCCCATTCTGAAGGTCCCATTCATGAAGGTCCAAAAAAAAAGTGTTTACATTTCCAGTTTTCCAGCTGACCTTACCAGTTATCCTTTGACCCTGCGTTATGATCTAAAAACATCTGTGAAATCCTGGCAACTTAAGTATTTGGGGGATTGAGCTTGTACAGAATCTCTCATCGCCTTTCTCCTTGCTTATGCAGTCACGGTAGTATTTTTTTTCCAGAGCCTGCATAAGAATATTTAAAGGTGGTTTAATTAATTGTTTTATATATTATCTTTGATGATGTTATCGTAAGTCTTTTTTTAATATGTAACTTATTAAAAATTGCATTTCTCTATTAATCTGAACTTCTCCCTGCATGGCACTTTCCCACCAGCTGGGAATGTAGGTGATCAATTTCATTTGCAGCTGATAAGTACCACCCTTGGATGTTTGATTATCTAGCAGAAGATGTACTATGACAGTGTGAAAAATATCTCACACTACCACACATGCTACTTTCAGGCTATGAATTAAACAAACAGACAAACCCAGTTATTCCTCATAATAGATGATTTTCACTGATCACTATAACTTGTGTAAGGCTGAATCATAAACACAAAGACTAGAAGTAAAGATGATAGCATTGGTTCTCAATTAAAAAAAGAGAGAGAGAGTCATTTCATTAAATGGTCCCTCTGATTGGTTTTACAATAGTAAGTTTTCATCTTCATCTTCTCAACTCAATTCTAAACCTTTATTGCTGATAAAGGCCAATAAAGATGAAAAAAACAGATACTATAGCCTTTCACTACTGAAGAAGGACCATATTCTTCACAACCTTCACCTTCCAATCCAAATCTGAAATGCCCCTCTGATTTTCAAACTCTAGTTTAAAAATTAGGATTTATCTGATTTATTATTTCTGATTTGTGTCAAAAATGGCAAATTGACATTAAAATGAATGTGTCACACTGACATAGCCTCAGGGGCTCTTAACTTTGAGACTTAATTACAGGAACGGTAGCACAAACAAAATCCAGTTGGCAAGGAGGAATTTGAATTTCACATCAATGTGAATTCAGAATTCCTGTTTGGTGCTGGTCCCACTATCCTCCTGGTTCCCAGTCTTGGTCCAGCTTCCAGTTCTCTCCTACTCAGCATAAATAAGGCAGCATAAGTGAAAAAATAATATGGAAAAACAGGTGGCCATGACTGGAAGAGAAGCATAAATAGACAGTAGAGGAGGTGCGTATGAAAACTAAGAGGGAGAGTCAAGAATATGCACAGATGCAGTTGAGACAGCTCTCTGTGTCTTGTCTATAGTAGTGCTATCATGGGTGAAGTTGCATTGGAAGTGGCAATCATGGCTAATTTCAAGGGGGGGAACATGGCTATTTTAGAGAAGACCTAAAATGACTGAGCTCGTTTGTTGCTGTTGGTTCAATTTTATGGCTTCAGATTCAATAGGAGAGCCGTGTGTTGATTTACAATGTGAAGACTCTTTAAAACCAAAACATTCATAAAAATTCATATTTAAAGAAATGAAAGCTTAGCGGCTAGAGTATCTGGCAAGATCACTGTGAAGGGCTTCTGCAGTATTTCCCCAAAAGTGTAGAAAAAGTATTTCTGGGTCAAGAATACCCTGACCATGCATGGAATGTAGGGCAAGTAAATATCACCGTGCCTGTTTGTCAGGACGCAGGCTATGGGGCTTGGGTCGAGGCCTGGGCCTGGGTTCCAGAGGATGTCATCTGAGTTTAGTCTAGAGGATCAAGGCCAGAAGCAACAGTTCATACTAATGTCATGCCGTAGGATCAAGTCAGAATTGAGGTCAATGAGCTACACCAGGCAGGAGCCAAGTGCGTGAGACAAAGTAGGGTTACTGGAACTGAGGCAGGGTGAAGTGTCAGGAGCAGAGCAAGGAACCGGGAACACATATTTGAGAAACTCCTTAAAGTACCCAGATCCCTAGCTTCCATTTTAAATAAACAAGAGTCACTCCACTATTAAATGGAAGCTGCAGGTCAACTAGTGCTAAATACAGAATTGGCAGGAGAACCAAATTGGCTGGGAAAAGGTGGATCATAACACTGAGGTAAATAACGGTTGCAGACTAAAAATAGAACTGACAGTTTAGAATGTTGGCAGTTGGCATGCATCCAAGAACGAGCTGACAGAAGGATATTAGCGGAGAAGTCTAGAAAGTTCTGAGAGATCGGTATCAAGGTCAGTGTGTCAGTGGGCTGCTGGCAGCAGTAGTTGGGATTGAGGAACTGTGGCCATCAACGACCTGGGGAGACTGATCACCTGCTCGGGATGTTGCCCGTTCAGCTTCATCGCTAATCATTAAGGAGAGAGAAGAACAGAAGCAGAGGGAGTCATATCACTGGAGCAGAGGGAGAAGAGACAGAGAGAGATCGTTCGGGAAAGACAGTGCAGCGTAGTAAGTCTGCCAGATAGCATAGTGTAGTGTTAGTGCTAGTGTGTATGTGTGTGCCTGTGGGTTTATAACGATGTATGAATGTGTGTTAATTGTAAAAGGAACTTATCTACGTAAGACTTAAAGAATCTCTAAGAGCTGCTGTCAGTGACCTGTGAAAGACTGGCCATCTGTAACGGGGCACAGCCACTTGGGGTTAGTCCAACTGTATGTTATTACAGTTTGGGGTGCTCTTTAACTTGTGCTAAGGGATTTGTGTTTTACAGCGTTACTGTGTCAGGGATTGTTGTGTTTGCACCAATAAAAGGGGCCTTTTTTTGGAAAAGAATATTGCTGGTGTCAATCACTTATCGGAAGGCTGTATCTGTGTCCTCCAGGTATTTCCTTAGCCATCTTGGAGACCCATACCTGATGACAACAGGTTTGGTTCTGTTTTTGAGAGAACCATTGTTAAACCTGGGAGGGGGCAATAGGTGGGCTATTCTGGGGGTAATCTAAATCTGTTTTCTGAGTAACAGAACCAGGAGCAAGGCAAAGTAAGGTATCGGGAATGCACAGCTGGGTCTGTTTGCAGCAGGGATCACTAAATTACACAGACAGCCTACAGGTGTTTCCCCTACATTTTAAATAGCCTGCCTGGGCCAACCAGGGAGTGCGGTAGGCTCTACTAGTCAGGACCTCTGTGAGCAGGACACCCAGAGTTGTTTGTCCCCGCTAGTATCACACTGTTGATCATCGTGGGGATGTGGCAGTCACTGTAGAGCCAACAGACCCAGCTTCTAGCCCCACAAGCACTCATACCTATTTTTAAAGGGGGAAACTGAGGCAAAGCCATCATATGACTTGTCCAAGGCCACAGAGTGACCCACTGTCAGAAATGGAAATTAAATTTCTGAATATTTGGCTCCCAGTCTTGAGCTGAGTCCACAAGACAACATCTCTCTCAGATCATTGGTCTGTATAAATATTTTTGTTCTCTCTCCACTACATTACACTCCCTCCCTTATTGCATGTTCTAAAAAAGGGCCCATGTCTGCCCTCCAGTACCTGTCTGCCACTCTGACTACATTTAACGGGAGTTGCACATACTTATATGAAGATGGCATTTGGCCCTATTTTCATTTGGGGTATTGAGAGAAGTAGTTAATGCTTGTGAAATGTTATTGTGTTTGTGTGTTGCTGAGTTCACTAAATTGGAACACAGTGAAACTATTCAGGTGTCATAAATGATTGTGCCCACTGCCTACTGCAGATACAGAATTAATATTACTGAATAAAAGCTATTGATTAGAGCTGGGTGAATAATAATTTTTTGGCTTGCTGACAACTCCCAAAAAATCAAAAACAATTTGTTTCATTTTGATCATTTAACATTTTAAAATTTAAAAAGGTAAAATTAAAGGAAATTTTTAAACAAAAGTCATTTCAAATAGAAAAAATCATAATGTTTTCATTCTGAAGATGTTGAAATGGAACATTTTGATTTTTTCGGGTTTTTTCGGGTTTTTTTGTTTTTGTTTTTTTTACTGAAACAATTTGGCAAAATTGACATGGATTCATGGAAAGTTTCAGTGATGATGAATCTTCTCTTTTTCCATGAAATTTCACTTTTGAGAGTTGAGAAGATGAAGATGAAAACTTACTATTGTAAAACCAATCAGACCATTTAATGAAATGACTCTCTCTCTCTCTTTTTTTAATTGAGAACCAAATGTGGAGACCTTGTGCTTCATGGACTTGTCCTATCTGAATATTTTTGCTTCCATGAAAGATAATCACTAGGTAAAGGGGGATCAACATGAGGAAAAAATATGGGATTTCTGGATATGTATAGCTATATTGGGTGCATATATGTAGGCATAGGCTTCAGCTAATTTCTTTGGGTCATATACAGCTGCATGCACAGTTCTCAAAGATCTGGTGGCCTGAAGACATTGTATTAAGTTCTTTGTTATATTTCTTATATTGTTCATGTTAGCAAACTCTGCTTAAGGTTCTGTACACACTTCCATCAATAGTCCTCATTTTGTTTGCTCAGAGCTTTCTGGGGGGAAAAAAGCTCCTTTTGAGAGATCTTCCATGCTTGGTTTCAACTAACAGTTGATTTTTTTTTTGGTAACAACTTGACATGAATCTTTTCAGCCATTGCAAACAAAGTATGCTGAAAATTGTATTTTTCCTACTCTCCTATAAAAAATGGATGAAGGGTTAGATTGAATCTTGCTTTTACTATTGTTGTCCCTCTAACATTTAGATATCTAGGGTTCTTGTACAGCACCCCTCAATGTAGTATCTGAGCACCACATCTGTCATGTATTTACCCTGACAACATATCTGTGAGTAGTGAAATACTATTATCTCAGTTTTACACAGGGGGAACTCATTTGCCTAAGGTTTCACGGGAAGTTTGTGGCATGGCAAGGAATTGAACCTTGCTGTCCCAAGTCATAGGCTAATGCCCTAACTGTTGGATCAGCCTTCCTGTATGTCGCTTATATTTGCTTCAAAACAAAATGGGATTCTCATATCTCTTTTAGCTAAAAAGTGGCATTACTTAAATAAATATTACTGTCTATGTAGTAAGACCAGGTTTCCAATGGATAATATGAAAGATCAGTCTGATTATCCCAGATGTTTACAAAACAGTTACATATCACAAATAGAGGAAGTATATAATCTGAAGTTCATGGCCTTCTTGTAATATAATACTGAGGCAGTGGAATTGTGTATGCAGAAATGTAGGGAAATAAGAAAAAAAGACAATAGTATGTAAATATTTTCAAATTTTAAAAGTAGTGATCATTGAGATTATGTTGAAAGGCCTCCTGTTCAAAACATGGCCTCTGTGCACAGAAATTACAGAATTTACACATGAAAAGTTTATTTGCATGCATAACTGGAGTGCAAGCAAGTTTTGTGCATGTAAATTCTATTGTTTGCATGCTCAAGTGAGAGTGTGTAAAAATTGCACCCCCAAAATTGTGTACACACAACTGGAGGCTAGCTGAAGCCTCTGCCGTTTAATAGACAAATTTTTTCCTCAGATACATGTGCATAACTTTCATTGATTGCGCTGGGAGTTGTGCTCGCATCTACAAAGGCAGTGTACCATAAATCATGTTGAATTACTGGTTTTTAAAAGTACATCAGTTGGAGGAAAGTAGACTCGTGACAAATATCCAAGAAGATTTACTTCTGCTTTTAAGCACAGACAATAATTTACATTCTTAAATAGCACATAGTTCAGTTTTTCTCAGGTTTAATCATTAAACAGGGGAAAACTTAATGTCACCAAGTGCAATCAAAGAATTTTGTACAGTAGCAATTAAAAGTATAAAACCAGAATTACAGCTACAGCAAATTAAGCAGCTGCAAGCATTGGTGTATTTTTAGCATTCATTTTAATCAAAATACACAAAGGGATTTTATTTGTCTTCAGTAATATTCATCAGGTGTAACTCTTGTTCCCGTAATTCAACAGCCCCACTAAAAACATATGTGTACTTCTAAAAACTCATTTACCAATAGCAAGAAACTTCTTTTTTGTACAAGACAAACTAGGTGAAAATGTTCAGAGAAGGAGTGATTGTGGTTCACTTGATTTGGCAGGAAGGGACTTCCAACTATAGCTGAACTGTTTAAATAAGGAAACCAAGAGCTATTTTGCTGTTTCTTTTACTTTTACTGTACTTCATGTGTGGCGTTGAATTTTCCTTATTGTAAAGGCCACACATGAAGTCATAGGATTTGTTTCTCATCATTTCTAGCCACTGCCATGCTGGGGCAGTAGGTCTATTTATTGAATTGCCCAGACTTTTGTATCTAAGACAGTAAGCAGAGTCTTATGTATCCGTTATATACCAAACCAAAAGACAGCTCTAAATTCCATGTACAAACATGTTCACTCTATTTTCCATCTCTGTTAACAGATAGAATGAAGAACTGTCTCTGTGGGCATGTACAATTCCAAGATAGTGGAACAAGTGCAGTTCCACTGTGCCATGGCTACAGGAGCAGGATTCAGAGAATGTGTGCAGGGGCAAGGGAGTCTGTGTTCTTTGCACGCTGTAGAGCTATGCTCCTTGGGGGTGTTAGCACAGAAGGGAGTTTGGAAAGGAGAGAGGGATGGGCCAGGAAAGATAAAGAAGTGTAGTCAGTAGTTCAGTTCCTATGTGGATTTGCAGGCCACCTCCTGCCTGCCTCCTATGTAGCAGAGCAGCTGCAGAGGCTACTGCAACCATGAGATGGCTCCACTGCTGCTTTACTACCTGGACAGCAGATCTGTAGGTGCCAAGGTCAGAAGAGACCATTGTGATCATCTAGTCTGACTTCCTCTATAACACAGGCCATAGAACTTTCCCCAAAATAATTCTTAAAGCATATCTCAGAAAAATATCCAATCTTGATTTAAAAGTGGCCAGCGGTGGAGAATCTACCAACTTTGGTAAATCATCCCAGTGGATAATTACTCTCATCATCATTTCACCCTCTGTGGCATATGGCTCTCTCCCCCCTTTGGGGCTTCCTGATGTTTTATAGATCCTCTCTTTTGTCAAAACCATTCTCCATCTTGCAGAAATTCAGTTGGTCTTCCATGAAGTATATTATCTTAAACTTAACCGACTTTCATTAAAACTCTTTCCTATTACTTGTTGCCATAAAGCACCAATCAGTATTGCAACAGTACATGCTAGTTTAGTGCAGATGGAAGAATTAGAGGTTGGGATGGGGAGGTGAAGGGATGTAGTAGCTTGGAGCCTGCATCATCAAAAAGATTACCTCTGGGGTAAAGTCTTTGTATCACTGTGATGATGTTTGTGTCATGCTGCTGCTTTGTGATGTGGTGATGCAGACATCATTACAGTTTGTTGCAACGTGATGTTGTGTCAGCCCTGAAGATAATTGGGAGCTGTTTCAATATTCAGCAAGCTGTGTGTGCAGGCTATGGTGTAAGGAACTCATAGACCATAGACAGAACTACTAAATGAATCCCAAATACCGCTGAGGAGCTGGGGCTTGAACACAGGTCTTTCAGTTTAAATACTGAGGCCTCTACCATTGAACTTAACAGTGAGAGCCCCTACCTAGTATTAGTAGTCGCCTCTCTGTAGGTCAGCCACTGGAGAGTAATAGCATACATGTACATACACACACACACACACACACACACAAAGAGAGCTGCTCAAAAAATGGTATTACATTTTTTATGAAAAAAATTTCAACATTTTGAACCAGCTCTACAAACAAACAGAACCAGTATGCTGCAGCGGGGCATGTCAATCAAGACTCTGATTCTACAGAACTTGGTGTGACTCTATTCATCACTGATTTATGCAGCTTCTGCATAGGGATTTTCCCTCACACTTGCATGGAAGGATCATTGACCTCTTCTCTGAGCAAGTACACAGACCCAGTATTCATTGATATGGGATTCTTGGAACACAGTGGAGGGAGAGGCAGAAGTCAGTGTAGTAGAATGGGGATGTTGAAAAGTAGGGAGATGAGCAAATTAAAAAGGAACAGTAACTAACTCCACCCCAAGTTAACCTGTGAACCCATCATCATAGACTGAGGCTGTAGCATGCCCAGAAGTGTTATCAAAGTTGCTGCTGTCCACTAATACGCTGATAGGCTAAGCAGACAAAATGAGTGTGTCATGTGTATGGAGACAATTTCAACATTCACTTGAATTCCAGTGATCAAGCATTTCTCTTTCCCCTGGACTGCTGCTTCTAAATTTTCTAGGCTCATGTATAAAGCTTTTGAGAACTATATTGTGCAGTGAAAGCCATTTTGCTATTAAATATTGGCATACTAATACATAACTAACTACATGGATTGTGGTGACATTAATTAAATTAAATTAAATATCAATCTAACTTGTTGCCAATGTCTTAATTTCAAGCATGTCTGAAGAGATTTCTAGGTGATTTTACCAGCAGCCCTGTAAATTATTTGTCAAGGCATGATGAAAAGGCTGGATTGTTTATACTTCAGTGTTATCATCTTAATATGTGACTGCCTGCCTGCCACCCACATTAACTATTTTTTTTCTTCAGGAAGGTGTCTAAGGTGGGGGTCTGTTGTGGTTATCTGAAATTTCATGTTTATGTTTCAGAAGGCAAGCCGAAACCCTCAGTATTTGGTCTCCAGCTGAGCAAAGTACACATTTAGAAATTACAACATTGGTGTTGGCTATCTGTAACTTTAGGAAGTGGCTGAGAGCTGGCAGTCAGTTAAAACTAGGCTGGAGTTCAATATCAGAGTTATGCTGCCTGTTTTTGTAGGATGTGCCTGAATCTGGGCTACACTGCAATATGTTTTTGATGTAAAAGTACTTGAAAACTTGAAAAGGAAATGTAACCTTTAAGCAGCTTGTCCACATTTTCTGTTTTATACAGGTTGAGCCATCACTCCTTCAGAATTGTGTTTGGGTGAAACTGTCAGCCATATATGTTGGACCAAATTCCGATCTCATTTACACTGGTGGAAATCTGGGGTAACTTCATTAACTTGGACAAAGAAATGACACTTGATTTATACTGGTGTAACTCAGATCAGAGTCTTTAGTCTTTCCCTGAATGCTATTTTGGAACATGACTTTAACTATTCAGTGACAAAAATAGGAGTTAATCCTTCCCTGATACAGGGAAAGACATAATCCTGTTATCCTAGGAAGGAAGGATGGTCTTGTGGTTGAGAAATAGAACTACCTGGTTGTGCTACAGACTTTCTGTGTGACTTTGAGCTTGCCTTTTTAGAGGATTAGTGGTGCTGAGGTGCCAACATATGGTATTAGATGCAAACTTCTAGGCACACATTAATCACTAACCTTAATCGCTATGTTAATGTTAAGGTTAATCATTAACCTTAATCATGATGTGCCTCAGTTTTCCTGTTTCTAAAATGGAGGTAGTATTACCTGGCTACCTCACAGGGGTGAGGAATCCAAGCACTTTGGCATTATGGCATGAAATACAAAAAGGGGCAAAGTTCAACTCATAAGTTATTCATCATGAATTATTTGCTTAGTTCTATAATTGTTGTTTTTTTAATTACTGTCCTTGGAACTCATCTGAGTCCACTTACTCCTGTCAGAAAAAGAGGAGTAGAGGCTTATACCAGAGGGCATTTTGTCTATTTGGTTTGGGCCTTGTAGTAAGAGTACTGTGAGACCTGTAGTGCAGGGTTGGGTATGCTTGAGAAATATCTCTTCCCATCATGGTGAGCTGGAGAACAAGGTTCTAAAAGGAATTTTGACCATAAGAGCATGCTCCAACTACTCCCCTTGACTTTTGATCAGGCCCTAAGTGCTTCTTTAGTTTCCTATGAATATTGACTGCAACCAGTGTTTATGAATCTCTATTGTGGGGCAGCTTAATAAACCTAACAAACCTAATGTCTAATAAACCCACCCAATTGTATGGGTATGCCATTATGTAAATCAATGTATAAAAAAGACTCCTGTACCTGTAAAATGTTTTCAGATGGAACCACTTATACTCACTAGAGAAAAAAACCTGCTTGGTTCTTTTTAAAGGGTTAATTAAATTGACTGACTAGAATATGCAATAAGGAAAGGATTCAGAGATCTTAGGTCGAAGAATGAAGTCATGCCCCTTACCAATAGAGAAAAGAATGGTAATTGCCTGCTGTTAATATGAACATATTTTGCTGGCTAGTGAAGAAGTGGCATTAACAACTGGCAAACCCACTGTAAGGAAAAAATGTATTTTTGAGGCAGGCCCATAGCCAAGGCTTTCATTTGGGAAGGCTCATAAGTGGAATCAAAACTCTTGGAGGTAACATGAAACTGTGCATTAGGTTTGTTTTTTTTCTAATCCCACATTTAATTCTGTAAACATTTCATGCTGAAATAATAAAGCTTTAGGTTGGTTGTAGTCAACAACCCCTTCATCCTTTTTCTCTATGGCCCCTTTCTCAGCAACACAGAAGATGGTGGTCTTCATGGAAATTAGAACAAAATCTGCTTTTCACATTTGCCACGGGGATTGCATTTACATGTTTTGTACTTGAGCCAATTCAGCAAGAGACTTAAACTTATGGTTTAAGACAGAAAGGATGATCCAGTGGTTAGAGCACCAGGGATTTGCATTTAAAGTTAGACACCTGCTTATGTACCTTGCTAAATCAGGCCTTTAAACCCTCCAGCATGTCCCATTGACGTCAGTGGAAGTTTTGTCCCAGAGGAATTCTTTGTCAAATAAAGAATACAAGTTAATGAGCCACTGTGTGGGTCAGAGAGCAAGACTTTGTCCTACAAATGGTGGGAAGAATATGGAGGTGTGTGTAAAATAATAGGCTGCAGAGGCAGGCGATCTAGTTTGGCTTTTCTGCTTTACAAAATACTATTGTATGTGTGAGGTGGAACGATACCAAGGATCAGCTTCTACAGTCCATAAAGTCAGTTTGCATTATTCAGTGGATAGAGGGGTAACCAGCTGCTAGTGATCTCATTGTACAATAATCTTTACTGCTCACAGTAGGTGAAATTCCTTTCAGCTATAGAAAGCCCAAGTAATCAAGCTCTTGGGCTATGGCTACACTACTGGCAAAATTTGGCGTCAGTCAAGGGGAGATATGCAAGTTACATAGAGCAGCTTGTGTATCTTCCGTCGACTTCTTAACTTCTACTTACCGCAACATCTCCACTACCCTATGCCAGTGGAATATGCCCGCCTGTTGACACAGCATTACTGTCTTTGGTGGGGGTGAATTAGTGGCGTCGACTTCCAGGTCAATTGAGTGGGTCTCCATTGCTGCTCAATCGATTCTGCAGAATCGATCTGGCAGCACTAAGAGTACTGTCGTCAATGTAGACATAGGCTTAGAGTGGTGAAGAAAAGGATTGGAGGTAAAATTCACCCCTACCCTAGCCCACAGCTAGCATACTACACCAGACTATGTGCTGGACAGGTTGCTGCAGCCCTTCCACTGCACCACTTGTGCAGTGTGTTGGGAGAGCCACTGGATCCCGGTAGATATGTATCCTATGGCCCTTTCCCTGGTAACTCCATCTGAGCTCAGCCCTGTTGCCACTCTTCACAATGGACAATAAGAGCTAATGCTGTGACTCCTGTTGGAATTATATGGAGGGTACAAAAGCACTCCTGCAGAGCTGCACTGCTTGTTCCGTATACCCCAACATAAGGGTTAAATGGCGTGGAAGACCATGAGCTATCCTTCCACACAAGGTACATGTCATGTAGTATGAACTAAGGACACACAAAGAGTTATTTTTTCCATTTGACACTTTCTTTTGCGAATTATGCCAATCTGTAAAATTTTCCACCAAGCATCTTTGTGCTTACTCCCACGCCACCTTCGAATTCATGGGAGGAGCTCCCTGCAAGTATCTACACCTCATTGTCTTTGTAAACATCCCTCTTCAAAACTCTTCTCTGCCATGATACCTACCAAAAAAACCCCAAACCCTTAATTTCTGGGCAGCTGGTGTGCTGTAAGCACTGCTGATCTTCTGACCTGTATAATCTCTTTGTGCTCCCCCACCTGTCTTTGTCCTTCCTCCTCTTGTATTTTCTAGTAAAAATACGAAATAGTCACAGTGTAATTTGATGCCTTGAAATTTATTATTTTTTTTTATAATGCTTCAATTTGGAATGGAATCCACTGTGTTTCTTAGATCTCATTAAAAGTCAAGGTATCAGTTACAGAATGAATTCCTAAAATCCACTTTAAATCAGGAGTATCACATATTTACTATTTGATGAATATTTTTGTTGACATTTGGACCAAAACAGGAAAATAATTTGTGTGACCTTTATTCCCAGCTGCAGAATTCATCTTTGGGATAAGAGCGAGCATGGAAAGTTTAACCCCAAAGGGTGAACTTTTGAGAAAGTTATATGCAGGAAAGAGAAATCTGAATCTTAAATAGTGTGTGAACGTGGTAATATTTTAGAAAATTTATTTTATTAATAATTCTCAATGAAGTGCTGATGAAAGCCCTGACATGGGAAGTTCTCTGTTTATCCAGAGATGAGGTCTGGCATGGGGGAAGGCAGTGCAGGCTTCCTCACCAATATGTTTAAAATCTCTGACCCGGAGAAGCCACCTTATGGGTCAGAGGATAATTTAGGTCTTAACTACACACAAATGCACACTGGTTTAAATAAACTGGATTTAGTGAAACTGCAGCAAACTCTTGTGTGGGCACTCGATTTCATAAATTCATAGATTATGAGGCCAGAAGAGCCTGTTCTGATCATCTAATCTGACCTGTATAACACAAGTCATAGAACTTCCTTGACTTTCAGTTTGTGTCTTATTCCATTTTAGCTTAAACCTTCCTAATTGACTTAAGTTAAACTGAATAAATCTGATTTAAACCAAAATTAGAGTCTTCACACAATCTTTCACATTGGTTTAGTTAAACTTGTTTAAAAAATTCACACTTTTAGTTAAACATATGTAACGGTATGTAAACAAGCCCTTAGTCTTTGTGGCTATTCGGTCTTCAACCTCTCTCCTAAGGCTGCCAACAAGGGCTCAATTAGTGCCTACTGTATGCTGTTGATACTTGTCCACTAGGAGTTAGACTATGACCATAGCTTATTTTACATACTCCAGTGAACAGCTATCAAACAGCAAGTGTTTCCAGTTACTGAGCAGATTTGGGCAGCCAGGCCCACCAACAGCAATTCTGGGCCCCAGGGCAGAACAGATACCACCTCCTCAGCCTTCTGGAAACTTGCATGGCACATAATAAATAAGCTCAGCTCAGAGAAGGTTGAGTGGCCTCGGTGGAAGGGGGTGTGTGGCAGAGAGGAGGATACATATCTATCCTCCCATCCATCTGGGCCCTTTTAAATTAACGGGTCCCTGGGCAATTGTTCCCCTTCCCCCTCCCCCCGTCGGTGGGCCTGTGGGCAGATGACATGAAAGTGAAAGTCTCTGAAGTTCACTATCAATTCTTTCTACTATCCACTCCTTACAACTTTGATACTTCAATATGTTCTACTGCTTCAGACTTAACTTAAAGTGTCTTTATCCCTATTACATTTAGTCTTTACTTATCAGTTGTATTTGGTGTTATACATGGTTGTATATTTCTGCTATATCACCTTGATATTTGGAAAATAATATGACTGTGGGTGGCCTGATCCAGGGGCCAGGAGCCAATTACCAGGAATCAGGCAAGGCTGGGACACAAAAATTCAGAAGCAAGAGACAAAACAGAGGGCAGAGATCAAGAATCTGGATCTGAAGGCAGGGGGGAGCCCAGTTGTACAGACAACTTCCTGTTTCCTCCTCTATCTTATATAGGGCCTGTGGCCCAATTAGGAGCCTTGGAACTCTCCCAATCTGCTCATAGGGGTGGGCAGTTAAGCTTCATGGATTCGTCCCACCTGCTGTCGGTGAGTTGCTTAGTTGAGATTTGACTTGGGATGACTCCATGGACCTAAGTTTGATACCCCTGGGACCTGATGCTATCTTAAATGTTCACCAAGACCATCCTTTGCATTCTTGTTTTTATTACTTTATAAACCTAAGAAGCAGGAAGGTTGCGAGATTGCTTATCCAGCGCCTTCCATTTGCTGTTGAACAAACAGCATAAAGAAGGCGTTGCATGGCAGTAGAAGAGCTAGGGTATGGAAGGAATCAACACATCCTTATTTGTTGGTGGAGAATTTGAGGGAGTTTCAGAAGCACATCTTGAGGTAGAGAACAATGTTTCTTTTATTTAATAAATGATTTACAGTTGTTTTGTAAGCTGTTCTTGCAATTTATGATAAAATTGCACTGGAAAAACAGATGAGAGTGAAAACAAAATTCCTGAAATTCTTGGAAGAGGAAAAAAAACCCTGTTGTGATTGTTCACACTAGAAAAAGAGAGCTATTTTTCATTGGCCTATCTGGATTTCCTTAGCGCAGGGATGAAAGTAATTTTTATAGAGCTCTGTTGAGAGTGGATTTAGATTTTTCTCCCTGCATTGTTTCATGATACCGCCAGGAAGTATAATTGATGGGGGTTAATATTAAAGATAAAATATATTTGTCATTGACTCTGTGAAATATTTTTCCTTTTTACAAAACAACATTCATAATAACCTTAATGGGGCTGAAAAGTGAGCGACAGGCAGCAATAGAAACAGAAGTCTTCTATTAATTCTAAGCTACAGTGCACCTGCCTACTATTTTACTTGGCCCATGAATAAATAGAGGGCTTTGGACGAGGTTACCATTAATCTCTCATCTTTCATGATTATTCAGTAATTTAATCCACAAAATACTTTAAATGGTATATTATAAACCTTTGATTTCTAAATGATTTTATTCACAAATCTCTTTCTCTCTATGTTTATTGAATTCCTTGGCAGATGGAAATTCTGTCTCTGCTAGAAAGTGCCAAGCAAACCATGAGATTTAGAAATTGATGGACCTATATTACAAGTTGCAGAACATCTCCCATGAGACACTGAAAACCCTCAACTCCTACTGAAATAGATGCGAGTCAAGGGTACATAGCACCTTGCAGGATTTGGCCGTTAGGAAGCACAACTGGCTTAGGGCCAGATACTACTCCCACAGAAGTCAATGAGAGTTTTTGCATTGACTTCTGAGGGTGAAGAATAGAGCCTCTGAATAAACTCTGAATGCAAGAGAAATACAAGAAGAACATTCTGGGTTTGTTTCATTGTTATAACCACTGGAGGAGCTAACTGGACTAAAGGAAAAACAGGGGGGACCTATCCTTTCCCCCTCCTACTGATATAACTAAGTCCAGCTCAGTTTAATCGGTATTGCTCTCATCCTATGGAAAAGAGGGAGACAAGGGCCTCAGCAGCTTTTTGCGGTTTAGTTCTTTATTCAGAAATGTCTACAGCATGTCATTGTTGGATGGTATTAGTAAGGAATGTGTAGATTAAAAAAGAACTGGCCTGATTCCTTGGCCAAAACTAAAACATTTTTATTTTGAAAACCACCATTCCCTTTTTCTGTCATTTTGTTTGTTAGTTGCTTTCTTCTCTGCTTCCGGTATTGGATGAGCGCTGGCAGCAGAATCTAGAATGCCACAAGAAAGGTCATTTGCATTGTATATATGATGTGGATGAAACCTGAATGTTTTGGAAATTTAAGAAGGAAAAGATTTTCTTGTGAAATTTCCAATGTGATTTTCAAGAATGAAGAGGTTGGAATAAAGTCCTCTAAACTTTGGAGAAGCATCTGAACTCTGGGATGTTTGCCAAAACCAAACCTTTTTGAAAAATGGTATTAAAATAAAATGAATGCTTGTGAAAGATGAGCGATTGATAGGCCTGCAGACTAAAGATCTCTGCTTATGCACAGAACAGGATGAACAACTGGCAATGCAGGCTTACCCATGCTATCTGTCTATGTGCCTTAATTGGGGCTGGATCAACCCACAGGCAACCCATGTACCCCATGACCATAACCCCTTAATCCTGCAATTTTACTAAAGGGTTGCATTGAGAATATCTCACTATTTAGTGTTTACCAGTGCTCCCTTTTCACAGTGTTGGCTTTCCTTAGCTAGCTCTGTGAAATCCAAGTGAAATCCTGGCCCTTTTGAAGTCAATAGGAGTTTTTTCATTGACTTCAGTGGGGTCAGAATATCATCCTATCTGTCTGGCTCTTTCTCTTGCATTGATATAATTCTTTATTCACCCTCTTCCCCATACCAGCTAACCTGCTGTTTCTCAACTGTAATTCCACCTGTGCTCCACTTGGTACGTTTGCAGGTTTCAAAACATGGTGGCTGGCATCTTCTCCTCTTGGTCCACTTTCTGGCCATCTTCCCACATTACTGCAGCATACCTGCCTGGCTGCACCTCCAAATCAGCCCTGCTCCCCAAAATAACTATACCCAGTGCCCAAGACCCTAGGCCTCTCGATTAATGTAGCCTCCACTCTATTGGGAGGGACTGTCTCCAGGAGTAATTCTTGCTGCAGACCCTCTGCCATGACAACAAGTGTGCCAATTACAACGTGAATACCTGTCCACTAGGAACGGAACTGAAACCACCAGTCCATCTCATACACTGCAGACCACTGACATTGTATTGGAAACAGCTCATGGACTATTTTAATAATTGGCTTTTATGTTTGTTTTGGAGTTAATGAGAAAAAAACAGAACTTCTAAACCAAGTTCCATGCTACCCTGGTCATCTTTATTTTCCCATTCATGGGAACAGAGGTAAAATCTGGTTTTAGTTTAGCTATCAGTCTAGAAGCAAATTGAATTAAATACGATAATGTTTGAAAGCTGAGTTGTATTTCATTCCAGCCGCATCACTGATTTAAGTAGGGGAAAATGTCTTAAATATTCAGCATTTTTATGATTAAACCTCCCAACTGCCTCACTCAGCCTCCCCTGAAATGAAACATGAAACACGTCCGGAACGGGCTCATTATAAATGTTCATCAAGGCCCTCCCCACTACTTGGAGCTAGGTCATGCCATTTAGGCACAACCCAAAGGAAGGTGCAGTGCAGCGCTGTACTGCCGCAGACGATAAAAAGTGTGTATGTATGTGGGAAGGGGGTCTGCTTTCCTACTGTGAGGGCATTATTGTCCCTTCTGTGTGCTGATGCTGTGATGGGGCCAAATGACCACCTCCTCTGCACACCATCCCGTCACCTTTTAGGTGCAATGGAATACATGGTGCCTGTCCCTTTTGGGGCACTCTGGATCCCTAGGGGAGTAAGTAAGGAGAGTTCAGTCTCTGTGCACTCCCAATTATTATTATTATTATTTATCATTTATATATAGTAGCATCTAGAACCTCCAACTGAGATCAAGGCCTCATTGTGTTAGCACTATACAAACATAATGTAAAAAGACAGTCCATGTTCAAAGAGATCATAGTCAAAATAGACAAGACAAATGGTGAGAGGAGAAAATGAGACACATGGACAAGAAGTGACTTGTCTAAGGTCACACAGCATTTCAGTAAAAGGGAAGGTGCACGGCATGGCAGTGGGTATAAAGTGAATAATGATAAAAATCTTAATTAGCACTGACAAGAAAACAAAGCAACAGTGTGGCCTGTGGTTCTGAATTCCATGATTGAGACAAGAAATGTGTATCTCTGATATTGTTTTAAGGTCAGGTTACAGTTTCTGTGCACTCTGCAATCTATGTACCAGTTTACACAGAGGAGTGCTGCTTTGGTTCTTACAGTATTGATGGGCCCGGTTGGGAGACTAAAATATAAATTAAAATTAAAAAAAAAATCAGTGGAATGAAAACAGAAGGACACAAAGATCTGGGGAAGTGTCAGATCAACATCAAGTTTGGTGAAACACTTATTTCTCATGGATGTTAAAGTGTAGGTTCAGATTGTCAGTGAACATTGATGAGACCTGGCCAGGTGTCATGGGGAAGGTTGTAACATCTCATATTTCTCAAGGATATTTCAGGTCAATAGGAATGCTGTTTTCTGGGAATATTGTAATATAAAAGAATAACTCCTATAAATTGAAGTTCTATAGTTGATGTTAATATGGGCTCTGAGATGTATAGAAATGAAAGCTACTCATTATCATGAGGTAATGAAAGGAAGTAGTGTTTATACATTAATACAAACAACTAATCTGGAATAGACAGTAAATCTGGAGTCAAACTGTAGTTAAAGCATCAGACTGAGAGCTAGGAGACTTGGGTTCTGTTCCAGACTCTAGAAACTTCTTATATGACCTTAAGCCAGTCATTTAGTCACTGTGTCTCCTTTATTTAAGGCATTAGATAAGGAGGCAAGAGATCTGGGTTCAATACGCAGCTCTGATGTAGATTCTTCTGTTTGATTTTGGGCCAGTCACTTAATCTTTGGGCTTTTGTAGTTCAGACACTGGACTCAAGATCTGGTTCGATTCTTATGTGACCTTGGGCAAGTCACTTACTCTCTCTGTCCTTCAGTTCCTCATATGCAAAATGGGAAATAATGGGAATAATGCTTTTATTATGTTTTGTCTGTCTTGTCTGTTTAGGCAGTAAACTCTTGGGGACATGGACTGCCTGTTATTATTTGTCTTAACATCACATAGCAGAGTGGGGTTCTGGTCTCAGTTGGGAACTCTAGGCACTGCCGTAATACAAACAATAGTAAGAAAAAGAGGATAATAATATTACAATACCTTTCTGTGAAGCTTAATTAATGAGTATTTGTAAAATGCTTTGAGGTCGCTATATAGAAGGCAGTCTAGAAGTACGCTGTATTAGTATTTATTTATTTTACATCTACAGTACTAGTGTGGATGGGAATCTGTAACATTTTAACAGTAGTTCTGTTGCATTTTTAAAACAAGGCATGTTTTAAAAATGTGGTTAAGATTAAGAAACCTTTCTTGTAGCACAATTGTACGCTCACACTTTTCCAATGCCTCCAGTGCACAAGTCAGGAAGAAAATCTTTCCGTGACATGATGGCATTACCAGCTCTTTTTAAGTGGGAGGACTGTACTCCTACACAGCAGATTTTCCCTGTGTTGTGGTATTTGTGCAGCAAAGAGCTGTACTTCTGAAGGGTTTCTTGTATAAGCTCTTTCATGCTTCTCGCCTTGCAGCCTTGTTTTAGTCTCATAGCCAAGAAGAGGTCAGGAAGTGCTCCGTACTGCAGCTTCTTTTTCTGTATATGTTTTTCTGTGGTTCTCCACAGATCCATGAAACACATTCCCTTCCATTTCTCTCTCTCGGAATAGTTTATGTTTCATTATTTGCAGATGGAAAAATGACAACTTGACAAACAGGGGAGGATCTTTCTATTTAAATCTTCGTATCCTTTCAGGCTCCAAAGTACTCTAGCTGGGGAACACAGAGAATGCAAAATATGATCATAATTTTTCTATCCACCATTTAAAAAAAAATCCTCTTCCCAGGTTTCCACATGTACTTTTTTTTATTCCACTCAAGGGATCTGCAAATCTTCATGACTTTTAGATTTGGCCAAATTGTAAATACACTTATTGCTTTTGACATCAGGTGATTGGGTGGGTGGTTTGTTTATTTATTAGTTTCTTTATTTTACAGCACTACATTTTCCTCCCCTTTGCAATTCCTTTCCCTTGCTAATAGAACAGAGTGACAAGCAGTGATCAGAGAAGCCTTGAAAAGGCCACTAACAGCCCAGCAACCAAAACCATCTCATCAGGACTACTACCCAGACTTGAGCTACATTCCCTGTCGTTAAGCGTTTTTTTGTTAGTTTTCCATACTTTACAGACAAAAACTCACTAACCTTTCCCCACTTCCTGGCCTTGAGGTTCCAGCTAAGAAACCCTGACAGCATCTAGCAGCTCTACTCCGCTGTCCCCTTGTATCCTCCGATGCAATTTCTTTTAAATATTAACAGAATGTTATTTAGGTATATGGAGACACACTGGTGTGAACAGGAGACTAAGATGTAGATGTTAGCTAAGAGCTCTAAGCTTGGTGACATTTGGGGCAGTGTATAAATGCCCTGTCTTCCTTTGTTTACTCTTAGTTTTTTCCTCTCTTTTTCCTTGTCTTCCCTCCATGTTAGACTTTATTGCTGTGTCGGAGTGAAGCTCTGCTAAGACTCGACCTTAAAGCACTGAAGTCCAGTACAGCTAGGTTGACCCTGTAGCTGCATTACAGCTAGAGGGTGTGGCAGAGCCAAGCTCATAATACTGCTAAGTAGAGTATGCTCCTCTGCCTTTGTGCAAAACTCCAACGGGACCTTTGTGAGTGGACTGAGTACTATGTCTGGCACTTAATTAGGAACTGCTGTCCACAGAAACAACAACCATGCATCATAAGGGCCTGATCTGGCTGGGGATGGGACCTTGTAGGAAGTGTACCTTGTAGGAAGTGTTCAGCTCCTTGCAAGATCCAACCCCGATTTTCTACCATCTGTATTGAGCTTTGGCTTCTATAAACCTATATAAACCAGACAGGAGCAAAGCAGGGAGCTCACATCCCTTCTTTCATTCCATGATTTTGTTACTTAAATCAGTGTGTTTATAGAAACTGATGTTGAGGAATCAAATTAAAATGCTTTTATTTTTTGCCCCTGAAGGCTGGGTGTAACTGCAGTTTAAAAGAGTTGTTCTGCTGTTACTTCTCCCCCTCCCCACCTCCTCCAAAAAATAACCCTGTTTGGATTTTAGCCACCTGGTTATAGTTAGTTTCCTATTTTAGCCTTCAAAATAGATCAGACATTACACCGTTAAAAACAATTTTCACTGTAGGTATTGAATATCATACTGGGCTTGTAGTAATAACTGATAGATATCTAGAATAATCTTAAATATGGACAGACTACAAAGATCTGTCAATCACTGAGTTTAACTTTAAACACAGATGATTTGAATTCGTGTTAGCAGCATGAGGAAGTCAAGAAGATGGAATAGTGCTGTTTAGAGAAAAGATGATAGGATTACCTCTGCTGTTAACCTTTTCCTGCTACTTGTTTGAGATACTAAATCAAGGCGAAGTTTATGAAAAGGCTATGACCAGGGTTTCTAAATCTTCATTCCTGCTGGGATTTTCCTATTATAAATCTGCTGTCAGAAATGAGTGCTTTACTTGTGGCTTAATTTTATGCAGGCACAAACACCTTGGTTCAACACGTTTTGCCAGAGACTGTCTTAGCTGTCTTAATGCAACAGAGTTCTCATTAACTGGGACCCATGAAAAAGAAAAATGCACACATGCTCTTTTGTCGTTGGTCACTGCTTCATGAGCAGTCTGCTGAAAACTGAAATAAAACATGAATTCCAAGGTGGTGTGTAGAAATGAACATTTGAATCACACAGTTTATGTGAATTATCCATCCCAAACAACATTACAATCCAGCTTTTGAATGAAGTTTTGTTTAAGTGGTGGAACGTTCACAATTTCTATTAGTTATGCTATAGCTGTGGAAGTTAGCAAAAAAGCATTGTTGTGGGAATTTTTCCTTTTCTGTTTAACTTTGTGGACAGGACAGCCAATACAATGGCTTCAGAGAGACTTGTCTAACTTGCTACTGCAATCTTTTCTGCAATCAAAAGCCACTGGGCTAGATTCATGTCTAATATAAATTCTCTGTCTTTGGAATGAATTTGCACTATTGGCTTCAATAGGAGCTCATTATACAAAATAACTATAAGATCACGCCCCAAAAGTTATCAACATCACAGTATTTAATTTGCTCCCAGATTTTTCATTATTCGCCTGTTTATTGTAGCTTGTTTCACATTTGCCAATGAGAAGATTAGCTTTGCTGCATGCTGGGTTAACTGCTTTTAGTACATGGGTGTGTATTTTGCTTCCAGGATCTTAGCACTGGAAGCATTTCTTTGGGTTTGACTCAGAGGGAAGGAATGAGGATCTTGAAGTCATGTGCCAGAGAATCTCTTTTCATGGGAAAAGGGAAAGTTGTTCCTCTATGACTGAAGATATTATTCCCAACAAAATTCCTATTTAAATATTGTTTCTGTTTGAGCCTTGTAAAAGTCAGAGTTCTGCTAAGAAAAACTAACCTAAGTGGGAAAGAGAGAAAGCAACAGCTGTGCAAAGAAAGGAAATTATGTTTTGTGGAGGATTTCGACATTTCAAAATTTGTTTTCATTCCAATTAGGAACGGAACCCCAAAATTTTGAAATTCTTCTGAAAGAAAATTTTTTAAAAAAAGAAAATTGTTTTGGGTCAATAGAAACATTTGGTTTGATAAAACTGAAATGTTTTATTCAACATTATAATTATATACAAAATTTTAAAAAAATCAAAATGACAAGTTACTTTGAAAGGAAAAATTGAAACATTTCATTTTGACAATGTCGAAATGGGATGTTTTGACATTGTCACAACTTATTTTTCCTTTTTTCTCCCTCCAAACTGAAATTTCAGTGAAATTGACATGATTTCACACACAGTTTCGATTTTGATTGAACTATATTTTCTGATGAAAAATGGCTCATTCAAAGCTTTCTGATCAGCTCTAGATATAATGTTCAACTGATGAAATGTAATGTGTTTTGAATTACCTCACCAGAATACTTTACTTTCAATAAATCTACTGATGTATATGCATAATGTGTGTCCTTAAATTATTATCACAACTTGGGGCAGGTCTGCACTAAAAACGCAACATCAGTAACACATCTGGTGAGGATGTTCTATGCAGACAGAAAAATTATGCCAAGTCTGTGAGAGGCGGAAGCTATGTCTGTGGGAGAGCATCTACTGCCAACATAGCACTGGTGTGGACAACGCTTAGGTTGCTGTAACTTGTGTCAGTTGGAGGAGGGGGAGAGGGGGGCTCTTTGTCACACCCTAGAGCCACGTACATTAGATCAATTTAAGCAGGAGTCTCGACCTGCCCTTACTTACTGAATGAGTTGGGGAAAACTAGGTTCACACTTATAATTTAGGAGCCACTTGCATTATTGCTAAAAAGAATATCCTTAGGAAATAATCCAGGAAGTTACATCTTTTATTTTCTGAATCGACATAAAGCTGACTACTGAAGTTAAAATGAAAGCACATGGAATAATGTATTCAAACTTGTTTTCATTTGTCTTAAGTTAAGACCCAGTCACTCATCTGTAGCTTTAATTTTCTATGCTTTGTTTTGAAGTTGTCTGAACTGAGGATGTTTACAGTGTTTTCAGAAGGGGAGGAGGATTTTGCTTTTACAGTTAGGCTGTTGTACAGCACTTCAAAGTGTACATTTGCAAAAGTGTGAAGGTATAAAGTAGCCTCAGGAGTGATTTTCCATATGAATTTGAATTATGGAGTGGAAAAAGGGAGCCATGCTCCAAAGGTCAGTTGTACTCCAGAGTTTAAATACTGCCTTGGTTCTAAAATCTGAGTGTTTTACACCTTTTTAGATTATTTCAGAGTGTTGATCTTTCTGAAGTCTGGATGCAAGAATTCTGTGGAGTTTAAAGACAGTACTATAGTTGCCTGACCATTATAATCCTTAAAACTCGAGAGGATGAGCAATATTGGGTTTTTTTATAGTAATAATGTAGACTTATTTTTTAATGTCTCAATACCAAATTTTCAAAGGGCCTGTGAAGTGTTTGCAGGAAAAAACATAAATGTACCTATTCGTATGTGAAAAATATGCCTTTGCAGGTGGGTCTGGGTCTCTGCATGCACAAATCAGCTGACTGCATGCCTAGGATGAAGCAGCAGTGTTCCCACATCTGGCTGCAATTTTCTGTGTGATCTTGGAGAAGTTGCTGACCTTCTTGCGCCTCAAGTTTTCCTCCAAGTAAAACTGAGATAAATAATAGTTGCTTCACAAGGGTGTTCTGAGACTTAATTCACTAACCTTTATAAAGTGAAGTGAAAATTCCTGAGTGGAAGGAGCTTCTGTTCTCATCTCAAACAAAAGAGCAAGGGGAGAGGGGCATTCAATGAAATTAAAGGTGACAAATTCAAAACCTAACAAGAGAAAATATTTTTTTACATACACTGGTGCAAATCAGGAATAACTCCAGTGACTTCAGTGGAGTTATATTGGTGTAAAACTAATAAAGTGAAATTAGAATTGGGCCCACATAAGTAACTAAATAGCCACATTTTCATAGGACTCTGACAAAATGCATGTGCCAAGTAAATAATGATTATTATCGGTTTTGATATGTTGTACAGTGACCTGGGTGTGGTGAGGGGCAGAAAAGGAGCTGAAGGTGGTGTTTTTATTAATACAGTTATGTTTATCAGTTATTTCTATACCACCGTAAGTCAAAAGTCTTTACAGCATTTCCTTTTTCTAAGATGTGTGCATAAATGTAGGGGGTTGAGTGCTCAAAAATTGCAGGTGCAAAAATGGAAGCATAAATGTAGAGGCCACTTTTGAAAATTTGACTTTAATTGATAAGGGGCCAGAGAATGAACAAAGATACATTTGAAGAAAACATAGTTAGAAAGTTAAGCCCAGATTTTGTAAATGGCTGTACAAACTATGGAGGGGTTTGTGGTCTTTTGGATGAGAAACACTATGGATGAAATCCTGGCCCCATTTAAATCAATGTCAAAACTCCCATTGACTTTAATGAGACCAAGAGTTAACCTATGGTACCTAATCCT
Source organism: Mesoclemmys tuberculata (assembly GCA_007922155.1). Lineage (NCBI taxonomy): Eukaryota > Metazoa > Chordata > Testudines > Chelidae > Mesoclemmys > Mesoclemmys tuberculata. The sequence continues at coordinate 42,842,666 of ML675603.1, forward strand.
GCTCTCAGTGAGGGAAATGTGATTTTTATATTGATGGCAATCATATGGTGCTATAATTGAGCATCAGGTATTATGAAAATGTCAGGTGATATTATTGTATGTAGTGGTGTAACTGTGTTGGTCCCAGGATATTAGAGAGACAAGGTGGGTAAGGTAATGTATTTTATTGGATTAACTTCTGTTGATGAGAGAGCCAAGAGAAGAGCTCTTTGTAGATTTGAAAGCTTGTCACTCTCACCAACAGAAGTTGGTCCAATAAAAGATATTACCTCACCCACTTTTTCTCTGAGATGATAATATGATTGGTTATATGATTTTTAAAATGTGAGAGTAACTTTTATTTTCATTTACAAGTGTCATATAAGTAGTTGTTTATCATTAACACACTTACATTTTTGTGATTTAACAGTATTATATTATTTGAGCATTTGAAAATGACTTTAAAAAGCCCATTCTACTAAACCTTCTACATGACTCTCAATGTCTCTTCCCAGAGTTAGACTCCTCTCACATTATTTATTCTAAATGGTATCTTGTAGTAGCACAGTAGCATTAGTGTGGATAACTTCTTCCAGGTTTTCAGACATTATGAAAATCTGCATGACTTAAACTATTCCATCTTCTTCGATGGAAATATCTCAGTCTGTAAAAAATGCGCTCTCTCTCTTTTCCTCTGTGATAAGACTGCCAGGAATTATGTTATATCATAAAAAAACCCAGGGTTATTTACAATTATGCTTCCTGATCATAGTCAAATGGGGAGTTTGAAGTCTGCAAATGCTGCTTTAGGGGTTTTGCTATTTTGTTTTGCTCCATTACAGCATTTTATTTGAAGGACCAATCGTGCCAAAGAAAATTAAAAGTATCTTACTTTTCTTCCTACATTGCATCTTCAAACTTGAATATTTTAAAACACAATAGAATAGCATGTCAGTTTGGAAGGGAGAGTAGGAGGAATCAATGGGGGGAGTTGCAGGAGAGAAAGTTATGATGTCTCCAGTTGGGTTCTGTGCAATTTCATTCTCTGGGGATTGAAAGGCTTTTAACCAACTCAATGTTTCAACCGCCTGAAAGAAGAGAGAAAGAACCATGTCTTGTCTAGACCGACCAGAAACTAAAAACAAGGGACACTTTGAATTTTGAGACTCTGACCACAACTGAAAACTGTACTCAGGCCAAGTAACTGGAAAATCAGTTTCTTGGGTTAGACAAATGCTTCCCTTAAGAATCACAGGCAGCTTTCCGTTTTAATTAGTAGAAAAATTATTATATTGTGAGGCACAGAATCTAATATTTGAACCAATGCAAAGACTTGCAGCTGGGGCAGTTAGGAGACTAGTTTAGCCAAATATGGGACTTTGTGAGATGTCAGAGGAAAAAACAAACAAATATTCTGAGGCATTTCTTTGCCATTTGGCTGTGATAATCTATCATTTGTCATAAGATGGAAAAATACGGTCTGCTTTCCTAGTGCAGTGGCCGACTGCACCAGAAATAGAGCCAACTGCAAACACAAATTTAGGAGGTGGTGTGGAACTGGAGCTCAGCAGTGGAACCTTAGACCAAGAGATGGATATGGGAAGTGAGGAGACCAGCAGGAGTCACTTTATACTGTAACCTTTATGGAGAGCATTACAGAGAAATATTGAGAAAAGTTAATTGCTGGGGTACTTAAATTAAATCAGAACTATAGCAAACTGCAGCACAAATTTTGTAAATAGATAGGGTATAAACATGTCATAGAAAAGTGATTACCCTTGTTAGCCAATCAGCCTCCTGTGTTTCTTATACATGTGAAGTACAGGTTTATTTAAGTATAAATATTTTTCACTGGAGGGAAGATGGTTGAGGTGCTGGACTGGGTCTCAGAAGATGTGAGTGGAAGAGTGAGCCTCTTCCACAGGATTCCTGTGCTATACTGGATAAACCTTTGCAAGCACTGGCATCACATAAGAAAAAGGAAAGGCATGAGTAATGCTTTTTGGCACTAGGTAGAGCAACAAATGCTTACGCTTTTAAGTTGCAAGAAATAGGAAGTCAATATCTGTGTCTCATTTTGGTACATATGTGATATAGGGATAATAATACTTACAAACTTAACAGGGATGATGTTAGGCTAAATTCATTAATACATGGATAAAGTGTATTGAGATCTTGAGGATGACCATGTTATAAAAATGCAAAGCATTATAATGATTATTTTATAATAAAATAAAAAATATTATTCAGAGGCTTCAGGAGCACCTATTTGACTCCACTAAAAGTAATTTGATTCACATAACCTGTATTTTTGCAATCTGAAGCTTTGTTCCTCTCTCCTGTAAAAGAGAGGCACTTTTTAAATAAAATTCATCCTGGAACATAATGAAACCAGCTAGTGTGTTCTTGTGGTGCTGTGATTCATTTGCGCTCCTAGAGAATTATAGTTATAATGAATGGACTCAGATGTCTTTTTATTTTTCAAACAATAAAGACTATCTTACATGGAAGGTTTTATCCCTCAGTAAGTTTTAAGTCACCATGAAAACACAAATCTGCCTCTCCTCTCCCCAACCCTGAAGCAGTTCCATGAAGCCATATATTCAATGAGGTGCTAGTTTCACCCTTCATTTCCTCTGCCCTAGGTGTTTTGCGTAAAGCCAACTCCAAATGACCCACACTTTTGTTCCCAGTCCTTTAGGTACTGCTGTGATATAATATTTTCTGGCATCCTTTCCTCCTGTGTAACATTTTCTTTCCTTCTCTTCCCTTTTTGTGTTATGGGCTTAATGCCATGATAAAGCAATGCTTCTCTGTATTGTGTTCTAAGGATAAGTTGATGTGATTGCAGTATGTCTGGCGTACTGTAGTACAGTCTTTTATGGCATTCTAGAAAGAGAATGATTCTGCACTTCTTAATGTGGTCCTGACCCTGTGAACATGCAGGTAAGTCACTTTATGCATGTGAGTAGAGATTTACTCACATGCATAAAATTACTGAAGTGCATAAGCATTTGCAAAATAAGGTCTTACATGTTTCTTTTCTTTTTTTTTTTTTAATTTATTTTGCATTTTGGAAAGTTAAGAAATCATTCCATGAAATTCTGATCTTGACTTTGTTTCATACTGCACTTATTTAGACAAAGAGTTGTTCATCTCTTTTTCTAGCACAGAGCAGTTGACATTATTCCTTGCTTTGGCTAACCAGAATACATTTTAGTAGGCTGTTTCCTGCTGCCAAGGTCTGCCTGCACACAGGACTATTTCCATCTGTGATGACTAAAGTGTACCCACTATACATCCGATCTCACATCCCATTTAACAAACAAAATCCACAGATGAATTCCCTGCTTATTTCAAAGAACAGCCTGATGAAAGTGGGAAACTGGTCTTATTTCCAAAAAGTACATTGCTCTTCCATGCCATAGGAGAAATGAAATCAAGCCAGATTTCAAATGATAGTGTTTCAAAAATATACATCAGGCAGTCATAGTACAAAAGCATTTGTTTGAATATTTGTTGCATATTTTGCTAATGATGCAAGTAATGTAATCTAAAAGGAAGGATAATGTTTATGCTCCCCCCAAAATATCTGCCCACAATATCCAACTTGTTTGAGATCCAGACTTGTGTCAACATAAACACAAGACTCATTTTTCCTAGCTTGCTCTGTTTGTAGTTCATTCATATCAGTAACAGCAAAATGATTTTGTACAGTCCTAAGTATAATAATAATTATCCAACTATTTGTGGTATTTCACAATTGCTAGTATCAAGTGTGTGTGAAGACACTTGGATTTGCTAAAGTTAAACACACTATATATATGCTAATCCTTTATTGTGCAACCTTGACTTTTGAAATTAAACTTGAAGGAATGTAGGTGCTTATATCAAAGATCTTGTCTAATGACATACCGGATTCTCACAGATACAGTGACTCATATAGTAAAATATATTATTTTGATGTGAACAAATTGTTATTTTAATTAATTGTTATTAATTAATTGTTATTAATAAAGGGATCATTTGTAACTATACAGAATTAAAAATTGTGCTGTCAGAGTAATTCAGCATAGCTCATGATACCGCAAACAACAGGAGTTGTGACTTCTTAACTAGTCTCAAAGGTGCAGGGCTGTGGAGGTGTAAATCCCATACCTAAGGGAGCAATGGAAGGCATGCTGCCTGCTGTTGAATTGGTGGTACATATATCAGCAGGCAGGAGCTTTGCTTTACATAAATCTTTACAAAATGTTTAGCTGCTTGGTAAACTATTTGAGCAGTAACACTGTTAGCTGCATAGAAAAAGAAACCACATACTCAAAGGCAAACATTCAAAAATTAGACAGTCTAACCTGAGAAACACACACCTCAAGAAATAAAATATAAACAAACGTCTTCTTATATGTAATTTTATATGTGATTACATTAGACTAAGATTATAAACTCTTTCAGCCACGAAACATTTTCTTTTTATTTGTCCTGAATGTGCCTACTATGCTTTTAGGTGTCGTAAAACTAAATAAAATAATAATGATTCAAAACCCTTTAGCCCAGATAGATAATAAATAGGTCAGCCATATAAAGATGTGGGGCCTGATTTTCTGGGGTAGCCTCTAATGTTGTGTCCTCAGTGAACTGCTGGAGGATTTATGACACTTAGACATTCTAACTCCCTCTTTCCAAGAGGTAATCCTGTGTCTAAGTGTTACCTCTTTCACCCTCAGTTTCTTTTGAGTGCAAAATTGTTAGCACAGTTGTTTGTGGATGCCAGCTGTGAATCAGGCCCATGTGATCTATCAGAAGAGCCATGTTAGAATGGAGCAGTCTATGCTTAAATCCAACAAGGTGTAGTTAGGTCTAACTGTCCCCCTCATCAAATCACAAAGCTCTGAACTGAGGAGGAAGCGCGTGTTAGGTCTAACCACATCAAGTCACATTCATCTCCTGTCTGGTTCCATTGACTAAATGGCAGAACATCTTGTTTAACAGCAACATGCAACAATGTCACCACTGACAATTAGAAACGTTACATTTACAGTGATAGGCTGTGTGGCCTAGTGGAAGCTGCACTGCAGCTCAGAAGACCTGGGTTCTATTCATGGCTCTGATACTGGCATGTTGTGTGACACTGAGCAAGTAACTTCCCTTCTCTGTGCCTCAGTTTTTGCAGTTGTGAACTGGAGATAATGATGCTAACCTCCTTTGTATAGTGTTTTAAGGTCTATGAAAGTGCTATATAAGAGCTAAGTGCTAGCGCTAAATCTTTTCTAATGTGACTTCTTTTACACATCAGGTTCTGATTCTGATTTCACTTAAATGGGTTTCACACCAGTGGCTTCAGTGGAGTGACTCCTGATGCTTTAGTAGTGTGAAAGGAGGAGTAGACTTCACATGTTTATGCTGTTGAAAAGTTATTTTTCTTAACATACAGCATACAGGACAGAAGCCCACTTGTGTTCACAACCCATGGGTCCACCTGCATTTGCATGCATATTTACTGCCACTGCATAGCAAACAGAGGAATGGTATGCAAGAATGGGCACTTATGGAGAAATTCAGCCATTGCCATGTAAAGCGCAAGTGGCAGGGCTTTGCACAGGGAACTCCATCAGAATGGGGTGGAATTCATACTCCCAGCCTGCAGGTGGGACTGATATTCCGGCCTATCCCTCTGGACAGGGGATTGTTAATTTTCTGGGGCCCAGCACAATGGGACCCCAATCCTGATTCAGTCTTTGGGCACTACTATAATATAAATATTTACTATTCCTGCTACTGCTGGCTGCAGTAGAGACCATTGCCTCTCTATTCCCTATCCAATGAGTCACTGGATCTCATAGACTTTAAGGTCAGAAGAGACCAATATGATCATCTAGTCTGACCTCCTGCACAACACAGGCCATGGAACCTCACACACCCACTCCTGTAATAAACCTCAAACCTATGACTGAATTATTAAAGTCCTCAAATCATGGCTAAAAGACTTGAAGGTACAGAGAATCCACCAGCAAGTGAGCCATGCCCCATGCTACAGAGGAAGGCAAAAAAACCCCAGAGCCTTTGCCAATCTGCCATGGAGGAAAATTCCTTCCCGACCCCAAATATGGCGATCAGTTAAACTTTGAGCATGTGGGCAAGATTCACTAGCCAGACTCCCAAGAAAGAATTATCTGTAATAATTCAGAACCCACCCAATATAGCCTTCTTTCACAGGCCATTGGCATATCTACCACCAGGAGTCAAAGTCAATCGGTGTAAGCATGAATCTGTTAGCCCTTCCATAGACAATGGCTCCTTCTCTGTGGGCCTATTTGGGCAGGCATGGGATGACCCTTCCCCATGTATCCAATCTTTTGTAGAGAGCTAAAGTGGGGCTTAAATGGACCCCAGGGCCTTCTCTGAGTCCCTTGCTCTTAGATAAGTTTCAGCCCTAACTATTGGTTTGTGTGTGCTTTGGTAGCAATTATGTGTACAAATGTGGGTGGACCTGTATACATGCTTTTGATATGGGGGTCTCCACCTCCCTTCTCGAAAAATTGGGCCCAGAATATTTCAGATCAGATATTTCTGGGAACAGGCATTGCTTTAGAAAGGTACTAAAAACAATTCAATTTATTTTGCTGATGGAAAAAGACAGTAAAATGTCACCTTCAACTCTCTCCCTTTGAAATGCAAGGCACAGTTCATCCACAAGACTACATAGTCACTGGGGGAAATCAGAGATATTGTTTGGTCACCAGAGAGAGAGGTCCCTTATTATTCAATGAATGCCTCAAAACATATTGAGAATGACTTAAAAATACTATTTTTAGATCAATAGTTTATTCAGTTTTAGACAGCCATGGTGATGACTCAAAATCAAGTTATACAAAGAGCTTTATTACCAATAAACAAGATCAAGACTCATCTTGGATGGCAAATGACCACTGAATAGCCCTGACGAAAGAGAGATGGTTTGTGGGCTGCAAAATGGCCTGGTTCCTCTTTGCATACATTTTGCATGCATGCATTTTGTTGCTTTTAGAATTGAGTCAGAATTTAGATAGCCACAAACTTTCCAATAAGAAAAGGAACATTAATATTAACTTTGTCACTGCTAAGAAAAATACAAGAAAATGGACTCAAAGAATTTTACATTTTATGTAAGTTTAGCTTCAAACCAATATTCTAAACTATATGAATGAGTGTTTATCCAAAATATACATATAGACATTCACACACCTCTCTATTATGTTATGTATATAGAACATCCAAAAGAACTATCTTAGAAGACTGTTAAGGTTGCAAAGCCAAACAAAGGTAGGAATGCCTGAAGTAAGGTTGCCTGTGCACCCTTAAGTAATCCTCCTTTTGAGTGTGCATTTTGAGATGGGACTATCTTTTTGTTCTGTGTATGTACAGTACCTAACGCAATAGGGTCCCAGTCTTCGGCAGGCTGCTAGATACTACAATAATACAAATAAATAATAAATAATGACATTATCACATACTAGTTTTTTCACAGGTCTTCTAGATCATTCAGTGAATGGGTTTTTATTCTCTTAATTCAATGTGTAGTCCCACGCCTTATTTAATACACTATCTATTCAAACCCCACACTGAATACAATTTTTTTTTAATCTTCTCCTGGGTGTTTGTTTCTATAGTATCTGAGTGCTTCGCAAATGTTAAATAATTTATCTTCATATCACCCCTGTGAAGTGAGGTTATTATTAGTATTATCCCCATTTTACAGCTAGGGAAGGGAAGCACAAGGCAATGAAAGCCAAAATTGTCAGAAAAGTCAGACTAATTGTCAGACTAATCTTAGGTGCCCGACTTGAAACACCTAGGTTTTCAGAACACATAGCATTTTTACAGTACTTTGTAAATTCAATACACAGCTTCAATTGACCTCAGCTGCAGCTGTGAGCACTCAGGCCTTTTAGAACTCTGAGCCCAGGTGTCTCATATTGAGCACCCAAAAATGAGGCCAACCACTCAAAAGTCAAGAAATTCCAGAATTATGCCATAATGCATCTGTATAAAGGGGGATGAATTCAACAGACAATCTTAATTCTGGCATTTTCCAGCTTTTTAGCATTTAGCTTTGCAACCTTAACATTCTCTTAATGTAGGTTTGTCTGTGTACATGTGTATAAACACACCCACTCATGCACGCACCGTATACCCTATGTGTAATGTATGTTAAGCCATTAAAACTCCCACTCCAGCAAAATTAATAAACTGAAATGTCTGACTGTGTACAGCAATTTTTTCTTAGAACAATATCACATATTGTAAAAATATTTGGTTATTTTTCCTTCTGCAATTAAATCTAAAGAAAACAGCATTTGTTACATAAAAGGACTTGCATTAAGGAAGAAAGCTTTACATGTGCAGATGTTGAAACAGAACTTTGGTCTTAATTTTGCATACAGATGCTTCAGGAAATAGTGCATCAATGTTATCTTCTGCTCATTTATACATTTTTTCTTGGTTTCAGAGTGTTCCCTAATGGCAGGGGGGAACAAGCAGTGGAAAAATCTACTTAAAAATGCCAAAGTAGAATTCCACATCTTCATCCAGTAGTTAAGCCTGCATTTCCCCACAGAGAGAGGCTGTTGGGCAGAGTCATGCTGAGCCCACAGTAGGAGGGTTAAAGAGCTGGCTCCATAGACGAATTTAGCTCCTCTCATCCTGAAAACTGCCCACAAATACCATATCCTATTTTTACGGCATTGCTGACCCCAACTGTTAAAGCATCATGAGTCAGGCCCTAAAAGATCATGAGCCGGGTCTAAAATATCATGAGATTTTGAAAAATTATAAATATTGTTTTTTTCACCGGGGTGGGGGTTGCCTTCTGGGATTTGAGCCCTTAAGGTGAATGAAGTTTTTCTCTGCAAACATGAGTGACAGAAATTCCGTTATTTTAAAAAAATGAAAGCTGAAGTTCTCGTGTAATCATTTGACTCTGGAAGCTGGGGTTTTGAGGAAAAACACCAAGTATGGCTAGACTTTGAGCAAAACTGTGAGGATTGGTAACATTGCATTTAGACCATATGCACATGTATCTGTGTGTGTGTGTGTGTGCACATAGCAGTATTGCTAACCCCAAAGTTTCAAAAATCATGAGTTAGCCCCCCAAATTGAGTTTTAAAATTATATATTTTTTGTCTCCTGAATTTTTAACTCTCACTGCCCACCTGCAGTGTGTGCGTGACATTAGTAGGAGCATTGCCAGCAGTTTGAAGGAAGTGATTGTTTCCCTCTATTCAGCTCTGGTGAGGCTACATTTGGAGTATTGTGTCCAGTTTTGGGCTCCCCACTGAAGAAAGGATGTGGACAAATTGGGGAGAGTCCAGCGGAGGGCAACAAAAATGATTAGGGGGCTTGAGCACATGGAACTAGGTTTGATTAGTCTGCAGAAGAGAAGAAAGAGGAGGGATTTGACAGCAGCCTTTAACTACCTGAAATGAGGTTCCAGAGAGGATGGAACTAGGCTGTTCTCAGTGGTAGTAGATGAACGAAGTAGGAGCAATGGTCTCAAGATGCAGTGGGGGAGGTCTAGGTTGGATATTAGGAAAAACTTTTTCACTAGGAGGATGCTGAAGCACTGGAATGGTTTACCTAGGGAGGTGATGGAATCTCCATCTTTAGAGGTTTTTAAGGCACGGCTTGACAAAGCCCTGGCTAGGATTATTTAGTTGGGGTTGGTCCTGCTTTGAGCAGGGGATTGTACTAGATGACCTCCTAAGGTCCCTTCTAACCCTAATCTTCTATGATTCTATAATTAGTGTTACCAAATTTATTTAGATGATTTTGGCCCACACTGCAGGAGCTCTCACCCCATCTGCCCACCTCCCTGCCCAGCAATTATTTCTGTCCCCCCACCTCTGCTTTTGCTAGCCCACATCAGTTTTGCATCCCTAGCCTCATCTCTGCTCCCCCAGCACCCAAGGGCCTTCCCCACCCCCTCGTAGGCCTGGGGAATTACAGTGGGGTCCCCTCTCCCCCTTCCATCGTGGGAGACAACTCTAGGGGCTCTTCACTCCCCTCTGTTCCTTCCCAGGCTGGGAGTAGTTGGGGGGGAGGGGTAGGAAGGGGCAGAGGAGCCATCCTGTTCCATTGCTCATGAGGTGAAGGAGGGAGCAGAATTTATCTGAGCTGCTGGGCTCTGTCTGTTCCCTCGTCCTCCCTCCTGTGAGCATGGCTCTTGCAGGGAGGAGGATCAAGCCCTGCCTACTTCTTGCAGCAGCTATAATTGGCTGCTCTCTCACAGGAGGTGGGGTAGTGGGGAAAACAGCCAGTCAGAGGGACTTTTCCCCCAGTCAGGACTGAAAATCTGAAGGGGGCTGGACCTTCTTGTGTCCTCACCAGACCAATTGCAGCATCAGCTCCGTGCTTCTCTTCTACCACAGGCTGAAAGTGTGTATGTGTGGGAAATACGCTATTGTCTCTTTCTGCCTGAAAGTCCTCTGCTGTCCCCTCCTACGATCATGTCTATAGCAGTGCGTGCAAGTTACTCATGGACCCCATGCCCAGACAAGAGCAAACAATGGACCCAGTAATGCTGTGGTTTTTCTTTGCAGTGCCTTACAGTAAATTACCCCACACTCTGTGCCTGTGACATCAGCTAGTAACCAGCCTGGGCTTATATAATGAGACATTCCACAGGCATCAGGGAAAGGTTCCTGGGAAGGCAAAGTAGTGTGAATGGTCTGCTGCCCATTATGCTGTTGAAACAAAGTACCACTGTGTATCATTGTTGGCTGAACACAGCCTGTCAGCACTGACATCTTACCAAGAAGCAAGGATTGATTGTAACCAGCTGCATTAGAAGAAGGTCCCAGTAACTAAACGGTTTGATAAGCATGACACCACAATCCTGCTTCCATGCTAACATGCCGGTGTTAGAGTTGCCGGACACCACAATTTTAGCGTATAACTGTGCATCATCAGGTCAGGGATCCAATGAGTGTGTCTGGAGAAATGCCACACAATAAAGAGCCATATGGCAATAGGCAGACTGATGGTAGGGTCAGAAAGGAACCACAGCACTCTCACAGAGGACTACCATGCCATGGATACACATGACACAGGTCAAAAGGTACAGGAAACCAGAATATGCACCATGTGGAAAGACTCCACTATTCTGTTGATGCTCAATTGTCTGCAGTGTACAGCTGTGGATACCAATGCCCTTCCCCCAAATCATTCCAACATGATATCCCAGCAGCTCATTTATGGCTTTTCATGGTTACCTTAGTTCACTCTTCCATATTGTTTGTTCTAGGCTTTTGAATCTATTGAATTTATAAGGCACCACAATATTTGGGCCCCAGTTTGTAGGTATGGAATAGACTACTTTGTCTTGACTATGCCTCTTTTTCTGTACACCATAATCACTTTTCCACCCTTGGGTGTGCCTTGCTATGTGCAGCAAATGTCAGCTGGGGAGTACATTGCATTGCTCTTGCTGGGAGCATGACAGAGCTCCTACTTTAGTGAAGTTTGGATTGCTTTTAGAGCTTCTTGGTGTAACCTGCATTCCTTTAATCTCCAAAGAACTGTGCATTGGTCTGAACAATCACATCCCTTGTAACTTCAGACAAATGTAATGAAAAGAATTAACAGTTTTGCCCGTCCAGGAAAAAGGGGTATATATGAATGAGGGAGGGGTGAAAAGAGAGAAAGAAAGAGAGAGAAAGATTTGCATAGGTCAGAAAAGGGCAATAAAACATCTGGCATTAGTAACTGACATGTGTCAATTTTAAGTGTTCATTAAATTCATATTAATGCAAGAACCATTCTTAAGCTCCAAATGCCACTTTTGGTTGCTGTGTTCTCCCATCTGATGGTGATGACTTTTCAGAACTGTACTATGCTTGTTTGCTTGCCACTGGCATCTGACCGGAGGTCAGACTTCTATTTAACCCTTTCCTATAGGTCAAAAGACAAATTAATCTGGTGAGAATTGAATTGGAAATGAGGTGTCTGGATAACAGGTGTTCCACTTGTAGAATAGCTGCCAGGCTGAAACATGTTTGCATCTATTCCTATGCCATCCAAGAAATCATCTATGGGGTCAGAGAGTCATTCTTAAGATATTTGAGATGGAAAGTTGCCACAGGGAGTGACTGTAGCAGGTGTCTTATTCTAGAATATTGTCTTTCTGACTTTTGAGAACTTTATGAGAAGGATATTTATAGGTAACTTATTCACTGATATTTGTTGTACTTATGCTTACTGGTTCAATAGCTCAAAGGTTAAATAGCTACAAGATGTCTAAGAGGAATCTCTCCACCCTGAAACAGAAGGTTATAATTCTTTATTTCTTTGTCTAGAGGATGAGGATGATGACGAGATCGTGGAACCCAAAGCACGGAATGACTCAGAGATGGAAAATCAAGACCAGAAACATGAAGTGAAAGAAGGTATGTAGAAAAAAAAAAAAGAAAAAGAAAGCAAACATTTTATTATTTTTACAAGCTCAGTCCTGCAAATAGTTACCATCATGTGTAGTGCTTACTATTGGCATTAGTCCCAAGTAGCAGGCCAAGAATTCCGAAAACATTAAATAGTTCTATTGTCTCAGATCTACATTACCGACATAAAAGAAATATGGTACAGAAGGAAGCTGTATCTGGAGAACCCAGGTAATGGACCTGAGAATCGTGGGAAATAAGCAGGGAGGTTGTTCAGACAATTTTCCTGCATTACACCAGGAATTCTCTGCAAGTTGCTGAATACCATGGAAAGTGTTCAGTGTTTGCTGAGTCATTGTCTTTCCCCTCCATTTGCCATGTAAAGGGAATCCCAATGCTTATATCTGGAATGTAGGAGGAAGAGATAGTGGACTGATGTGAATAGAAGGGGGAAAAACCCTAAATAGAGTCCTAAAAATATCTATTTATTTTAGTTTTTCACATACTTGCAAGTGAGCCTTCTAGGTACCTATGTTGTTATATCTGAATGAGTGCCATTACTAATGTCATCTAGTTATCTGGTTCTTTGTTATAGTTTAATCTAGTGGAAGTGCTTCATCTTGCCACTGGCTTCCTCCCTTGTGTAGGAGAAGCCAGATCTCATGTGAGTGATAGCTATGCAAAGTTTTGGCAGCAGTGGTCTTCGTGACACTAGACTGCAGCATGCAAAATAAAGCATGGTTGCTGTTGCAAATGACACAATCTTTCAGGTACTAATACCCCATGGGTTCAAGGAATAAATCCACTCTTGCTGGACAGTAAAAGAACTTGACCTGTGGTGGCAGAGGTAAAATGGCAGCACACTGATGATGAGCATTAAATGCTGTGAATCAAATTATGTTTGGTATATTTCTCAATCTTTTCACCCTTAAACAATTCTGTTTGCCTCTCCAGTTCAATCCCCCTTCTCATGTTATGAGCAACACTCAGAGTTGGAAGCCATTTTTTCTGTTTCGTGGAAGTGATTCAAACCATGTTACAAGTCAAACAGGAGTTTAGAAGAACATTTCCTGCCAATGCAGCACTCTGTGAGCCTTATTCAGAATTAATGGCATTTCTGCAAATTAGCACATAATGGGTTAAAAGCATGTTTATGTTGGCATTAAGTATTCTGGCTTCTTTTTTTCTGCAAGGCAAGACAATATTTTGCAAACTTTTTAAAAAATCTCTAATAGATATTATAGTGGCGCCATTCACACTGCTATATAGTAGTTAAGGCTGTGTCAGCACTTCCATTATGAATCCTGTTTTTCAGGGATTTATAACCCAGCCGTAAAAATTTGCTCTGGGCTGAAATTTGGTTTCAGCTCAGGGAACACATTTTTTTAAAAGATTAAAAAAAAAATCAGCTTGGGCTTGTGTGAGTTATAGAAGTGTAAAGTAAAAGAATTATGAGGGGGAGAAGGGGAGACAGACTCTTTTTAACATGTATAACTCAAAAATGGGTTCAGTATAAAAAAAACAAAAGATTGACTCCAGCCCCATTATGTTACATTTTCCTCTAAGCCAGCAGGACAATAGTGACATACTTTCTCAAAGTTTCAGGTATTTAAAAAAGGAAATCTGAGTGCTTCATAAATTATAGGTGCCCTAGTATAGCTCTGATGCTGCAAATATTTGTGCATGTGCTTAATTTTACTCACAGGAGCTACTGGCTTTGATGGGACTAGTCAATTGAATAAGTGTGTGCAGGATCAGTATCTATTATTGGATCTGTTTCATAGTGACAACAAAGGATAAAATTCGTCTGCAGTATAGCAGGCCAGCTCAGTGCTGCATGCACTACTTAAATCTCTCATAAGGGCTGCACTGGGGCACCAAGAACAGAGTAGCAGCACAAAGATGCCTGTGCCTTTCTATTCATCATGGAGAGGGCTACTACACTGGCCACACACAGGCCTCCACAGAAGATCACATTGGGGACAGGTGGGGATCTATGTCTGTGAGGATCTATTGGGCCCAGTGCTTCTCACAAAACACAACTGCACAGGGACTCTGGCTGCTATTCCAGGCCCCATCATTCTGTGTGCCATCCACATAGTAAGAGACGGTCCTTAACCTACAGAGCTTTTAATATAAGGCCCTGATCCTGCAATTTACAATGTTTAGGAGGAATGTGGCATCTGTGTGGAACTCTACTGACATCAGCGGGCCTCTTCATGGGTGCAGCAGTTCACCGTGTATTTAAATTGCAAAATCAGGACCTTGGACTGTAAGTTGTTCAGGCAAGGATTGTGTCTGACATCTCATCTTTTGTCTGTTTTTAAGCCAGTGAGGCTTCTCATGGGAGCAGCAGTCCAACTGTGCTTGTAAATTGCAGGATAAGGGCCTAAATAGACAAGACAGATAAAGGACAGGAGAAAGAAAGTACTATTATCCCCATTTTACAGATGGGGAACTGAGGCACATAGAGACTGAGTTGCCCAGGATCACACAGGAAGTTGGTGTCTGGTCTGGGAAATGAACTCAGATCTCTTGAATCCTGGTCCAATGCATGTTGTAAATAATCAAATCAATCACAACACTTGTTGCCAGGGGATGTTGTGAAGACGAAAACTATAACTGGATTCAAAAAGGAATTAGATAAGTTCATGGAGGATAGGTCCATCAATGGCTATTAGCCAAGATAGTCAGGGTTACAGTCCCATGCTCTGGATGTCCCTAAACCTCTGACTGCCAGAACCTGGGGCTGGATGACAGGGATGGAAAACTCAATAATTGCCCTGTTTTATTCATTTCGTCTGAAGCATCTGGCAATGGCCACTGTCAGAAGACAGGATACCAGGCTAGATGGACCATTGGTCTCACCCGATATGGCCATTCTTATGTTCTTATAACTGCTGATTATGTCCTATTTGAATATTTAATTATCATTGTGAGGAAAGAATCCCTTTGTTTCTAAAATCAAAATGGTCAAAGTATTATTCACCATATATCTCGCCTGCAGTGATTCTTTTATATATATATACATATATATATAAAATTTTCACCAAAGATTTTTACTAAATGCAGAAAGACTAACTCAAGAGGCCCAATAATGGTTTTGAAAGCCTCTAATTGAATCAATGATGTATGCTTAAGTGTTCATTTACCTAAGGACTCAAACAGTCTATTTATTTATTTATTTATCTATCTATGTATTTTCTGTGGAAAAGGGTCAGAAGTAATAGGTAAATAATCCACATATTATCGACTGCAACAGAATGTTTTTAAAGGAACTTCAATATAATAAAATAAAATCACATTTATATAGCACCTCTGCAGATAAATTAAATAAGAAGTATGGGGTATTCAAAATACCTGAAAATGCTTCATCACCTCCATTGATATAAACAGGCAGTTGTGTAATACAGGGGACTTGCATTTTAACAATAAATCTAACAGGAAGTGTAGTCTGATGACTCCCTATCAAGACATATCAGAACTATAGCCAGATATACAGAGAAAGCAATAGGGGCATGGTCCATCAATGGGATATGAGGGTAAATTCTACCAGGATTGGTTTAGAACTGTACAGGATTATGTCAAAGATTTCCACAGTTCTTGCTAGCTAACAAATCTAAAGGTTACATGAAAAAAAAAACAACCTTTGATCAGCCACTTAAGTTTCCCCCCCAGCACACCTCCACCACTGAAAGAAATACAGAACTAAGAAAAGTTGTGCTAATATCCTGCTATCTCTAGTTGTAGCTATGCTTTCCAATAAGGCTGCCTCCTGTTTCATTTTTTAACAGGTTTATTTTTAAATAGATGCTAGTTACTTAGTCAAGCTTTTATAATGAACTAGGTTCCAGGAAACAATTTAATATTCCATTGCACCTATTTAAATGTAGATTTTGTGTATGTTTATAAACTCGCTCTGACTCCAGTGGGAACTGAATCAGGCCCTGAGTGATTAAGGATTTGCAGGATTAGTTCCTTACTTGTATTGTTATCAATACTATTGGTATTATATTTAACCCAGTCCTGCTCCCATCCCGTGGGAACAAGACTGGACCCTTTGGTAGCTCAGCTCCTAAATTTATAAGAAAGTTCCTAGGTAGATGAAGTATATATATTTTCTGTTACGTCCAAACACATCAGTTAAATTTGTAGACAAAAGACTCGAGATGCTGCAAAATGAAATCTTCAGGGATCATTTTAATTCAGGTGCACAGTGATAAAATGCCATTAATTTTCATATTTACATGTTGAATAACCGTTGCCTTCATGTCTTGTTCCATTTTTGTTAGTCTTTTAAAGATACTTGGTTTTCTGTTTCAGCATAGAATATATTTCATTGTGGTTTCTGGATGCACATCATGTTTTTTTCCTCTGAAATAGTCTGTCTACATTTTAAAATATTATATTTTAAAATGTATACAGAGCTTATTCACTTTTGTTGCAATCCCACACAGCTCCAGAGACAGCAGGCCAAAATTCTTTTCATGGTTACATGATACAACCCCACTGTAGTTATAATAAATTCATGGCCCCCTAGGATTTCATGGTTGTCACTGTGCATCATGTTATGGCCAGTCAGAACTTCACGGTCAAAGTGGTGTAGAACTTGGACCCTCTTTCTATCCAATAGGATGCTAGGAGAATCTGCTAGCAATCAACAGTATAGGGCCTATGCATTATTTAGCAATTTCAATTCTATCCAGTAGAGGACAGTGATACACATCCACATTAGCTAGTTCAGTACAAAGTAAATGGAGTTCCCCAGTTTAAAGGAGAGCAGAATTTGGTCCATATTGTTTACAACTTTTTTTTTTGTTAAATCCCAGCCAATCAACATATATTCATATTGTATTATTTAACCTCTGTTAGACTTCAAAGTGGTATACAAATATATTTTTTCTGTTTTTTTTTCTATGTAGTACATAAATTTGAAGCCAAATATTGCATTGTCAAATATAATTTGTGAAGATGCTGTGGGTACATCCAGGTGAACAAGGCCTCTGGAAAAAAAATACTTTGATCAGCCACTTAGGTTTCTCTTAGTTTCCTCAGAAGAAATTTGTGTGTCTCTTGAAAGCTGAGATCAAAGTACATGTAAGTTGCCAGAATGGAGAAAAAATTGCAGAAAATTACATAGAATCTTTTTATTTTATTCAAGGTAATGGACATACAAGGGAATGGATCTGGGGAAAAATGGAAGTAGCTCTGAAAGATAAATGGGTGGAAAATCCTCATATTAAAAAGAATAATTATGTGTGTTTCAGTTTTCTGCTTATATTGATGTATTTGTCACTAGTTGCAGAAGTGTTTTGCATTACAAAAAGTAATGATATTAACATTTTTGTAAGCAGAGCTTGCCTCAAATAAAACTTAATATTGCCAAGGGCATTTGGTGTCTCAGTAAGAAGAATGAGGTAAGCTTGTTTATGCCCTACAAACATTAGCCAAGGTGTTTCTGATACTGAAGAGGGTTTAATAGATTGTCGGCCTCACACAGATGATTGCGAGCTGGGAGGGAGATTTTGCTGAGGCAAAACTGCATGTCTCCATTCACGGCCCGGAACATCATGGAGTTTTCAAACTGTTTATTTTTTTCCTTTTTCCCTTCTGCTGATTTTCTTTTTTTGCAGGGAGGGTACAGGGCATATGTAGTTGGCAAATACCCAGGTAAAGATTTATATTTCCAAGCTGCAGAAAGGATTAGGTTTACCAAATAGTTTTAACCATTTGGAGCAGTTTAAAATTAGTTTGCCATTTGCCTTCACATTCATTTTCTCTCCTTTTATGCCTTTTCACTATATTGTCATGCTTATTGTCTTTGATGCTTGGAAAGCAGTTCTTTGGTGAGGTTTGGGATGTTGTCTCATTACAGACTTCCTCTCCACATGAATTCATTTAGTGCTAATTATTATTCAGTAGTGGATGCTACAGTAGGTCAACATGTACTTTTTGCCAGTTGTTCTTTTTTTATGTGCAATGCACCCATCTAATGCACTTACAGACATATTGTTCTCCTGCCTTGGTAATTGCTTTACTTAATAGAAAGGCCATGCAGGGGATGTGTATACCCCCTTCCTGGCATGGAGTGCCACAGGGACCATTAATATCACATGCATAGTGGGAGGAAAGTGTCTGGGTTGGAGGAGACAGAGAGAGAGGATCATGGGGCTTTAACAGAGGCTACAGATATTAACTACTCAGCTGCTCTGTTGCCTGGGCATAGGATTTCTCCCCCATTCTATGCATCTTCTGTGCCCCCAACCTGTCTAAATGGACCAGATGCTGGGCAGAGAATTTGCCTTTCAAAGTTAAAGCTTAGGCTTGGTCTACACTACAGAGTTAGGAAAACATAAAGTAGCTTATGTTACATCAGTATCTACATTACAGCCTTGAAGACACTACACTACAGCCTTGTAGAGAGCATTTCCAATGTAAGTGCCCTACTACACTGACATAATAACTCCACCTCTATGAGAAGCACAGAGCTTATGTCAGTGTAGTTAGGGTGACACAGAGTGTAGACACTTCATTCCTTACACTGGCTGTCTTGTCAATTTCGTGGCTCCCCTGCAGCCGTGAAATTGACAAGAAAGCAGCTCCAGGCTCTCCTGCCAGCTGCTGCTGGATCTCCCCTCCAAGCCGGGCTGTGACCCAGGTTCCTGGCTTGGGCTGCCACCCCTGCTCCCACTTCTCACCCGGGCCATGGCAGCTGACCAGACTCTAAGTGTGGATCTCACCACTGAAGGTGAGGAGCCCAAGCAGCTGTCTCCTACCCCCCCCGCGACCCCACCCCCACAGTTCCCGGCTGGGAGCAGGGAGGTGACAAGCCCAGGGAGGCAGCTGGGCTCCTGGTGGCGAGATATATGAAAGCCCTGGCACTCAGCCCCACCCACTGCCTATCTTCAGTCAGTGGAAGCGCTCCTGGTGAGGATGTTTACCACCGACAGAAGGAAGGTAGTGTGGACATCAGCCACTACCGTAATCACTAGGTTGACTTAAGATTGTAGTTTAGACATGCCCTTAGGCCAGTTCAAGCAACCCTAGTGTGTAGCCATTTAATAGACCCCCATGTTAGCTTGGATTAGCTGGCCTAGAAATAGGAGGTTGCATCCTGGGAAGTAGATGGCATGGCCTGTGATGTGGAATAATGAGTTCTTTGTTGCTGAGCATACTATTGCTTGTATTGGAGTGGGCAGTAGATTCCCCTCATCAAAGGGGATGTTGACAGTCTCTGTTAGGAGGGATCCCAGGTATTCTCTACTTCCTTGTATCATCAAGGAAGGTCAGAATCACAGTTAGTGCCTCTCACTGCATTCACTTCTTCCAGGTCATTGCAGAGCTCTCCTTTTCAGTGTGTTGCTCATACTCCAAGTCATATGACACTGGAGCATAAGCAGTAAACATCACACAAATATTTCAGCCTTTATGTGGTAAAATGGGCCGCTGTGACTTGCTGCATATTTGGCTGCACTATCTGAACTGGCCTTGCAGTTTAACCATGTAAAGCAATTACAATGATGAGGACAGATTTAGAAAGGACACACATTATTGAGAGAGAGGACGTTAGTAGCACTAACTAAATAACTAACCGGTAGTTAGGGCACTAGTCTGGAACTTGAGAATCCCAGGTTTGGTTCCCTGTTTTGCCACAGACTTCCTGTGTGACCTTGGATGAGTCACGTCTCTTTGTGCCTAAGTTCCACCTCTGTAATATGGGGATAATAGTATTTCCTTACCTCACAGGGCTGTTGTGAGGATAAACACAGTGAAGACTGTGAAGTGCTCAGATACTACAGTGCTGCGGGCTATATAAGAACCATAGATAAATATTCTGCTTTTGCTACATCCATGCTATCCTAATGAACCCATGTATCTGAGAGCAAATGTGGTTTCCTTTGTCCTCCTGGGTGCAACATGGTGCCAGGTCTTCTATGGCCAAAACCCACCATAAACCTGCTGGGGGAAAAATATCAAAAGGGATGTGCACAGCTCTGTCAATCTGATATTTGAAACAAAAATCATATATACTATAAGTCAGCAACTGGAATATAGTTTGAAAGTGTAGCTTTGAACTATGTCATTTTGACTTTCATTAAGCGTTAGGATACATCAGGGTATGAAGTTACAGTTTAATACAGTGCTCTCGAGGTGTTCTCAGAAACACAAGGTAAATTCAAGTATATTGAATTAACCTTTGGGCTGCTGCTCTTTAACCCAATAAGACCTGGAGAGACTGCAAGATATTTTTCAAAAATAAATACCTCAATTAAAATCTGTACAATCAGTTCAAATATAGAAGACCTTTGACTCAGCTATTAATCAGTATCTGTTAGAATCTGTAGTTTTAGTAAAACAATTTGATAATTGTTGATTCTTTTATGATATTTTGTTTGAAAGGCTATTTGCAAATTTTGGGCCAAATTCTTTGCTGCCATGACTCCACTGAAGTCACTGGAGCGTCACCAGCTGGGAATTTGGTCCATTGGCAGGATTAATTTATTGTATATTCAATGACACTTGTGGTATTTTCCTAAGATACTGCACCCTTTTTCCAAGGTAGCGTATATAACTAAAACAATTATTAATTATTTAAAATAACACCTGGGTAAAGACAGCTATTCAGTTTACTATGTTTGATTTATAACATTTTAGAGATAGTATACAATGCATTACATATTTCTGAGTTTGCAGGTATAAACTGAAAGCAGAATTTAGCTTTGGAACGCTAAGAACTTCTCAATTTCCTTTTTTTCCTAATATCCACACTCAAGTTATAGTTTGTGAACAGATTAAACCCTGTGAAGAAAGCAAACTCAGTGCATCTTGTAGAGAGCATTTTTTAACTGGTGGGACTATGGAAAATGTCCTTTCCAGAATTTGGGCCCTGATCCTCAGTTAATGTAAATTGGCATAGCTCCATTGAAGGATCTGACCCATATGCTTTGTAATTGGATTGTTATGTATGACCAGATTGTGGATGGCCCTTGAGTGAGTACACAATGTGAGGAGAAGGGCACAAAGAGCCTCCCCCTTTATGTCCCTACCACCACCCTAGCAAGTTCCAGCAACAACTGTGAAATCTGACAAGGGGGAGTGAAGAGACAGGGGCATGGCCCCACCCCTCTTTCCACCAGCAACAGAGTAATGGGAGTATATTGTGAAGGGGTGTGGCAATGGGTGTGCTCCCTTGTGTACTGGAGAGCTCTGGAAGGCACCTTAGGAACCTTCTTCTACTTAGGGCTATAAGCAAAGAAAAGTCTGATGAACTATGGAGATGTATAAAATAAGTATCATATACATTAGTAACTGATTATAAATAAATATAAGAATATGCTATGACCACTCAAACTAACGATTAAGTATGCAATCCTTAAAAAGCCACATCTCGTGTACATAGGTTTGGCAGAATTCGATGCTTCTTTTTAATAATATCAATCTATATTTTTAAGAATTTTTTGGTTTAGATTTTTATCTATTTAAATTTTCACAGTTGCAGAACATTATGTGGGGATCAGACAATGGGGAGGATTACACAATAATTATTTAATGACAGCTGAGTTTCAAAAAGTTAAAGTTTTATAATTGTTAAAGCACCAATTGTCAACGTCACATGTCAAAATATACAAAGTAAAAAGCCTTAAATCAAACTATAATAATTTCTCAAGGAGCATTTTTCTTACTTTGCCTATATGTAAATTTTGGTTATTATTGATGAAAATATTATTTTGTCAATTTGTGTTTGTACAATGAAATTGATGTTTATCAACATTTACTGATAAAAATCAAATCTGTCCAAGCCTACATATAAGTCATCACATTTATTTCAATGGTCATTCATCTGGAAATTGGCTAATCTAAAGGTTAAGCATATTTTTCTTCAAAGATCAGAATCTGGCTTAAAAAATATTACGTCTGTGAAAGATTTTGATGTACAGTAAGTCCTTCTATTTTGGTTTTTAGTGTTCTTTTACAAATAAAAAATGTCTTTAAAGAACATAGAATTTGTTTGTTTTTTAGATTTTGCTTCACTGTTAACCTGAGAATGGAACTTTAGCTATTAATTTTATTGCCTCACACTGTCCAAAACAGGAACAAAATTACCCGTTGCACCAGGAAGAAAGTGAAAGAACAGAACAGAAATATTATCTGACATGAAATTCAGCAGCCCTTTTAATACAAAGAACTGCAGTATAACTTTTACCAAGTTAAGAAGATTATTTTATTTTAGCCGTAAAAGTTATCTGCTTTAAAAGGGCATTTAAGACAGGTCCTCTGTTATATAAGTGTTATGTTTTTTCAAGTTTAATATTGCAATAAATGTCAGTCAGAACTATTTCCTGAAATATAAACGAAGGGTTTATTTAATTTTGGGTCTTAAGTATATTCCTCTTCAGAATAATAAATATGCAAGATATAGGATCTCTTCTGTGTAAATGCCACATTCTGTGAATACAGGAGTATATTTAGATACATTTAAAATCATTCTTAGTAATGATTTTAAATGGAAAGCACTGATTTATTCCTGTCAGCATTGCAATAAGCTTTCATACAAAATGTTCCTTTTTACTAAAGACTTTGATTCATTTGGAAAGGTCTCATCTGTCATATTCTTAACAGTGTCTTTGTACTTTGCAAGCTCCTCCTAGAGAATTGACAGAGGAAGAAAAACAACAGATTCTCCATTCAGAAGAATTCCTGATGTTTTTTGACCGGACAATACGTGTAATTGAGCGAGCTTTGGCTGAAGACTCAGACATATTCTTTGACTACAGTGGTAGAGATGTAGAAGAGAAAGACGGGTCAGTTTTTTACTTTTTTAAATAACACCTCACCCCAATGTATATTGATGAAACATTGTTAATGGTACATCTTTAAAAAATACAATACTGTAAAGAGAAAGAAAAAGAAACCACAAAAGTTGATACATTTGAAAGTCTATGATCAGTGTGTTATACTGAATTATTTTGTAAAATAACTTCATGCTTGATTGCTCTCATTTCTTTTTAAATTATTATTAGAGCTGGTCTAAAAATTTTGAATTTCAATATTTAATGACATTTCAAATTTTGATGAAAATGGGGGGGAAATTGAAGGAAAATGATTTTTTCCTTCTGATTATTATTTGTAATTTCATACTCCTTTTTAAACTTTGGACCAGACTTTTACAGGTAGTGAGGCACCTAAAGATGTTGACAGGTTTGTGGGATCTTCAGTAGTGCCTATGTGCCTAACTACTATTGGAAATGAAAAATCCTACGATGTGCCTAACTACTTTTAAAAGTCTGGCCCTTTGCAACTCAGCTACTGACTAGATCATCAAGAGGTATCTTTAGAACAACTTCTTCATTATGATTCTTCTTTATTATAGCAACTATCTTTCAGACCATATCAAAAAAATCAAGGTCTTGACCATCTGTGTTCATATTAATACATCATTCCACATTTCAAGGGTAGGGTGATAATACTGAAATCTTAGCTAGTTTCCATCTGGAGTAATTGTGTTTTTGCCTAAATGAGTACTTATCTACACAGAGTGTGACAAGCTGAGGTGTGAATCTACACCTAGCCTGCTGTTCACTAACTGGCCACGTGGACCTATGGCAGTGTACCAAAAGTTCTTTGGTGCAGTATATCAAAGTGCACTACAGAACATTTAGTGTGTGGTAGCAGGATCCACCCAGCCTGATACTGAGGGGGAGGCGAGAGCACTGAAGCTGCATACCCTACCTTGCCATTCACTAAGTCTTTGTGTCAACAAGCTCTAAAATCCTCCCCTCCCCCCAGTTTTAATTGAATACAGCATTTTTCACGTACTGCCCTAAGCTATTGGGTAGCATTGCAGTCCACTACTGAACAGCTGCTTCAATTCACTCCAGAGGTTCCTGCACTCTAATGATGGGTGAAAGTGGTTCCTCTACACAGAGTTTATATAGCCAGTTAGTAAAATCTGTGAAGTGTTTGGGTCCATGTAGCTGAAAGGTGCTATGTAAATGCAATATCACAATCATTAAATATCTTTAAATTAAAGCAAGTGTTTCTTTGTCTAAAGTGCAGAAGAATCATGAAGACAGAACTTTGACTAGCCCAATCCTTTGAATTCACCCTTCCCCTCACAGACCCAAAACTAAGTGGGGTTAGGAGTGCTGGAATCCACTTCTCAACTGCCAGCCCTCAGGCAGACCACAGGGCTTCAACTGCTGTTCTAGCCTCTGGGTGGGAATAATAGCAACTGCCCCTCTGTGGAGCTGCCCAGCCACTGAATCTATATGAGCATGAATCCAGTGTCCCTTCCACAAGACTTTTTCCCTTTTGTGCTGTTCTATCCGGAGCTGGTGCAGAGTCCATCTTTCCGTATATAATGTGTTTGGAGGCTGTCTTCTGAGCTGGGTCAGTGCTCCTTACCAGGCTACCATAGGGCTTTCATGACATGGAAGTCCTTACTTGGACCCTTGCAGCAGATGAATCCACAATGAACACAAGAAGGTAACATGTAATAGGGGAAATATACAAGACCAGACAATCATTATACCTTGAATGCTGATAACTTTGGAGCTGGAGCATATTATGGTTTTATAAGAATTATGCACATTTTGTAGGCACTGTGGAATATGTTATTTATTATTATTATATGAACTGAGATAGCACCTAGAAGCCCCAGTCATGGATTAGGATCCCATCGTGCTAGGTGCTGTACAAACACTGAACAAAAAGATAGCTCTTTCCCCAAAAAGCTTACAATCTAGGTATAAGACAAGAAACAACAGATACATTTCACATACAAATGAAGTAGATGGAGGTGCACAAGAAAAAAATTAGATAATACTGGTCAGTGTGATAGGCAGTTGTTACAGTTCACCACTTGTCTAACAATTGTCAAATTTTTGGTGAGCATTATGGCAAAAGAGAGTTTTAGGAGGACATTTAGAGGAGAACAATAAATTAGCATTGTCAATGTTTGTAGGGAGCTCCTGCCATGCATGAGAGGCATCCTGAGAGAATGGGGTCATTGCTGGAAAATTTAACAAGTGAGTGATGAAGGCTAGAATCATTGGACGATTGGAGCTGGGAAGTGACATCTCATTAGCATAAGAGAGAGATGATAGCCTATCCCTACCCTACCTGAGAATGGTCTTGAAAATGAAGACAAGTAGCTTATGTTTGATGGGCTAGAGAAAGGGGAGCCAGTGGAGGGATGCAAGGAGAGGGGTAACACAATCAAAGCAATGAACTAAGAAAATGGTCTTTGCTGCAGAATTTCAAGAAGAAATGAGTGGGACAAGATTGCAGTTGTCAAGTCCAGAGGAGAGGTTGTTGCAGTAGTGAACACAGTAGATGATGAGAGCCTGGATGAGACTTTAGCTGTATAGGTGGAGCGGAAAGGTTGTAGCTTAGCAGTGCTACATAGAAAGAATTTGCAAGGTTTAGACAAAGCCTGACTATCAGGATCGAGAGAAAGGACAGAATTGAAGATGATGCCCATGTTGTGGGCCTGAGTGACAGCATGGATGGTGGGGTTGTCCACAGTGATTGAGAAAGGTGAATGGGGAGGTTTGGGTGGGAGCGGGGAATTAGTAAGGCTATTTTGATCAAATATGTGCACAAATTTGTCCCAAATGCAAAAAATGAGACTCTTCTGTTACTCTCAGGTAAAATGGCCAATAAGACTCCATAGCCAGAGACAAGATTATTACATGAACATGACAAGACTGGGAAAGAGGGGTTGGGAAAAGGGGGAAGTCAGAAATCCTTGACATTTGTTGTCATGACAATTAAGCCTTAGTACTTCAAAGCATACCTTTTGTTCTTTGAATCCACACAGTGATGTTCAAGCTGGAGCCAACCTTTCCTTTAGTCGTCAATTCTATGATGAGCATTGGTCAAAACATCGTGTTGTCACCTGTATGGATTGGTCTCTTCAGGTAAGATTTGCAGTTGTGAGCCACATATAAATCTGGGATATTTTGATTCTGGTTTATTTGGTAAGATTTTGTTTCATTGACATTAGGCATTAATTAAGAATTGGGCTCCAAAAGAGTGAGTAAACATGTGTATGTAGGGGAAGAATACTGATTATTATATTGACTATTGGTTGTATAAATTATCTGATGTCAAAAATCATGACTTAGTATTAAAACTACTTATTAAGAACCCTATCCAGATGGTAAAACCTCCCACTTTTCGCTCTCTAACAACTTCTACCATATAGTTATGCATTTTCAATACAAATATTTGTGGCACGTTAAAGTTTAAAATTTGGTGACCATGTAAAGTACACACAGTTGCAAGCAGGAATAACCAGCACAAAGAAATCAATATTTTGGCTGCTTTATTTTTCATATTTAATATCTTTAAAAAAGACGTTGAATTTACTTGATTCTACCACAGATTTTTACAGAGCTCTAACCAAGAGATTTTACTGAAGATTTTCGGTCCAGTTTGCCACAGATCACACAGGGTTTTCAGTACCGGGGCTTCATTCCCTCAGATCTCTGAAGTATACAGCAGCAGTGCATAGCTGAAATGGGAGTGGCAGATGAGGAGGACATGAAGTATCCCTGCTCCTAAGCACCGTAGAAGCTCAATGTATAAAAACTTTATGAACTTAAAGTTGAAGTACATGAGCAGGGTATATGAACTGAAGAAAGGCAGTGGAGAAGGCACCCAGTGATTCAGACTAGCAATAATCTTCTCTCCGTCCTCCTGTACACCTCCTTAGATGCACAATAGGACTGTCTTTTGTCCCTCCATAGCCCCAGGTCTTTGCGTGTTAAAATGCCAGTTAACTGGGTGAAGGGAAGCAGTGAATTGGCAGGCAGTTAGAATGAAAAGGGTTGGAGGTCAGGGAGAGACAGTCCCGCATTAGATCAGGGGGCCCACATAATTTAGTTTGAATGTGCCACATAAGCCAGAGTGCCTTAGTTACATCATACATGATCTGAGATACTTTAAGCATAATGGGATATAATCTCATCTGCATGTGAAAGGAGATTTTTCATCTATATAACTGACTCCCCATGAATCAAATTACAAATTTACCCTTGTGCTCTCATACATAAGAATATAAATTTTACAAGAGGTAGTAGGTACTGGCATGTGGGTGGCCTTTAAGCACATATGGATTTATACAGAAATCAAGTATAAGCCTGAGGAAATGCTTATCGTGGTTGTTCACTTGTTCAGGAGCTGGAAATTACATGGAAGTCTTATCTGATATTTCCCTAGCAGGCAGTTTTTACTGGAGTCCCTGGCCAGCAAGATAAAGCCGAGCTAGAAAACTGCCAGATGTAATTGTTCAGCCCCTCAGGCACACAAGCATGTTCTATTTCCCACCTCTTTGTTCAGGGGTGGCCCCGCCCCGCCTTCCCCTTCCATTAGCTCCTCAGTCCTTATTTCTTTGGCATGTGCAGGCTGAACTAGTCTCAGTGCCACTCCACATTTCATTGGAGGGGGGCACTCTGGCCTCTCTCATTTCCTTTTTCGTGTGCACGTAATGCAGAAGGAACTTGAGCAAGCTTGATATATCTCACCAAGCAGAGGCTTATGGTACACTCCCACTCTCACCAGTACATTGTGCAGTGCCCAGTGTACAAAAGGGCACTTGACCTATCACACGAACGGCAGAATACATTACTCAATCTTCTGTGATTAAACTGTTCCTGCAAAATACCCCAAAGGCAAATAGGTTAACTGGGGGGGAAAAAGTATAAAAAGAACATTGATTAAACACATTATCGTGTTGCCTAGTCACCTGTGAAATATGGTCCAGGACATGTGGGATCACTCATACAATTAAAGTCAACCCAGTAGTTCTCTCATTGTTTTGCAGAAGGAAGGGTAAAAGTCTTAGGTCCTTACTTAGTTTTTTTCAGGCAAATGCCCAAATAGGTTCAACTTACATGTAAAAAGGGAGAGAAATAACATTTCTTGGTTCAGAATGAAGTTATATCAGCTTAACGAAAGCCAAAAACAAGTGTAAAGCTACATAGCTCAAACACCCACTGCCTCATCCTTCTTGGCCTCATATGATCACCCCAAATACAGATCAAAGCTGGCATATTTTACAAAACTATCCTTAATGTAGTTAGGACCTAAGTGTGGAGTTTTTGTCCCTGATGTTGCTCCCTTCAGATAAAATCATTGTCCTATCAGTAAGTGTGGTGTCTGTCCCTGGGGTGAACACTTGTCTTTCCAAAAATTGGGGATTGGTGTGCACTCAGAGGTTGGGGATCTGGAAGTCTTTTCTTCCTCAACTCCTGAGAGGCCCCCACCTGACAATTTCCATACTGCTTCACCTTCTCTCTCAATAGCAATTGCAGGATAGCCAGATAACAGTGAAGGACTTTCACAAGTACTGCAAACATGCACAGAGCGAGGGAACAAACAGCACAATCCAAGTAGTGGGAGAGTGAATTTATAGTGCCACAGAATTGGTCTAGTTTCCCTTCAAGCCAAAACTCCTCAGAATGATGGTTGTCCATCTCAATTTGATACCAGTGGTTGATTATCTAAACTTGGGACTAAATTTACAAATTGATACCTATGCTATGACTGCGAAATGCATGCACATTGGTAACAAACAAGACTACATTTGTTTGTGCTCAGATATATTACCACAGAGTTGATTAAAAAAACTCCAGTTGAGTTTTATGGGAGAATGAACTAGCCCCAAATAGACAACTGTGCCGTAAACAGGTACTTAGGTACACAGGTAAGCCACCTTTACCTCTCTTCCAGTCCTAGGAGGATTTGACTGATTTCTGGTATAAAGCAGATTGGTCTCAAGGATGCTGTACTTTGTACCAGATACCAATGGCCCATAAGGGCTGTTCCAGCAGCCAGGGATTGCCAGAAAGTAGATGCAACTCAGCCATGTTTCCTTTCCCCCAGAATGCCCCATTCATTGGGGTTGGGAGAGGAGATGGTGTGTGAGCAGTTATGCTATCCAAGAATTTCCTCGCACATGAGAAGAGGAGTTTGGGATCTGGCCTCTATTCTACTTAGGAATGATAAAACTTGAACCTGAAAATAATCAGCTGTTTTCCACCAAGATTCAGTTAGATTCTTTTGTAATAAAATAGATTTCTTGGGTTTTCCTCGTTCTTGATGTAGCTGAACTGAAGTAAATGGAATTACATCAGAAATATGTTTGACTCACTGTACTTAAATTAGTTTTTTTATGCTATTTGAAAACAATATATTGTAATTAATATAGTCTGAAAGTCTAATTAATCAGACATAGTTTTTTTGGGATTGAGGGTACTAGAAAATATGGATCTTGTTCCCCACTGTAATGAATGCCCTCAAATCCTGTTTGATAGCACTCTTCACTTTGAAAGAGGACCTCAGTATCTTTCAAAACTGGACCCTGTGGGAAGGTTTTCATTTGTTATTTGAATCTTTAATACTAGATGACTTATTCTGAAATAAGAAGGACAAAGCGACTCCCTACCATGCTGGAGAATGTGGACTTCAGAATAAAAGCTGATCTATTGTTTGACTATTAGATATCAAAACTGGTGGAGACAAAAGTTTCATAGTCTCAGAAAGGAAATGTTTAAGCCTTCAAGTTAAAGTGTCAGATTTCATTGTTAGTAGAATTTCAGTAAAGGGACCTGTTTCTTAGCAAAGTTTGAATATCTGAACTTTTTTTAAAGTTATACTTTCCAGAGAACTACAGTACATATATTATCCTTGTGATATCTGAGAGGACACTGATACAGAGCCAGCCAAGAAGTCTTTAAGGACTTTACTAATAAAATATAAACTCTAAGTGTAGCTAAATAGTATGTTTGGAGTGGTGTGTGTTATTATTAAAACCAGATACTTGATACCACATTTAGTATGAGAAATGATTGCTTCTGTCTCATATGATTTCACATAGTTTCTTCATCCCCAAAACAGAGTCTAATCTTACTGCATGTTCTCTCATGTTTAGTATCCTGAATTGATGGTTGCTTCTTATAACAATAACGAAGATGCTCCACATGAGCCAGATGGGGTGGCCTTAGTTTGGAACATGAAGTTTAAGAAAACCACACCAGAATATGTTTTCCATTGTCAGGTAAGATTCAGTAAGCCATTCGTTTTACACTAGGCAAAACGGCATTTACTACACAACCCATCTGCCTACTGTTTGGATGAAGGGCCTAAGGTTAAAAATAGACAATTCCGGAAAAAGTACAAGCAGCAGTCCAACGTTTGGAGAAGGCATCAATCCTTCTGAAACAATAACGCAGCCTTGCCAGGGATTGAGTGTCATTCTCCGTCTATTTAAAACAATCCCTAAAAGAATTAGTTTATAAAGACCTTGCACTTATGAAGTTACTGTGGTGTACCACTTCCTCATCCACGGAGCAACATATGCTTTCCCACCCACGTCAACTTCCTTACATCCTCTGTATTCCAGGCTTCCTACTCTCACTCCTCTGATATTCAATTTGATTTTTCAACTTTAAAATGCATAAATATACAACACATTTCTGAACATTAATTTTGCTGATATCTTGATAAAAAATGACAAGCAATATGAGGATTCTTCTACAAATTAGCATTTGACTTTCCTTTGGACTACCATTGAACTTCACTCAATGCAATTGCATGACCAAGCATTTTCAGAAGTCTATAAACAATTTAAAAATAGTCAGATGCTTCATTTCCTTATGTCTGTTTACACTTCTTTTCCCATTGTTTTTCTGTTTGACATGACATAGCCTGAAGCCATCTGGTCTATTTCCATATGCTCTATTTCCATCACATTGCCAAAATAATGGAGCATGGCCTGGGCCGAGGGTCCAGTCCCTTTATTAATACCCTTCCATTGTAATTATGTTCAGAATCCTGGCATGCAAAAAGTGAGTGGAAAAGTTTCAGTTTGTAAAACTTTACAATCAGGGATTAGTGAAATGCAGATTATGCTGTGATAAAAATTGTTTCTTTTGGAAGGTTATGTATTACCTGGATAGCATGTAAACCAAGTGTCATTTTATATTTTAAGGAACAAACATCTTTTTTAGCTAAATTTATGTTTGGATTTTGATGCATTATCAGATGTAACATAGTGGGAGGGAGTTGATGGAACTAGAGTAACTCCTTCAAACTGATTGAGTAACCTTCAATTCTATGCATGTTTTTCTAATTTACTATCTCAAAAGCAACTCCACAAGAAGCCTGGGCCTGCACAGTAAATATGCCATACATATTTTTACTTTTGAAATACGAACATTTTCTTTTTTTGATATTCTCTTTAGCTGTCTGATTTGTCCCTTCAGCACATCTGAGAGCATGGCATCCTAATTATGCTCAGATCATTTTAAGATGTTCATTCATCTTTATGTTCCAATCAAAATATTAAAGTGGAGAAAATGGCCTTTGCATATTCAAAATGAATATGGTTTTATGCAAGTTATTGGCCAGATTCTGACCAGTCCAGTATGGCATCAATGAGGGGAAGACCAGCTACAGAGAAAAAAAATCTACCCCATTAATTAAAAATCTGCCAGGACACATACTTTATTTAAAGCTAAACCAACTCATAGAAATGAACAAGCATTGAACCAGATTCATCCCTCCATAGGAAACTACCTCCCAAGATACAAAGATGTCTTCAAGATTTGACTAATTGAGTTTCTTCCTAATTCTCTCTTAGCAGGGAGAGGTAGATCTCCTCACTTCCTGCCACCACATGATACAAACATTGGGTCTGGACTCCTGAAAATCTGTGTTTTAGGACAATCATGTAACACAGTGCCTTCAGCAGCAACTTGGGATAACCAATCCTCCAGTGACAGTGAGCTCTGATTCTGTGTCTATGGGAAATATTTTCTTGTTGTGCCAGGATGGCCACAGATGTTTTGATGCTGCTGTTCCCTTGAGCATTTTAAGTTGGAACTATGTTTGAACCATGGTTGCTGGGAAGGTAATACATCGAATTTCTCCTTTGTCCCCGATTGGCTGAGCATACCCCATGTGATTAAGAGGAGCCACAGAAAGCATTTCACATGGTCTGTTGAATACAGGCTGTTTTAGCTGAGCTAACTGATTCAGATGGAAAAATACAAAAAAAAAAATGTATACTAGCTCAGAGTCTAGATCATCATGTTATTCTATTAGTTAGTGGAAACCAACTGTGTTATTATTTAGCCTCCTATCATATATATTACAGTTTTGCAAGGGAAACATTCCTTGACTCAAAGTCCTGATTCAGCCACTTCACTGTGTCTTGTACCAGCTGTGCCCAATTTTTTTAAGATCCAGCTGACATCGTGATTCTTCAGCAGATATAGGTGAACGTACACCTCTTCATTACAGCTACATTGCTGTGGCATGACAATAGCTCTGCCATGATCACCTG
The DNA here is from genome assembly GCA_007922155.1 of Mesoclemmys tuberculata. Taxonomy (NCBI): domain Eukaryota; kingdom Metazoa; phylum Chordata; order Testudines; family Chelidae; genus Mesoclemmys; species Mesoclemmys tuberculata. The sequence goes on from ML675603.1 coordinate 42,875,411, forward strand.
CACCCCCCAACACTTCCTTATCCTTGTTTCATGTATTTCCACATAGCTGGTCTTGAAAAACATTCATTGACCATTAGGGTAACCAAAATGTCCTGTGCAGGCCAGTCCCTGGTCTGCTCTCAGCTGTCCTCCCACAGTGATCACATATTATCCTCCAGATAGACTCCACAGACAACACCTGCCATCATCCTCTACTCCACTATGATTTTAAACTCAAGCTATACACAATATGTATATAGTGACTAGAAGCAGCACCATATCTATTTAGTTTACCCTATAGCCAACCAGATATACTTATATAAATGCATAGATAAAGCATAGATATTATAAGTAAAGCATAGATATTATAAAGCTGTAACACAAGGACCTACAGGCGGAGGGCCTGTATGACAATTAGCTTAGAATAGCTAAATCAGTAATGACATAGGTGGTTATTAAGTAAGTTGTATTTAACCGATAAATTGACCTTAAGTCACAAAATAAGGATTACAATAAATGAGAGTGGTACATAATAGGAAATGGCACGATGAGGTACTGCAAAAGTATACTATTGGAATTTTAGGGAAAGTTTAAAAGTATGTTGAACTTAACCAAAAACTTCCATGTACTAACTGCATGTGTACCATGGCAACTGATTGACATAAATGCTAATGAGAATAATATAAATGATTAATTGACCCATTGATGATAAAGACCCCAATATTGTTATGAGGTATGTATAAGGAAAGAAAGTTGAAATCATCATTAAATATTATAAGATAGTGGGGGCGGGGGCAGCCTATGAAAGTTAAGACCTAGCCTGTAGGCAGTGGGATACATTGGAATGTGCTGGTCTGATAACGATACACAGATTGCTTCACCTATTCTGGGGCTCCCCACAGGGGATGATGTGAGTATGCAAGTGTTGGCTATTTTGTATTGACTCTATATCCTTTCCTATGATACAGTGGTTTTGATCCTGTTGATTTTGCTAACTAATTTTATAACATTACTAGTCAGAGAACCACATAATGGACTGTTTCTCATGTGCTTCTCAAGGTCCTCATTCTGTTTACAACCTCACTGCTGTAGCTAATTCAGAAGCAGAATCCCAACTATTGCATATTAGATAAAAGTAAACACCCCTTATCAATCAGACTACAACACTCCCAGTATAGCTCTGAGATATAGCAGATGCAGGCCAGATATGCACCCTTTACTTTGTGCACGCTGCATAAATCAGCCACACATGCCAGACTACCACATTAACAGAAACAGGCTGAAGCCTTTCTTTTTCTGCATGGAGGAGAAACAGGAACTAGAACTTGTGAAGAATATATTACATATTGAATTGTATTCAGCTACATGAAAAGCTTCCAAAATTGTTGTAATACCTATGAATTTCCTGTATTTCTACTACCAGGAGGTAAATTCTGCATGCTGATATGTTTGTGGAACCTTCACTTTATTTTCTGATCTGACTTTCAAATGTTTAGTGTTTTCAACCTGCAACATACTGTATATAACATAATTCTACACTAACAACGTTTTGTTTGGGGGTTTTTTTTGGGGGGGGGCAGATGACGTGGGCTTTTTGTTTTTTTAGTTACTCCATTCATTCCTATTTAAATGCCTTTCTTCTATCCCCTAAACCCAGAATTATACTTTGGCTACTAGTCCAAGTTCTAGTTCTAGTGAACTCACCTGATCATCCACAAAATTAGACTTTGCCTTTTGAATAGCAGCTTTGTAATGAGATTCAGACATAGGGAAACTGGACATTTTCAGATGTGAGTATCTTCAAACTGCAGGGCCTGGGAAATCAGATAAATTAGTTCTGAGAAAAAAATTAATATGCTCATGAACCCACGTCAAATCAAGCTCTAGGAAATACCCCCCGAGATAGTGTTATAACATCAGCAGCAGTAGGCTTGTGGAACTTCCATAGAGCACTAATCAGACAGGCAAATTTCATCTGGACAGAATCTTAAATGATTTCAGTTTTTGAGTATGTTCTGTGAATTTTTTTAATTCCATATCAGGAGCCATACCTTACTTCTTATATCTTTTCCAGTATATATTAAAGATGGTTTTAAGTAAGGTTCATTACAATGCAATGTAAAGCTTTTTAGTGTTTGTTGTTTATTGCTATCTTTTGCAAGGCCATTGGAATTGCCATACCTGATCATATCCAGGGTCTGCCTTGTCCAGTATTCTTTCTGCAAGTGTTCAGTACCAAATGCTTCAGTGGAAGGTGTCTAATTACCCTAAGGATAATTATGCAGTAATCTGTCAATAGAGGAGATTTTTTCCTAACACCAGGCATTTAGGCCTAGATTTTTTAAGGGTGTTTAGGCATTGCTACATTCAATATTATAATCCTTAAGTGACTTATGAGCCCAAGTCTTATTGTCAAAAGGGATTTGGGCACTTAGAACCAAAATCCCCATGACAGCTGATAGGATTTAGGTTCCTAAATGCCTAAATCACTTTTGAAAATGAGGTTTAGACTCCTAAATCAGTTAATCATTGCAATGCTGAGTGCAGCAACACCTAAACTAATCACTATGGTCCAGATTTTTTAAGACATTTATGTCCTGAAGCACTGGGGCTGATCTCCCCATAACAGACCTCATGAAGAGCTCCATGGAGCTGGAAAGCTTGTGTCTTTCACCAACAGAAGTTGGTGCAATAAAGATATTACCTCACCCATCTTGTCTCTTTTATTTTAGCTATTGTAACTGTTGATTATTTTCTTACTATTCTTATAAACTTCAAATTCTTTTAAAAATCCTCCTAAATTCTTTGGCTCATTAATATAGTGTACGTGGGAGTAAAATTTCACAGGTTAATTATATCCTGTGTAAAAATGTTTGATAATTTTAAAATATGTTGCTTTTTAATTTCTTTGACTAGTCTCTTGTTATGTTTCATGGGAAAGACTAAATAGAAACACCCAACTGACCTCTTCTCTATTATTCATTATTTTACATATTTCCATCTTGTTATCTCCTCTTCTCCTTTCTTCCAAACAGAAACAAGGCAGTCCTAGTATTTTTAATCTCTCCTGATGTGGAAATCTTTCTTTGCCTCATCTTTTTTTTTTTCAATCCTTCTCTGGAATTTTTCTCTTTCTGGGTATATCCAATAACATACAGCCAATATTTTAACAAGGGAGTGCCACAAATTGTTTCCTCCTTTAGCTCATCATAAATCCCAACACCACAAGGGTGTATGTGATGGTAGAAGTGAAGAGGCAGGGAAGAATGAGGGACTAGGCAGTTTGTTCATTTGTTTTTCTTTGTAAGCAAAAACGTTTTCTTGGAAACATAACCAAAGAGGAAGGCAACATCCCTTGCCAAAGAAACATTTGTTAAATACTTTTCACTGAGACCTCTTTGGTAATAAAAAATATACTGAGAATATTGATCATCCAGCAGCGAGTTCAGCCTGTGTGATTTCAAATGGGAAGGGTCAGGGTACCCTACCTCTGGAACAACATGGATCTCAGTACAATGACAGGCATTCCAAAGGCAAAAATGTGCACTTCCAAAGTATTGTGAGAGGCCCCAGGGATGAGCCATGCCTTGTAGGGCTGATCTGGTAGCCTCTAGAGAGGAAGTGAATTGCAGTAAAGACAGGGAAATCACATCAACTCTCTCTCTACAGTTGGGTGGTAGCATTTTAACAAGGACTTACCAGGATTCCTCTCCAGTGCATATCCAGAACTGGGATAGGACTGACCAGAACTGACAACAGTGGGCCTGATCATCAGCTGGTATAAATCAATATATATTCAATGTAGCTATATTGACTTATAGTATCATAGATCTGGCCCAGTATGCCAAATGATAGCATACCCATAGCATCAATTTATAACAGTATAATAAAATTTTAGTCTCATTCTCTACTGCTTTTTTAGTAGAGTCTATCATATTTGCTATCTTTTTCATTGTGCAAAGAAGTGATAACCTCTGGATAAAGCACAATTTGAGTGCTAAGGTTACTGTTACTCATTGTTCATTGTGTATGTGTGATTGATCATCTATGTCCCATGATAGTGTTTCTGTTGCCTGAAAGGATGATGTAAATTTTAGTGAGGATGCAAGTCTAAACAAGCATTTGAGACTTTGCATGTCTCAGGGAGAGTGAGAGGGCGCATTACAGAGGAAGAATCAGCAAGCCTAGGGAACTTTAGAACATTTTAAATCATCAATCAGAAATGATCATTGTATTTGGCTATGTACTAGTGGTACTAATTAGGGGAGGCTCAGGGGACAACGTCCCACCCCAATCTTGCATTTGCAAACAGCCATTGCAGGGTCTTTTCCATTGGCCTGCCCACTAAACCCTCACACCAGCTAAGAATTCCAGACAAGTCATGGGTGTCATGGCCATTCTTGCTCCTGCCTACTTTCTAGCCTACAAATAGCTCAGACTTTTTTCTATTAAAACACCTTGCTCTGTTTATTTACAGTATTTCCTACCATCATTACAGACTATGCCCCATCAGACCAACAGCAGCATAAACTTCCCAGCTCCTAAAGCAAGCAATTGCTCATGATTACATTCTTTAACACTGCCTTTCTGTATCCTTTGTACTCTCTGGGGCAATGAGTTAATTAGCATTTTAACGCTCTCCAGCCCATCCCAGTCTATCAGTTGGGCACAGGTCCATAGTCAGGTGTACCCTATGGCAACTAATTAGAGTTGCAGTGATCAGCTGTTGCCCAGCTCTCTCTCACAGTCTGTGCCAGGAGAGCAGGGCCTGGAGTTTGCCCTATTTCCAAGCAATATCTGAACTGGCATCAATACTATGTTCCTGGGTACCCAATTTTAAAATAAGTCACTTCATGAGTGAGGGGGAGAGGAAGCCAGACACCAAAGGTGTTAGCTCACCAGCAAAGTATCATAAATAGGCCAAATTAAAACTTGTTTTCTAATTTGGTGGACATTTTGTGCATTGTTTTTTACACTATTTAAGTAGTTTGAATCTGTAAACCTAGCCAAAAATAAAAATTAAAAAAATAAAAATTAAAAAAAAGTCATACACTTTACTGACTATATTTTGATTTAGTTTTAGGTGAATTCTTGAGCTATTTATTTCCTATTTCTCTTCAGTGACTCTTCCAAACATTTCAGAAGTGCAGCATTATGTACATAATCTGACACTCAGAAGTAACTTCATTCAGCATATTTTTAGGGGGGAGAGGATATGTGCAACAGCTTTTATTTCAGGAAGCAGTAATCATTTAAAAGTTCTTTTGAGGAGTCAAAAAGACTTTTAGCATAATCATAAAAAGTATTTTTTGCACTATAGCATCTTTAGTAGCAGCAGCTATTTCTGTGTTTTTCCTACAGTGCCAGCCATACAGTAATACTTACTCGGTAGGTCCCATGTTTTTAGTAAACTGTCAATTTTTTGTGGGATATGGGCCTTGTGTTTTCTATTTTAATTTCAATAAAAGCTGTCCATGCTTGGAAAATATTGGTGGATAGGGTATAGTAATCAGCCACTCAACCGCACCACAAAACGTTTCATTCCCCCTTAGCTTTTCTGTAGTGGCTTCTACACACTGTTATTAAGTTATGTGTTTGACCACTCTTCATTGCTTATCTTGGTGTGGTCTTCCCCTTTTCAACTGAATGGATGGAATCAGAAAGGCATATCTTAGAATTAAATGCACTGAGGTAAGTGAAAAACTATATTTAGCGGCTGGTGTTGGCCAGAGTTGCTTTTTTTTTTTTTCCTGATTTGGTTCCTTTGTTGTTGTCTGCTCTTTCGGAATCAACATAAATTCCCTCAGATGTATTCTATGCTCCAGAAGCTTGCTTTCCAAAGGTACTGAGCCCCCAAATCCTCTGTGTGGGGGGGTTAGTGATTTGCTGGAGTAATATTATGTGAAACTAAAACATTCCCTCTTTTTTCCTGTATTTCAGCCTGCTTCTCTGCTGAAGCAAAGGCCAGAGCTCAGTCCTTTCAAGACTTTTTTTTAAGAGGGAGTGCCATACAATTTCTTAAAGAATAACATTTAAAATATAAATATCTGCAACTAACATTTGCAATACTTGTACAAACTTTTCTTAAACAACTTTCATAAATGAACTCTGTTGGTGTTTTCTCACGCAGGTTTCCCCACATTGTTGCTTTTTATGAAAACTTCAGTAGAAGGTATATCTGAATACACACATATATACACACAGCGCTCTGATCTTTTCATAGTGATGCCCTGCTGAGACCACAGGGCTGTCTCCAACTCCCCTTTATAACCTTTCCCTAATGACATCCAATTGGTTTAGCTCTCAGATTGTGGATGGCTGGAGCCCATTTTACTGCTTGCCCTTAATGGAAACCCTCTGGATAGCTACAGAGACAGCTACTAAGCATGCCCAGTAACTACCATACTGGCTCTTCTAGATGCCTTTGGGCCCTTCTAATGAAGTCCCCTGCCCTGCCCTGCTCTTGGCATTTGTGCACTAAATCAGGATTGGGAGAATTTCCACGTCTCCCATGCAATGTCCTCACTGTACACAACTGAAACATATATGTCCTTCTGATCTGGGTAGAACACATCTTGGCTATGTTATCTGCAACTCAGTTTAGAGATTTCTCTTTCCAGTCTATATCAGAATTGTTTTCACTGGTATTGGATGTTCCTTTACCAACTGAAGGCTACATTTCCTAAAATGGGTCTCCCCTTCCCTGCTATCTCTTGATGAAGATTTCTCTCCCTTTTTTTTTAATTTGAGCATTCCTTCTCAATAGATTTCAGTTAAAACAAGAGTTCTGTGTAGGGAATATTTCTCTGTCTGCCAGCTGGATTAATAGCCATGATCCTTAGTTTGGTTAGCAGTGATTCATACCACAAACCTTGTAAAAACTGGGTTTGCATTTAAGAGTTAAATTCTGTGTCTTTCACTCCACCTCAATAATTTCTTGGGCTAACTATGTAATTTGCTCCCGTACCCATAGGGTTGATCTCATTTGTTGATAAAATTCAGAAAACTGAGCCTCAAATTCTGATGTACTCACTGTACTTCTATATGCCTTTTCCAGAATTCTAAGACAGTCTCCAGCACTTGTCTTTGTACCGGCTCCTAAGGCTACCTTCAGTGCTGAGGGCAATAAACTCTCAATGATCTTCCTTTATACAAAAACATTTCAGTTTAAACTCTACTTCTGTCACAGTCTTTATCTCGCTAGCAGATTTCAAAACCTGAAAGATTTCAAAAGCAACAATTGTTGCCTCTCAAAGAAAGAGTCACAACAGGAGTGGATGCTCCCACTGAAGGGATACTTGTCAAAGGTGTGGGTCTACTCTCTATTAACCCTCTAGTCCCTCTGTTAATCAGCTGTGTAAACACAGCCTGACTGTTAGTATCAGACCCTCCAACAGAATGCTCAGGATCCACCTGATAACTATACTCGGAATCTCTGTGTACGTCACCATTGGATATAAGTGGCATAACCCTCTGTTGAATAAATGTCACAAGGCATTTTTTTTTGCACTTATCTGTTTCACACACTCTCTTTCTATGTCTGTAACAGAGACAGAATCTGCAAATGAGCAAAGAACTTCCATCTGTTTTCCATCAACACTCTGTATGTCAGTCACCTGGCTATAGCCCCTAACTGCCTGCCTTGCCTCTGCTGCACTGTCAGTATGAGACAAAACATTAATAAGAATGATTCTGTAGGGTTCCAGCCCAAAATGCCTGCTGGTATCCATCAGTCTAGACAATAGTTTCAACATCGTGTATGCAACAAATCAGAGTACATAATATCACTATATTCTCTTTGACTGACTGATACTAATTTGCTCAAAAATAGAAAAAAATTGAATTCATAGTTTGAACTCTCTAATCTTCAAATCCCTCTCTGTTCAGGTGCCATTTTCTTCAATGCTTTATTTCTCTGCTGAAGCACAGGCCAGAGCTCAGCCCTTTCTGGCCTTAAAAAAACAGTATCATACAGAGTTAAACTATGAGACTTTGCCATAAAATTTCTTAAAGAAAATCATTATACGTAAAGCTGCAACCAGCATCTGGAATACTTGTGAAATTCTTTTCTTTAAAAACTTTTACAGATTAACTTCACTGGTGTCTTCCCACACAGGTTACCCCACTTTGTTGGTGTAATTTAAGTTTCAGTGCCAAGTACACCTTAGTACACAGAGAGAGAGAGAGAGAGAGACTCCCCTCTGATCTTTTCATTGAAATGACTTCTTAGTCTTTAAAATGTGCCATAGTGATGGGCATATGAACCCCTCACTGGGATAGAAAGGGTTAAAGGAGAGTACTAGGTCCAGGTAGCCCCACCTCTCCAGCCCTGCAGAGCTCGTTCTAACTAGGGAAAAGGTTACAAAGGGAGCAACCCAGCTCAGAAAGGGGATGCTGGGATAAGGACAGACCGACCCTGAAGGCTCCTGACCAAGGGGCCGGTGAAGCTTCCCTGAGATAACAGGTCAATTCACTGAGCCCAGTTGGGGCTGTCCATTTGGTTTCTTTTTCATTTTCATTTTTTCTTATCTGGGACCAGAAGCTGAGGGAGGAAAGCAGTGGTAGTAGGAAGGGACCCACGGGAGGGTATCTCAGAGGGCCCCCTTGATGGCCAAACCCTGCTGACACTCCTAGCATCCATGGTTGGAGCCCGGTGGAGTGGGTGAGCTTGGGCTCCCCTACCATTGCCTCCACAACTGGGTGGGAGTTAACTATTAGGCGATTCAGTCCACCATAGACCTTATTATGTTGGCAGGATAGTGTCCCAGGCCTGATTGTAGGGGATGGAACACTAGTGGTAGGCCTGATAGTATGCCTGATAGATAGGGGATCAGCAACAGGGGTGGCATGTCCCAGCCCCACGTGCAGGGGAGTGGCAGGGGGAAGAGCGTGAGCTGGCTTTGCAGGGGTGGGGAAGCAGGGCTCAGGCCAGCCTCACACAGCATCCCATTTTCCATTTGGGAAAATATGGTCACTCTATTTAGTATCTAATATTCTAAAGGTTTATTTATAAGACAAAGAAAGAAGAGAGAATTAAAATGGTCAAAGAAATCCTGTACATACAGTCATTGCAAAGTTCTTGGATCAGGTTTGTAGCAGTGATGTTACAGACTGCTCTGTGGCAGGAATGCACTCAGTGTTAGTGTATGGAAAATTACATACACCAGATGGACTCCAGGACTACATGAGCAAGTAAAATTCCCTTAAATGACTTGATAACTCATAGGAGCAGCCATTATCCATATTCTGGCTTAAGCGTCCACAGGAAGGCTCACTGGCTGGGGACAAGCTTCTTCTATGGTTCATTGTGTTTCTTAATGGGCCATCATTTTGAATAGTTCATTCACAATATGCTGGCTAGACTGGATGTAAACTACCTTGTAAGTGTTATTCCAGGAGCAAACACATTTGAAATACTGGTACATAGTGAATATTCATAACTTTAGATACAATGATGATACATGTATACAAACAGGATAATCATATTGATAGATTGTAACTATTCCATTGATACCTTACATGACTTACCTTGTACAAGATTTGTACAAGATGGTTATATTTCAATTATATAGTATCACACTCCTTCCCCCGCAACATAGACCTCGGCAGCATAAGGGTACATGCTAGAACCTGTAGGAAAGTGTCTGCAAACTGAACAAGAGCAACAAAAACACCAGCTGGTCAAATTGTCCCAAGGTGTTTTGGCGGTATCTGGGTGGACCTATCTGATATTCCATCACATGGACACTGAACAAGAGAGAAAAGTAAAAGTCGCTTCCAAGAAAGATGTGGGAGATGGTTCAACAGGAACTCCAGGCTATGATAGAACTAGAAGTCATTGAAGAGTCTCACAGTGAATGGAGGAGCCTCATCATATTCATACACAAGCTGGATGGGTTGATGTGGTTCTGTATTAACTTCCAGAAGATAAATGCCATTTCAAAATTCAACAGGTACCCCATGCCCAGGGTCAATGAACTGCTGGGAATACTGGAGGCTGCTAAGTCTATATCCACCCTTAACTTGACTAAGGGATATTAGCAAATCCCCTTGACATCTGAATCTAAAGAAAAAAACCCACCTTCTCCACAACGTACTGGCTGAAACAGTTTAAAACCATGCCCTTCAGTCTTCAGGGCTCTCTGGGATGAAGGTTTAATAGACAATCCAATCAATTGTTGACTGGCCAGCAAGAAAGTCACCTACCTGTGGTATGCTGTGGTGGAGACAGCCAGCTACAACACTTGGTGCCACGTCCCTTCCAGAAAGAGGAATGTTCAATGGTTTTTGGGATTAGACGGATAACATTGATGGTTCATCCCAAACATTGCCATGATTGCTGCCCTTTGATGGACCTGGTAAAAGACACCACACCCAAATGTGGCTGGTGGACCAAAAGCTGTGATGCAGCATTCAGGACATTACAAGACTATGCCATCGACACTCTATGATGTTACTTCTGGGGACAGATCTTCCACCTGGTAACTGACCATGCACCGCTCTGCTGGCTGAACTCAGTGAAGGATCCTAACCCTTGCATTATGCAGTCATATCTCCCACTAGAGCCATATAAGTTCCAGGTGGTGCATTGTGCAGGAAAGGAAAAGAAGAATGAAGACTTCTTTTCTTGAAACTGTGGAGACACAAACTGACCCCAGGACACCACAACCCAGGATCTGAGGGGGAGGGTGCATGGTGGGGTATACCAACCCCACACTGGGCTGGAAGGGATTAAAAGGAAGTAGCACCACCCTTTAAGCCCTGCAGAGCATGCTCCACATGGAGAGAGGTTTGAAAAGGGAGCAACCTAGCTCAGAAGGAGGAGGCTGGGGAGCATAGACCTACCCTGAAGGCTCCTGACAAAGGGGCCAGAGAAGCCTCCCTAAGGGAACAGGATTAAATACAGGGTTGGATTTCCCACTAGGCACAGTAGGCACATGCCTGGGGGACCAGAGTTCTAGGGGCATCTAAATAGTGGTGGATTACAGCACGGGCCAGCAGGACCTGTGTCCAAGGGCCCCACCCAATTTGGGGGCCTTGAACGAATACTGAAACTCTGGCTCCACCATCCTGCTCTTCCTCTTCCCCCTGAGACTGCCCTCCCCCTCTGGCCAGGCCAGAAGCCGGAGCCTAGGGATAAAAAATATTCCCTTCACCCAGAGCTGACCAAGCCGGTTGCCTTCCCCCCTCTCTCCCTCATTGCCCGCCCCCTCTCCACATGGAAAACAGGAAGATCTGCTGTAGACAAGAGGGGAGCACTGAAGATGCTGTGCCTAAGGACACATAAGATGTAAATCTGGCTCTGACTATATGCTGAGCTGGGTTGAAGCTGATAGTTTGGTTTCTTTTTCTTTTTTTTCTTTTTCTTTTTCCCCCCCTTATCTGGGACCAGAAGTGGAGGAAGGAAAGCAGTGATAGGAAGTGACCCAGGGAGGGTAACTCAGAGGGCCTCCTTGGGGGCCAAACCCTGCTCACCTTCTTAGGTCCCTGGGTCAGAGCCTGGTGGAGTGGGCAGGCCCAGGCTTCCTTATCACTGTCCTCATGACTAGATGGGCATTAACCACTAGGCCATCCAGTCCACCATGGGCCCTACTACAGGCATCAAAAGTACATATGTTTTTTCCAGACTTCTCAGAGACAGTGGAGAATGGAAGCTCCACAGCTCCTCTTCAGACTCTTCAGAATCTTCTCAGCAACAATTTGAAAAATCGCATGCTCAGAAGCACCTCCATTCCCAGAGTTAGTAATTGATCATGTTCTCAGCATCCAAGAGACAGGGAGTCTCTAGCCTGGATCTAAAGTGGCACCGTCTGTGGGAGACAGCTCTCACTGTGAACACATCTTACTCTTCTGTTAGCCACTGTTCCCAACTCCCTTTATTTCTACCCTTTCCCCATTGATCTCTGACTGCCTCAGCCCTCCAGTGATGGAAGTATGGACCCTGCTAGACTGCTGGACCTTAATGGGCCTTAATGGAACTCTGCAACTATTGAGCATGCCCAGTAACGATCACACCTTCCCTTTTAAATTCCTCTGGGCCCTTCTAACTAAGTGCCCTGCCCTGCTCTCTGCACATGTGCCAGCAACACAAAGACTTGAACAGAAATCCACATGCTTTCCCCACTACTTCTCTCTCCTCTTTAGATTAAAAAAGAAAGAAAAGAAAAAAGAATAAACAAAATCTAATTACTGCAGTACAAGCGTGTGATTTACATGTGCTCGGCACTAGGCCACGGATAACTAAATTTTAATTGGTGAACACTATACAGTAATGATCTTAAAATTATTAATAGAAAATTAGACCACTGGGTGAATTTGAAAGCTTGTCTCTCTCACCAACAGAAGTTGATCCAATTAAAGATATTACCTCACCCACCTTTTCTTTCTAATAGAAGAATAGACATTAAGAGTGCAGAAAATTTCAGAGCTTCCTTCTGACTGAAACGATAACTGTGGTGCTGCGCGATAGCTTTCTAGCATTAATACCTATTTAAAACACTTCACAAATGTGAAATATCCTAGCCCTGTTTTGCAAGTCTATTGCAATGGATCCAACAAAACTGCTTCTACGAGGAGAGGTAAATCATTTCAAATGTAGGGGACTTTTAACTGCACGTAGTTGAGAATAGATTTCAGGAAAATCTCCTTTTCAGCTGAATTGTGGGGAGTTTGGGTCACTCCCTTAGGTTTAAGGGTGGGAAAATGGGCTGAATTGGATACTTAGGGCTCAGACTTGAATAGTTTCAGATTTTTTCTATAGTATTCATTTACTAGAATTATCTTTGTTGAACCCTCTTTATTTTCTGTGTATGTTTTGCAAGAACACTTGTTGTAATTGCACGCTGATGATTGTGCATTCAGATGGCCAGCAATGCATCTAACTGATCACTTACATGTTGCAGTAATTACATACACATGTTAAACACACCTTTTTTGCACCTAAATGTCTGAAAATCGGTCTCTAACTACCTTTTTTTCAAGTATGGCTCTTGATACAAGAACACATTTGCTATATTGCTGTTTTGAAGTATGTTAAACATATCACATATTGTTCTTGAAATACATCTTTATGTCCCAATCTGGTCTTTCTAGGTACTCCCAGGCTATAATAATTCCAGACTGGGCATAGCTATGGAGACCATAATCTGTGCAGCCTGTATTTTACCAAAGAAGGGTACATAGATTTTCTCTTGGATTTCTTTCTAGATTCTGCTTGCTCATTTCTATTGCTAACCTAACCCTCTTTCCTTATTTCTCTTATCCATGTTGCTTGCCTCTAGCCATTGTCTAGTAAAAATAATTATCAGTGAGTTCTATTTGGCTTTTTGATGCTTGTGAATAGCTTCTATGGAGGTCAACAGAAATTGCACTGAAGCATTCAGAGGTGGAATGTGACCCATGGGAAGTGGTTTAGCTATCTTTATTGAGACCAAGGACATCACCTGGAACAAATGCTGTAGGCAAGGATCATATCCTACGATTTATGTTCACAGCTATTACTGTAGTCCAGTGGTTGCAATAATAGCTAAAGTTAAATGAACAGAAATTCATATTCTTCCAAAAAGCCTATCAACTCTAACTCTTTTTGAAATGGACTTCATTTCTTTATAATAAAATAATTGTAAATTTCATGACTCAAAGTGTGGGAGAAAAATCTTTCTCAAGAAATCTATGATGCCATCAACATTTAGCTCTCTTCTGAATGGAACTGTGTCCCATGGAGCTATATCCTTTCCCTTTTGTTAATCTTTATACTCCCAATACCTTCCAAAGCTGTTTCTTCATTATAACTTTGATATACCATTATCTTGAAATCAACCTCACCTTTATAGTTCCCTGTAAAGCACCATGCATACCAAGGACACCATAATAGTAAATGGTCTGTGATTATGTGTGCTAATACAGAAATGAGTGCTGTTTTAATATTAGTATTAATACTATGAATCATATGAAGACTGTTGAGAAGATTAAAAAGAAAGAGAGAGAAATCTGTTAGCACCAGAATGCTCATTTGCTTTTAGCAATGTTTAGCCTATATCTCCTGATTCATTTAAAACTGAGATTTCAGTTATTAATCAAAGAATTAAGAAATGACAAGATGTTGCTTTTCTTGGATGGAAAATTTTAAACAGTTACAGCTTAAAGCCTTTTTGAGGGGAGCAGAGTGTGACATTTTTGAAATGCTATGCTGTCACTTTTAGCAGCACTGTTTCACTTTTTATATGTTAAAATTCATGATTTGTAATGAATCTTTACTAACAGTGTTCATTTCCTCTGCTTAAAGCTGAAGTATTCTTTCTTTTAGACCTGATTTAAAAAATACATCAGCCATTGTAGCTTAGTATGAAACACATTCTATGATTTTTAAAAATGTTCCTAATCCTGTTTGTCTGATATCTTGCACTGATACCATTTTGAATTACTGCTATTTAATATAACATCATCTATAGAAAACCCACCCTTTTCATTTTCAAAGTTAGACATGTAGTATTTTTAAAGCTTTAGCTACCTAAGGCAGGGGAGAGATTCCATTCAAAATATATTTCATGAAAGAGAATTATAGCAATATTGATGGTTTGCCAAAACCCCAAGCAGTGACAAAATCCACAAACTGTCCTGAAAGGGATGCCTTTGCAAAACCATTTCTTCACAGATGGCTTAGATTATCAATGCTTTAAAAAAATGGCACTGTTAGTTTGCTTCAGAATCTGGAGCAAACTCCATTGATAAAAAATGCAAATTTGACATACTATCCATAAATATCAGAAAAATCATCAAAGCCTGTGATTGTTCAAACGGGTGTCCTATATGTTAGGCATTGCAGATTTGGATACATTTTAATATCATTAAATTTAAACTATTTTAAGGAGGAAGAATAATAATATAGCTTTCTTTTTGTTAATATGATCTTTACAGTGAAAAATTGTTCTTGCACGTCCCAAGCTCCCACCACTATGGGAGTTTGAAGGGTGCAAGGAATGCAGTATCAGACCTGTAATCAATAAGTAAGAGAGATCTCTCTCTGCAGAATTTTTTGCCATAAAGGATATAAAGCACCATGCAATTCCCCAGCCATACTGCAAATGATAGATAAACAGCCATAAGCATGACTTTTTTGTTTAGGTTATGTAACTATGTCCTCTGTGTAAGCTACTTCTAATAGAGAGTGCATTTGGTCCATATTTGAGTAAACTATTTTACCTTATGTTTTTTTGTCTCTGTGGGAGCACTATGTGAACAGTGAAGCCTCATACTGTGTTATCTGGCACAGGATGCAGAACAATTACTCTTTTTAAGTGCTCTAAAGTCCCCAAAAGCCAAGGAATCCATCACTATACTCTAACTGTCCCTTACTTTAGGTCTAAAATCAACAGCTTCCCACCCTCTGCCCCCACAGCTGGATGGCTGGCAAACTGCTCCCTGAAAAGAACTTTTGTATAAGGACAACATTAATTTAATGATGATTAATACCCCTTGCATTCCATAAAGTGCAAATAAAAGTATTCACTCACTAGTTGAAATACTGAAATTTCCAATGGAAGATTTTTCACAGGGGCAAAATACCTTTAGAAAATTAACAAATGGGAAATATGTATTCTCTACAAGAAGACGTCAAAACTGTCAAATAATAGGTGCCACAGGAGCACTGTTCTGTATCACGACACGTTATTTACTATAGCTTTAATGATGATAATAATAACTAATCATTTCATTTATGAAGCACTCCTTAGCAAGCCATTCATGGTGTTGTACAATAATTTCATAATACATTATATAAATATAATGCAGTGCAAACAATATTATAAAAATGATGACATACTATAGGTCTAACTTGACAAAAACTTGTATTCTTAGTGAAATTATATTAAAAACAGGATTTTATCTTGAAAAAGTATACGAATACCCTGGAAAAGAAACTAAAATCAAATTAGTGTGAAACGCCAAAGAAATTTTATATGTGGAAGAGCCAAAATGCTTTAAAAAAACCTTATAGTGGAGATAATGAAAATTATGCATTATGAAAAATGCATTATGGTTGGATTAACATCTATCATTAATTCATTTTGTCTGCCTTTATAACAAATATTTTTAGTGTTTTTGTGGGTAGGTCATATTTTTCCACTCCAAGGAAATATTGTTCATGTACACACACCAAATCACTAACAATTTCATGTGGAGAGCAAGGTTAACATTTATGATCTTGTGTTTATAATATATAAATGGAGGAATATTTGGGTTAGGCTAACGGCACATAAGAAATGTTCAGTATTGATCTTTGCTCAACATGTTTCAGGGGTGCAGTGGGTAGGTCACCCTTTTGTCCACTGGCAGGATGTTGCCTGTACCTCTTATATCTCACAGAAAGCCATCCTGTGCTAATTTTTCTCCTTGCAATGTGACTAGGGCCCTGGCCCTCCCTCTTTCCAAACCATGCGCACTGTTACTTTTGCCCTTTATATATTTGATGAAGGGAGGAGGTGTATGTGTGTGTTTGTGTAGATGTGCGTGCACGTGCACATGCATAGTACTGTATGGAAGATATGTGATTTTGTCTTTCTGATATGGGGTGAAATCATCATGTGTGAGCATAGGATAGCCAAGAGTGGATAAAGAGGGCATCTCTAGTATGAAGAACTCTATAGTGGTCAGATATCGGTGGAATCCCTTACGTGCTCGTTTTTAGTTTTAATAACATTTGATTGGTTTTTTTGTTTTGTTTTTAAGTAATATTTTTGTAAAAATAAGTATAATGTTGTTTTTGGGTATTCACTGAACCACACTTTGAACCTTAATTCTCTTTTAACAAAGTTTTTGTTAGTGAATATCCCAGTTCTTTAAGTATCAAAAGTTTAAACTGCATTGGTGTAAAACATCCATAGGAAGGGTACTTTGCTCTAACAGATCTCATGATGCCCATCTACAAAGAGTTCTGCTTCTATGGATTTTAGCAAGCCCATAGAAGGTGTATGTGCTGGGAATTACACTTCAGTGGAATATAGGGTAGACAGTGAAGGAAAGTGGATGGGTAAAAAAAGAGGCTTTCAGACACATTTAAAATGTAAGTGCCTAAAGTTTTATTTCTAGACAATTCTAAGCATTTAAAGTTAAGACTGCCTCTTCTTTTTCCTTTCTACACCCTCCTTTTCCTTGTAACTGTCAATCCCCTTCACCTCCAAGCCTTTCCGAATTCCCTGAACCATGCTCACTGGTTTCCTGTACCTTTTCTGATGAGCCAAAAAACAGGAAAAATGTCAAGCCGTTGATGGAGAAATTTTAATCTTTATGAGCCAGATCATTGGTTGGTATGAATTAACATAACTATATTCTTTTACACAGATTGAGGATTTGTCCCCAAAACTTTAAAATATATTTTCTAATTTTTTCCAAACCTTCTTAGGAAAAAAAGAATGTACCTGGGTGAAACGTGAGGCCTATGAAATATCAGGGGAATAAAATTTCTTCTGAAAAAGTTGGATGGGTTTTAAAAATTGGGCTTATAATGAGAAGTTTCCTCCTTACCTAGAGTGGCTGTTTCTCCATAATACGCTTATGTATAGAGATAGAGATACACATATTGGAACAGTGTCAATAACTGACATAGCAATAACAAGCCACATGTTTCTTCACTGTTGCTCAAACACAGATTTGCCTGTAGTGGTTTAGTCTGAGTTTCCACAATGCATCTGTTTATCTATAGTTATCTATCTTTCTATCGACATTCCTAATTGCAATGTTCAATTCATTTTCAATTTTTTTTAATTACCCAGTGACACTATGTATAAGTGATACATTAGTGAAAGTGATGGCTTGGGGCAAATATAAGAGTCTGTCAATCTTAACTAGAAGGTATAATTAAATCAAAAGATAAGAAAAGATTACTGTAATTATTTTGACAGTGAACTGATAAAAGTTTGCCCAAGTGACACAGACTAAGGAGTACAAAATGTTAGCTGCTTAGAAACAAATAGAAAAAAACACAAAAATTAAACATATGCTGTCTGTCCTTACACTTCCTTTAGGCTGCCTATTAAATTCACCTGATAGTTTTACCTGGAAACACAATAATTGGCTAGATCTTCAGGTTCAGCTGACCTCCACTCCACAGAGGCCTCAAGGGTCTTTGGGAGGCAAAGGTGGCTCTATACCACTTGTAGGCTTCTCTTCCTTCCCCCTTAACTCTGAGGTTATCCAGGAGTCAGTTTGGCTCCAAATGTAAATTAATATAGCCTCAGATACTTCAGTAGCGGCCAAGAGACTTTTCTACCAGCCGGGGATCATTTGAATATAAGGGCCTCCTGCCCACATACCCTTCTCTCGACCATGCCCACTCTGCCAGCCCATCCACACATGAAGACATCTCTTTACAGAGGCCCTGATTCAAGAAAGCATCCCTGTTCAGCAGGGGCATGCACAGGAATTTAACTTTGACCCCTTTTGGAGGGGCATATTCTGTGCCCCTTTCCCAGCCCCAGCAGGAGCTCGCTGTGTCCCCCTCCAGCCCCCACAGCCATCAGCCCTAGCAGGATGGCACTCTCTCCCCAGGGCTAGGAAGAGTTCTGTGAACCTAATGATTACTTGGGGGCCCATGCCCCTGCTCGCTCCCATTTTGTTCGCCCCTGCTGTTCAGGAAAGCTTTACAGTACTTGTTTAACTTTCATTAGATTCTTAAGTTAAGCATGTGGTTAAGCATTCTCTTAAATAAGGATGGAATTTAGCATGTGATCCGGCAAGTGGTTTCCTGAACTGGGGCCTTGTGGAGCTCTCAGGTAGCTGGCTGAACTGATTTTGTGCCTGCCAGGTTAAAGCACTTGGAGCCAATGACAGTAGTATTAAAGATCCATAAGGAAGGAATAAAACGTATTTATTATTACACATCTTCAGTTTCATTAATAAACAACTTAGAAGTAAAAGGCTGAGAGACTTAATTAGTTCTTAACACAAAAGATTTCTTCTAGCTGAATCAAGCTTAGAAGAAACTGAATTTCCCATTGCTGCGTAGATCTATCCTTCCAAACTGGTTGGCAACCATTTTCACTGAAAGATAATATTACTATACAACCATTTGGTTGGTATTAAAAGTATTAATATAAATTGGTTTATATATAAAGTACTTTTAGGAAAGATTGGATATTTTAGGGGATTGGTAATGGGAAATAAAGCCTTTTAATTTTAAGGTTTCAGTTCAAATTTACTTGAGATTGGTAGTGACCAATGGTTGTTACTATCTGACGACTGTTCAGTGTTCACACCAAAAAAGGATCCCCACAACTGTCTTTAACTGGGTTCCTTTTTGGCAATTTCAATGAGGGCCAAAGATTGAATAGTCATGAAAACTGATCTATCCTCACATTCACGGAAGTGGTCCATTCAGCTCTGGGGCAAAGCATGCTGTTGTGAGGAATCTTGAATTACTACAGCCTGTGATGTCTGTAATCTGTGAATAAATTTAAGACTTCAGTCGCCAATGTAAAAGTAACGTTCCCCTGTGGATGGACAGAGACTAGCTTTTGGGACTGCCTTTAAGGACATTAACCATGGTTTTGTTGATTTGCCTACAGACCTCTGTGGTAGTGGATGAAGTTGTACTTCGTTGGCTCTATTCTTTGCTTCCTGGGAGAAAGTTGGTGTTAAGCAAGTGCTCATCTGCCTCAAGGGCTGCTTGAATATGTAATGTGCCACTCCTGCCTGTTCAGTGTGTGTCAGAGGTCACTAGAGGAGATGGTGAGATGGTTTGGACTGCAATGCTATCAATACGTATAGTGGCTTGGATAGGAACAAGTTGACTGAAGCTCAGTCCAGACCAGATGGAAGTAAAAATGGTTGGTATGGAGAAAGTGTGGCAGGAGGCATATGTCTTCATTATTCAGGGGTTAAGATCACCCATTGTCAATGAAGTTCACATTCTAGGGGTACTTTTGGACCCCTGACTACTCTTGGTTTTGCAAGGAATAGCAGTGGTTAGAGTGCTGGTTTGTATCTGAATCAGAAGATTTCAGCCTTACTTCTGACCTGACAATGCCACAGTTTCCTTGGCTTTGTGGCCTACAAATTTACTGCAAGGTTTTCTACATAGGCTATTCTTGAAGTCCATTTGGAAGCCCCAGATAAGCAGGCAGTGACAATATGCACTATTTAGCAGTTTTAGCTGTAAAGAACTTGGTATAATTGTTCTTTAAAGTCTGTGCAGATTCCTAATTTATTTCTGGCTTCACTTAAAGGCTTTGATTTTCACCTATGGAGAATACATGGTTTGGGTCATGGCTGCTATAGTCCTATTATGTCAGCTAAGATCATCTAGTATTTCTGTTAACAGTCACTTTGTGTGTGGTATTTGCTGCTCCTGTTTGTCTGGTAAAACCCACTGTGTTACCTTTCAGGGCCTAATGTTAAGTGGGTGTCTATTTACTCAGACTTCTACCCCAAGAAGGTGATGGTGGAATACATTAGTACAGTGTCAAATGAGCTCATTTAATTGACAATAATCAACAATGTTTTGATTTCTTTGTTATATTTATGTTTGCACCCAGAGATTTAGGGCCCAGTCCAACTCCTACTGAAGCTGAAGGGAACATTTCAGTTGTATTCAGTGTATTTTGGATCAGGCTTTTGATAAAGTTATAATGGACCAGAATTTTAAAATAAAGTACTTTTAAAAATCTGGTCCATTCTGTGCAAAATATATGAAGAGGAGTATTTTCAAAGTTGCCCAAACAGTTCTCCTTTTGTGTGTGTGTGTAACTTTGGATAACTAGTCCATTAGTAGTTGAAAATGGTAGAATTAGCCATAAAAATGCAGGAAAGCTGAAGTATTCAATACATATTTCTGTTTTGTATTTGGGGAAAAAACAGATGACATAGTTTCATCATATGGTGGTGATAACATTCTTTTCCACTCCACTTGTATGTCTGGAGGATGTTAAAAAGAAGCTACTAAAGTCAGACATGTTAAAATCAGCAGGTCCAGATAACTTGCATCTAAGAGTTTTAAAAGAGCTGGCTGAGAAGTTCACTGGACCCATTAATGTTGATTTTTAATAAATCTTGGAGCACTGGGGAAATTCCAGAAGACTGGAAGAAAGCTAAGGTTGTGTGAATTTTTTAAAAGGGTTAACAGGATGACTTGGGTAATTATAGGTCTGTCAGCTTGACATCAATCCTATTTAAGGTAATGGAGTAGCTGATATAGGACTTGATTAATAAAGATTTAAACGAGGGTAATGTAATTAATACAAATCAACATGGGTTTAGGGGAAATGGATCTTGTCAAACTAACTTGATATCTTGTTTTAATGAGATTATAAATTTGGTTGATAAAGGCAATATGTAATATATTAACATAATATATTCACACGTCTATAAGATCTTTCACTTGGTACCAGATGACATCTGGATTAAAAAGCTAGAATTATATAAAATTAATATGGCACACATTAAATGGATTAAAAACTGGCAAACTGATAGGTCTCATATGGAATTATAAAGAAGGAATTGTCATAGAGCATATAGGTTTCTAGTGGGGTCCCACAGGGATCAGTTCTTGGCCCTATGTTATTTAACATTTTTATCAATAACCTGGAATAAAACATAAAATCATCACTGATGAAGTTTGCAGAGGACAAAAAACTGGGGGAGTGGTAAATATTGAAGAGGACAGGTTAAGAGTGATCTAGATTGCTTGGTAAGTTCAACACAAGCAAACAATAGGATTATAACATGTACATCAAACTTACAGAATACTTATCCTGAGAAGCAGTGACTCTGAAAAGGATTTGGGAGTCATGATGGATAATCAGCTGAACATGAGCTTCCAATGTGTCACTGTGGCCACAAGAGCTATTGCAATCCTGAGATGCATTAACAGAGGAATTAGATTAGTGGAGAGGTTGTTTTACCTCTGTATTTGGCATTGGTGTGACTGCTGCTGGAACACTGTGCACAGTTTTGGTGCCTGGAATTCAAGAACAATGTGGATAAATAGTATAGGGTTCAGAGAAGAGCCCCAAGAATGATTTAAGGATTAGAAACCTGTCATAGAGTGATAGATTTAAGGAGCTCAATCTATTTAGTTTAACAAAAAAAAGTTAAGGACTTAATTACAGTCTGTAAATATCTACATGGGGAACAAATATTTAATTAATGGGCTTTTCAATCTATTAGAGAAAGGTATAACATGATCCAGTAGTTGGAAATTGAAACTAGACAAATTCACACTAGAAATAATGTGTAAATTTTTGACAGCGAAGGTAATTAACCATTGGAAAAAGCTATCAAAGGTCATGGTGGATTCATCATCACTGACCATTTTAAATCAAGATTGGATGTTTTCCTAAAGGATATGCTTTAGGAATTATTGTGGTGAAGTCCTATGACCTGGGTTATACAGGAGGTCAGACTAGTAATGATCCATTTTGACCTTGGAATCTATGTATGTTTGAATCTATGAGTCACTGACTCTTTATTTTACAATGCAATGTTCCCATCACTAAGTCCCTGATGAATAAACAAATCTGATAATGAACAGGTTGGCTAAAGTCAACTAACTTGAATTCCTTCCATTTCTGTAAAAATGGGTGTTGCTCATGTTCTGTAAATTCTATCTCCTGCATGCACAGGTAATTCACGAAAAATGTAAGTATGATTTTGAGCATGCACAGATGGAGGCCCCTTTTGAAAATTTGTGCAAAGATAGAATATTTTTGGCACTTAATACAGTACATTCTGTGAGGTTTGCAAAAGTGAGCTGTGAACAAAATGAAAGAGAATAACTAAAGTATCTATTCTAATCCTGTATCATCAACTTTTATTTGTATTAAAATATGTTCACTACATAAGTCAGGGTCTGCACAGAAGGATGAAAATAGATACAATTTTCAAGTCTTAATGGAAGTGGCATATTTTAATGATTTAAAGATTTAAGGATTTTTTGTTGTAGTATTAGTCAGTTATTTTAATCAAACTGGCCCTGAAATTCTGCACCAGACCTTGTCTTTAAGCAGTTACAGTGATTAGGAGAAAACAAAGCATTTTCATACTTCTTTATGACATGTTGGGAATGAAGAGTAAAGCATTTCAAAGGGACCAGTAAAGTCTAATTTAAGATCTTTTTTCAGTTCAGTTATGGACCCTTTGTGAATTATTGCAGACAATTCATTATAATTTATCACACTGATTTCCTTAACTTGGATGAAGCCCAAACACAACTGAGGTAACATGCAGATTGAATTACCACTTACTTAAAAGGAGGGTGGTCCCACCAGGGTAGAATGGGGTTCACTGACAGGCTGAAGACCTTCCTTTGTAGCTACCTATGTTGTACTTAGCCCTTTAACATTAGAAGCCCAGCTCAATGAAATATGTTTTGACAAAAATGAAGATTAAAGATTGTAGTATTGTATTATCAGCACATGAAAGAAGAGCTGTATGCATCTTCTCTGGCAAAGAGTCTAGAAGTTCAAAAGGTAAGATGTGCATCTCACTGTGAATTAGCTATGAAATGCATTTGGTGTCAATGCTGAGTCCTCAGCTACTGACAGCCATGTTGCTTTAAAAAAGTCATTTTTTTATTTTTTCTTGATCTAGAACAAGCTTTACACACGTATTTAGCTTACAAAACCCCCACTAGATGCGTATCTACATCTTTAGGCATCTAAATATCTTTGTAAAGCTGCCTTCTACTCACTGGCAATATATGGTAAGATTAGGAGAAGGGGACATGCTGCTGCTTCGGATGATTTACACTGCAGCTGCTTTTGTATTGTGTTTTTAAGTTATGTCACTGGTGCCCAGAACTTTGGCTGGTCACCAATTGGTATGGAATTGCTTTGTTTTAAATCAAAATCTAAACAAATACATGATTGAATAAATGTGTGGTTATGCAGTGTTGCACAGAGACTACAAATACTTTCTATTACAGTCATAAAGTGATCATGAAAAGAATATTCAAGAACATTTTGTTTAAATATTTTGTTTAAATATGTTTTTTAAATTATTGGACCAGTATTGAAGCAGGTTGGAAGTAGATTTATATTCTCTTACACTGGGTTCCCATACTGCCTATGACATAAAAGTGATGTCACATTTTACCAAAATAGCCACCATTGGTAGCAGAATCAGAACTAGCAATGGAAAACTAAATACACTGGGCCAAATTCTGATTTGTCATAAACCATGTGTAATCCCACCAGTCTCTATAAGCTTGTTCAATGTGTAAGTCAGCTCAAAAGTTGCCCACTATTTTAAAAAACATTTCAATGTATTCAAGGTACAAATTGCTTCTAAGCCTATGACTTTCCTCATTGATGGGCTGAGTAAGTGTTATCAATTATTTTATTTTATTATTATGGTAGTACGTATAGTCGAGGCCCTACTGAGATAGACACTTTATAGGTAGATAGTGTTAGACAGTCTCTGTCCCAAAGAATTTATGATCGTGCAAATACTGAGGTATGTGCTTAACTTTGGCATATGAGGAGTCACATTTGCAGGATCATGGCGTACATAAAAAGATAAACAAAGGAAGTGTTATCTTCCTCGTTTGACAAATAGGGACCTGCGCCCCAGGGAGATTAAGGGCTTGATCCTGAGCATGCTGGTCCTGATTAGGTAAAACATGTAAGCCAGTGCTTAACATTAAGCCCTTCAATAGCTTCATTGGCTTTAAACACAATCTCCAATTAAGCATAGTGCAAAACAAATGTGTCTTGATGTGCTATGCTTGTAAGTTCTCATTTTTATTTCTCAACACTTCTCAAACTAACAAATCCAAAATGATGTTCAGAAAAGACGGCATACTTACAATTGTGCAGCTATTTAGTCACTTTGGATTATGAAGTAGAATACCATTAAGGGATGTATTTTTAAAATGGCTAAAGATCAGTTTCCCTTTTCACAAGAGCCATTTGTGGGTGTAGATCTGACGATGTGTTCATTAACTACATGGTTTGCACCTGCAGACACACAGCTTAAAGAACAAAACTTCAGATTTTTGCCCTTCCTTGAATTTATAGGTACAAAAAATGGATACTCTTTTTAACACATGGCCATAGTGCTTGAATACAGCTCAAAACAATACTCTGGAATGTGAGAGCTGTTGTATACCTGCATTGTCAACCTTTCTAAGAAGCAGCTGAGTTTCCTGATATGCTATTTGCCTTCTTTGTAAGGACTTAGTACTTTTTCAATAAAAGTAAATGTAATTTGTGGCTACATTTCAAGTCAGTTGGTATGATAGTAGAAATGGAGTAGTACCAGCTTTGGATTTAGAGCAGTCGTGTGGCTGAGTCTCTTGCTGCAGCTTTTATGTGGTTGGGTGAGACATTCTTAGAAACCCCAAACATTTTTGAAGATCCTAAACTGGAGACATTCACAATTCTGCCCTCCCTTTTTACCGTTAATCCTTCATGTTTTAACAAGCACTGAAGTTAATGCAGCCTACACTCTTTCCTGTCAAATTGGGCCCCCACCCTCCTTTTTTCTCTTGAATAAAGCAATCTGTTCCTTCCAGTCCAAACTCTTGTAAATCAAAGGGATAGATGTCAACACAAGCCATACCCAAGTATAAACTTCTCTTTTTTAATTAAATGGGATTCTGACATTTGGTTTGAAGAAGTGTTTGTTTTTTTAAAAATATGTGAAGGATATCGGCTGCTTTTATTTAGTTTTTAGTAAAAATTGAATTTCCTCTGATACTACAAATAATTTACAATGTAAAATCCTTTCAGATGCCATTTCACAGTTCCTTACAGAGAGGTGTGGGGAGAGGGAATTAGAAAGTCTTTGCGTTAAAGGCTTCCAAAACATAAGAATCATCACTTTCAAGCATGCATCAGAGCACAGAGACATTTTTGTATAGTATGAAATTTTTCTTGCTTGTCTCTTTGGTTATGTTTTCAGAACTATCTGAGAAAACTGATTGCACAGCTATTGTTGCCTCCCCTGCCCTTTGTTCATCATGTAAAATAATTGATTATGTAGAATTGAAATTGTCCTCTTTCCCCCCCACGAATTGCTACATCACATCTTCTTTTGAGACTGGAGGCTTTCCAGTACCTGACTTATACCATACAAACATTTTTGTTATTTGTTAAGAGCCAAGTGTCATGTTGTGAATAAAAAATACTCCACTCAGCTTCAATCTCAATCCTGCACCATTAAAGTCAATGAAGGTTTTCTACTGAATTCAGTGGGCATGAAATCAAGAGAAGGGGTGGTTCAGTTTCATATTACAAAGAAACATAGGCATTTTAAGGAAGGTGAGGACCACAGATAAACAGCCTAGGGGCTGTCTGTTAGTGAACTGCAAGTTAGGATGTGAATTTAAGGCGCACTAGCTACTCCACACTAATTTCCCATGTGTACACTCTTAGGCCCGGTCTACACTTACCTTTGCGATTCGGCAGCAGTCGACGGGAGATATGCAAGTGACGTAAATCAGTTGCCTATCTCTCGTCGACTTTGCGGCGTCTCCTCTGCACGGCGTCCACACTGTGCTGCGTCAAAGGGAACAGCACTCCCTTCGACGCAGTGCTACGCCACTTACCGAGATGGTTTTCCTGCGTCGCTTCCTGGATCAACTGAGCTCATCTATACAGACCACTCAGTCAATCCAGAGCAATTGATGTGGTGGCCACAAATTTGCCACCTTCAGTGTGGACGCAGCCTTAGGCCCGGTCTACACTTACCTTTCCGATTCGGTGGCAGTCGACTGGAGATATGCAAGTGATGTAAATCAGCTGCATATCTCCCGTCGACTTCGCGGCGTTTCCTCTGCGCGGTGTCCACACTGCGCTGTATCGAAGGGAACAATGCTCCCTTCGACGCAGCGCTACGCCACTTACCAAGATGGTTTTTCTGCATCGCTTCCTGGATCAAATGAGCACATCTATACAGACCGCTCAGTTGATCCAGAGCAATCGATGTGGCGGCGGTGAATTTGCCGCCGTCAGTGTGGACCCAGCCTTAGTGTACGCTGAGAGTGCTTTTGTGAGCTTTAGCCTAATGTGCAGTAAGGGTATCCACAAAGAGAATTACTGTGGAGTAGCTTGCATGCTGTAAATTCACACCCTAGCTTGTGGCATACTAACTTCCTCCTGTAAATAAGCGCCCCGTCTTCCTGCCCTATGGTTTTCAGTAGGTATGTTATTGAATGCTCAGGGGACAATTCTCCCCTAATAGCCACAGTTCATATCTTGTCTTTTCAGCATTTTTATCCTGTGCAGGACTTCTGTTGATTGCAATGTGAATTCCATGACTGAGAATTTCTATTTCCCCTATTTCCTAAAACAAGAACAAAGGGACATCCAGCAAAACTGAAAGGTAGCAAATTCCAAAATGAGGAAAGAAGAAACTATTCCACACAATGCAGAGCTATCCTGTGGAACTCATTGCCACAGAGTGGTGTTGAAGCCAAGAGCTTAGTAGGATTCAAAAAGTGGTCAGTCAGGCCTACTGGTCAAAGCATCAGTCCGTGGCCAGGAACAGCACCAAAGGTCAGACCTGGAGTCAGGAACCAAGAGTCAGAGCCAAGGGTCAGGAGTCCAAGAGCAAACTGAGAGGCAGGTCCACCACTACAGCTCTCAGAGAGCCCACCTTCTAGCACAGATGCTTCCTGAAACGTCTCCTGAATTTAAATAGGGTGCCTGGGCCAATTGGGGACCAGGAGGGAAGCTGCCAGTTCAGTCTTTAGAGGAGGTATTTTCTGTGGTATTTATCGTCACAGTGTTTGTATGGTAGTGCATATAGTCTCCACATGGTGGCTGAGTAGTTGTGTGAAGGTACTGGCTGTCTGACACCCCATAGAACCAGGTTCCTGTCCCATCTCTGTAGAATCTGACACAAACATTTATATGGATAACATGAATATCCAGAACTATAATAGTTGATATTAAAAATAAGCAAGAGGCTTAGGAGAAAAACAGCATCTCATGCTCTTAGCTGTTAAAGTTTAGGAGAAAATTTTCCTAGGGGAAGATTATCCTATAACTGTCTACCGAAGGTTTCTTGCATCTTCCTCTGAAGCATCTGTTGGTGACAGGATACCAGACTAGATGAACCAGTGATCTGATCTGATTTTGTTTGTTGCTGTGCTGCTTTTCAGTCTTTGATCTATTAAGACAAGGAGAGGTTGAAAGGAGGATTTTATTGATATCTAGGTTGATGGGTTTTTGTTTCTGGATAGCTTTTATAGCCTACCCTGAAAATCTGAATGTATTTCTAGTATCCCTTCAGTAGCCACAGAAGAGTGTTCATTTCACTGGGCCTCAAGCAGGAAACAGGATTTACCTCCCAGAGTATACTTACATATGAAATGCATTACATGACATGCATTGTGGGCTTTGTAGCACTCCTTTGTTATTCATTTTGTCTCCTGGCATTCTCTATCGTGGAATTATCTTCAGGATGGTACCTACCGGCAGTAATGCCCAATCATATATGCATGTTCAGAGTAGATAGACTTCAAGGGCTTCCTAGGTGCCTGCTGCAATATAATCTAGCTTCTTGGCAGATGGAAATGCCTGTGAACTCCTCATATCTCTTCTGGCCACTTATGAAATATTCTTTGGTGGCCCATCAGATGTCATTAAATGTAGGCACAGGGCACCAGTATGGGTGATGCCTCAGGAGAATGTTCTCCTGCACAAGAGACCTCACAAAATGCAATAGCTGTAGTCCATTTAAAGTCATTATTGGTTAGCACCCATGTCTGAGTGAAATTGTTCAACTGGTGGCTGGACACAGTGCCATCTAAATATATGGACATGAGCCTACGCAGCCAGTCTCTACAGCCATATGCACAGCTGATGTGGGGACTGAGGTCAGGCTTCCCAGTCAGGAAAATCCAAATGTCTGTCTCTCCTGAGCATGTGCATCTGTGGTTAAGGGGATATGCCATCACTAATTCAAAACTGTGCTGGATTAATTTTCTAAAATAAAAAACAGCTTTGTCAGGCAGTCAAAGAGAATCTTGGGCCTGTTTGAATTGAGCTCAGTGGTGTGGAGTGAGGAAAGAAAGACATCTGAACAAAGTTGCCACTCCTGTCATCTCTATAGCATTCCCTCTGTGTACTGGGTAAAATAGGTTGGCAGGGTGTGGTGCCTTGTTCCCTTGGTCTGCAGCCATCCAAGGGTGTGTGTAACATTTTGTCTGAATGGAGCCCGCACTTTGCTGAGACTATAGTGCAATCATATTGTGCTTTATTTTTTAAATTAAGTTTTTTTTTCCATGATGCTCTTGATGTTTGGAGCCTCGGGCAGAAGTTTTAAAACTTTGCGAGCAAATATACTAGTTTGCCAACTCAAATCCCCAGCTGTTCTAACCAGTGCCTGCAACCTCTCATTCAGTTGTGCAGTACTCTAACCCCAATGGAGCCTGAGCTAACTGGAACCCTCAAACCAGCAATTTTGAGAGCAGTCCAAGCTCTTTTATGCGGTAGAACATGAATGAGGGAATGGGAGTCAGGTAGCAGCAGCACTCTGGGGCATAGTAGCAAGGTTCACCTTTGATATATGGAAGGAGAGCCTAAAGTACAAGTCACAAAACCCAGTATCAGTGGTTGGGAGCCAGTAAAAGACCCAACAACATCCAGAAAGCAAAAACCAATAGATTGTATATTTTCAAACATTTTTGAAAATTTCCACATAAAAATTTGAGAGCAGAGGATAGAGGATGGAATGAAGGGGAAGAGGAACTCCAGCATTTCATTGTTTTGAAAAACTAACCCTGACCTCACCACAGCATTTTGTTATTTTAAAAAAGAACCCTCTTACCCACAGATTTCATACTGAGCACTCCATTGTTCAACACCCACTTGCCCCCAGTCAGATTTAAGTTCAAATCTGAATGTTTTGGCTTGAGGATCTGGCGATGGGGACTGAAGGTATAGATCAAGAAAACATGGTTGTAGTTTGTAACTGGTATCTCTTTCTCTCTAAACGATCACCATAATATGTAGGTACTATATGTATATGGTAAATTGTCCACACTGCATTCTCTACAAAACTATCCATCCTTCCCTACTATTATTTACCCTTGAGTTGAATAAGAAAAAAATAAGGATCACAACTCTGCTTAAGTAAATTCAGAAATAGACAGTATATGACAATTCAGCTTCCATCCTTTTAAACTGCAGACTTGTGGGTTGAGGAAAATGGGTTCAGTTTTCTTGTAACTGTTTTCAGACACCAGTTAAATTATCTTTCTATCTCATATGTGAGAAGGATAAATACATGTAAAATGATAGGTATGCATACTATGGCTATGCATTCCTGTGGAAAATAGTAGCATTTGCCTAGACCCCCCAAAAAGTTTAAATAAAGCTTCACAGACCTATTTATGGGTTAAAATAATGTGAAATCTGTTCTACTTTATTTTCAGCATGCAGGAATTGAAATACCATACCAAAGCTGAGTCCCACATTATTTCAGCCCATAAATGGCTGCCTAAGACATTAAATAATCTGATAAAAATGTAAACACAAATAATAGATCCAGCAAGCACTTTTATGTGCTACGCTCCCTTCTTGGCTGCTAAACATGAACTAAATTGTGTTGTACCATGACATATAAGACAAGGCACAATCTAACAGACATTCCACAGACATAGACATAGAATGTGTGTTGTGTGTGTGTGCACATGCATGCCAGTCTGTGTATATGACATGCCCTTCAGTTCATTGACATACATACCACAATATTCTGCAGTCTCTACTGCTCTCTGTGGTATGTACTCAATTGATGGCTCAGGTTCCAGCACAGAATTTACACAAAGTTTAGCCTTTATATGATTATTACAAAGCAGTTTTTAGAAAACATTGTCTGGAATAATCCAATGTGGAACAATCTTTTGTAATATCTGCATCTTTGGTCTCCCAGCTCTTCAGATAATATTAACCCCACTTGGAACAATGTTCTGTGTTCATTCGAATAAGATAGCTAGGTTGGCCAGTCTGGGTTTGGCAGCCAGAATAAGGTACCTTGAACAACATATGTTTAAATTTATTCTCAGACATGAAGCTAGCCATAAAGGTATTATCTTTAGTTTCAGTAGGTTTGTGGTGGTCCTATCAGATCTTCTGGGCTGTGTTGGGTCAGAACTTGTTGGGAACATTGAGGTGCTACAGGAATGGGTGTTAATGATTCAGTTCATGACACCGAACCAATTAAATTTGTTATTATAGGCCTGGTCTACACTGCCGGCAGATTTTGGTGGCAGTCAATGGAGTACATAGCGTAGCTTGCGTATCTCCTGTCGACTTACTAACTTCTATTTACTGCAGCATCCTCACTGCACTGCGCTGAAGGGAAATACCCTCCGGTCGACACAGCTTTACGCTTTTTGCGGGGGGTGGATTAACAGAGTCAATCGGAGGGCACTTCTGGGATCAATTGGACGGGTCTCCACTGCTGCTCAAATGATCCCACAGAATCGATCTTAAACTGCCGACAATGCCGCCGGCAGTGTAGACATACCCATAGCAACAATATCACAGCTTAGAGTTAGCAATCATTGGGTTGCTGGAGCCCTGGTCACTTTTGGTCACGAAATGTTCCACTTCACTTTAAATGAGAGTAGAGTTGTTAACCCCAATATCCTAATCAATGTAATTTTTGCTGCCTAAATTCTTCCTCCAGTATGAGCTGGATATTGTATTCTCTTTGCCTTCCTGCCATAAACTTGTTTGTGGTGATGTGATGTGCTGTTAAACTAGCTGCTGCATTTTCTTGGTTGCTGAAACTTAATTCATTGAAATGTTGGGATGCTCCATTGGTTAATGTTGGGAAGGTGCTTTGAGATTCATTTTTTAAAGATGTCTCAGAAGTACAAAGAATGATTGATTATTATTGTTTATTATTTTAATTCTGACCATGAGATGGTTCCTGTTCCTTCGAAGTCCATGGCAAAAGTCCCAGTAACTTCAGTGGGAGCAAGATCAGGCCCATGTATTTGAATCTGGAAGCAACATACAGCCTGGAGACAAGAAATAATTTCTGCTGCTCTACTCATGCACAGAGTTGCTCAAACGGTCAGGGGGCCTGCTTGCAGCTCTCGCCTATTAAGGCTAAGAAATGAGCTCTTTGTTTTTAAAATAGTTAAATGAAGGCAGCCCTTACTCATGTAAGTACTCCCATTGACTTCAAGGAAACAATCGTCTTATTAAGTGCAGTAGATTGGGGTTCTTAAATTGTTAAATTCTAATATTTGAAAGGATTTTCCCTTCAATGGAAAAATGTTACTGACATAGTTAAAAGGACATGAACGTTTCATCAGCTGAAATATGTGAGTTACTTTGGAAGGAAGTGTAAAACTAGAAGCAATGTTTTTTTTCCTAAGTCAGAGTCATAGCAAAGGGTTATTCTGAAACTTTATGAAAAACACACTTTGGCAGTTTATATCTTCACCATCCAAGTGTATTCTGGGATTCTGGCTTCAAAAACATTCTAACCATGAAAACACAACATTTAAAAATACACCGTCTACATGGTTTCTCTGCCTTGCTTCAGAATCTCCAAGTTTGTTTCAGACAAACTAAGAACTTTGTTGTGGAATGACTGTTTGAATTTAGGTTTCTTAAAATATAAGTGTAGCCTTACAGCCCTTGTGGGTGTACATCCCGTGGTGCAACCAGACTATTTTAAAATCATCTAGCAATTTCACTGCATGTCAGAAGATCTGTCATCTTAGTTATAAAGTATGTGATGGGTTGATTAAAACAACTCACAAAGCCATGAAATGAAGAGATAAAATGTAGAACGTGTGTTGTAGGCTTCTTTTAATTATAATTTCTGGGGGATCTGTGGAAGTTGTATGGCAGCTGAATCATACTTGATTTTTAAGTGCATCGTGATGCTATGGTACTGTTACTATGAGTATTTTTATATAAAGTTATATGCCAAGTGTCCTTTCTGAAACTGATGAAAATTTCATTCTTGATGCTGTAACTGACCATAGAATAATTATGCTCAACTGCACAGCTGGAAGTGAGATAAAATGGGCAAGAATAACAACATAGGACCACATGAAAGTGTTAGTGGAGAAGGAAAGGGGTCAGAAGTCAGGGAGAACACCCATGAGAACTAGGTAGAAGGAGATAGTGTCAGACTGTTTCACTGTGATGGAGAAAATTAGGTCAAACATATAGGATTGGCCATCCCCAGAATTATATTACCATTCACTGCAAGTGTTTCTACTGAATTATTTTAGAGCCACATTATATAGCTTCATAGAATATAAATTGATACATCAGATTTAGTTCAATAAAAAAGGTTTAATTGGGACATCTCAGTTAATTCTAATTCGTCCCAATTATGGCTATCCTGAGTTGTTACAGTTAATATGAAAAATTTTGGAAGGTGTATTACACCTCATGTTTCAAGTCTCAAGCCAATTTCTAATTATTAGAAACCAGGATGAAACCTAAGTTGGAGGGCAAGTTATGCCGCCGTTTACCTACTTCAGAATGCTGACTCATTCCTCTGTAACATCTGATGTTGGCCACTGTCAGAGACAAGTGGACTGGAGGGACCGTGGGTCTGATCTAGTATGGCAATTTCTATGTCCCTAAGTAAGCAACCAGTTTATTTAAACAAAATTTACCTTAAAGGTTACAGTTCAGTTCATGCAATTGAAGCATGATAACAATTTATGTACCTTTAATTACTGAATATAATAGATTAATTTGTCATGTCTCACCAATTTACAATACCTAACCATTAAAATATAACAGATAAATGCGTTAGAGGTAATTTCCCAGTTGCCATTAGCGTGACACAGTCAGAAAGTAAAAGATAATAATTGTGACCATTAACTGTTGTATTGACACTCTAATGATCACTGACAAATCAGTTAGGCTAAATCTTCTTCCCAGCAGTCATCTCAGGAATGTGACGTTTGGATCTCTTTTGAAAGCCAAGTCTTTACTTGTATAGGAATTCTCAGAATATTATATGGTGGTAGTAACTTTTATTTTCCAATTTCCATAAAATGGAGACCATGCATCCAGAATCAGACATCTGAAATGGAATATAGTTGCTTAAGGAGAAAATAATGGACTGTAGAAGGGTTCAACTTGCTTTTTACTGGTGCTTCATTGTATGCAAATGAGGAATGTAGGAACTGCTCCCTGGTAGACCCAAAGTTGCACCTTATTCTGGAGAGGACAGAGAGGAAGTAGTGCCAAAGCTGTGTCCCCCCAGCTTCGCAGTGCCTTGCAGAGCAGCACAAGAGGTAGTTTGGGACGTACCATGTCCTTGGTTCTGCACTCCCTTCAGCTAAAGCCCTTAAGCTGAGGGGGTAAACCCAGCCCACAGTCAATTAAGGAATATTGTTCCTGCAAGAACAAGTGACAGTGGAGGGAAAGTGAGCCTTTTGCAACTCAGAAGGGACCTTCTTGGCCCCAACGCTTTTATATTGTATAACTTACTTGTTGATCCAATAACGAAGTATAGTCTGATGCCCCCCTGGTTATGGAATGGCTCGGGGCTAGCCACTCTCTCACAGATGTACCCCAGAATCTTTTGCATTGCTTTAAAGAGGTGCTCTGAGCAGGGTGCCACAGGAGCTAGTGAAAAGGGTTAACGGATTAAGGGGCAAGCAAGTGGTGGCATAGTTCTCCCTGTGGAGGAGTAAGGGGAGGCAAATGGCAAATATTGAGATTTATTTTTGAACAAAAAGAAGTTCAGGGAGGCACTTTCCCATCATTGCCTCAGATATGGTATCTTAGGCGATGGTTTATCATCACGAGTCCCTATGGCCTGCCCTGTTCCCTTTTTATCCAGGACCAATGGGATTACAAATATTGGACCCATTCTTCTATTCTTTGCAAGGGTCCCAATGACTTCACTGGAAGTCCTGGATGTGCTGGGAATGCAGGATAAGGGTCATGTACTGTACTCCTGAGAATATTGATTATAACATGCTTTTTAAGGAATAGAAATGCAAATGATTGACAACTGAACTGACACCTCTCCATCATTCTCTACCCTGTTTTACTCTAGTCTTCTGTGATGTCTGTATGCTTTGCCCGTTTTCACCCCAACCTGGTTGTTGGTGGAACATACTCTGGCCAAATTGTCCTGTGGGATAATCGCAGTCATAGGAGGACTCCAGTTCAGCGTACACCCCTTTCTGCTGCTGCTCACACGGTAAGGCCAGTGTCATTGCCTTTGTTCTTTGAGAAGAAACATTCAATAGAGAAGTGCAGATCTCTTAGCCTTAGCAAAGTCTATATTGTTACACATAAGAAAATAAGAGAATGGATTTTTAGGGGAAAAAATGGATGGGGAAAAAGCTAGGTGACAGCTTCCTGCACGTGCTTAAAGGGTGTTGTGCCAAAGGTGATGACCCGTGGTTGGATGTGCCAAAAGTCTCCCCACACTGCATGTTCAAACAAAAGTATCTCACAATAATGATCCAGTGCTCGGAGCGACGCAGGAACAACTTGCTTCTGCTCCCCACCTGGGGAATAAATCTTGAAAAAGGGATAGGGATAAGGCTGGGCTCATCCCTGTCCTGGTCCATGGAGTGGAGCCAGCACACTATATTGCGTGCACATATATGCACACACACCATGCAGCATGTATGTGCTCCCTGGCAAACACTGTAGAATGGTGCAGGGCAGGGCAATATATTAAATACTTTAAAGTATATTATTTAATTTATTTATAAAGTATATTATTTAATGCTTTTAAGTATATTCAATTATTTAACCTCAAGGAGGGAAAGATTGTTACAATGACAAAAGGAGGAACAACCAGTAATAATGGGATGAATTTTAGAAAAGGATATGTAGGCTGAACATAAGGAAAATTTCTTAACGATGAGATATCTTAGATTGCAGAATAAATTTCCAATAGGCAATTACTTTAAATATAAAGAAACTCTCCTGGACAAAGAAAGAAAATAATCCTGTGCTGCAGGGGGATAGACCAGATGATGTGTAGATCTTTTCTACCTCTTGCGTCTATGCTTTTACCTTTGTAAATTGCTTTTCAAATTTCAGGTTTAGTTTGTGTGACAACATAATCCCAGGGATTAAAAATCAACATCTAAATATCAGTACACATAATTTAGTGCCAAAATGTCGCCATTTGTGTTAGAAAATGGCAGATGTGCAGCTATTGGGGATTGGAAGAGAGAAAAGAATAGAGTTCTCCAAATTTCTGCCGTCATCAGTTCTGGTCTGAGTCTAATGTCCCAGTTATGCTGTGGGTCACAACTGCACCATTACTCTGAATTTCCCTAATGTTTGTGTCCTTTTAGTCAAGAGTGAGCTGGGCTAACATTGTTCAAACTGCATGGAAGAAACTGCCCCTTGAAGTGGTCATTTAGTAACATAAGAGACCCAAAAACTAGAGGCAGGAAACTGTAAATATAATTGAAAATGGAGTGATTGGGGCTCAAAACCTAGTGAAGAGGAAAGAATTACTGGGAAGGTTTGTTCTTTCCTTGTACCCAATAAAATTTTTAGACAAAATTGTACCATTTGGGAATGATATTCTAATACTTGAATTGTTTTCCCAGTAGCCCAGGTCAAAGTATAATGTTATGATTATGACAACTAGAAATAGATGACTTGGGTTAATTCATAGGTGTGCATTGTGTGACTATGTGTACAGCTATAAATAACCATTTTGAAACCTTAGTTAACATGGGATCATGTTTTTAAGGAGTTTGGTCACGCTTCAGAATAAACACAAATTAAATGCTATTCCTACAATCCTGACACAGGCAAAATTTAATTTAAATTAAGTCCTGCTTTGCAAAATGCAGGCTTATACCCTTAGCTGTTAAACACGAAGTAGTATGTTGAATCAAGAAAATTGTTCTTTTGTACAGTGTCCAACTAGGTATTGGTTTGAATATTTATTTTTATTTTAACAAATGTCCAACATGAAAGCAAGTATTTAGTTATTGTTGCTCTCTTCAGTTATCTGAAAAAATATAGATCATGTTGTTAACATTGTTAAAAAATTTCTGTGAATTTTTCCCACTGATAGGTGCCCAGGAAAGAGAGTCCCACCACAGATTACTCACTAATTTCCTTTCACACCCACCACACATCTGTATTTGGGTCTACAGGAAATTTTAATTAAGACAAAAACCTCCTGCATGATGATTTCATTTCCAAAATAAATAAAAACAAGCTGGCATCTATCCCGTGAAAGGAAGGAGCCCGTTTACATTTTTTGCTAAGCACAGTTGGTCATCATTTTTGCTCATTTTCTTTACATCTTTTGAATTTTATTACTCATGAAAACTGACAGCTGGCAGCACTGATTAGAGCCAGGCATTCTACAGGGAGGTGATGCTGGGCTGCCAATATGTCCCCCTGATGGTTCTGGCCGCTGCTTGCCTTTTTGATCTATCTCTTCCTCCCACCCTTGCAATTAAAGGCTTCAGGCTGCTTTACCAATTTTTGTAGTTGGTTTTGTGAAGAGGACAAATGCCCATTACAATTTAGGCTGAGAGGACTAAATTTATCATGTAACAATATGTGCTAATCAGTTTTTATTCCTATGTTAATTGGTACACAGGGAAGGGTCAAGTGAAGGTCGCTTCCTAAAGGGGTTTCTTTAAAGATCTAGCCTTAGGGGCAGATTTTCCAAATCTGGGCTCTGTTTGTGAATAGTACTAATTTGCAAGGGCAATCACTTTTGTATACATGCCTTCAGCATCCTCTCCCCTGTGCGTATAGATGATGAAATTTGCACACATAGGGTCTGATCCTGTGTCACTGAAGTCGATGGAAGTCTTACCCTTCACTTCAATGGGAGCAGAATTGGGGCTGTGCACCTTAAATGGGGTTTGCTTATGTAAATTGCATTATTGCGATGCACAAATGATTGTGTGCACAATATTGTGCACACAAGTGATTGCTTTCAAAGTTGGATGAGCATAGATGGGAGCTGAGTTGTGGCCGCTAGTGATTTTGGCCCATAGTTAATTTTCTTGTATTGCTAGTGAAAAGTGCAAAGTTTCCATTTCTAGAGACCAAAGTCTTCTCTATAACCACAAAAAAGTACAGAATAGGCAGTAGCAGTACAAGCTTCCTCACACAGCCCTGCCTATGCATGTTATCCTTGATCTGGGTGGATCATTTATTCTGGCCAAAGGGGAATTCCTTCTCAGTGCCCATTCAGACTCTGGCCATTCATCTTTGAAAAAATAAGGGTGTTCAGTTGTGCTGATGGTGAGAACATTTGCCCCCTTGAAAAAGTGAGCTTGGAGCAGTACCTCATTTCGCATACACCATCAAACAGCTGTCAGATGATAACTTGTGATCCCAAAGTTTCCAAAATATTATCAGATTCCTGAGAATAAAAGTACTGTGCTACACTATAAGATGTTAAATAGACATTTACTGTCTGTGGACCAAATTTTGCTCTCAGTCCCACTGGTGTAAATCTAGAGTAACTCTATAGGCTAGTGGAGTCACTCCAGATTTCCTTTATATCTGAGAACATTAATTGGCTCATGATTAAGAAAGCTGGTGGATTTACTCATATTTTTTCCATTGAAGTACATTTGAAAATATTTGACATAGCAGCCAAACTGTGGCAAAGTCCAAGTTTTGTGCAGCTGTTTTCTTCAATAAAATCTACATTTTCATTCCATTTGGAAGATTTGCTTCTCTTTGCCAGTCATTTTTAACATCAGAATCCATCAGCAGAGTCATACATGTCCCTGTGGGTGAAATATCATCCACATAATTCAACATTTTCACAGCATTACTCAGGTGTTTTATGATGGAGTGAAATGAAGCTTTGAACTTCCGCCACCACAATGTGCTTTTAAAGTTCCAACAAAAAGCAAGTTAAATTCCAATCTGGCAAGTAGGTGAGCACTGCATTATACTGGAATTATGTGACTGTTTAATCCTTACTTAAATCAACATCTCCGCATTTGAAATTGAAATTTGGTTTTGAAACGTGAGAATGCACTCACTGATTGCTGGTGTTAATGTATTTTCAGCATCCCGTGTACTGTGTAAATGTAGTTGGAACACAGAATGCGCACAATCTCATTACAGTTTCTACAGATGGCAAAATGTGCTCCTGGAGCCTGGATATGCTCTCAACACCACAGGTGGGTTTGTTTTCACTTACACAAGAAGAAAGCATCCTGGTTAAAGCAGATATCTGCTTAATGGAACATAGTTCCTAAAAGCCAAACATAGTTCCTAAAAGCCAAAACTTCACATCCTATACAAACTAAAATCAATGGATGCACTTGAAAGAATACAGCTTGCTTCCAGCAGTCTTCTGTAAGAGCCAAAATCTATTTCCTTTACCACAAGTCATGTAATTATTGTAATACGTTGTTATGTAGGTCAGTTTCAAGTGAAAATGAAATAATCCATTTTAAAGCACAATAATTATAGAAGTCGCCTGTGGTACAAATTTTACTTACTCTACAGCATTGTTTAAGAAATATGGACTAGATTGCAGTGCTGCAGAACACACCTGACCCAGTTATATGTCTCCAAGATATGGTATCACATGAGTCAGAAAACTTAATTTGTTTCTGCATTCAGTAACCAAGGGCACAAACTATGCAAATCAAAAATTTTAGAAATATTCCCCCATCCAAGAATGTTTGTTGTTATTGTCCCTCCTCATCCCATCTCTCCCAATTTCTTTGTATTGGAAATGAAAGGAAATCCAGGAAAAATTTCCAAACCATTCATGATTATAGTAATAGATACTAAACAATGAAGCTGATCCTGAGAGATGTTTGGAGTGGCTTTTTAAATGTAGTTTCTGAAGTTGTCTTTTTGTAGTCCAATACATCCCTCTTTCTTCTATATACTTGGAAGAAGCATGTTTTATTATAGGGTTTCATTAAAATGTGTGACATAGATAACAAGATGGATGAAGTAATATCTTTTATTGGACCAACTTCTGTTGGTGCGAGAGACAACCTTTCAAGCTTACACACAATTTCCCTGACTTGAAGAAGAGCTAATTCAAACCTTGTCTTTCTCACCAACAGGAGTTGGTCCAATAAAAGATATTACATCACCCAATTTGTGTCTCTAATATCCTGGGACCAACAAGTCTACAATAACATGCAAACATAAGATAGATCACAGCATTGGTGTAATCTTATTTCAAAATATCTAGTAGAAATTCCTTTGAATGGAACATTTATACTAGTTTTACCCCTGTGCAGAGTTATTTAGTTTTAATATTAGCTATTGACACAAAATGCATTTACATAGCAGAGTGATACAGTTGTGACACAAGGCCTTGTGAATATCCCACTTCTGTAACTAGTCCACTTAAATGGGACATCCATGCATACAGCTGCTCCAGAATTGGGTTCCAACAACATGGTACGTTCTACACTGAGTCAGAAATCCTATGTTTAACTTAGTCTGCTGTTGCAAAGAAGGGCATGCGACTTGAAATCAAGGTGCTAGCCTCAGCTCAGAGTTTCATGGCTTTCGCTGGTCGTCTTAAACGTTCTAAAAATATGAGATCAGATTTTCAAACAATCATTTTTGTGTCTGGACACAGGGTGACAAGTGTACATATGGGGACAGACCCTCAGCTGATGTCAGTTGTCATAGCTACATTTAAGTGATAGCTCCACGTAGATACTGGCTGAGGAGCTGCCCTATAAGGATTTGCACCTACACAAGCATATACATATTTACCCCACAATGTTATATCTATGAATTTGCTAGTTTTTGTTTTGGCTCTTTTAACAAATACAAATATTTTTCATAGATGGATATATACCAGCTAGTAAGGAACACTATAGACCTAATTCTGTAGCCTTTGCATCCATCAAGCTTCAGTAGGACTTTTCCTGGAAGGAAAGACTACAGACAAAAAGACCAGTGACATAGGAATTTTGAAAAGGGAAAAAAAGCCTGGTTAAATAGCTATAAATGAAAGGTGCTAAATCAGTCATCTACATTGTGGATTCTTGGGTTACACAATGTAAGCTTAAGAATCAAGTGATTTTGAGTTATATATGTGCAAAAAACACCCCCCAAAAAACCCCAAACCTGCTTAAGCTATTACAAATAGAGTATCCACGCTCATAGTATTCAAAAAATGGGCCTGGCTTCTTTGGTTTCAAGCCTGGCTAGGGAAAGTGAAAGAAAATATGCTCACAGGCCTGCAGCTTGACAATAGAAACCAGAGTGAATGTTTATGGTTGCTACAGCAACCTCCTGAAACATGCTGTTTAGAATGGCAGTGGTGACATGACCCTCACTTTCTAAGTCTGTTCTACCAAGGGACAAATGGCATTGTTGATAAGTGTGCTGGGTGTAGCTGATATTACTTGTGTTTCTTAGTAAACAATTGATTTCAAGAATGTTTGTAAATAGAGGGGTATTGTGTGTTTTATTAGAGCCTGGGGCTGACAAGTGCAACCATTAAGGTATTATCTTTAGTTTCTGCACCATTAGTTTTCA
Source organism: Mesoclemmys tuberculata (assembly GCA_007922155.1). Classification (NCBI taxonomy): domain Eukaryota; kingdom Metazoa; phylum Chordata; order Testudines; family Chelidae; genus Mesoclemmys; species Mesoclemmys tuberculata. Next base: position 42,916,816 of record ML675603.1, read on the forward strand.
AATTCTCACCTGTCATCTCTGCCTGACTTACAAGATGTAGCACAGACTGATAGATTCCAGCCACTTTGGAACCTGTGATATGCAGCAATGTGAATGGCAGTATCAAGCATCATGATCTGTGACATTTTGGTGATTTCTTGTAATGCCCTCTGCAAAATAAACAGTAATTTAGCCAAATGATTTTTTCTGTGGTATATTTAGAAAACAATTGATAGGGGGGAGAAAAACCAACAACAACAAAACTCTGGCCTGTTTTGGTAGGAGAGCATGGAGCTGGTCTACAATAAATCCAAGTCAGTGGCGGTTACAGGAATGGCTTTCCCAACAGGAGATGTCAACAACTTTGTGGTTGGCAGTGAGGAGGGAACCGTCTACACAGCTTGTCGTCATGGAAGGTGATTTCCAATACTGCTTACTTACAACATATCCTGTATCTGTCTACAGGAGGTGAGGTGGGTGCTAGTCTGTTGTGGAGAATGGTCAACATCTTCTGTTGGTCCATTATTATCAGTACTGCTAGGGTTCTGTTGGTTTACACCATTACAGGTAGTTTAGTTTTAGGGTAATCAGATCTAAATTAGACATGAGTAGGGTGCAACACACCCTCTTCTCCTGCCCCGTTATCTCACTGTCCATATCCTTAGTTTCATCGTGAGTCTGCACTCTGGAGAGACAGCCCACCTGGTTTGTTCACTTACATCTGCAGACTGTAGCTAATACCAGATAGCGTATAGTCGGTTAAAGGGCAAAATTCTGATCTTGCTCCTCTGAGCCTTGGGGAGGGGACAGGAGAGGGTAGAATGGCAACAGCCCCAAGAAGGGTCTCAGAACTATTCGGCCTGCACAGTGCAAAATGGCTCCTAGAAAGTTGAGACAGAGCATTCAGCAACACTCCTCAACACTGCTTGAAGCAAGAGTGCTGTGAACATTTTCCACCTTGAGCCTTATATGTGCTGGGGGCCTGGCCTCAACCTCAAGGCTAACTGCTCCCCCTCAGTCTAGAACTTCCTTGCATGACATCTTCAGCCTGACTTTTTCTAGCAGGTTACATTGGGGAGAAGCTTCCTGAACCATCTTCTCAGAAGTGCATCTGCATAACACAGGACAAAATGTTGCCCAGAATGTATTGTTGATTAGGAATATGATCCTGCAACCTTTACTCCCATTGACTTCTACGGAAGTTTTGCCTTGGTATGCAGCACAGGATCAGGCCATCGACAATATCCATGGGAAAATGAGACTTTCTTAAGCATGGTGTAAAGGCTGTCCATTAGAATGTTTTCTCACGTTATTGGGAATCTACCCAATACACTGATATTTCAAAGTATGAAATATGACTACAAGTATTAGATCAGAGGAGGGCGGAGTGCTACGCACACTCTAACAATGATCTCTTATTCTTCACCTAATGTAGTGAAGGTGTAAATCCACTTCCATAATTTAAATGAGTTCCTTATTTTGCACCCTGTAAACTATTTCAGGATGCTGTTAGCAGCAAGAGGAATCTCCCCAGGGGCACTTCAAAGATCAGTTCCTCATGTTCATTAAAATGAGTCTCAGTCATCTTGTGTGCTTGTGTTAACTGCTAACACTTTCATTGTGTAGCAGTCTTGAGAGGCTCTTGTAAAGAACAAACTCTTCAGAGTTCTGTTGGGGGTTTACATTTTATTCAACACTTTAAAATGTATCCACATGATGCAGCTTCACGTGCTGTTGTTTTCTATAATTTTAATGTCCAAATAATTTTCCTTAATGTTGATGCAGTATTTAAGGAGTGGGCTCTCTATTACATATTCATAATATTAAACAAGTAGTCACATATTTTTAAAAAGGATTATTTTAGCTTTTTTTTTTTTTTTTTGGCTGATCGTATAGCAATACTCTGTGTTTCTATCTAGGGGTTATAGTGATGGAGTGACTGATGGTTTGAATTAATCTTTGGCTGCTTGGATAAGTGAAAGCTGTCCAGGGTCATTTCTAATTTAGCACTTCTCATCTCTCTGATGTGCCTGTTTTGTCCCCCCAGAGGAGGAAAGTGTTGGCTGCTCTTGCTATTACCCCTCTTGCTATTCCCTTCTATCGTCTCTCCTATGTGAAGATTTCACCCTGCTTCTTTCCCACTCTTGCCTGTGTTCTATTTAGAGTCGTCCCCAAGCTGCATTTTATTTTTATAGGTCCACACTGCTCTCCAACACAGCACAGTGCAGAGGGGAGCAAAATTTGGGAGAAAGCTGCATCTAGGAAAACCAGATATGAAAGTCACTCTCCTCACATCCCCAGAACCTAGCTATAAAATACCCATGCAGTCCATTAGCTATGTGGAAAAAGGGAGGAGGGCTGAAGTAAGTGGCATGCGTCTCACCAAAAACTGGAGAAAAGGCTACAGTAAGGCTGGCAGTAAAGCAACACTTCTTCAGAGGCATTCAAGAGTTCAGACACTGGCTAGCCAATGGCAATGCAGCTATGGTTCAACCATGCTGCAATGGCTCATAGGCAGTGATGATATCCCAAATTTCCAATAACCAGTTCTATGAAGGCAGGTGATATTTAAGAACCTATTCTGAATAGGTTCTTAAACATCATGCACACAGCACCCCACACACACCCAGAACTACAGAGTACCCTCCGCTGTGAAATTGACTCTCCCTGGTCAATTTCGGCGGCAGGGAGAATCTGGGAGACACTCACCGCAGTGAAATTGACCCTCCGTGGTCAATTTCAGCGGCAGGGAGAATAGCGGGAGACACTCGCCGCCGGGAAATTGACTCTCCCGCCGCTAACAACCGGTTCGCTGCTCCGCCTTTTCATTGAATCTCCCAGCACTAAGAACCGGTTTGCTGCATTTTTTCTATTTTAAGAACCGGTTCGCGCGAACCGGTGCGAACCGGTTGGATATCATCACTGCTCATTAGGGGTGTTTGAGGAGAGAGCATGCTGCCAGACTGATAGGGATGTTTCAGGAGAGGGCATGGAAAGGTTCCTTCTGATGCAGTTCTTGGCCTTGTCCTCTGGCTGCTCTGCATTCACTCAGGTCCTACTGAAAAGAGGTAAGAGTACATGGACTTGGCAGCTATGTTAGAGCTGGCAATATTTTGAATGAGTTTGTTCCGCTTGTGGAACATGGGAATGAACGGGAGATGTTGGTATTCTCTTTGTACGGTGGACCAGTGCAGTAAGTCAATTCAGGCTGGTTTTTAACAGAGTGAGTAACACATTATGATCTCTCATGAAGAATTACATTTTTTCCTTCTTTATAGCTGTTCTGTTCTCTCCTCTTGTGATTTGCATTTCACATAATTAAAATGGAGCTTGATAAGTTTAGTAATGAAATTAGATAACAGGGTTGCCTGCAAGAGCAGAGAACTGGACTTGATGACTCAAGAGATCCCTTCCAGTCCTGTGTTCCTCTGAAATGGAAATCTTTTCTTTCAAACCTATAACTAGCCCATAGGACTTGGCGACAAATCCTATTCATCTTAATCATGTGAGTAGTTCCTCTGAATTCAGTGGAGTTAAATGAGGAGGATTTGCTTCTTGGTGAACTGGCTGGCTGCCATGAAAAAGTTATTTCAGATATTTAGAAAGAAAGAAAGTTGCAAATGACGTGTCATTGTTATTTATACATTTTGAATTCTGATGGCTAATTCCCATGATAGTGGCTCACTCTGGTTTATTTGACTCTGTGAATCTTTCTTTATTATTATTTATAGATATTATTCTAAAGCACAGTATAGCTGATACTGTATATAAGTGCCACCTATGAATGTATTCTGCAAAGTAAGAAAGTCTCAGTATATGGGGTTCTGGCCACCCCCATGCATTAATTGTGCCCACAGCAGCAGGGCCTTGGAGACAAAGTTCTAACTGAAAGATGCTGAGTTTTACAGATTATATGGTAGTGTACTAGGGAAACAGTGAGACAGGAACTTGAAGGTAAAGAAAAAAGCCTAATATTCAAAAATCCCTGAAAGTGAGTGTGTGTATCTTCTTTCTGCAGTAAAGCAGGAATTGGTGAAATATTTGAAGGCCACCAAGGACCTGTCACGGGAATCAATTGCCACATGGCTGTGGGCCCAATCGACTTTTCCCATCTCTTTGTCACATCATCATTTGACTGGACAGTCAAGTTGTGGACCACAAAGGTGAGAGATCTGGGAGGGGACTGGGAAAGCTTGTTTAGTATATATATAGATAATGTTTATATGCAAATATTGCACATTTTTGCTGCTTATAATCAAGGCCTGATCTATTAAAATGGAAGGTTGCTTCAGCTATTATTAATTAATAATTATTTTCCCCTCAGATACTTTCCTTTTCCTTTTTGCTCAAGTTAACTGTCCAAACATTGCAAATGAAGCACAGTATGAATTTAGGGAGCTGTTACATGAGAATATCAATCAGAAACACTTTGAAACTTAAGCTTTAAATGACTTTATTTAAATGCAGAGCATGAGGAATCTGTCTCACGTGAAGGGATAATTAAGTATGACAATGCATGAGGACATTATGGTTAAAACTCACCCCTAGAATATCCCCCTCAGCTAAATTCAACCCAAGGTTTACACCATCCTCTGCAGGCAGCTTTTCCTGGCCTACACCTTTGCACCATCCCGACAGAAGAAAGTCCACTCAGAGAGATGTTGTGATGGCAAAAAGCCACCCTAACTTCCCTTTTATGGAGGACACAGTTCAAAAAGTGGTGGCATCATCTAAGAAGATGATTGACTCACCTCATCCACAGCCTCTGCCAATGGGATGTAGAGCCACCACATCCCCTAGCATAATAGAGGGAGACTGTCTTCAACAATACCATCTACCCTCCCTTGGGCAAATCCCCATGGGGGTAAGGAGCATCCAAGTTGTTGCAGATAATAAATGGCCTAGTTTATTGGCCATGGTTTATTGGACCATGAATCTGGTCCAGTGGAGTTGCACCTGTAATAAACTGTGCTGTGTATAATTAATTCAATATGCCATAGATCTAAAGGTACTTGCTTGACAAGATATAAATTAGTGTTAGTCACCAAAGCAACTTTAGTGAAATCACTGGTGATTGAGTAGATGACTTGAATAATACTTTCTATTTCTAACAAATATGATTCTCTGAGAAAAGTTAGTTGACATTTTCTGGCACTTACTAAAGAATTGCACATCTGCAAACTGAATCAGAATGTATTACTAATATTTTTACTTTGATTACAGTTTGTGTTGTTTTGTATTACAGTTCACAAAGTGACCACTCCACTATTCCATATGCAGGCCGAATTTTCAAGATTAATAATATGCAAACAATGCACCAAGGTGTTGTCACAGAAGGAGAGTTTTTTCCTTCTGACTAGAGGAAGCACTGAGGAGATTTAATATAGTTGTTATCAGTTGTAAAATCTGTACGCAATTTACATATACCTTTCCAGGGATGTATTGTGTACAGACCTCACACAGAGAGAATATTTTACACAACAAAATGGCCATACAGTTTGGTGAAATTAAACAAATGCAAACCCCATCTTCAGAAGTGTTATCTTGGTGTAGGATAACCAAAGTGAGGGAAAAAACATGAAATTGATTAAATAGACCAGTCTATTTTCATTGTGGGAGCTGAATGAAAAACAAAATCTAAGAAAGTGTAAGTGGAAAAAGGTAAATTAGGTTAATATTCTTGCTGATGAAATCATCTAAATTGTGTTATCATTCACTAGGTAGGGATTTGTTTTTGAAATGTCTGATTTTTATCTTGGCAATGTCTTTAAGAATCGCTGATTTTGTTTGGTTCACATCTTGAGCTGCACCCAACAAGGTTCCAGTGTTGGAAACTGACCCTAGTCAGGAAGCATCTCAGCATGTCTTCCTCAAAGGTATCATTGGTGGGAGGTGATGGTAGAGATGCACAGCAAATGTAACTACAAACTGGCTAGAGGCAGGCCTTGTGAAAGCATTATGCTCTAAATAGAAATGGTGCGACCTCAATACTTGGCAGTAAATTTGACTCCTCCTTATGCAAAGGCTTAATGATATGTTTGTTAAAATATATAATCTTAGGGCCTGATCCAATGCCCATTGTAGACAATAGGAGTATTATCAAGGACAACAGTGATCATAGCTGCCATGGTTTACAGCGCTCCGTGTCTGACATCTTATGGAAATTAATAACTTAATTTGTGTGATTGTAACTAATTTGCATATAACCCTAAACGTCATCTTATAGTCAACAGACCCTGTTCCAGCCAGCAATGGGGGTGGGAAAGGGAGCTGCTCAAAACTTGGCATCTGTAACGAGCATTCTCATATGTGTCTTGAGGATGGGTGGGTGCCAGAGGGTGTTGGGGAGTAGCTATTTGAGGGGATAGCTGGGTAGAAGTATCTGGTGGCTGGGCGGAAGGTTGGTGGGAGTGCTGTTTGGATGGGGCAACTGGGAGCTTGATGGAAAGATGGACAATTGGTATCTAAGGGTAGCTGGATGGGGATGACTTGTGGCTGCTGGGAATCTCAGGGTGTATCTGATGTCTACAGGTACCTGGGTAGAGAGAATGGAAGATCACTGGGACCTGTCTAGGGGATAAGTGGTGAATGGTGCCCAGGTGGCAGAGTGGGGGTGACTGATGGTTGGATAGAAATCTGGATGGGATGTCTGGTGTCTATGGGTCTCTGGATATAGGTGACAGGGGATCACTGGGAGCTGGATGGGGGGATAGGTAGTGAATGCTGGATGGGATGGGAACTGAGTTACTGCAGAGAAATCTTTTTTGGGTGCTGGCTGGTGAGTCTTGCCCACATGCTCAGGGTTTAGCTGATCGCCATATTTGGGGTCGGGAAGGAATTTTCCTCCGGGGCGGATTGGCAGGGGCCACGGAGGTTTTTCGCCTTCCTCTGCAGCATGGGGCATGGGTCGCTTGCTGGTGGATTCCCTGCAGCTTGAGGTCTTCAAATCTCATTTTTGAGGATTTCAACAACTCGGTCATGGGTTCGGGGTTGTTATAAATGTGTATGGGTAGGGTTTTGTGGCCTGCCTTGTGCGGGAGGTCAGACTAGATGATCATATTGGTCCCTTCTGACCTATGAGTCTATGAGTCTATGAGTCTATGAGTCTATGAATGGTGTCTGAAGGTGTCTTCTGCAACTAGAGGCTGGGGGAGCCTGGAACCTATGTTGACCCTCACCTTCTGCCCCACCCACTTCTGCTTGCTTTGCTGCTACCTCCTCTTCCCCGCTGCCCCTTCCCCACTTAGAGCCAATCAGAGGAGCAGCAAGAGAGGAGGCACAAAGACCACCCAGAGGCCTGCTCATCAGTTGTCACAGTTGCTCCTTGGGGCTGATAGCAGCAATTGCAGACCATTCCTGAAGCTCAGCTGAAAGTGTGACACCTCAGCTGGACTGCAGTGATGTGTGGGCTACCAAATACATGATCATCATGTGAGATGCATGATTTTTGGAAGCCCTGTCAGTTGAATATCTACGTACGGGTCTGATCTATCTGTGGCTTTAATGAAATTACACCAGGGATGAATAAGGCCTTTTATTTTAGGTAGCTGTCTTGTATGAGACTTTACAAATAAAACTACAGTATTCTAGAATAGTGGTTTAAAACTCCACTAGCAGTACTGTAGAGTATTTTGGACATAGAAAATAACAGTGCAGATAGTGGTCCACAGCCCATCATCCCCTACAAAAATCCATTGCCAAAATGTTTGGATCAAATTCTGCAGAATATAATAATTTAACAAAGAACTACACTTCATATCTGTATCAGGTGACCTTATGATGGAGAAGAGCACTCCCATAGAAGAGAACTCATTTTTTTTATAGAAGATATGTTTTAAAACTTCAGTCTGCTCAGGAATCCAGCCAGACTAAGACACTAGACCCACGCAGAAATGCTAATCTATACTTCCTTTTCCTTCTCATTTGACTACTGCAATATTTTGTTTGCATATCATCTGGTTAAGTCTCTTGTTTGCAGTTAGTACAATATTCTGCAGCTTGGGTTTAAGGCATTTTGTCACACAGTTCCCACTAAGGGAACTAAAACACAATGAAAAGTCATTGGAAAGACACCTCATGACTTCAGTGGGCTTTGGTTCAGGCTTTCAGAGAGTTCGATTGTCTACCAACAAAGCAATGGGTTAATTTTAATTATTAACTACAGGTGGTGCTTGATGAGGGTTTACTCAAAGTTGTCTTTTGCTCCTTATTTGTCAGATCACTCTCTTTTTCAGCATCCAAAGGCCTTAGAGTTTGTTCACTCACACAGTTGCATATTATCTTCCTTGGTCCTGAAATTCAATTTCTTTATTTTTACAGCTTCAGAGTCACTGTCCAATTGCAAAACAAAACTATATTATTGTCTATTGATGTTGTACAGCACGCTGGCATGTTATGTGAAAGGCAGCTGAGAAGTGTGAGTTTGACTGAGATTGAAGCCACTGTCTCCCTTAAAAAAATCTGTCCTGACATTTTATAATCTGCTCTAGCAGTTAACACACTCTTCTGTCCACTGAAAGGCACAGCTCAAACAAATAACTGAGAATGACATCCTCAACTTGCTGAGAAATGAGCACTTTGTGGATATTAGTGATAAAGTGTTCAAGTAATCAATCAAACATCAGATTATTCAGTAATTACATCATCTTTTTAATGCTTCTGTTAGAGCCCAGAGAAATACCGCAGCTTGAATAAATGTATTTTGTTATAGTAGTGACAGAACCAGAACAAGTGGGGAAATAAAAGTAATGTACAGTCCCAGCTCTTTGACCTCAATGGCATCGATTGACTCCCAGTGAAATCAATGGAAGGTTTGCCACTGGCACGTGAGAGCATGCCATGTCCTGTAAGCAGCACTGGGATTCAGAACAGTCAAAAGGGAAGTCCCAGTAAGAAGAGCTGTGTTGAGCCTTGCCCTTAATTAGATATTGTCTATACAGTGCTTTGAAGATGCAAAGTGCTCTGGAAAGGCTGAGTGTTGTTAATTAATTAATTAATTAATGCTAATGTTGATTAGATAATTAATAAATGCTGTGTTGTTAAATAATGCAATATAAGTATCATTAGTATTATTACTGTAATTGCTGTGCATAGTGGGAATTCCTGGGGGCTATGACATGAGAAGAAAGCAGGACTGGATTTCTGGGGGCTTATCAGAACAGCACATGATTCTGACATAAGGAGACTTTAGATACAGACTGAAGGAAGTTTTCTTTGCTTGCTGCTGGAGGGAGGTTGTACAGGCTGGAAGGAGAGCTGGAGTTTGTCTTCACTTTCCAGTCTCATCCATCTCTCCCATTCCTTACCCTTCAGTTCTGCTAGAAGCATGGTGGAACTGCTTATTGTTGGTACACTGGTCTCTGATTATGCCTCTAACTCATGACCAGAAGGGGTAGTTGAGTAGAAGAGAAGCTGTATGTGTTAGAGCACTCCCCTAACCCATGCTTGTGGCCCCATCTCTGCCTTATGTTTAATCAGAATGGCAAATGCTGATAATTAGACTGAGAGAAGGAGGGGAGTTGACTGGCACCCCCACACAGTTGGCAGGGAATGATGAACCTGGCCAACATATGTACTTTTAGTCATTTACTCCTCCCTTTTGTTTCCCCATTCAGTTTTGTCTCCCTTCTTTTGCACCATTTGCAACCTCATCTTTCCAGTCCCCTTTTGTGCCTTGTATTGTCTCTTCCTTCCAATTTCCTTTGCATGACTGTTATCCCCTTGTTCTCCTGTGCTGCTCCAGTCCACAGTCTAGTGCACTGTGCTATTATGCTTAATTTTAAACAGTGGAACAGGCTTAAAAATTTTATTTTGAGGTCTACATGCAAAAAATGCACAATGGACTGTGGGTCAGATGCACAGTAAGGCCTGGGAAGTCACTGGAATACAGTGCGAGCTGGTGGGAGATTTAGGGGAGACACATGACAGTTGAGAAGGAAAGTTGCAGAGGTGAGATATTTTTGCTTCATGCAAGAATTTTGGTAGCTAGATGTTGGTACAATTTATACTTTGTAAGTAGCTGTCAGGGGGAATAGCAAAGCAACCAACAGGGGATTTGCTTTCTTACAACTTCCTACACCCTCCTTTTGGTAGCTTTTCCTGATATGACCTCCTTCTTTTGCATCTTTGTGCAAATGACACCCAACCTATACTTTCACACCATCTTACCAGCATGTAACTTGAATCAACACTTATATCAGTTTTGAATTTAGCCTGGAGACTGAACTCATGCCGAGAGGTGGTCCCCTTCAGGAAGCATATCAATAGGACTATGTGAAAAAGTTTGCATTGACACTGCTGCCTGTGTCCTGAGAATTAATCTCAATAGTAATACAAAAAGAGATGACAATACAACTAGCACAGTAGAACAAACATACTCTGATGAAAATTTCTCTAGCAGAGTGAATCAGCAATTGGATTATCATGTCAGTTAGTCAATAAGAAAACAATTTACTTATTAAATAACCATTTTTTAAAATGTACTAATACGCTGGTTTTAAAAATGTCACTTTTTCCTTTTTTAGATTATCAAGCGATTGATGGACAAGGATCTAGAAATCTAATTAGCTGACATTGATCTAATCTACTATACTGCCAATTAAACTAATGAAGTCAATGTCAGCTCCTTAGATTTCTGATAGACTAAATCACATTTACTGATACAAATAAAGAAAAAAGTAAATAGCATTTGTGATGAAAGTACAGTAAACTGAACAAAACCTTTGGAACAATTTATCAAGGGTAGTGGCGGTTTCTGCATCACTGAAAAATTTTAAATCAAGATAGTTTTTTCTAAAAGATACACTGTAGTTCAAACAGGAGTTAATTCAGGAAGTCCTGTGGCTTGTGTTATGCAGAAGGTCAGGTGATCACAGTGGTCACTTCTGGCCTTATAATCTATTAAAACAATTGTACTTTACATTCTGTTAAGCACAAAGGCTACATTTGTCAGGAAAAATAAAATATAGGTTGGTTATAATGGTACAGTCCATAGAATTTTCTCCGCTGCATCAATTTGTCCTTTTTTATTTTAATTTCTAATAATTTCCTAGACCATAAATTGTCTGAAACTGGATATTCTGAAGGGCTACTCAGCTTCTGCTTTAAAAATTAATATTTCTCTTTCCCCGCATATGCCTTCTCACAGAAGCTATTGCTTTCATGCTTTTTTCATTGCTTTCCGGGAGCTAGTGGAACTTGCATAGCAGGTAAGCGCACTAGTCTTTCAGCTCTGGAAACTCTGCTTCAGGCCTTCGTGGCATTAGGTAATAATATTGAAAATGAGTTGGGAGGGCTCCTCCTATCTTTAGAGGACATTTGTCCATATCACAAAACCACTAAAGTTTGTAATTTCTGTTCAAGAGGTGCCCTGAACAGACCTATAACTTAAAACAGGAAACACAGTTAATTCAGCAGGGGCCCTCTAGGTCCAGACAAAGTTGTATTGGTAGAGTTGTGGGAGAAACCAGCCTTATTACGTACACTATTACTGGCACTAATTCATACCCTTAGGGTCCAATCCTGAAATACTTACTCACGCATATAGACCCATTAGGGTCAATAAACATCATCCTCAGCCCCAATAGGCTGCTTTGAAAAACTGATTCTTTGAAAATGGCCTAGGTGGCCTGCTGATGATTCATCTTTCAAAGGGAAATCCCTGGGAGGTGAAAAGCTAGTATAGTAGGCTCTCTATTGCCTCCATTTCATAGCCCTCCACATAAGGAGCTGTTTTGGGGAAGGACATGTGGCTGGAGTACATTGTGCTTCAGCAAGCCATGACTACCAATATGGCTTTTGAGGGTGATTGAGGGCAGCTGTAGGTAGAGCCCAGGGGCTGCTCTAACTTGTGCCTGGAACCATTTTGGCCCCTGACAGTTCTGTGGACTGGGGAAATGCAGAGGTGGCATAAAGACACCGTTGCCTCCCATCCTTAGGCCTGCATTAGTGCTCCTGGGCCAGACATGGAGATTGGAGTCAGTGGACCTATTTATATGAGTAAAGATTGCATGATCAGGTCCATAGTTCTCCCTCTGAATGGGCTCCTTGACCATCCTTCAATCTCCGACAGATTACAGTGGAGTTGTATCCATTTAGCCCAGTGGCAAATTTGACCTTATTTTTTCACTGACAGACAGCTACATCACATCATCTAGACTGCCATCTGAGATCCAGTGGAATGAAGAATTTTTCCTTAATCTGCCCTTAGGAAAACAATAGTATATTTCCATTTAAGACTTCATCTCTTTTAACAGAAGTAATTAAAACTACTAATTGCTGCATATGCTCAGTGAAGCAGATTATATCTTAAAACAAAGGGTGATAATGCTATCATGCTAGATTTCAAGGAAATGTTCTGTTTGCTGTGTGAGTTCAGGATTCTGAGTTTTGTCCAAGACCAGACCAGAATGATTTTGCTTCAGAGCTCACTTTTTGTCAAAAAGCCAGACTGACTTGGGGCAGAGGGTGGAGCTGCCTGTTCAGACAGGATTTTAGTTTTTGCCCTTTACTTCTGGAGCCAGAGGTCTGGCTCTCATCCAACCATACGAAAAGAAGATTATGGTATTTTCTAGGTAATTTTAAGGAGCAAAACCAGAGTGAAGTCAGGTGGTCTCAAGTCAGCACTGAATTTTTCACATGAAGTGTCTCTCATGATTTTGGTTTTTGGTGTACTGTATTTTAAATAGTGACAGGAAAATATGCTTCAGCAGGCAGACATATTCCAAGCCCAGTTTCTTCTTGCTTATGAAACATCTTGTGAATAAATCTGCATGTCAGAAAATAAAATAGGAATATTCTGAGAGGTAGAGCTGGTGTGACAAACTGGAAGAGCCAAATTCTGCCTGAGAATGCACTTGTGTAAATTCTGTTGTAATCAGTGGAAGCTATATGTACAGATCGACAGAAGAAGTCAGCCTTAGGGGTTCATCAACGTACACAAAACTAAGTCCCAATCTGATTGAAGTCAACAGCAAAACTCCCATTGACTACAGTGATGCAGAATCAGGCTGTAAACCTGCCACTATGAAGTATTTCAGAATAATTAAGACTATGTAAAAAAATGTAAAGTAGCTAATCAAAAAGTTTTCCCCGCCATCTAGTACCTCGTTAAATACAGCAATTCCCTCTGTGCTACTAGAAAGACTTTGTTATCAGAAGGAAAGGAAATGTGTTCAATATCCTACAAGATGGGGTTTCCGTCAGTAATAATTAGGCCCAGAGTCTGCTGCTGCTGACCCATGAAAACTCTGCAGGCCTCCTGGTCTTACCAGCCACAAAAACTAATCGTCATGGCTCAGTGTAAACAGTTGTTAGGCCACATTAGATAGTCGTCAATATTCCCCACCCTCTAGAATGCACTTCCTAGCAAGTGGAATGTTGAGAATGGAACAACAGGGCTGCTGAGAAGGCAGAATAATTCCCTCAGCCCGTGTGTGATCCTGGACTGGCCGCCCTGTGATGAAATTATATTTTCTATTTTCAAAAAAGAAATAACTGAGCTTGGATTGACCTGATAGTGAATGGTCCTTCCTCTTTCCAGGGAGAACCATGGTGTTGTAATAACTTGGTCATGATGATCCCTTGTAACTGCATCTATGCCATCCTTCATATAGTCCAGGTCATTTCCCATTCAGCCATTACTGCCTGTGGCTCACTGTGCAGAGCAGGAAGAGGAGCAACAGGGCATGGCGCTGCAGAATGCTTCAGGCAAGGGTTGCAGCAGTGGAGGCGCATAGCCATCACCATAGAAAGAGAGGGGCTTACCGGGAGGCCTAATAGTTTATTTGTAAGGAAAGGGAGGAAGAGAGGAGGTAGAGAAAAGAGGGACAGAATGGTGGGAGTAGGAAGCCCAAGACACTCTATATTTCTAAGTAAGATGGGGGAGTGAGCCACCTAAACAAACAGCAACAGCAAAATATTTCCCCAACCAAGATATTCTTCCTCAAGGCTTTATTCTTTGGCATTGGAGTGCACAGTTTATAGGGCTTAATGTAAAAAGTCAACTCAGGCTATAACCCTTTAGCAACTTCGGACCCAATTCAGTGAAAGATTTCCATTTACTTCAATGGGCATTGGCTCAAGACCTAGTTGAAAAACTCTCATTCCTCTCCCATCTAGCTGCCAGTGAGGTTCTTTTTACATAGTGCTCTGGCTTTTCTCTGAGCACCTCACTGGACCCCAGTGTCCAGTCCTGCATCACTACTCCACCCTCTACCTCAGCGGATAATCTAAGCAGGAAGTTACCTCCCTAACAGTTGATATGAGAGTAAGATGCAGGGTTAGATGTCCTTAAGTGTCTAGATATTCCAAACAGAATTTGGTGGCTCTTCCTAATGTCCACCAAGAAAAGCCAACTCTGACCAATAGTTGCCAGTATGTCCCAGAGCCTTTCTAAGAAAGAAGAAAAAAAACATTTCTACAGACAGGATTATGAGTTGAGTAAATTGTAAATCAGCCTGCAATGCAGTTAAGCCATGATCAGAGGACTTCCAAAGTGCAGAGAAAAACAGGTATTGTCTGTGGAGCTGAGTGCTGATTTCTGTAGTAACAAGATAAGGATGATATATTTTGAGCTTTTGAAATAATAAGATTCACATTTATCATTCGATTTAATATTGTAATGAATCATTTATATACGGGTAAGAGCTGCAAGAAAAATTGCTTCAGAAAAATAGCAGTACTTTGAAAGAAATCAGTGGCTAAAATGCATAGTGTAGTAGCATATGGAAAAGTGCTTTTAAAAAGAAATTGAACCGCCAACCACTTTAAAGTTTAGCTGATGAATTTCAGGGGTTTGAGGAAACATGGAACCAGTGCAATTAGCCAGTTAGAAACAATTTGCCAATACAGCAAAGGTACATGTATGCACTGTAACCACAGCCTTTTAGTGTGTGCATGAACCAAAAGAAATTTAAAAATACACAAACACGTTGCCTTCACTCTGCTGTATTTCCTCTGAACCTGATCCTGCTTTCATTGAAGTCAATGAAAAGACTTCAGTGAAGCAGGACTGGGCCCTATGAGAATATCTTGAATAAAAGTTGGATCAGGCCCAGGAAAACTAGAAAGTGGGCTGATGTGTTCAGACTCATTATCCCCAGGATGGAGAGGCTCCGTACAGCCACTCCACAATGGCTATCCATTACAGTTTGCTATACAGGGGGTTGGAAAAGTGGCTCTGCAGAGGCTGCCCAGGGCACACCAAGACCTTTCCAAACACACTTCTCCTTGAGCCTGTTCTGCTGCATTCTTCAACTTTTGTTTGGGCTAGAGCAGAGGTTCTCAGACTTTTCTGATTGAATACCCCCTTTCAGATGAACCAGCTGCCCACGTACCCCTACCCTTCCCATCACTGATACTGTGTGTTCTTCTTAACACTGCCTGTCTTTAGCCATCTGTCCATGTTTCACTGTTACATACAGATATAGTTATAATACAACATATACAACTGAAAAAAAACCCCAAAAAAACAACTAAGTTCTGAGCTCAGTTAGAGTGGTCAGTTGCTGGAAAATTGAACCTGCACTATACAGTGATTGGGGGTGTGGTCTCTGTACGTCAGCATCTCTGTATCTCTGTTCTTATTGGTACATCATGAAGTAAATTATCTACAAAATTTTTTATAACAAATTCCCACAGAGTTTTAAAGCATTGTCTGTGTAGCCTATTATGAAAACGCAATAAATAAAATAATTAATAAAATTCATCATTACACAATTTCTCCCCAGAGATGTCTCACGTTCTCCCACGGGTACACATACCACAGTTTGAGAACCCCTGGGCTACAGGATTTGTGCTTGGTAAGAAAACATCCTGTCCTGTCAACAATTCTGCTTACCTTTAAAAATCAGCTAGTAATGGGCCCATGTTTATTTCAGATACATTTAAAAATTATTCCTTATCTGACATGCAGTGGTTTCTATAAGGGGTGCCATGCTCTGTTGTTTTACTGAGATATCATTTGAAGGGTCCCCTCCCATCAAGAGGTGTAGGGGAAAGTCAAAATACCAAAGTTAACATTGTCAGTATTACAGCACAGTTTGAACATTTCATGTCTAAGCAGAGCTCTCAGAATGATTAAGGAGATGAACAAAATCAGCAGTTACCTGCTAGTAACAATTACAGGCTAACTCCTTACATCATCAAAGCTCTGCTGGCTGCCTTCTGGACGTTCCCCAGAGTAACGTGATGTCTGACTTACCAAATTCTTTCATTCTTCCCCCCCTCTTTCTCTCTGTCCCTCATTAAATCTCTCATTAAAAAACCTCCAGTACCAATTGTCAAGCTCTTTTCCTTTGCTTCCTTTTTGTAAGCTCACCCATGATGCTCTGACTTTGAAGGAAACCACAAAAATGTAATCATCATGTTATCTCCAGACTTAGTCTGCTCTCATACACCCTCTCACTCGGCCCCTCTGCTCCCCCACACCTATAATAGTTCCCACATGTTTATGCAAAAGTATTCTATATTTTTTTGAATTATTGGCTTAAAAATCAATTAAGGCAGCCAACACTTTTTGCATCTCTGCAAAAACAGTGATTTTTAATCTTTCTCTGCAACCGTGACTTTCAGCAATTTCAAGCACTTTTCCCCAATACATTGAAAAATGAAGGCTGTTCACCTGTCCAAAAATACCATTTTAAAGATTTAAACTGGTTTAATCAGCAATCAACTTGTTTGGAGTTTGGTTAAGTCATACAGAGTAGTGTAAAATGTCATCGTCCTGGAAGTTATAAGGGAAACAGAATGTTTGGGGCTCCTGTTTAGGGATTGAATCTTGTAACAGGCTTCTTCTTCTTGCATATGGTGTAGAGTTCCATTCGAGCATTCATTCAGCAATTGTATATGGCAGACCTCAGCCATTCCAGTGCTTTGTCAGTCAGGAGGTTGAAGGAAGCCCATCCTCCTTCGAGACAGTGGATGGGGCATTCCTCCACAAAATGGTCTACTGTTTGCATTTCTCCACACTCACAGGCTGCAGTAGCACAAAGGTTTCCATCTGTGCATGAAGGAATTAAAGTGCCCAACACCAGTCCTTAGGTGGTGGGCTGGAACACCAGACAGAATGGGCAATTCGTAAGATGGTGTGGGGCATAGGCATTTGCTGATAATGCAAAGGGCAGCATTGAGATGTTTGCCCAGCTTAGGCATATGTGTATGTGGAATTACAACTGACCTCCTCATACCCTGGAAATGTGTTATTGATGGCTAACAAGTTGTAAATTCGGTTTCGAGATTCCTATTTGAGATTGTGAGAGGCTGAGCCTCCTCCATTTCCATTGACTTCTCTGGGAGTTAAGGAGCTCAACGCCTAGTAGAATTTGAGCCCTGGTGTCATAACAAATCACATATAGTTGATCTAATTAAATTAATGAATAAATGCAAAGTCAGAGTGAGAAATCCCAGCCCCACTGATGTCAATAGTAAAATTCTCACAGATTTCAGTAGCACCAATATTTCATCCAGAGACCTCAGCCATGATCACATCCTGAATGGTAATAGCTGTATTAACCACTCACCTTGCGTCCAACATTATCAAAAGAAGATCTTTTAACTGCCTTCTTAAAATGTATTAGCAGTGCTAATATTCCAGTAGCACCCAGGGTGTGCTCGACATTGTCTGCATTGCAGTTTGTGCCTTTTAAAAGTACTTAAAAATATGCACATGGTTCATAGTCTAGTGAAACATCAAATGTTAAGTCTAATAGGTATGGTTTAGCCCCACTGCACTGTGTCTTGGGAATGAATTTGCCTGCCAAGAGGGGGTGAGTAGGGTTCACATGGTACCTTCACTTGGGGGTTCTGCCAGGGGATGACAGATGTAAAGCATGGTTGTAGTTCCATGGGAGCTCTACTAGGAGCAGCTACCCAATGAGATGCTTTCTCAGCCATCACAAGCATGCTCCACTCCAGCCAGCGCCTCTTACTTTTCAGGCAATGCTTGTTGCAAATGCAGGCATTGCAGGCAATTTGTGCCACCATGACATTCCCCCACAGGTTAGCCCTTTAGCAGAAATTAATAGAACCTTGACTGAATCAAACCCAGGGAATGCACTTTGAACACCTTAATTGCCGAGGCTATCTCAGAGACTGGCTCAGAGCATTGGCACAGGTGTGATTGCCCATAGCTGTTACAATCTTTTGAGAAAACAAGCTTGAGAGAAATCCTTACACCAGCGAATCACCTACTGAAGTCAATAGAAGTTTTGACTGAGTAAAAACAGGTCTATATATTTGACTCCCCAATGTCTTGTGGCTTGAAAGGGTTCATGCCATGGAAGTTTAAGAGAATGGTAATGACCCAAAAGAAGCAGAAGGGGAAAGCAGTGGTTCTGTGGTTTTTCTCTCTCCTTTACCAGAAGTCTTAAAAGCCCACCCTTGGTAACCCAACACAACTAGGGCTCAGTGGGTCTGGAGGGAACTGATGGGTCCACAGAGAAGCTGCTTTATGAGATATATCGCCCAGGGGACTAACAATATTTGTACTGGAAAAATCCTTTGAAACCAAACGAGAAAATTTTACTTTTAGTTCATGCTGTCCGCATCTTAGGGAGTGGGCTAGGGTTAGCTGCAGGTACTGCTTGGGGAAAAAGCAAGGCCTAAAGCCCAGCAAAGAGGGAGAAGGCTTTGTCTCAGGATGGACCACCTGGAATCTAGTAATCTGTGGGTTACGGAAACATGGCAAAAACATATCAATCAGCATGGCTTCTGTGACTTCAGTGGAACTACACTGGTATATATCAGCCCATTGTTTTTGGATTGAAAAAGGATGAAGCAAGAAAAGGAAAAAGATCACACATAGTTAGTAAGCAGAATAAAAATTGTGCTACACAGATTTATGCTGCTGAAATACACAGTTTAAAGAAGTACCTTTAGGTGGAGTTGAGTTCCACAGAAATTGTGCCAATATGTAAAATACTCCTTCCAGGAACCAGGCAAAGCTGATAGCTTTGGCTGTTAAGCAGTCAGATGCTAGTTAAAACCTGTGTATATGTACACATTGCTTCATATGAACAATTAGCTTCTTTACATGTGGCGCCTCATGGATTATGGAGGATTCTTCTATGCTAATAAGAAGTGGAATAGGCTAGTAAAATTTATACCTGCAAACAAAAATACCACTTTTATATTACTATTATAGTGTTTGTTTAGGGTAGCATCTGATTTTGTTGGCAAAAAGGTCAAGCGCTAAATTCCTAGACAGCTATATATTTCATGTTTTAACATATATAGTTTACTCTCCATTGTTCTTTTAAATAATGCATATGTACAAACAGCAGATTTCAAGTATACATATATTTAAATAAACCAGATAAAAATACATGTCTGACTTGAAATTGCCTTCCCCCTGAAAAATGAATGCTGAAATCCTGGTCTGCTTGAAAGCAATGGTATAGCTTCCATTGACTTCAGTAATCAGAATTTCACCCAGAATTGCCTTTTTCGATAAGTGGATGTGGCTCAAGATTGCCTAGAGACATTGCTTTCGTCTATTTGTTCTGTACATAGGAATGATAGTGGGGGGCTGAAATTTAGGAATGAAAGCTCATCAAGTTTCAATTCCAATTGTTTCATAACATTAGCCAGATGGTAGGTATACGTCAGGTAAGTCGGAAGTTCGGGTAATTTAAAATGGTGTTAAAGTGAACGTTACATGATCTCACATTTTAATATTGCCTTGAAAATGTGGTTTGTAGCGTTAGATGTGATCTTGCAAATGCTTGTTCATAGGAGTAAGGACTACTCGCATAAATAAGGGTTGACAGGACTGGGCTCTTAGTCAGTGTATTCACAGAAAAGTCTGAGGCCCCAATCCTGCAAACACTTTTGCACAGCTATAGTTTTATGCACTATGAGTAGTCCCCTTAAAGTCAACAGAACTAGTCATAGTGTGTAAAGTTAAGCATGGTCCTTCATGCTGGCTTATGTAGAAAGGTTGCTCAGTATTTATTTATTCTCAAACGAAGGGATGCAGTTCACAGATTTACATTCCCATAACATGTTTTCCAATAATAAGCTAGCAATTGGTTAACCTGGGCTACGTTGGCTGTTTGTGGAGGTGGAATTGCTTATCTCCATTCATTTGTATTCACTAATATGTCTCATTTTCTAAATGGTTTGGATGCTTCTTAAATGCATATTACTTTGGCTGTCCAGGTTTTATGCCTGACTTCAGCTTTGCATGTTCAGATCTTCAACATCATGGTAATGATAATGCTTAGCATTTATACAGTGCTTTTCATCCATAGATGTCAAAGCACTGTACAAAGGAAGCTAGGTATCATTAATCACTTTACAGTTGGGAAAATTGAGCAATATAGGGTGATGCCAAAGATCATCCAGTAATCAAAGGCAGAGTCGAGAATAGAACCCAGGTCTCCTTACTTTTTTTTCAGTACCTTATTCTCTAGATCATGCTGGTCATTATTGGATAAATATATTGCCTGAGCTAAAAGGCTATAAGAAGTGACACAACAGAATAAAATAAGAATAAATCCAATTTCAGTATTTCTTCAAAAAGAAATGTTGATTGAAATCTACTGTGGGTAGATTTTGTTCCTTTTAATCACAGGGCATTTTGTGACATTTATGATCCATAGTGTTATGTTTGTAGCATATTTTCTGTGCATGAGAAAAATATTTGCCAACAAGCAATTGGTCGGACTTCCTTTCCTTTAAACACGCTATTTTATACTACCAGTAAGTTTTCTCCAGCAAACTTGTATGTCTGATATCTTCGAAACTAGCACAATTAGATATTTTCATTGTAAATATAAAATATTGCATGCTCTGTGTATATGTTTTGTAGTCCTTGTGGAGTTCTGAATTTGCAGGCTTTCAGCTGAAGATGTTAGCTCCCAAGTATCTTTTATAATAGTTCTGTTTCCTCACCTGATCATTACTTAGCCCCCAATTCTGCGAACACATATGTGCTTAATTTTAAACATGTGTGTAGTCCCATTTACACAGAGAGTAGTCCCATTGAAGTCAGTGGTGCTATTCATGTGCTTAAATGTGCTTTCCCTTATTTGGGAAAGAATTCTCTCTTGCTTTGTTTGTTTATTTGGTTGTTTTTGCAACACTAAGACTCCAGAAGACAATATCTAACCTTAGAAAGAGTACATATCAAATTGAGGTAATTCCTTATCTCGAGCTCCAGCCACATTTTATTGTCAGTGTTTTACATTTTAAAAATAAAACAAACTGTTTGTTACATTTATCAAATGCCAAAAGTGTAAGGCCAAATACGTATACTTGGGACCTGATCGTGCTTCCACTGGAAGTCAGTGGCAAAACTTCCATTGACTCAAATATAGTCAAAGCAGGCCTATAACTAGTGCCCAGTGCCTTTGTGTTTTAAAAAGACACTGTCATGTAATTAAAGCTGCAAATATATTGTTATAAAACCTCTGGTGAATAGAAATGTTTTCATTCTTTCTTTTTATATTGCAATGAAAACACATACATTCCTTGGCAGAGTGTGCGTACATTGACAGATACTGTGGAGGAATATATACATACACACATACATTTATAATATATAAAACCTAAAAACTGCAGCAATGTGTAAAGCAGGATGATAGAAAGTGAAATAAACAAGAAGTAAACTATAAGTAAAGTTGAAGCTGAAGTGAACTATAAGTAGAGATGAAGCTGATCACTATGTTTGTTGACAAAAATGTACAAAATACAGAAAAGCAGCATAATAAGTAAACAAAATTAATTTCCTTCACTTCTAGAAAAAACTGTGTTATTAGCAATGCAGGTAAACTGTTCATTTAAAAATATTTTTTTTAATTTGGAAGTATTCTTCTAAGACCTGATCCGAAACCCACTGCAATCAATGGGAATCCTTCTATTGGCTTTGGATAGGCCCTTAAATAGCACAATTTTTGTATGCAAATTGGTTAGTTTTCAATAGCTTATTATCAAATAATTACAACTGCATGAGCTAATTCATGTGTTCCCAACACTCATTTATTTTTGATTTCCCTTGTTTTACTATCAGGGCAGGGTGTATTCTGCAATGACCTTCTTGAGAGACCCCAAATATTTAAAACCAGTGTAAAAATAGTTATAGACTTACAAGGGTCTTCTGTTTGTAGTGTTGTGGTAGCCGAGTGGGTCCCAGGGTATCAAAGAGACATGGTGGGTGATGTAATATCTTTTACTGGACCAATTTCTGTTGGTGAGAGAGACAAGCTTCTGAGCTTACACAGACCTGAGGAAGAGCTCTGTGTAGGCTCAAAAGCTTGTCTTTCTCACCAACAGATGTTGGTCGAATAAAAGATACTGTATTACCTCACCCATCTGGTTTTTCTGAGGGTCTTCTGTGTAATACTTTACCTGTTACTAAAGTACCTTTACAAGTGTAAGGTAGAATCAGGACTTGGAATCCTTATGTTCTCTCTTCAGATCTTTATCATCTGCTTATAAGGACATTAAATCTAACCCAAGGAGGTGTTACAGACAACTGACTGGATGAGAAGACTTTTTTTTTAAATCCCATTGTTTAGATTTCTGTCAGAGGCTATGAGAATACTTAATTTCTTTTATCTCTAGAGTTTTCATTATCATTTAAATTTCATTTCACATTAATTGATCAGGGATTAGTGAAAGCATTATGCAAAAATTAGACTAAGAGAAGCCAGCTGCGATGAATAATTCATTACGTCCAATTACATTTTATTTCTGGCATACTTGCAAACTTGCCTCTGACTTCCAAGGTATTTTCAGATGACAACGTTCGCTTAAAATAAAGACCTTCCCGGCTTAATTTATGTGGCAGCTCAGATCCCCCCATATTTTACAAGTGAATTTTAACCAGTTTGGGCATAGCCAGCTCTCCGGAACGGCTAGAAAAACCTGACGCCCCTGGGAAAGAAAAGGAGGCAATACCCGAGCGAGAGCAAGCCTCAGCCGTGCAAATGACCCGACGAGGCAGGCAAAGAATTCAGCAAGGCAGCCCTTTGATAGCGGTCATCCGGGAGTCACTCCCTGCCTTTGGCAATAACGCCCCTCTCCGTCTTCCGCCGCGCAGCGGGGAAGAGCAAAGGCTGCTAATTGGCTGCTGCAACAGGGCGAGCGCCGCTAGGTGGCAGCCGCTGCCTTCCGTGCAAGGAGCCCCCGTGGGCCGCTGCTCCCGGGCAGCTCGTGATCCTTATCGGGTCAGCCCGCGAGCCTGATTCATTTGTGTGAGCGACGTGCAAAGTGCGCCCGCTTCCCCCGCCCCCCCAGTGGGCTCGGGAGCTAATGGACCATGGACCTGCGTGGAGCGCCTCGAGCTGTGTTTTAAGCCTGCTCGGCAGCTCTCCACCCGATCACCCCTTTGCCCCCCACTGTACTTTATTTATGCCACTGGACAGTCGTTGCACCATTAAAGCTACCGTCCCACCTTCTGCACCGACCTTTCATCTGGGGAAGTTTTATGACACTTGGTGAATGTGCAAAGTTTTTAATTAGACTCGCCAGACAGCCCGAGGCAGCACTAGCGCCACGAAGTCTTCATGCTTCTCTCTGCTTTACAGCACAACAAGCCGCTCTACTCCTTTGAAGACAATGCAGACTATGTCTACGATGTCATGTGGTCACCAGTGCATCCCGCGCTCTTTGCCTGTGTGGACGGGATGGGGCGCTTGGATCTGTGGAACCTGAATAATGACACCGAGGTGAGGCGGGGTGGCGGGGGAGCCCTTAACCCTGCGAGGTCGGGGGCGGGGGGGAGGCAGGCTGTGTCAGCTCCCTGCCTCTGCCTGTGGCATAGCCCTGCTGCTTCCAAACACTCCCCTCCAAGGGATGCTGAACTCCCCCCGCTCCTTGTATGTTTCAAAGATAATTGAACTCCCCGCCTTGCACGGTTCAGGAGACGTGGCTTCAGCCTTCCCATGTGTATTTCAGGGGACACTGATCCCCTCTTCTTGTACGCTTAAGGGACATTGCGTTTCCCCCCCCTGGTATGGTTCAAGGCTCCTTGTATATTTCATGCAAGGTACATTTAGGGCGGGGAGGGAAATAATGCAATCCCCATTTTTTTAAAAAAATCAAGCACTGCACAAGAGCAGCACATAGATAATGTTGCGCCTATTTGGGAAGAATACTTCCCCTCCTTGGATTTATTTCAAGGCAGATTTTAAAAACCTCTCCCATTTTGTGATGGGTTTTTTGGCACATGGTTTCAGTGAGACATTTAAGATCTCACTACTTTCTTTAGCTCTCCCCTCATTCAGCTTGTCACAACTGGACAGTCCTGTATCAACAGCACAGACCTGCCAAGCCTCACTCATGTGGAGTGTGAGATTTCTTCGCTTGGGGTTGATTTTAAAGAAGCTTTGTAAGTCTCTCACCCTAAGGATGGAAGGATTGTTTTTATTTCATGATTATTATATGGTTATTATTCATAATAATATTTTTTGTATTTTATGTCTTCAGTCTATTTCAATGAAACTTTAACTCTTCTTCATAATTGTTTTCCCTCAAAATCTCCTGCAAATTTTCACAGCTTGACAGCCCTGCAACAGTCCTTCCAACCTGATAAAAACCTAATGATGCCCATGTGTTTTCCACCACCCCTTACATTTCTTTCAACCCGGTTGAAACAGAAAGGGCTAACAAGAGAACTTTTTGCAAAGATGAAGTAGCAAATACTGTACTTAAAAATCAAGCAGCCTCCTTCTTAAATAGAGATAGGTAGCATGTATTTTATGTTCCTCTTTATTTGTGTGTCTTGTATAATTTCAGTCACAAATCTGACTCCACATGTTTAAAAGATATTTCTAGGTATTAAATGAACGAGTACAATCTTGATTTGATTTGACTTTTCCTTTGATGATTCTTTGCTATAAGAACCATCATTAAATGACCAGTGTGCTTTGATTATACCATGAAGATTCAGAATTACACTTGAAATATTTTTTCATCACTCAAACACAAATACTAAAGTGTTTGTATTCAGTGCTCTGTAATGGCATGGTATGAAAATAGAAAACAAAACCAAAAAAACAGCATAAAAATAAGGTAACATTTTTAATGGACAGGTTATTTTCATTTTCTGAAAGAAATGATGAGAACAACAAATGCAATTCCCCTCCCCATTTTCTATAATATTTCTTTAAAGTTAGTTCATTTATTACTATATCTTTCATGTAACTGTGATATACATGTCAGCCAAAGTAAAATACAAGTGCAATTTATGGTTTCCAAATCAGTGCTGCTTGCCATAAATAAGTGTGGACAGGTAAGAGGCACAACGCTGAAAAACTGTATTGTTACGTGGAGCAAATATGCCTTTTGAAGTGTTCTGAGCAGGAAGTACTGCAGCCTTTTAATTAGAAAGCATGCAGCTGGAGGATATACAGGAGGACTCTCCTCAGAATTTCTTTTTGGGGAGGAGAGGGACATATCCTTCAGGTGTTCTCATTAATGCCAGTTCAACACACAACATAAAAACCTGTTAACATTTCAAAAAGAAAAAACAACCTTTTCCAGTAAGATACCATGCGTGCAATCCCGATTCCCCCGGCCCCCCATCTGAAATCTATGAGAACTTTGCTGTTGCTTTCAGTGGCACCACAATTTCACCACAAGTAATTACTATAAGCCTGGTCTTGCTTCCACTGAAGTCAGTGAGATGGATCGTGCCCTACATGACCAGGATTACTGATACATTTTGAGTAAGAAAAGGCTAATGAGCATCCATAGAAATGAATTCAAGGTTTGTTCCTGCATTCCATACGCACCCAAAGCCACCGGCAATTTCACAAGGCATTTTCATTCATAAGGGTCAAAATCAGCTCTCACATAAGTGCAAATCTGGAGTATTTCTGTTGAAGTCAATGGTATTATTACAGATTTACATCAGTATGAGAGCTGAATTTGGATCTATGAGGAAAAAATGCTATTCCAGTTCTTTAGTAAACAGTGATGGAATAATTTGAAAATCTCTAGAAACAATAAACTAGCAGAAATTAAATCAATGGGAGGTTTGGATTCGCAAGGAAAGCAGATCAGAATCATACTGTCAGTGAAAAAGAATCATACATAATTCTTTTAAAAATTACAACTGAAGATGATCAATGTTTGCTTTGATCCTGGGCCTGGTAATTTACAATTAGGTTATAATGATTTTCCATAGTTGATTATTAAAGAATCTGAATGAGTTATTCTGTTTACTAATGAAAAATATTTGTCAGAGTTTTATTCATTAATCATTGAAATAAAAATGAGATGACTAACCTGAGAAAATTCTTGGGACTCCTTAGCTGTGTTTAAACGAACAAAACTTTCTAGTAGTAGATGTAAAGGGGTATCTAGAGGTGAAGGAAAATGACAAATATATTAATGTCTTTTAATTAGATCTACTGATGAAAAGTGCTATATAAGAGGTTGGTAATTATTATTATTAATAATAATGCTTGTTTGTTTTTAGGAAATCAGCTGCATTAATGTTTAGTTATTATTTTGAGAATGGATGGAGAAAACATCTGTTTTTAGAAACTTATAAATACTCTTCCAATTTCTTGAAATATAACACAGTTTCTAATAGTCCTCTTCTACATATTTATTTATTTCATTTTATTAAAAGTGTCTAACCCACTCTCTAGATTCTTTTTGACCCAAATGACTATAATACTTTGACTATTCTCACAACCTAGCTTTAAAAAGAGCTTAAGTAATCACATGTAGCATTCTGATTTGTGGATACCATGTTTGGTTTTTGTAATAACAGTGAAAGTTATTATATTTGATTTTTTTCACATTAAAAAACCCCACAGCACTTCTTTACTCTCCTGCAAGTTGGATAATATTTTTAGATGTATGGTCAGTATGCCATATTTTCAGTTAAATTTAGGATGTAAGATCTTGATTTCCCAGTACAGAGTCCACAACATTTTTCTTGCTTGGCTTAAAGGTGGAGTCAGCCTCTATGTTATTATTGCTCAATCATCTCTCTTGATTACTGTACAAGAATGATTGATATTTTTCCACTTTGATCTTCTATTATATTGCTTTCAACAATATTTTCTTTTGCATGACTTGTATAGTTTGGTTCTAAAAGTATGTAGATGGCATTTATTTCGTTAAGTAGATATGAGATGTATCTCAACAGTTTTTTTAACACTACATAAACAACACAGCAAATTAAAAGGTGAATTATCATTGTTTTTTAGGTTACTGATTTTTCAGTCTATTATCTACTAAATTCATATGCCAAAATGGTTATAATCTCACAAGTGTCAGTTTATAACTTTAGATAATTTATAAAGTATTTTAAAATACAACTTTTAAAACATAACTAATGGTGTCATATAACCATTACAAGGTAAATTCAGATCTTTGAAATCTTAAATAGGTGTGTGTAATTTAAACTATCATTATTCAAAGCAGTCAAATCTATTTTAAGATAATGTAGATTGACTATATTTCTCGTTGTACAAAAGGAAAAAAGGAGGGGTATTCAAATATTTTAGAATAATTTCATGATTGCTTTGATGCTGTTAGATAAATTTGCTGAGTGGGAGTGATTTTTACTAAACAATTAGAATATTTTAATTTATAGGACCCTGAATTGGTCAGCATGAACACTGTTTGTTTTTCTGTGCAACACAGAAAGAGTGCTATGTTAACCCAAAGCGGAGGTAGAGTACATGTATACGTTTCAGCATTTTGAAAGGTATAGCTAAAATTCTGTGTCTGAAACATACTCCTTTGAAAGAACTTGTATATCTCTGATCTACTGGTTTTATGAGAAACAAAACTAACTGATGAAATGGATTAAATAACTGCTCCAGAGTTCAGTTTTGGCTGTTAGACACATTTTTCTATAAATTATATAAAATTAACTGCCTTATGAGTTAAAAGAATTGTGGAGACTTCAGTGATAAGGAGGGTGAAGTTTAAATGTATATTATCATATGATAGTTTTATTGGTACTTTATGCCAGGTAATTGACCTAATAAATCACACCGAAACCACTGACACCAGCACACCAAATAATAACATAGCTGAGATGAGGAGATACATGAGATGCCATCTTTCATTGGTCATATAGTATTGATAGGACCTAGGCCTTAAACAATGAAGAAAGAAGCTCAGTGGCTTATTTGCATTTGAATACTTTTTTTAAGGAGGGTGGGAGGGAAGATGTAGTAATCTCCTGCTTTCTGATTGCTATCCAACATTATTTCTAAATTACTGTGTAAGCAAATCTATTTTAATGTCACTTGTGAGGCTCCAGGGCACTGTAGTGCAGTAGTTACAGGGTGAGGATTTAGCATGCCAGCCCTATTGTTCTGAGGTACTAGTTTGGTTTTGCAGCCTTTAGTCAGAGTCTGTAACAAAGGGACACAGTGAGTTTCCAGGACTTGAGGTGCTAGGTAAATAGCTAGCTAGTGCTGCAGCAGTGTCTGTGCATGGTTACTGCCTATAGTTGGAGTCTCTCAGGCAGTCTGCAAAGGCTCTGCTTCCTACTTTCACTGATACCTCATGCCAACCACCTCAGTGCTGTGGTTTATTTCATAAACAGTACATTAAAAGCGTGTACACATATGCACGTGTGGGTATCTTCCATTACATTGCCTTACTTTAACAGACAGCCTTGCATTTATACTTACACTGATTTCTTACTGATATAAATACATCTACCTATTGAAACATGTTGGATTTTTGTAACATAATCAGTATTTTCATGTACTTGCGTGGTGCAAAATTTAGGTGAAAACTGGTAAAAACTGAATAATAGCTTTTGTGAAACCCAGAACTTCTTCAGTAAAAACTGAGTAGTAGACTCTGTAAAGCCTGGGATTTTTTTCGATAAAAATCAGTAAAAACTGAAAATGAAGGACCTTATGCACGAAGCACATAAGGGCTTACGATGGAGGAGGAATAAAAAAGGGAAAGAATAGTATGGAAACTAAAAACGTCTTGTTTTGAAGTGATTTTTCTTCTGTTTCTGTCCTACCCTGCCACCAAAACACAAAAGTACAACCAAACATTGATGTAGGTCAGTAAAATATGGTTTTCATAAACGCTGCTACCGTTCTGTGAATTTTCAAACCACATTTTAGTGCTATCTTTAAGCTTATGAATGCTTGAGAGTTGATTTTTAACTCGTCTCGATCAGAAATTAAGGCATATTGAGAAACAAGCTGCTGTAGTTTTGTATGTCTCCACAGTTAGGAAAAAATATTTGTGTCATTCACTCACACATTTACTGTGGAAAAGTCTCCTTCACACCTCTCAAACAGTCTCTGTCTCACTCTTCCCACCTCCCTTAACTCAGTAGAGCATGTGATTGAAGCAACAATCTCTTTTTCTCTCCTTATAAAAGGTTTTATGTTACCTCAAGTAATGCTAAGGAACTTGTGATTCATCCACTGAACATAACGTTCTAAACTGGCACATGTGATTCACTGCAGCATAATTTTATTATCATCATTATTATTGATTCAATAGGTTCCAACAGCCAGTGTAACAATTGAAGGTGCTTCTGCCCTCAATCGGGTCCGTTGGGCCCAGGCTGGGAAAGAGGTAGCAGTTGGAGATTCAGAAGGCCGCATCTGGATCTATGATGTTGGAGAGGTACTTATTCTTTTCTTTTTATTTAATACTTTTAGTAGTTTCCAGTATTTGTCATACCACTGAGTGTTAAAAAACATCATGCATTTATGTGCATGAGAAGGACGCTTCCGACTGATGATCCAGATAGTTTTTAATGGTGTCCTTATTGATTTGGAGTGCTCCACAACATTGAAATGTATGATAAATTCAGCAAAGTGTTGCTGTTTAATGCCAGCTCTGAAGAAGAAATCTTGCTTGAAAGGCTTGTGATTTATTCTCATTATTTATGTTTTAATGTCAAAAAGTGTTTGGCTTTTGAATACGTTTCCTAGAGACAAAAGAGTACAAAATACTACAACATAAAAGTTTTAAAAAGATATATAATAATAATATATATAATGTTCCAAATGTTAGATTATAACACTATAATATATAATGTTCCAAACACTCTCTTGTAGGATTCACCTTTTTTCCTTGCAGTAACTCATGTATTGTGACCTGCTCCACTTTACTGATACAAATTTTTCTCATCATGACATGCAAAGAACCAGTCAGTATCTCTGATACCATTGCCTGAATATTTACAGTGGCTGCAACAACAGAAAACTGAGAGGTAGTGGTTTGGGGGTTAATAGATGCATGTGTGGCGTGAAATAGCAGGATGAATATTCCATGTTTTAAGGCTGTTTTCAATTTCCTCTACTACATACTATAAAAACTATCTAAGCTGAAATATGCTGTGCATGGATGGAGCCTGCCTCTTTGTTCATAAATGCAGCCTGCATTACAGTTCTTTGGAATAGTTATAGAATCATAAGGGTGAATCTCTGAGCAGTCAGTTTTTATGTAAAGAATTTGTTTTTCATCATTATCTGTGATAGGCTACTAGGGTATCCATCTCTACACAGGAGGGAAACATTACAGAATACATAGAGTATTATCTGTAACTCACATGAAGTGATTTTATGGCCCAGAGCAAAATTGCTTGAGCATGACTCATATTGTTGGATTGCATATGCTTTTGCAGGAATTGCCTTTCGTCAGAAATGGCTGCTGAAACTTCTTGCTATATAATTTTTAAATTGTCTGAAGTTATTACACTCACATTTCCACTGCAGTCCTGGCAGGGCGGGCCGTTTTATTTATTATGTTTGTATTATTTCTCTGAAGTGGTGATTTTTTTTTTCTCCCTTTCTAAGTGATATGACAGACTACTGCAATATTTGCAGTGACAATATAGTCTGGTCTTGTCTATTGTCTAGAGTCTAGACAGGCTATAGAAATGTCTCTTTGACGTATCATACACCACGCTGTTCATAGGGTTGTTTATCCCTGCAAGATTAACCACAAGAAAATGGACTTCATCCAGAGGGAGTAATATTTAAATTTTTTGGTCTTTTTTCTGCATAATCAGAAAAGTCCTACATGAAAAAAAAAAAAAAAAATCACAGGGATACACGCCTCATGACAAGTAAAGGCATACTTATGTTACATGTAAAAAGAGAATAATCAGTATTCAGCTATGTGAGTCCAGATCCGTGTTGTATAATGCAAACTAAGGTGCTGATCCGGTACTCTGCTCTCTGTGGGTGGGCCACTGTGGCTGTGCAGAACCCCAGGACTTCAGCAGAGTTTCACCCAGGTGTCAGTTCCCATCCCTACGCAGCAGCTGGCAGGATCAGGCACAAGAAGGCACATACCGTATATTTGTGAAGTGAGCTAACAAGATATTCTGTTGCCCTGCCTTTTTGACAGTAAAACTGTTCTTTTCATAGTTCTTTTTCATTTTGACCATGTTTTTTGCTGTAATAATTCCAGACACAGGTTATTTGAGAAGCCTCTTTGTGATGCAGTAATATTAATGATAATACCTAGCTCTTATATAGCAGTTTTCATCAGTAGATCTCAATGTGTTTTATAAAGGAAGTCAGGATCATTATCCTCATTTTACATATGAGGAAATGGAGGAACAGAGAGGCTTCCCCCCTCCATATGATTGATGCCTTTTTTATGTCCATTTCTGATTAACTAAATAAGGGGGTTCAAAGTGTTAGTGAATACCCTAGCACGGCAACTTCAGTCGTTACTAAGAGTCACTACAGCTAGCTGACATCAGATGCAAACACACGCTACAGAGTGCCAGTTCAAATCACTAATAGGGATTCATACTGGTGTCCCTGAGGATAGAAGCTGAAGATAGTGGAGAAACTGCAGCTTAACTTACTGTACCCATCATGTCAGTTCATAAAGAGCCCTATTAAAAGCAGTTCAGATGTAGGTGCACGTAGGGCCTGATCTAACTCCTGTTGAAGTCCATGATGTCATTTGATCAAACCCGTAATGAGGGTCTGATGCAGGAAAAGATGTCAGTGGCCTTGTTGGCTGTGCAAACTGTAACAGGCCGTGGACAATGACTTCCTGGCAGATCACTTTATCCAGAAGGAAAATGGAGCCTGCTGAAGAAAGACAAAACAGTAGGGAAAACATATTGAGGCTGGGAGCTCATCGCTTACCTGTTCCCGATCTCTCCTCCTTCCCTCGATGATCCCTGCTTTCCTTTCCCTCCATCTCTCTTGAACCTGCTACACAGAGCATGGGAGTTCTTATAACCTCAAGGCTGAAAAAACTGCCCCTCATGACAACCTTAACTGGGCAGACAGGTGTCACATAACAGTGTAAGGGCAAGATGTTAAAAAGAAAAGCTGACAATCTTTCTGGAGTCCACTAACTCTGTGCTTATTGTAGTATCTGATTCTAATCTAAACTCCTCTTTCCCTCACGCTCCCTGGAAGGATTGTCTAAGCAGTCTCGGTATTTACTCCTCACTGAGGCATCTAAGTGCCTCTGTTAGGGATTTGTCCTGCACCATTATAGTAAATGGGAGCTTTGCTATTGCTTTGAATGGAAGCAGGAGTGGGCCCTGAATGCGGAGCATTTTCTCAATTGCAGGAGTGCTCATGGGCGGCTTTCCTCTTTCCTTCAGCATATGGGCATGGACAAGAGGGTCCTTCCCCCTTGCACCCTTGGCCTATCAGGACACGCCCTTCCCCTACCCATTTTTGTAATTGTCTTAGTCATGGTGGTTGCCATGTAGCTCCTCTCTTCTTTTTCAGTGGCTGACTTCTGAAACTGAGGGTAAGTCTACATATGTCTACATTTACTGTCAGCACCGCCAGGTTGATTCTGTTGGATCGATTGAGCGGCACTGGAGACCTGCTCAATCGATTCGGAAGTCAATGGCATTAATCCACCCTTGCAAAAAGATTAACACTGCATCGAGGGGAGGGTGTTTCCCATTGGTGCAGTGTAGTGGGGATGCTGCGCTACATAGAAGTTAGGAAGTCAACAGAAGATCGATGTAGAGTAGTTTGCATATCTCCCGTTGACTGCCACCAAATTTCGCCGGCAGTGTAGACCAAGCCAGAGGTGTCAACAGAGAAATCTGGATTTTTGAGGCCATGGTCCCTTTAAAATTCATCCGTGATGAACTAGCAGTGAACCATACTCGGCATCCACTAGTGCCAGGGCGCACTTCACTTTGAAGCAGAAAGAGTCTCTAGGATTAAATAGGATTATATTACAGTAGGCAGCAGGCTGCTTTGCAAAGATCCTACATATATTCAGCAAAAAGAGTCATATACCATATTTTTCATATTTGCCCAGTCTTTAAAAACCTATCCTATTTTTCATGTTGTTATATTCAAGTACTACACTGAATTTGCCATAATGTTGCTAAATAGTGGTTACATTCTGTCCAGATCTTCTTCCCACAGTTAGAGAAGGATGTTAATAAATTGGAGGAGGTTCAGAGAAGAGCCATAAGAATGATTAAAGAATTAGAAAACCTGCCTTACAAAGGTACACTCAAGGAACTCAGTCTATTTAGCTTAACAAAGAGAAGGTTGAGGAGTGACTTGATTAGTCTATAAGTATCTACATGAGGAAGACATGTTTAATAAAGTGCTCTTCAGTCCAACAGAGAAAGGAATAACATAGTCCAATGGCTGGAAGTTGAAGGTAGACAAATTCAGGAGGGAAATAAGGGTACATTTTTAACAGTGAGAGTGATTAATCATTGGAACAATTTACCAAGAGTTGTGATGGATGCACAAACTGAACATTTTAAAATCAAGATTGGATGTTTTTCTAAAAAATATGCTCTAGGAATTATTTTGGAGAAGTTCAATGGTCTGTGTTATACAGGTGGCTAGACTAGATGACCACAATGGGTCTTTCTGGCATTGGAATCTATGAATCTATTAACTGAAAAAAGAAGTGAACATGTGTTGTTGAACAACATCATCATCAAAAAGCACAATAATGTTTAAAATCATATTTCTCAAAATGATAAAATCAACTTTTCCTATGTAAATGAACTGGTGCACAAAACTGACATGACAAGTTGGGACAGAAACGTATTATGATATCAAATCACTGAGAAAAATGAAAGTGATGAGGTTCTTACCTTGTTAGTTCCATCACGGTTTTAAATCTGTCTTCTAGAGAGCAAAGTAGAATTTGCACCTGTGATTTACAATTAAAATATATCATGTATAGAGAGATTCTCATATGGCTTACCTGCAAACATCAGATTTAGGGTCTAATCCTGCAGTCCTTGTTCAGTCAGAATTCTCTTTGAAATCATGGATGTTTTGCTTGAGTAAGGGCTTTAGGATAAGGCCCTTTTGTTTTGACAGGTCATTGACTCATGATCTTTATAACATCACAAGTGGCAGAAACGTGAGTATGACAGAGCCCATGACCAGTGAGTTAAAAGTAATGTTGATATTTTCAGTTAAACCAGATAATGTTGTCTTTTTACAGTGCGTACTTCTAGTTGTTTGATTTCGGCATCGTGTCTGAAAATAACCGAGCACATTTATTTTCACAGTGAGGAGTCTATTTTCTTCTCCATGCTTGTGCTTTACGCCCATTAGCATTAATGGGAGTCACGCGCACACTTCCAGTGGAGAATAGATTTAAATAATGCATATATATATATATATATATATGCACATGTGTGGCAGTGTGAGAGAGTGACTTGTAGATCAGTAGCTGATGGTTTTAAAAACTGGGGAAAAAATCAGATTGTTTCAGTGCAACATATTAATTAACATATCTAATTTAATCAAAGAATATAACCAGTCATTGTAAATAAGTGTTAGTTTCTGTTAGATTGGACTATATTCATGTTTGCTGGACTTATATTTGTGATATTTAAAAAAAAAAGACTACATGTAAAATGTACCATGAATCAATTTCACTTCTGTAGTCTTACAGCTTCTTTATTCCGTAGCCAGGGCTCTACATGGTAAAAGTTGATTTTAGCAGAGCATGGACCATTCACTATAGATTTATTCACATGCCCTGATGATTGATAGTTAGACCCAGCAGCCTGTGTCTTTTGTAGATATATTTTATAAAAAGCTTGCTTCCATTGTGCATGCCTCAATGATGTTGCACAGATGCTGCTGTCATAAATATTCTCTATCAGCCATCTTTGCTGCTTATCTGAGTTGAGTTAGAATGCTATTTGTGGCTCCAGTTGAGAAAGAAGCAGCTTCTTTCAACCTTTCATTATTTTTTTTCTCCAGGAATCCTTTCAGGGGCAGATTTTGTTTGCAGGGGGAGGAAATAGAACTTTCCAATCAAGAATTTATTAATTGATGGTAATAAAATATAGAACTTGGAAAAAAGAAAGAAGTTTTCAACACAAGGAGAGAAATTATGATCTAAAAAGAGTGTTCAAAGTTGTAATTTAGAGGGGCCTATTATCCCATATGACTTCTTTCATTAGACTAATTAACTAATGGAAATATCAGTTGTTGCATCTATTTGGCAGTGTATCAGACAGGTTAATGTTGCTCAAGGGTCAGTAGCAATCAGGGGTAAACTGGCAAAAAGTAAGAAATGGTGTCCCTAGACTCTACCCACAAGCCAGGTTCCACTCCCTGAGAAACCATTCATAGAAACCTGGGCAAATCTTCATAAAATGATAATCTCTCTCCTTTCTTGCATGCTAAGACCAACAGTGAAATAATTAACAATGATATTTAAATCATATTTGTTACATTTCAGCAGTAACATCTCATTGAGATAAATGGAGCAATTCACACTTCTTTCAGAACTGTTGTTTCAGGCTTTCTGAAGACTCAGGTATACATTGTTGCATTGATTTATATGTGATTCACATTCTGAAATTGATCTTTGCCACTGTAAAGGCTAGAGGTTTTATTACTTTAAAATGAAACAAAGCTTCGATTCTGGAGCTCAAGAAGGCACCTTGCCAGGTGGCGGGGTGGTTAGAAGGAGGGAAGTACCAGCTCACCCAGACAGTACAAATCAGTTTAATCCAGTCCTTGACTGCTGTGTTGATAATACAACCCAGAGAAAATGAGGAGCCCTTCATGTACAGACTGAAAAGCTTAGAAAAATTACCCCCCAAAAAAGTGGAAAGTCTTAGAGTGATATCATCTTTTCAACACTGGAGCAGAGAGATAAAGCAAGAGCAGATATTGGTCAAATCTAGCTGGAAGAAGGGACCAGACCCCCAAGATGGTGGTGACCTGCTGTGTAAACACCCTGTACTCAGGCCTCTGGCCAGTGGGTAGGGAAGTAGTTGTTCTCTGAGGCATGCTGGCAGACTGCTGGCGTAAGCAGTGGCATAGCTAGGAGTGGAAATTTGGATGGGTCCCAATGTATGCTGGACAGGCAATGAGTAAAGATCTGACATCACAGGCTATCGTTTATATTGCACATTATTATATATGTGTATTATTGCAGCTTTGGGGTAGAGCTGACCTAAGGAGAGGGGCAGGCACTCAGCCCCACAGGCAGGCATGGGTTGAGCTGAGGCAGGCAGTGGGGTTGGTTGGGCTTTCATTGAAGTTTTCTGGGCCGTGAGAAGTTTGCGGCACTGGGTGGAGGCAGCAGTGGGGAGCTGGCTGGGCTGCTGCATTCCACACCTTGCTGGCCATAGCATTCCACAGATGGGCCAAGAGCCATGTGCTCTTGAGCCAGGACTTCCTGATCCACAGCCAACTTCTGTATTCACACTGGCTTATATTCAGTGGGGCTGGTGTTACTTGGGCAGGCCACGGGCCACTAGTACCTATGCCCTAATCTGCTCCCACTCAAGTCAGCAATAAAATTCCCTTTGACCTCAATTGCAGCAGAATCAACCCCTAAGTTCTGCTCTATGGATTGTGAGGAGACTATGGGGAAGGGCTGGCACTTCACACGTGTACTCTGAGTGTCACAGATTTCACCATGGATCTTGGGTCATGCATGTGGTCAGATGGTCACAGCGAGGGTTTCCTCCATGCAGCTAACAACCTCTCTGCCCAGGGCCGGATTAACGCAAGGGCTTCAAGGGCTGCAGTCCCAGGGGCCTCGGGCTAAGGGGGGCCCCTGCAAAAATAAATCCCTGCCCCCTCCCATGTGACGTGGGCCGAGCCCCTGGCTAGGAGCCCCTCCCAGCTGCTTCCCACTCCCAGCCCCGCCCCTTCCCCTGCCCCTCTCCCATGTGACGTGGGCCTAGAGTGAGTGCTGCTCAAAATCATCTCACATGCCACAGGTTGCTGACCCCTGTTTTATTGTTTTAAGACTGAAATGTAACCACAGAATGACTTTACGTTAATTAAAAGGCAAGTTTAGTATAGTGTTAATATCCTTGATGCCATAATTGTGATCATTTTGTTTTTAAATTAGGAAAAAGACTTGTATACAGGGGTCCCACAAACTCTAATAGCCCTGGGTCCACAGGAGAGTTAATCTGGCCCTGGCTCTGCCCCCCAGGGGATGATACCTCAAAAACAGTGTGTTTCATCTTGTGGTGTTTTCCAGGGGAGTTTTCTCCTGCAGTAGATTCTTCCTGAGGAGGCGTGCTAGGGCTCTTACATGATTTACAGTGGTGGTTTAAGAAAAAGACACTTTTGCTGCAAAACTGAAATTAGTTCAATGATTTGTAAACATTGCATTATAAAAAACCAAGATGGAAAAACTAGAATTAAAAGTAACTTAGAATGTCTAACAGCAGAATGGCTCAAATACATATTTTGGAGGTAAAGCTGAGCAGTAACATAAAGCGACTCAAACAAAGTTTCATTAAGAAGGGTTGAGCGTTTAAAGCTAGTGTAAGTATGTAATCATTGTAATAAACAGCAAAATCCAGGTATAACTGAGAACTGGAAGTAATTTAGGGTCTCGTCCTGCTCCCACTGAAGTCAAAAGGAATTTTGTTATCTATGGTATCTTTGATTTCAGTGGGAGTTAGGCACTTAAATACCACTGAGGATCTGGGGCTTAGACTCAAATTATTTTCAAAATAACGTTTTAACCAAGCGATGACCCATACTGGCTGCTGTAGAAAGTTCTGAAGAACCATTTTAATTTCCCCCCAATTTTGTAATGTAAGTGGAGACTAGGAAAAAAAAAAGGAGAGGGGGGCTCATAAAGGAAGAAAAGACATGAATAAACAAACTCATGCTTTTTGCATGGCTTACAGTTATGTAATGATCATTTGCTTTATATGAAAAACCAAGCAGAACAGTTTCGTCATTCATTCCATGCCTACTCATTTGAATGTTGAATAGAAACAGTTGCATCAGTGACGGAAGTACCCAGCTCTAACAAAGGTATTTCTGAAGTAGCTTAAATAAGAGTTCCCTAATGAAAAAAATGCACTGGTTTGAAATCAGTCAATTTAATTACTGTATTTTATGAAAGCCATTACCCATTGCTGATTACGAGAGTGATCAAATCTTTAAGCTTTGGTAGCCTCTGGAGGGGGTGAGCTGATCTAAGTAGAGCAAAGTTCAGTCATTATCACCCTAAATACGTGTGTTTCTGATTACAATATTCATTACTTTAGGTTACTGTGGATGCTTTGAGGTCTTCTTGTAAGCATCGGTGTGTTTTCCCCAGTGGAAGAACAGCAGTGTATTAGGTTAAAACCTAACATTTAAATATGTTTTCCAGTTTAAAATAGAGCTTTTACATACATACTCACAAATACACTTATGTGGGAGTAACGTCCAGATCTAAAATAGCAGAAGAATGTGATTTATCTTGTACCTTCAATTTCTTTCTCTACTTCATCTGAATAGTTTCTCAGTCCCTCACATGCAATGGATTTTGTTCTCATGACACTCCTTTAGCTAGGGAAGTAGTATGGCCCTTTTACGTATGGGAAACTGATGCCAGGGGTAGCTTGAGAGAGTGGCTCAGACACACAAGAAGTGTATAGCTGGAATAGGAACTGAACCTCGGTATCCTGAGTGCCAGGCCAGTGCCCTGTCCACTAGACCATGTTTCCTTTCCCCTTTCATGTTTGTACTTTTTACTGCCTCACCTGCACCCTGCCCTGCCGACCCATGTCCATTGCAGACTCCTCCTAATGTTCTAAACTTTTGAGCAGCTTCAAACTACTGCCTGTTTTAAAGGTGATCTGCAAAAGGCTTTTTTTAAAATGAGAGTTGTGTCTTTATCAGTTTTTGTTTCTTTAGAAAGACTTTGAAAAATATATGCATGGAGTTTTCTAACAATATTTCAGCTTCTTTACCATACAAATGATGAGGAATGCTAATTCACACCTTCCCTGGGTTTGCTGGAGGACTTTTTGCCAGCCTCAGGAAATGTGGCAGGTGAGCTTTTATGCCTAATTGGCAGGAGTTGGGGTCTGAATCTCTAAGATATCCTTTCTCTCAAACGTTGATTAGGTATTGGAATTCAAGAGACATTAAAACCCAAATTTGTGGTTGTTTTTGTTAAACCGTCTGATTAAAATCCCTTTGACTCTCAATTGCTCAGGTTTCAGTCACTTATGATGTAACGTGTCGCTAGGTCTGCAGATGTAACATTTCACCAGAAAGTTATGCAGGGGAGACAAGACTTAAATTGCTAATATGAAATAAGAAGAAATCTTCTAGGCCTTTTGCTATAGTATAAAGAAGCACACACACACACAAAAAAGGCTCAACCACACTTGTTTTAGTTGTTGTGTCACATTTAAAACAGCTTCATGTTTCCTGGATTCTTCACAAAGGCCCAGATTCTCCCCCGTGGAGAGGAAGAGAGAGATGTGACAGATGTTCATCATGTAGCTTATTGCGCTGCTAGAAGGTGCTCCGATACTGTGGAAAAAGGAGAGACTAGACTAGGTCATCCTGTCCCCCATGGTAAAACCTGCAGGAGGAAGAGCAAGCTCACCGAATCCCTCCCATATCACCAAACCTGGGGTTAAGAGGTGGGGGGGAGAAGATTTGACCTCTTGCAGAAAAGATAGTGGGGCTGGCTGCAAACCTGGCATATCCCTTTCTCTGGAGGCTCTGTGTATCTGCACTAGCTAGGGCCCTAGTCGTAGCTCCCCTGATGTAGCTGCCCTGAAATCCTGTGGGGAGGCTCTGTAGAAAAGATAATCCAGTCCCAGGTTTTCCTGAGTAGTGGAGGTACAAAAACTGCCTCACCTGTCTCCAGTCTCCTAGCACCCATAAAGAATAGGTGTGTTGTATTAAATATAGAAGAACAACTGAATGAGGACAGTGAAAACATGCACCTTAAAATAATCAATTAGTGTACAGGAATAACAAAGTCACAGGAAGATATCTCTCCCCCCCCCATTATAAAAACCCAGCCTGACTGGTTGTGACAGGATCCCCGGGATACAACGTGGAACTGTGGGACTGCTGTGCTCCTTTAACTCTCCAGCTGGCGATATCTCATACATGCTATGCCAGTGAGAAGCAGCAAAACTCCTCTAGGGCTGCGATCACTCAGCTATCAATATGTGGAGCCACACTCCCTGAGCCACTCATGAACCACAGAGAGAGGCACCAATCACCCCAGTTCCCACCCAGCACCCCAGAAATAAAGCGCCGTACACTGCCCAAGACTCCCTTGCATTAATAAGTTCACCACTTCTTCAAAGGCAAGTGGCCATGCACCAACCTTTGTAATCTGAGCTGAGATTCCCCAAGCACTTCAGCCCAAAACACTTTTAGGTAAAATATAAAACCCATTTATTAACTACAGAAAAATCCATTGTAAGTGATTATAAGTCGCAAGCATAGAGATCTAAGAAATAAAAATCGAAACAGTCTAAATTCAAACCAGCTAAGCAAGATTTGAATCAAGCAGTCTCTCACCTAAATAGATGTTACAGGCAGTTTATAGTTTTTACACAGGCTGTATTTCCTTCTCAGCTGGGACCAATCTCTCCAGTTTAAAGTCTTTGTCTTCCAGGTGTTGAGATGGGGGAGGAGAGAGGCCAAGTGATGATGTCACTGTCCCTCTTTTATACTTTCTTTCAGCTGCTAGAAGATCCTTGCTGTGACGTGGGTTAGGTAATCCCCATTGGTCAAGCAGTCCCAATTGCATACGTACCTTCTCTGAGAAGCCTCTGGGATAGTGGATTCTTCTTGATGAGCTATTAATGCCTGTCTAGCCAGTGATGGCTCTTCACAGCATATTTCAATAACGCATATAGCAATACTTCGTAACTTCACATACAATGATAGCACATACAATCCAACAGGATATGGAGGTTCAACAGATCAAGGCTTCTTAAATGATACCTCAAGGCCTGTGTTGTACAAAACATATCATAATCTTATGACAATGGGAAACATGGAGGTTCCAGGATGCTACACTGAGGAACAGTGTGTCACACTGGTAAATGTGCATAGCTTGTATGTAATGCGGAGTATGAATGGAAAATACTTTATGCCATATTCACTTAAATATATGTTAGTATGTGTGCAGTGCTTTGCAAAATTCAGTTAAATTCATGTACTCTCGTCATGATAAATGCTTCATGGACTGATAGACGAGTTAGTTTGTGTAATTAAGCATCTGTGGTTTCAACCTGTCACATTCAGCAGCAATTTGGGTTAATTATGGTGTTAATTAATTAATTTATTTGTTATGGTTTGCAAAATTATGTTACATTTGAAAGTACAAAATCACTGAATTCATGACTTAGAAAAAGAGCCACTTAGCTTAAAAATCACAGCTGAGGATACGGAGGGACATTCGGGGCCTAAATATACACTACCCAACAGCTACAGTTGCACAACTAAAGTTCAGTTTTGCTGTCTGGTATGGTGTGTCACGCTGCTGGAGGGGCTCATGACTGAATGACAACCTCAGGGCAGACTGTCATGAAAGAAGGCAAAATCCCTAAACTGTTTGTATGTTCTATAATTAGATTTCATCAACCCAGTAACAAGTGTGAACTCCTAAAGCACCATAATTGCTTTACCATGGCATGACAGACAGTCCCCTTGGGCATTTGTGTATAGCATCCAAGGAAGCTGAAATTTTAAGATAGATGGTTCCTTACATCAAAAATCACAACAATCTTGAGGTTATTACCAGTCCCAAAGGATGAGTCACTTATCCCAGGTCAATTGTACTCAGATCTCAAACCAAAGACAACACTTTTAGCCAATCCAGTAACAAACTCAATAATGGTTTATTAATTTACAAGGAAAAAGAAATGAATTACACACACAAAAATATGAGGTAGTAGCTTAAATACAAAAGGTAATTGAAGCTTCTATAATAAGCAAGCTTTTATATCCTTTAGGACTAACCCAAGCCAAGCGATTTGGGGTTCGCTTGCATATGTTTAGGAATCTTTGTCCCTCAGGGTCCAGACAGCATAAAGATACCAATTTCTTCTTTACAGGCATTGTTACGCCCATCCATCAGCATTTAGGCTGAGATGGTACATAGGCTTGGTTCACATACCCTCTTCAAGGGTGTGGAGGGTAGCAACCAATGAAGCCTTTTGTTCACAATGGCTTGTCTGATGTCTGAAGACCTTTTGCTGGGGAGAAGATAACACCTCTTGTGGTAAACCAGCATTTTACACTTGGTAATGCTTCTTCCCTGACTGTGGGGAACTTACAAACTTGGCAAACGTTTTTATAGTTACAGAGCAAATATTAGCTTATTAATCTTACTTATATCATGTGTTATACATGCAGCATCCTACAAGCATTGCATAAAGTCTAAGCATTAAACACATTCTTATAACTCTAACATCTATTTCAAGCACACTAACACACAGGTGAGCCAGACAGGTTTCCAGCTTGCATTTGTCAATGTGCCATGAGGCCCAGGGCCTTGTCATGAGCTGGCACCTGGCTGCCAGCATCACACATTGTATTGGATTGGTGTGTGCTCAGTGGGTCTAGTGTACTTTGAAGAACAACAGTGTGTCTTTAAAATGAAAATTAGCTATATCATGCTGATGCTTTCAAAGAAGTGAAACATAAAATCTAGGTAAGAGCAACAGTTCTCTTGCAAACCAAAAGTACTGAACACCTACAGGCCAGTTTTGTGTGTTTAGTAGAACCCATTTGCAGAGAAGTAGTGGAACAAGCCTCCCATAATCCCTGTTCAACTAGGAACCCTGGAATGAGTCATAGATTCATAGACTATAAGGGACCACTGTGATCATCTAGTCTGACCTCTTGCATAATGCAGTCCACAGAACTTTCCCAAAATAATTCCTGTTTAGAAAAACATCAGGTCTCGGCTTAAAAATTGCCAGTGATGGAGAACCCACCAGAACCTTTGGGTAAGTTGTTCCAATGGTTAATTTCCTTCATTGGTAATGTGCCTTGGGGCTGGACAGCATGGAATGGATAGTGGTGGCCTGGGATGGGATGCGGCCAGGCCAACCATTAGAGCCAAGATTCATTTCCTTTTCTAGGTAGCCCTGGCCTGAATTTCAAGCTGCTCTCCTCTGATAGAACCCCAGTGGCAAATCCCCTTTCCACTGCAACTGCTCCTGTGGGTACAGAGGGTATAGTTACATCCCCAAAAGCCCATGGGGTTGAATCTCCAGTACTGCTAATGCCAAGAATTCAAAAATCATGAGTTGCCCCCCCCTGCCCCCCCCAAATCATGAGATTTAAAAAAAGAATGGGTGTTGGGGTTTGTTTGGTTTATGGTTTTGATTCATATTTTTCCAGCTTCTCTCTGCAACCTTGAGGACTAGAAACATACTTTCTTAAATGTATGCAGGGAGTCACATGACTCCAGGATATGGGGCTTTAAGAAAAAACACTTAATATCCCAAGTCTTATACTAAAAATCAAAACAGTGGGCAACACTGAGTTTGTCTGAAAAATGGAAATTAAAGTGGAGCTGAGACTCTTATAGGAGACTGGGGAGGAGGGTTGAAGGGGAGTTAGGGAAGGAGAGCATTTCACACTGTAACGCAGCCGATAAA
This sequence comes from Mesoclemmys tuberculata, assembly GCA_007922155.1. Taxonomy (NCBI): domain Eukaryota; kingdom Metazoa; phylum Chordata; order Testudines; family Chelidae; genus Mesoclemmys; species Mesoclemmys tuberculata. The sequence continues at coordinate 42,960,593 of ML675603.1, forward strand.
TGTATAGGGCTGTAGACACTATTAATAATAAATAATAGAAACTTAGAAACTCTTGCTCCACAGGACAGCACCATTGCAGACACAACCTGGTTAGCTTTTGTGGCGCATGGCAGAGCTGTGATGTTGTCCCTCTTACACATATACTTAGTGGCTGGCCATTAAATTTAATCACAGTATTAGATGCCTTATGTGCCTAGAGGGGAGAGGCCTAGTAAACACTGGGCTGTCGCCCACTGCCACTGAACACTTTCAATGGACACAAGAGCAGGTAAGGAGAAACTAGCCATGAAATGTGGTGAAAGCCCCCCAGTTTCACTTGGGCCAACCTGTGATCCCTATCTTCTACCTTTTGCATGTCAGAGCCCCCTTGACATGTATGCTGGGTTGGCACAGTAAAAGGGTAACCATATCCTGCCTGCTGCTAATGAGTTTCGCGCTCTTCCACTGCCAAATGAAACAAAGCAAGGCAAATTCTCGGACCCCACTCCTGCAGGCATATTGCACCCACTTCTTTACCCACCTGACTAAGCCCATTGACCTCACTGAGATTGCTCTGGCCCATACTGTATTTAATTACAAAATCAGGCGATTGGTTTAATAATCATAAGATTTTAAAAAAAAAAAGTGACCCAAGGGAACATTCTTACCTTTAAGGCCGTCTCCTTGTGGCTGTTCAAACCATTTCTCCACAGCACAGTACTAATGCAGGATGTCAGTGTGTTCATCATGGCACTTAAAGGAACTGAAGAGCTTCAGTTTTAAACTAAAGATTGGAAGGTGATTTGTTTGATACCTGGATGTAAATTCTTGGTAATTATATATGGGAAACTTTGAACTATAGGTGCAGCTGGTGGTGCTGGCTATAGTTAATGTTGCCTAACAGGTCCCCGTTTTCAATTGCTTATAACGTTACCATTTATTCATGCTGGGCATCTGCTTCAGCTGAACCTTTTTGGAACGACCGTTCAGCCATTTCCAAGTTTGAGATTAGGGTACAGTATGTCATTTTGCCCATGTTAAAAAAAAAATTTCTCTCAGCTGTTTTGTTGAGAAGCTCTGGTGGCTCCATGCTTTGGAGAAGCCACGTTATATTTGGCCAGCCCCTTTGCTTGTTGTCAGGGATGTGTCTTGCCGCTCCTGCAAAAAACCCCACATCTTTGCGAAAAAAAAATCCTTTGAAATTTGATTACAAAATCCCATACTGTTTCTGCCCCAGAAGCCCTGCATCATTGGGCGCACAGGATGGGATGTGCACTGGGGATGAAGCAGGGTTGTATAGTGATGCCAGCTATTTTCTGTAGGCCGCTTGCCTCATTTGTTGCAGAAGTTGGAAGGTGTGCAGTGAATGAGGCAAGAAGAAAGGAGGGTGTCATGGTTAAGGCAGTTGAATGCTGCCTTAAAGGTCTGTGTTTTAGCCCTGCTTCTGCCACAGCATTCCTGTGTGATGCTGGGCAAGTCATTTAAACCAAACTTTTCATAGGTGGTCACTCATTGTGTGCCCCTTGTTTTCAGGGTGCCTGACTTGAGACCCTGGGGACTGATTTGCAGAAGTGCTGAGTACTCACAGCTGTAGTCCCTGGGAGCTGTGCTTTGAACGTAGAAAATGGTATACAGTGCTAAGTACGCTGCAAAAGCCAGTGCTGGGCATGTCAGATTGGGTGCCCCAAGTTCATGGACGCTTGACCTTAATATCTCTGTGGCTCAGCTAGAAATATAGGAATTGCCATTCTGGTTGAGACTGAGGTCCCCCTCCAGCCCCATATACTGTGTCAGCCAGTGGCCAGCAGCATTTACTTCAGAGGAGAGTACAAGAAGCCTGTAGTAGCAGATGTGGGATAATCTGCCTCCCATTTTAGGTTGCTCATTCTCAGTGTGTAAAATGAGTACAATAGTATTACCTCACCCCATGGAGTCTGTGAAAGTAAATTAATATTTGGGACGCGCTCAGATTCTGAAATGTTGAGCGCCATAGAAAAGCCTTTGAGAATATGCAGGGCTTTGAATAGAGTGCAGTAAATAAAGCCTGGGGCTATCCACTGTTCAATGAAGAGAAAGCAAAATATTGAATAGCTAAAATTCAGTGAGCATCATTCAGTCTGTGCGCTGAATGAGACGGGTACTGGAGACAAAAAAATAGTATGTGGTGTAATGTATTTATAGACCATAGCATAGTTCATATACACCAGGGGCCATTCGGAATACTGGCATTTCCTGCCTTTGGAGCGCTGAGCTTGGCCACTTTAATGTTCTTTTAACATAGCAGTTTGTATGTAACACATGTAGTTCACAGACAACGTCTGAGTAGTTTCTAGATGTTAGTGTTGCTCCAACACTATGTATCGGACTGAGGAGTTTCAGATTAGGCAACAATCAGAATTTAAATGCTCGGTTTAAGATCCAAACCCTTTACAGAGAGAGTAATTGTTTTGATCATTATGTCTTCACACACAGTATTTTTAGTGTGTTTTTATATTAACAAAATTTACAATCAAATAATGAAAAATTTAAAAGCTATTACTTGTCTTACAGAAAGAAAATCAAACCTCACATTAAGTTGTATTCTGTTTCTTTTGGAAGATAGAGGTTAAGTATTTTTGTTATGTAATCTAACATCTTGTCTTCTTTTTACTAGAACAGCACTAGTTAAATGAGATCCTGCTGGAAGTAACTCATAGCAGACGTTAATCTAGATGAGGGCTAAATAAATGAACTTCACAGAAGGTCGGTGTATACAGTGTCTGTGACACCAGACTGATGGCTGTGCATAGAATAAATGTAGTGTTTAGGTTGCTTATGGTATTCCAGCCCTTCAATTAAGTAAACAAATATATACAGAGCTACACTGGATTGTATCCTTTGTGGTCTAAACACTATATCGTATTAAAATCATTTGCATCCAATATGCTGGCTTTAAGTTCTTGCCCGTGGTTTCATCCATTGTTAACAGTGAGGGCAGGCTCTCCCAAGAGTTAAATTCAGTGGTACTGTAGTTATGTGAAAAAGGTGCCCTTGGTTACATTGGTGGCCAGTTCACTGTGTATTACCTCCCACTTTGTTCCCATCCATGTGTGTGGCATAGGGAGTTGTCTGGAAAAATATAGACCTTTTTTCAATCATATTATATATATGATTGAGAAAAATATCAAAGGGAGTTGCCTGAAAAAATATAGACCTTTTTCAAACACAGACACACACACGTACGTTTGAGAAAATATCAAAGCATTTTGTAATTGACTACAGTGGGACCAAAGTAAGAGGAGATGTTTGTGCATAGAGATGTTTGTATATGTATATATCATTTTTGCTGTGACGTGCCCTTGAAATCAGTGATAAAATCCTTAACTGTGGTTGGGTAGGATTGAATGCCTTAGGGCAAATTATACTTGTATGGATTTTTTTATTTGTAAATTGATGGGCCTGAGCCTGAAAATGCTCCACTTCACACTGAGTGGAGGATTGGATGAATAGTTAGAGAAAAATGTATCTGACTGGAACAATTTGTATAATATTTACATTTTAAGATTATTTTTTCAGCCATTTAATATATTTATTCATGTGGAACTCTATTCATAAAGTGTTTACAAGGAATTTCTTTTCAATACAGCACTTTATTTTATATGATAATATGGAGAACGTTGGGATGACACAAATTCTATGTAGAATAAACGAAGTAATTTCTCTTGCAGTTGGGGTTTGTTTTTTTAAATGACTCCATCAAATTGAAAGATTATAATGATGCTGCTAAATCGTACACAGTATTTATAACGAAGCACAGCATCTTCATCATTAGAACCATCTTACCATACTTAAAATCAAACTAAAATGAACCAGAATAGTTTTCCTCATGTCTTAATTAGCCACTCTTCAAAATATTTTAACCAGTCCTCTTCAAGCCAAGCATAATTTGGTTTGAAGTGTTTTAGAAATGAGAGAGCTGAAATGTGAATTTCAGTATAGTTTTAGTCCTTGTTGGAGCTGAGGTTTTTGTAGAGAGTGCGCTTGTAGGAATACAGGCAAAGAAGCAGGGAAAGATGCCAAAGAACAAACAAACAAAAACCCAACCTCAAACTAATAAATGATACTTTAAAATATTTTAAAACACAGGCCAGTTTCTGATCTCTATTACACAGTGAAAATTTCTAGCTTCCTACCCTCTAACTGAGTTCAGAATCTGGCCCATTATATGCAAAAGACATCAAATAACCAATTCTGTTCAGCAAATATAGACGGTAGCTTATATGGTGGAGGGAAATGATCTTTTTAGGATTCTGTTTTTACACCTATGTGCAGAGGATGCATGTACAGACACTGGCAAATACATGTAAGTTTCTTGCTCCAATGGGAGAAATGTACTCCCAAGAGCTAAATGCTCCAATCAGAGACATCCTGGAGTAGGTCTGCACCACAGCTAGATGGGCATGAGCTCACTGTCCAGGAAGATGGCAGAGGCAGTTTGACTCTTACTCAGCTGCATGCTTTTCCAAAACATTGTTAGCTTTAGCCAGCAAATGGGTAGTGCCACAGCTGGGCATAGATTTAAGCATGAGATCTGATCATTTAAATGACATGGAACTAGCCATAATTCTCCAATTCCTTGGCTAAGTAAAGGGGGGAAGGAATTGCCAGGTTTCCATCTCACCCCCCTGAAAGCCATGGGGAGTGGGGCATAGGCTACAAGGCATGAAGGCGTTGGTGCTGATATTTTTCCCCTCTGGTTTTCTCTGCCTCTGACATGGGGTTTCAGGGGAAGCTACAGTCAGGAGAGGTCCTGGGAGCACAGCTCCTGTGCAGCCTCCAGGACACAACTCTGCATTAAAACAGCTTATATCTTTGGGAGCCTTCACGTTTAGGGAGTGGAAGCTATGGTATCATCCATCCATAGTGATGGGGAAGCCCTTGCCTTGTATGAAGAATTAAAGAAACTCCGTAGGTGGATACTTGCTGTTTCCATCCCCCTACCCATGAATAACCAGCAGAGGAGAGCATTAGCCTACTGAGTAAGGTGTTCCCTTGTCTCTTACCTGAACATGCACAGACCATCCACCTAATTGGAACTCACAGCTGAAGCAGAGGTTTGTGGTGGGAGACCAAATTCACAAACGATAGGCCATCTTTTGGACTAGGATAATTATCATGGAACAATGTCTAACAGAAATGTCAGCAGTTTTGAAAAGCCAAAGATTGTATATCGTCTGTGTTGGCACCTCTAGCAAGTTCCTAAATGATAAAGTTGCCAGAGAAATCAAAAGAGGCTGTGGCATGTCAGAGAAGGGAAAGGAAGGCCATATGTTTGCCTTCAATCTGTGCCAGGCTACCTTGGCTGTGCCATATTATTTGTTTTTGTCTTAAATTCTGTTCTCATTTACATCGTATAGTCCTACTGATGGAGGCCATGGGCCTGAGACACATAGATACAGATTTCCTTTGGTTAAAATTAAACATGTGCATATAGGGTGAATGCAATAACAAACTAACAAAACGATTGTGAGATTGTGAAAGTAAAATCTGCCAAGTACAGGCCACGTTTATATTGGCATAAATCCACATAGAGTGAATTTGGCCCAGAGAGTTCTGAAGTTACCTATGACCCTGGTGACTTCATATTATATGGGGCTGCTGCACATAAGTTACACCTCCCAGCAGGACTCACTTTTTGCAGCTGAACTAGCTTTACTTTATACTGGGGTTTAGAGAATAAAATTTGAATTGTGAGATATTGCCCTGAAGAGACTTTGCTTTTGGAAATTGGTTTTTTGCTGACTCAGAAGTGATCCGATTTCATCATCTAGCACCGTAAACTTCATTGTTGGAACTTTCATGGCAAGTGAAGGGAAGGGGCATGTACACGGCCCAAACAAATTCTTTTAGAAACTTGAATGATATTTATGGATGTTGTTGTACATATTTTTCCAGGTCTAATGTTCATTTTACAGCTTTTTAATCATTGTAGTTATGTTTATACAGCACCCACAATTGTGGCAGGCACTGTATAGAACAAATCCAAAGACATGGAGTATAATTCTGGCTCTAATGGAGTCAATGGAAATTTTGCCACTGATTTCAATAGAACTAGGATTTCAACCATTTTCTCTACCTGTGTCCCTTTACACTGTGAGGGCTTTACCCTGAAAACAGATTTATTTGCAGGCTTGGGCCCTAATGTTAGCTATGAATCTGTAAATGGAATAAAAAGCAATAAAAGGAGTGAGATGAAGGACAAAAGTTGCAGTAATAAGATCATGGATCATTCTCGTTTATGCTATGTGTACATGAGGATGGTTCCATTACCCTTTTTTTTTTTAATTTACTTTTTATGTAAATAAATGCATTTCCCTCAGTTTGGTTTTGGAAAGAGGTGATTTTTTTCAAATGTAATATGGGTCTGACTCCATAAACACTTTCTACCTAGGGTGCTGTTACTTCTATGAGTAGTGAGAATTTACAGGATGAGTACCTAAAGTTCTTTTGACTGCTTGACATTTATTTTATTATTCTATGGCCTGTGTTGTGCAAAAGGACAGATGGTTATAATGGTCTGGCCTGTCAATCTATGAATGGATGCATTTTTATTTAAATTCATTAAATTAAATTCATTATTGTCTTTATTTCTTTTCCAGTGTAACTTTACCTATTCACTTCCTGTCCTGTATTGTACAAGTTAATACACTTTAGATTGTTCACAGTTAAGTTGCAATGCAACTCTGTTATTCAAAAAGAAAAAACCACACAGACAGGATTGTCCCTATATCATTATTTAATGCGCTTCTTTTAGTAAGTATTGGCTCTTTTCATGTTTTGATGCAATGTATTAGTAAAATTACACTATTATGCTCAGCAAGAAAATGAAACGTTTTATGAAGGAAGCAACGGTAGACAGTGGGTTTAGTGGCAAAGCTTTTAACAGCTGATTTGTGTAACACTGCAACTATAGCCTTAGTCTCAGGGCCCTATTCTGATCCTAGATCAGTGGTGATGTATCGTCACTTAGCTTGTAAAATAATCTCTTGTTGAGGTGTGTAATCATGATCAAGCTTTTGATGCATATGCTTTTGCACACTCTCCTGCTTAGCTTTTGTTTTTATTTCCTCTAAGCGTATATTTTCAAAAAGGAGAGATCTCTCTTTCAAATAAAAATAATAGAGCCATTTCTGGGTGTGCTTTCAGACAGCTAATTCAAGTTGCTTGCGTTAGACTCAATTTCTGAGTACTTTTGTAATTACTAAAATCAAGGACAAAATATGAAAAAAATGGATATTAGAGATTCAGGGTTAAAAGTAGCAAAAATAGATTGTGATTAAAGCCACAATGATAGATCATTCAGTATCATCACAGAGAGCTCTCATAGAAAGACTGCATTTTTTGGCAGTAAACAAAATAAATATTTAACCAGAGTCCAATAATCAAAATAGATAGAAAACTCATCAGTTGCAAGTTCACTTTTTATGTTTGTATGAGAGTGGACTGAATACATGATATACATGGAGGTTTTTAAGCTTCAGCATATTTTTCCAAATATTGTGTTTAATTGCCTCCTGACTTTGTGCAAGATCCAAGCTGGAAAGAGACTCAGACTCCAAAGAGATTTGGATCGGGCAGCAAGATTTCACCCTGCATATACTCACGCAGGTGATTAACTTTGACTGTGCAGGTCATCCATAGGGGACTCTTACTCACAAGCTTAAAGTCAAGTATGTAAGTGGTTGCACAACTGAGGCCTTGAACATTAGTACATAATATATACTTTTTCTCAACTTCCATTGATACTGCTAGTTGCTTGTGCGTATTAAGAGAATGGTTAAGCTATTTATTATACAAAAAATGCCTGCTACACGTCTGAAATCTGCTATTTCTAAACTAATTAAATCTACTTTAAGTATGAATAATATTTGTTATATTTTTTAGAAAGTAAGCAAGCTTTCAGATGAGCCTATATCAATTGCGTATTGGACACTATAGATTGGATCAGTTATGGTCTTACTTTTTTTTTTAGCCTGTAAGGTGTTTCTCATATAACGTGCATAAAATAGTAACTCAGTTTTATTATATGATAATAGCAGCATGGTACAGCCAACCTCGTGTACCATACAGCTTCGAGTCTTTAAACAGTTCATGTTGCAGTACCAAACGCCTCATGATGTCTGTAAACAGTTGCTTTTTCATATTACTTTCCAGGGAGAGAGCACAACCTTTAAGACAGCAGTAAATATATGCCTGATTTAGATGCCTGTTGCCATTTTCTCGTATTCGAGCCAATGAAAACGTATGTTAAGGAAGCTGTTTGAATTTTTCCATGACCACATTAATGCCATTTTGCATTCTCTCCCCGAAACTGCAATGTTGGATCGAGGTGGAAAGGACTGCAGCATTATTTTGCTATATCACTAAAACATTCTGTCTGGAAGCTTAGCTGTTTAAATTACATGTTGCTCTTGGAGCCTAATATGTGATGTGTCTTCACTAAAAAGATCAATGCTATTAAATGGAAAAGGACATTGCATATTGACTTCAAAAATCAGATCAATAATGCAATGTTTACATGAGCTGCTTGAGCAGTTTAACATTTTTGTGAAAATGTATTTATTTTAACTTACTTAACGTGGAGGAGAGCAACTAAAATCGGCACCATTTATTTAGATTGATAGCGGTAGCTGTAATGAACTTTAGAACAGTGTATTTAAATTATTTACCTGAAGACTGTTATCGTATGCACTTAAAAGCTAGATTTTTAAAAGGTATTTAGGTGCCTAACTCCCATTGATTTCAATTGCCTTTACAATCTGGCCCTTTGACCCCAATCTTGCAAATAATTATACTCAGAAATAATCTCATTGCCTTCAATTGGATGACTGACCTATGTAAAATTAAGCATGTGTGTAACCTTTTGCAGGAGTGGGCCCTTGTGTTGTCCTGAAAATCAAATTTACTAATATAGGGCCAAATTTTGCACTCTTTACTTTCAGTGCCATCAGTTAGAGCTTTACTCAGGGAAGGACTGGTGAAATGCAGCAGTTAATTTTCACCTGAATCTAAAGAGGAAGCTGCTAAATTTGTCCTGAAAACATGTCACTGCTTTACAACTGCAGAAGTAAATCACAAGGTTCTTTTGTGACGGCTCCCCGCTGCAGTCCTGAATCATGCAAAACTCTCATTGACTCCGGTAGGAGCTATACACGAGTCAGGCCCACAGATTTTGGCGCTAAGATATTACCTTTGCACTGCAAAACTCTCTCATTGTGCAGCCCCTCTTCACTGTGTCATTCCATTTATTTTCCAGCTGGCTGTTCCACACAATGACGAATGGACCCGTTTTGCTCGGACACTGGTTGAAATCCGTGCCAACAGAGCAGACAGCGAAGAGGAAGGGACTGTAGAATTGTCTGCCTAGGAAAAAAGGTTTCCACTGTTTATCTAGCACAGTATCTGTCCCTCGTTGAGCATGCAGTGTCAAATCAGTATCGCTGTGGCTTTTGATGTCAGTGTCCCTGCCAGCATTGCTCAGAACGCTCCATGTTAATCGCACTGTGCTTTGCGCAAGGCTGAAAATCTCCAGAGCAGTTCCATACTTTATATTTCTGTCTGAAACGTAAGAAAGAAAAGACAAATCAAACCTTTATGGGTTTAGTTGTTGCCTTTTAACTACTTAGTAGCTGTATTTAATAGCTAGAAACCCATGGTTAAACTTGTGCTCACATGCACTTCTGGCATAGTCCTATTAAATCCATATGAAGCCAGATATGATTATGTGCAGATGTGGTGTGCTTCATGATATGGGACTGGGCCAAAGACTTTAGATGTGGTGTTTCACATGGTGACTTACATTATGAATGGATGTACTATACAAAAGTTGCTGCTCCTTATTTATTGCGGTGTGCTGCATGGAACGTATTTATTTGAAAGTATTAAAATAAACGATCCTAAAGCATGTGCATAATGAGAGAACTGCATTGTCTCTGTGCTGCTGTAGAGGTTACATTATGGTCCAAATACTAAAGAAGTAAGATCTGTAAACGTTTGTTTGAGTGGATGGAATGATTTTTTTTAAATGGCTATTATTTCTAGGCACTTTCACAATATTTCACGTACAGTTGGCACTGATGTTTGTCAGGCTAACACTAACAGGCTGACAAAGAGTTGCGGTTCCTGAGTTTGACACCAGTATTGCCAATAAAACGTATTAAACCCATTCTGGAGCAATGTGGTTAATCCTTTTGGGCCAGAAGCACTTAGCACGTTAATCACAGGTCACTGGCTAGGCACTGGGAAAATGTGACTTCCAGGAGTTGCAGAACGCTCAAACCACTGCTATGTAAATAGATACCTAGGTTTTGTTAATGGATTTACATGCATCAGGTCCTGCGACAAATATTCATGAGTCTAAGCGAACTAGCCTTTGTCACCTTCGAGATTTGGTTTTCCCTTGTATGTCTGGGCACAGTTAGACATCTCCCTCTGACACTATGAATAACGCTGCCTCATTGTGGAAGGGTGGGAAGGGGGGGAAGGGCCGCAGGCAGCATTTTCCTTTCACCCCCATGCACGTAGCACAGCCTGACACCTCAACAGCATTAAAAAAAACACAAAAAACACAAGGATGCAGATTTGGCTAATGCACCAACCCCCACACGTCGACCCAAAGGATCATAAACAAAGGCTGAATTCCATGGAGAGCCAAGGGCACATCTGTATTACGAAGTGTCTGTGTTTGGACATGGCTGGAAAGAACAGAGTTAACAGACAGGATGCTGCCTGCAGTCAGCAGTCAGCAGTAAACCCGAACACATTGTCTCAACCCTGCTTCCAAGAGAGGTGGTTAGCATTGGATCAGCGAACCGTGCTTCACAGCCAAGCTCCATGCAGGGCCACTGGAAATGTGGCTCAGCCCTAGGAGTGTTGAAGTTGGTATAATTTACACACAGGGTGACCAGATAGCAAGTGTGAAAAATCAGGATGAGGGGGAAGAGGTAATAGTTGCCTATGTAAGACAAAGCCCCCAATATCGGGATGTCTGGTCAGATTATTTACACACTGAGGGGGCGAGGAAGGTGTCAGATTTCCTTCAAGTCACACTCACCTCCAAGCTGCCTGCAGCCTACACATTAGAAGGCCCCTCTAGTCCCATGAGCTGGCTACTACACACACAGCAATCTGTGGTACTTGCCACCAAACAGATAAACTGCTCCCGCACAGTGGAGCAACTGACAGTGCAGCAGTTTGACATCTCCACTCCCCCCTCCCACTCTATGGAATCCTGCCCTCATGGCAGACATCCTTTCCAGAAGATACACTAGACATCTAATGTAATTGCACTGGTAAGTCAGGAAGTTAGACACCTAAATGCTGCCACTTGCACCCACAACAGAGTACACGAAACTGGAAAACAAAGGGGAGGGCCATTAAGACTTCCAACTGCAAGTCCAATAAATGCAGCATGCTAGGCCCGGTTTGTGTTTCCTCTAGCTTTCAGTTAAATGTGCTCAGGTTTAGAGGAGGGTAGGTATTTACTCTGAATATGCTGGTCCATTCTTTCCACTCATTGATGAAAAAATACCCTCAGACAGTGGAGGTTATTGAGACTATCCAGTTCTTGCAGTGCATTGTAAACTGTTGGCAAATTTGCTGCTACTTTTTCCATATTACCTTTCAGTTTTGAAACCGAAGGGGAAAACACAGCATGTTTTACCTTCCAGTCTCCCTCTCCTTCATGGCTTGTAAAAAAGAGTTTTAAGAGAAACCTCAGACCCTTCAGGATTCGCTGCTATGTGCAAAGAAACATGCCCAGCTGGCATAAAACACTACATCGCCTGCCCCCATGGCAACAGGCCCGGATCACAAAGAAGATGCTGGTGATGTTTTTTCCCGAGAGGGCTTTTTTTTCCTTTGGTGACACCTGGGTGAGAGGCTCAGCACAGACAGTCTCATCCCAGGAGCTTCAAACAGAAGCCTGAGGTAAGTGTAGAACGTGAGGCTGAGACTAAAATATTGCCACTCAGTTAAGGAAGAAGAGGGTTCTGCTACAGAGTAAAGCACCTGTTTGCCTGATATGTGCATTCAGTTCACCTCTTGCAAAGACGCCTGCAAGATGGGGTCCTTTCATGACAATCCATGGTTGCTAACCCATACAATCCATTTTTGGACACGAACCTCCTCACAAGCGTCCCAAATGATCCCATGTGTCCCTAAAGTGTTCCCAGGCCCACATTAAAGACAAAACTCCACTTTGTTTCATAAAAATGAACCCACTCCGAAGGAGCCTTTCACCAACACCCTTTCCCAAACAAGATGAGTGCAACAAAAACATTTCTGGGTCACTGCATGGTAGACACTTGAACAGCAGTTAGTCTGCACTATCCTGCCTATTTATGATTTAGTTTGTAATCTTTCCCTCTCCCTCTACATTTGTACAGCACTGAGCACACTCCTATTGGTCAAGAACAAGCAAGAAAATAGCATCTATATGCAACTGCTGCAAACCATTGTTAGTGGGTTCATTTCATCTAGACATTACAGTGAAAGCAAGCCTGGAGAGCATAGTGTTCTTTCAGATTAATCCACAGAGGGCACTGAAAGCACAAGGATAGCATGGAAAAAAGAGCTTAAGATGACTGTGAGAGAAGCAAACACTTGGGATATTGAAGCTGGCATTGTTGGAAGGGGCACGTGTTAAGAGACAAGAGTGAGAAAGGAGGGGCAGACTTGTGAAAAGAGTTAAGAGGTAGGGGGAAAAAAGGCTTGAAATTGGTGTGCTGAGGAAATGGGAGCCAGTGAAATTATTTAGGACCAGATCTTTTAAGCACCTAGCTCTCACTGGTTTCAATACCTAAATACCTTGGAGGACCTTGGCCTTACTGCCTGATCCTGCACTCACTGAAGTCAATGGCTAAAGCTTCCTTTTACTTCAATGATGCAGGATTAAAGACCTTTACAAGGAAGGGAATGACTAGAGACATTGAGGTTTGCCTGGAAAGAAGCTGACAGACACCTGGATAAGAGCAGTTTCAGCACAGCAGAAAGGGCAGAAGCCAGACAGGAGGAAATCCATTGTGGAGTTGAAGGAAAGGGATTTAAGGCAATAGCTGGAAATGGCAAATGGAGGGTACTGTAACTGCAGGTTCTATGAGATGTGTGGTCCCTCTCTGGATTCCATACGTGGGCGTGCATGTGCGCCATGAGCCGGAACAGTCTGTAGTAGTGTCTGTTGACTCACGTGTGCGTCGTGCAGCTGCCACATGTGGTGTCTCCAAGGTCTTATGAGTGCGCGCAAGTCAACGCCTCTCTACCTCTCTCTCGCTGCGGGACACAGAGCCCATAGCCGAGGGGATGGAGATAGGATTGGAATCCAGATGGGAACTACACATCTCAAAGAACCTCCTGTTACAGTAAGTAACCTCCATTTCTTCTTCGACTGCTGGTCCCTGTGTGGATTCTCTATGTATTCACTGTGGAGGTGGGAGCGAGGGCTTGCTGGAAGAGAGTGTGCAGGACTGCGTGTCCAACTGCTGCATCTGCTGCTGCTGCTGCTGTTCCGATGACATAGTCAGTGGTGAAAGTGTGGATGGAGGACCACGTGACCGCACTATAAAAGTCCTGCCATGGGACATCTGCTAGAAGGGCGGATGTGGCAGCTTGTGCTGGTATAGAGTGGGCAGTGCTACCAGGTGGCAGAGAGATGTGGGAAATGTAGCGTAATGAGAGATCCATTTACAGAGGCATTGTGTTGAAAGAACATGGCCATGGCAAGGCTCCGCAATGGCCAGGACAAGTTGAGGCTCCACTCGGAGTACACAGGTGCACTGGAGAGAGGCCAGCATGTGGCAGACGTTGAGGGAATGTAATGTGTGGTTACATGTGTGGTTTGGGATAGAAGGTTGGGAGGTGAATTGATTGGTTGAGGTGGAATGGAGAGACCACCTTGAGTAGAACCTGATGAAATCTTGTCCTTGTGGAACGGAGTAAATGGCGGGTCAGCTATCATAACAACCAGTTTGCTGATCCGTCGAGCTGAGGTGATGGCCTTCATGGTGAGAAGATCAAGTTGCTAAAGGCTCAAAGGATTGTTTGGTGAGGGCAGAGAGGACAAGGTTAAGGTCCCACGAGGGACTGGGGAAAAGGAGGTGAGGAGACCATGAAGGAAACACATAGTGGTTGGGTTGCTAAAGGCTGAAAAGCCATCTATAGGTGGGAGGAAGGCACTGACCTGGATGGAAAAGTGGGTGAGACCGGACTGCTGAAGGTGAAGAAAGCGTCAAGGACAGTGGGAACGGGCACAGAGTCAAAGGGACGGTACTGGGTGGACACTCATGCAGTGAAATGTTGCCACCTGGCCTGGAAGCATGCTCTGGTGAGATGATGTTGTGCATGGGTATAGAGCCTGTGTTCTCTATATGTGATCTCCATCCAAATACTAGGCTGTGAGTTAAGCCGGGCTTGGATTGGAGTGTAGGATCTGACCATGAGTTTGTGTGAAGAGATCCAGAAGAGCAAGAGAAGGTGGATATGAGGGTAGGTGGAGAGGTGAAGGAGGCTGGTGAACCAATATTGGCAAAGCCAATACGGAGCTATGAAGATGAGGACTATTCGGTCCTGGTGCACTGCGTGTAGGACCTGTGGGAGGAGTGGGATGTGTAGGAAGGCATATCAGAGCCCAGATGTCTAGGGCAGGAGTGCATCTTCCTGAGAGCTGCATCCGAGAGCACCCCTGTAGCAGAAGGGAAGCTTGTGGTTGCCTGTGTTTGCAAAAAGTTCCCACTGCGGCTTGCCCACCTGTTGGAAGATGGAACAGAGAGTGGGGTTGTGGAGCTCCCACTCATGGTTGTTATGAAACGAGTGGCTGAGTGTTTCCACATGGGAGTTGCTGGTGCCCAGAAGATTGACAGGATGTAATGTGTCCCTGTGTTGGAGGTACCCATTCTAGAGGTGTACTGGCTCCACACAAAAGGACAGAGACCTGACGCTGCCCCGTTTGTTGATATACACAATGGCCATCATGTTGTCCAAAAGAAGTTACACATGGGGGGAGTGGAGGAATGGTCGAAAGCTTGGCAGCCACAGCAGACAGCCTGTAGCTCCATCGAACATCGAAGATGTTGATGTGCATCTTCGCCTCTCTGCAGACCAGAGGCCCTGGGCTATGTGGCCTTCCAGATGGACACCCCAGCCCATGAGTGAGGTGTCCAAGGTGGGAATATCAATCAAGGTGGTCTGTCTGTGGGCCGTAGACAGAGCGGGCATATGGTGTGATAGAAGTGCCACCTGCCATATGTCTTAGAAGGGTGAGGCACTGGCAGATCCACATGCAGGGATGATGGCACAAGCTCACTGTAAGTGAAGTGAGGGCAGAGAACCAGTCTGACGGGAGAAAGAAGTGAGCTCCTATGAAGATAAGCAAGCGGGTGGGCACAAGCATCAACATGCCCTCTTTGATACGGATTCCCAAGCTGGTGAGGAGGATTCATAGGATACTGATAGTGAGAAGGCAGTCATGGGGTGAAGCAACCAGGAGCCAGTTGTCCACGTATGGGAACAAGCAATGGTCAAAACGTCACACATATGCTGCAGCTACCATGAAGACCTTTGTGAAGACATGGGGAGTAGTGACGATATGAAAAGGAAGGACCCAGGATTAACGTGAGAATGTTCCATCCTGAAGAAAAGGAATTTGCAATGAACGGGATGGATGTCCACATGGAAGTATGGATCCTTCATATTGAGAACTGTGAACCATGCTTCAGGGGAAAGGGAGGAAATGATCAGAGGAAGGATGACCATCCAGAAGCAAAACTTGCAGATAAATTGGTTTAGTGCCCATAGGTCTAAAATGGGATGAATGCTATCCCCTTTCTCCAGTATAAGGAAGTAGGGGGAGTAGATCCCAAGGCCACAATAGTGACATGGGATGGGTTCTATGGTGCCCTTGCGGAGGAAGGTATGCACTTCCTATTGGAGATATTGTTGGGACAGATACCCAGGGTCACCATGGGGTGGTTGACTGGGAGGGAAGGAGACTAACTGTATGAGGTACCCTCAGTGAATGACATCCAATACCCAACAATCAGTAGTAATCTTGCCCCAGTTGCGAGTGAAGACGGCCCCAGAACACAACCAGAGGGACTGCAGGAGAGGTGGAGGAAGGTTCGCAGGTCTCGAGGAAAAAGTCAAAAGGGAAGGCTGCTGTGGGATAGCAGAGGAGGCAGATGTGGTAGCAGCAGAATAGTGGGGCCATTGGGACCACTAATGGTGGCAGGATGGTTCTTGTTGTCCCAGAGGATAAGGTTGATGGGTATAGCGAGCAAGGTAGCAAGGGCAGAAGGAAGCTTGGTGCTGTCGACGAGTCGGGGTTGAGTGTATAGGACCAAGGATTGGCATGTGGCTTGAGAGTCCTTGAGCGAACAGAAAGAATCATGAGTTTTATTGCTACTTTTTGATTGTCAAATGGGAGGTCCTCAAGTGTGGTCGAAACTCTTTAGGGATGCTGGAGGATTGGAGCCAGGAGTCACAACAAAGTAACACACCACATACGAGGTAGCAAGATGCTGTGTCCATGGCGCCAACTGCTGCTTGAAGGGCGATCTTTGCTACCAGTTTACCCTCATCAATTTAAACTCAGCCTTTTTGTCTTCCAGGAGGAATGTCTGAAACTCCACTAGTTTGGAGTATGAGATACAGTCATTCTTTGCTAATATGGCTTGGTAACTGGCGATGCGGAATTGTAGGCCTGCAGAGGTGTAGACCTGGTGCCTAAGCAAGTCAAGTTTTTGGTGGCCTGATCTGGTGGAGTGGCTTTGAGTTGTTGATGGCAGGCACACTCACCCCACTACCTGCACCACTGGAGAGTTCAGAGGGGGATATGAGAGAACAAAAAAAATCCGTGTTCTTAGCAGGGACAAAGTAGCATCATTCTGCACTGAGCATCGCTCAGTGTGGAAGCACAAGAAGCTGGGGTGTGTCAGATGGCCTGAGCTGGTTGCAAAGACGCACTATGGAGGGGGAGCGCCATTCATTATGGGCCAGTCGGCTGCAAAATGTTCAGGAATTGGTCCTGGGAGTCTTGCCATCTTCCACTGGAAGGTTGAGAGCTCCAGCCATAAGACAAAGCAAGTCCTGATATTGGTTGTGGTCATCAGGGGGCAAAAAGGAAGGTGGTATGAGTGCCTCATGTTGGGACAATGAGGTTCCAGTCGGGACCGGCGGTGCCAATGGCACACATGGGTGGTGAGGCAGTGTCCTAAGGTTTCTCATAGACCAAAGCAGAGGCACTGTGAACGGGCAAAGGTCTGCAGTGAGGGTATGGTGGTCCACCGGGGCTGTGGTAGGGGTCTCAAGCATGCCATACGGCCAGGCAAAGGGATCTGCAGGAGGTTCGCGAGGGTAACGGAACCATCTCCCCGCAGGAGGTCCGTACATTTATATGTGGGGTAGATGCCTAGATTCCAGGCTAAATAATCCACCAGTGAAAATGTAGAATCTGGTTCTGAAGATCACTTTGATTCAGACGGTTGGTCTGGGAAAGGCTGTGCCGTTGGAACGGGCAGTACTGGCGGTGCGCAAGACGCAGCATAGGTGTGTGAAGCCAATCTGATCAGTGACAGAGCTGGCGGAGTGAATGGCAGTGGAGTGCTGCTCAAATAACAGTGGCTTATATGCAGGCTCTGGGAGCTCCAGGGGCGCCGGAGAGCCAGAATATGGCATCAAGAGTTTGGCCATTGGTGTGAAAACAAATAGCCAGGTGTGCATGGGACCAGGCGCAAAAGTCTGGATGGTCCCAGTAGCAGAGATGGTGCCGGGGGTGAAGATGGGACAAGCTGGTCTTTACAGTGTTTAGACCTGTGCTCCGTTTTGGTCTTCTTCAGTGGTGGAGCAGCTGTATTGACGTGCAACTGCTCATCTGACCTGGCACACCTCAGGGAAGCAACACTGCGTTTTGGAGCCGTCTCTCTTGTGGAACTGCCCTTATACCTGTGGCTATAAGCATGGTTGGCCTTCATCGATGGTGTCAGTGGAGGGAACCAGGGGATCTCTCACTGATGGTGAGGCATGGTGCTCTGGCAGATCCGCCAGTCCCGGAACTGAATGCGCATGTGGGTGCATTACCTCCTCCTAAGGTGTTTCCAGAGGCAAAATCCTCTAACCTTGCAAGTCCACTGAGGAAAGAAGAGGCAAATGGAGCAGCGGGCAACAACGTGAGCCTCTCTGAGGCAGTCAGACCCCACTGGTGCTCGTTACCCAGGGAGAACGAGTGCAGGCATGATGCCCAGCTTTTAAAGCTGGCTTGCTGGGACACAGTCCTCCGGAATGGGTGGGGTGCCTCGCAAGGGGAACTAACGGTTTAAGCTAGAGTAACTGTACAACTATAAAAACTATATACCCTACAATGATAAAAAGCGTATTTTGAAGAAAAGCGCTTCTTAGCTAGCTAAGAGCGAGGCGGAAGAGGGGTTTTGACTCTGGCCACTTGGCTGTAAGAGGTAACTGGAGGGGCATCAGCTTGATGCACTATGTGGCCAGTGCATGATACACATGCGGGTTGATGGACACTACTACAAAGAGTTTCGACTCCGGTGCATGGTGGCATGTGCACCCACATATGGAATCCACAGAGGGACCAGCACTCGAAGAATAAGTATTTACTTCACTTGCCACCAAAATGCAGCCTTCTCTGGGACTAAATGGGGTAGCTGTTTAAAAGTTCACAAAAACACTAAATAGAAATCTGAAGAGGACTGCTATATCCAACTGAAGACACGAAGATAAGCTGGAATTCGGGCAGGACACACTGTTTAACACTTCCGCTCTTAATAAAATGCTCAAGGGGATTTTAAAGACTTCAAGTGGCCAGGCCGTCTGCTTCAAGGCTCATCCAGAACATGTAAATAATAGCAGTTGGGCAAAGAAAGTGCTTAGTGGAGGAGGCTAAAAGCAAACCATGTTTGAAGGCACATTTGGCAGCGCCAGGTACAAGTGAAGGCTTTAAAATTTAGTATTGAATTTAGTCTGAGATGTAGGCTCCATGAAGAAGTCGAAATCTCTTTATTTAAAGGAGGTAATCATGGCAGAGTAGGTGGTGGCAGAGGTTGATATTTCAGTGTCTAGATGGGCACGTTATAAATACTTACATTTCGGCAGGAGATGCAGCACTGTTTCCCACTGCATATTCCAGGACGAAGACTCAAGTGTAAGTTTCCAAAGTGAGTTTTTATTTTGGGTGCCCAACTGGAGACACCCTACAGGGGTCTGATTTTCACAGCATGAGTGCCTGGCACTTGAAGAATCAGGCTCATTAAGATGCTTTAAGGTGGGAAATCAAAAAATTAAGTTTGCAATGAAAATTTAGTTGCTCGTCCTGATCTGTGGACAAATATCACAAGCTATTCATGTACGTTATCTGTGCTGGTGAAACTGCATTTGTAGAGTTAGGGGCACACTGTAACAGGTAGAAGTTCTATGAGAATTGCTATTCCTACTGCTGCTGGGTTTTGAGCTATCTTTTGTAAAATGCTATACACAAGAAAACGTTCAGCTTCTGAGAGTTCGGTAATCTTTCCATCAGTTCAGAGCAAGACTGCCTGATAACCTTAGCATCTCATTGAAAAGGAAGGGACTAGGGCCACTCTGCCTTCACCAAAACAGTGTGCAATCGTGGCAGATGGAGTGAGACGCTTTTCATGGTTCCAGATGTCTGGCAGTAGGGTTAAAAGAGAGATTCTCTCTCAGGTTCATAAGCAGGGCTAATTCTCTGGTAATGCTACAGTGTTATACTCTACTCTGTTATGTACACAACAAATCCACGTCACTGTGTTTGGGGGTGGAGAGAGAGAAATCAGACAATTCTTTAACACAACCTGAGCAGCTGGGATGAACTTTGTGAGGCTGAATTACTTCCTAATGCCACGAGGAATAGGATATTTAATGGTTAAAAGCCACTAACGTACATCTTAAAATATCTCCTCTTGCTGAGCAGTAACATGTAAAGCATTTGCCAAATATCTTCATTAGAAGCTGCCTGCTATTTCACACACTGCCTTTTGGATAGTGAATAGGAATACAATGCATCACGTGTAGTTAAAAATGCAATTTGATCAAGTGCTTTTTTCAGGGTTATTTGGTGCATTTAAAACTCCCCACAGAGTTATAAAATGCAAGTGTCCTGAGGTTCACATATTCTAAATAATTAAATAATGTATAGATAATCACTAGATTTAAATATTGCTTTCTAGCCTAAGCAATGCTAATAAATATTTTAATAAAAAAACTGAAGCCTGAAATTTACAACAACTGTTTCAAGGAGAAATGACAGATTCTGCCCCCCAACAGTCAGTTGTTAGAACTAGTTCAGCACTGAAGAGCTAGGCAGGTAGAAACACACGAGAAGTTACGATACACATGGGGTACCTAAAGACAAAAAGGCCATCTATCCCTAATAAAGCTGTGGAGTGGTTTAATGGTTTTATATTTATAGTAGGTTTAGGAAAACTTGCCTAAGTTATTTTTGAAGCTTGTGGTATGTTTGCTCACAAAAATGTCCCTACAAATTATAAATATTAAGCTCTCTTAAACTCAAACCCCTCCTCCCCCAGTCATCTGGCAAAATAAGTATGTCCCAGCTTTGGTGTAAGGAGATAGCAATGCTATGGATTTAACACTTCAGAAACAATCCAACAGCTCTCATGCTAATATATGGAAAGTCAACCAATTCCTGAACAAAATGTTACAACAGATTACTCGACCAAACTGAAAGATGCAAATAAACTGAGGTTACATCCTATTTTAGTCCTCCCACACTCTGCATAACTCATCCATAAACCAGATGAGTTCAAAGATCTAAAAGTTTGTGATTTTTTTCAAAAGACAAACCAACCAAAGAACAAAATTTTATAAGATCTTATCCCGCAAGCTCTGCAGGACACTTGTTGCAAGGATGTGTCATAGATGCCATACAGCCTAGCACATGTCAATCCTGACTAGCTTTTAGATACTACCATAAAATTAATGTTTTTTAAAAATGTCCCCCCACACACACACACAAAGAGCAGTTGGAGCGGAGAGATATTTTGTATGCGGCTTTACTAAGACTTTCTTGTTGAAATTGTGATAGCCCCATACCTAGACCACCACCACCACAAAAAAGAAAAAAATATGGAAGGGGTGTGTCACTATCAGAAATCAATCTAGTTTGCTATTATCCTGATACTACCAGAGACCATTGATAGGGGTTTGGAGCCTTAGATGGCAGATTTAATATCGTATAATACCGAGGTTGAGGCATATAGTTAAGAACTGTTGCCCCATGGGCTGAGAATGCAGCCAGAAGTGATGAGGCAGAGGGCATTAACAATAGCCAGTGGACTTGGTTTGGGTTTTGTTTTGTAAACTGCAGACAATGGTTTTCCCTGATAAGTTAAAAATCAAAACCTGTATGGGTTTTATTATAGTCATTTTTAAAAAAATGACAGAACCTTCCCTGAGCATGTGTACTCGTCAGCACAGGGACAAAGGGAGTTCCAGTTTGGCTCCAGTGGTTCAAATCCCTCCCAGTTTGGTTTCCAATGCTCGTTATAAGTAAGCAGTTGTTAAATAATTTTAAATGACTTTGGGAGGGGAGGGGTCTTCCTCCAAGGGAAATGCTGCATGTTATGTACACAAACGAAGTCTTGCCACATGTGCTCTCATCAGCAGCTTAGTAAGACACACAGGGAAGTGCACATTCCAGTGATGACAAAGGTTTGGAAAAAATACATCAAAATAGCACTTCAAGCCATTCAAACTTCGTTTTAAGTTCTGAAGTGTTGAGCACCGCCAGCTGCCATTCTGAGCATATTCTTTTGCTTTTATGAAACTGTAGATTGGGAGTGACGGGGGAATGGAGTTTGCTTCTGTATTTTTTAACAGATGAGCAGTTACTTTTGAGGACTAGAACCCAGTGTGCTGCTCCCACAACTGCTCTCTCTCACACAGACTTCATGAAGTACCAGAAGAGTCCAGTAGCGGCACCTTGAAAAAGCAACGTGCCTGGTTGTTAGGGTTCCCCAAATGGAACTGCAATCAGATTTACACTTGTGCTTATGAATTTTAAAATGTATGGACACCCCAGACTCCTCCTACTGCTCTGCTTCCCTGCTTACTTGGAAATGTAAACAAGACCAAGAGAGCAGCTGTCTACAACAAGCCACATATAATGCAACACATCCATCCACTTCCACTTGGCATTTACAGTGTAACCTGTATGATGTCATACACCTGATAACCCTTTCATGAAGACAGAGCACTTTAATATTTCCATCGTCAGCATTTAATACAATGAAAATATTTAGCAAGGATTACTACCCTGTCAGGACCTAAATCTTGGGGGCTTTTTAGGAGCAACATCAGGGGTCCACTTCAGACTCAGCTGGCTGTATAGCCAGATTGTTTAAAAGTTACTTACGTAGCCAGCAGAGAGAGAATTTCACAGTAAGGGAAGTTTGCTCCAATCCAGGCTTTTGACTAAAGAAAAGTTTCTTCCTGAGCCAGAGCTGCATCAAATGGGCTCTCCTCCATCACACGCCAAGGTTGTTATGCCTCAGGTGGACACAGGTAACTGCATTCCTAACCCAACCTGTAAATGCCTGCACATAATGAATTCAGTTAGCCTTGAAACAGAGTATAAAATAGAATGACACACGTTACATCTGCTGTGCAGCCTGTATTACAGACATTTGTCTCACTGTTTGTAAGGTTTATTTCTATCTTCATAAATACAGTCGTCTAAATATTGGGCAAGATAAACCCCTCCCAAAAAGGAAAATG
Source organism: Mesoclemmys tuberculata (assembly GCA_007922155.1). Lineage (NCBI taxonomy): Eukaryota > Metazoa > Chordata > Testudines > Chelidae > Mesoclemmys > Mesoclemmys tuberculata. Next base: position 42,983,372 of record ML675603.1, read on the forward strand.
TGTTCTAGAAAATTTTAATCTCCTGTTGCAACTCAATGAAGTAAATAATCTAAAAACAAAACATTTCCAATTACAAGCCAGTAGTTAAGGCATTGATACAGTGCATGGATTTTTCTATTGCATTTATTTAAACAAGCAGCATTTACTAAGTGCATTATACAAACAAGAATCCAAATATCAGCATGTCCAAGATAGGCACCTAGTCCTGTAATTTCATTGTACGTGTAATAAAATGCCAAAAGTACTTCCATAAAGTGCAAAGACTATGGACAATAACACTTCCTTTCTAGAATTTTGATACCTGTAACAGAATATGACCAAACATTTATAAACGTGGTTTCCATTACAAAAACATGTTCCACATAAAAGCTTCATAGTACAATCCAGAAACAGAACTTGTGCATGTACATATTTAAAAACTGGAAGCCATACTGGCAGACGCAGGTACTGTGCGTGTGTGTGTACATATATTTTTTTAAATCTACAAACATGCACTAAGCTTATAACCAATTTACATGTACAGTCAAAATCATTCTGCTGAAGCACCATGATCTCTGCTGACTATATTTAAATGACAATGTGAGATATCCAATATGCAGCCACTTTGGCATAATAATCCTCATTTGAACATTACCCGTCAGATGATCACATTCGTAACTCCCACCCCTAACCCTCCCCAACGAACAATCTAATATTAGTGTCTTCCAACACAAAGCATATGTCAGATGCGGACAATACATTCATGGTCCTGAACCCAAAGAATAAATGGTAAGAATTTCACAGTGATCTGGTTAAGGAAGCACAAAGACCAATGATTACACTTACGAAAACAGCCTTAAATCTCAAATGATACTTAACTGATATATGATGAAAAGCTAAAGGAATGAAATATCAGACTGATCAGAAAAGTGGGTCTTTCACCACTAACAAAACTCTACAGCAGTAACGTGACATCTTAAGGTCCAATGGCTGTAGCAGTCTATGAGGTAGATGGTGATGGCTTAAATCGAGGTAGGTATAGTCCAAATTTATTTTCAATCCCTGCAAATGTGGCAACCGCCAATTTATAACCCCCAACATGATCAGGGTTAGGAGCAGGTAGGATGATCCTGGATTTAGGAACTGGCTCTGATCCAGCTGGTTTTCTGCAAAATAAGAGTTAAACTTCTGTAAAAACACTAACACCAAAATCTCTCTATAAACTGTAAATCAACTATCTTAAGGTCAAAAGTCCAACAGCCACCTGGCAAAAACATCCCACTACAACATAATGAGAACTGCACTGTAACATTTTAGAAAGATCCCAACAGCTTTCATGCTAATCATCACAGAGGGTTGTCAAACCTAGATGAAATCGTACAGCGTGTTACTCGACGAGACTGCAGTAAATTGGGCTCATATTCCATCCTCAGCTCCTGCACGCTGCCTCACTCACCCGGGAACCAGCAAGGTTTAAACATCTAACATTTCTGGATGGGCACATCTACACCGCAGACGAAGGCATCATTGTTGTGTGGGTAGACACACCCACGCTAGCCTTCATCTGGCTGATGTGGGTAACAGAAGTAGTGAAAAAATGGTGGCAGGTGCTTCAGCGTGGCTAGTCACCCTAGCATACGCCTACAGGACCACTGGGTACATTCTTACCTGTGCTAGGTAGGCTATGCCTACCTGTGCTATAAATCACACCTCCATTTGTAGCATAGGCATATCGTAAGAAAGCATTAACAGCACACATGTAGGAGTGCTTGGGAAAAGGGGATATTTTGTGCATGGTTTTACTAACCATGATTTGTTTTTTTGTTACAAGCCTCAGAACCTCCTCTGTAAAACCAATGAATGGCAAATTCAGCTACACACTTCTAAGGGAACTGATGCCGGCAAAAATCAATCTCGCTTCCTCCTTGCGATCTCCCTGATACCATCATAACCCATTCATGTGTATCTAGAGACGTATCCTGCTTGCAACTGCATTTAGGCAGTGTACTTGTTGCAACAGAGTGAATACGCTGTGATGGAAATGTCAGATCCCTGTGTGGCGGCAAGCAAAGCGGTGAGGGGGGCAGAACTGAGGCTCCACAAACAACTGAGCCATCACTGCATATTTCAACTGCTTCAGGAAAACCAACAGCCCTTTCAACAATCATTCTCCCTGTCCCACCACACGAAGAACCTCTCCCGCACAGCGACGAGGACCGAGTTCTGGTGCTTTGTTGCCCAATAGTTAGAGCAGCTAAGAGTCAGGAATCCCAAGTTCTACTCCCTGTTCTACCATTTAGCCTTTCAGGGTCTCATATGATGCCGATATACCCAAAATATGAAACGGGTCTGTTTTGGTACTACAATGGGTACCAGCTTGCTGTGAAATGGGTCTAGAATCATGTACTCAATTTTCACTGAAGCTTAACTAATATGGTGTGGTGAAGCCTGTTATCTCAGGATCTTGACATTCTCTCTGTAACTGCAAAGCATTAATAACTAAAGTCCCAATCCTGCAACTGCAATCCAAAACGGCCTCTGCAGGAGCCCATGGGTCCATTTCTGCAGGGCCCAAATGATACTTTCACACAGTGTACTTACACGCCCCCAAAGTCAATGTAAAGCCATCTCTGCAGCAGCTCATAAGTCACCAAAGTTACACCAAACTGAGGAGAGGATCGAAACACACGAGCTTAAAAGAAAAATGAAACAAGCATGAGCAACAAAAATCAACTTAAAAAGGCAACCGTTTCCCTATCATCAAACAAGTGGCATCTAAGTTGTTTTACACACCTCCGGCTCCTTTCCACAATGCTTTCGGTCCTTCCTCTCGCAGTATCTTTCCAAAACAGTCTATGACACCACTGTAAGTGGTTTGCCCTGCACGGGCAGCCACCTGTAATCTAGTCTTGATAACATCAGCAGGGGTCACTAGAGAGGCTGCAGGCATACCTGAGAATAAAGCAGGGAAAGAGAGAGAGGTATCAGTAACTTGTTACAAATACTAAATGCTTCCTGTATGGAAAATGACTGTGCCTTTCATTCTTACATCAGAAAACTCAAGCCACGAACACTTGCTTTAAATGAGGAAGAAGAACAATGAACTAGGGCTGGCCACTGCAGAAAGTACTTCGCTCGTGTAAGTCTCTGGTTAGATGAACAGCCCCATTGTATTTTTAATTGAAATTGGGAGGCACAGACAAAATTTTTCACTACAAACCATAAACTTGCATAATGAATGAATTAAGAGTTTTTTGAGATGACGCCTATCTTTTCCTTTCGTTTTCACGCCTCTTTGTGGCTTCTGGCACTCCCATCGCACAGTGTGCTGGAAAGCATGTTCACACACACCTTAAACCTCATGCAGAATGTTACCGGGAGCTAGATAATGTTGTGAGTCTTGCTGATCGTGCACAAGCTAAAGTTTAAAGGGTTTGTTTTTCTCATTACTAAAAACATTTCTCAGCTGCACAGCAACGTCTGACATCCTCAGTTGACTATCTGGAGGAAAATTTAAATTTACCCTGGCAGATAATCAACTGAAAACAACAAAAACTGAATAACCAACAGGCGATATTTCTAATGTCATTCTCTGCAAACGAGGGCTGCCCATGTTGAGATGAAAAAAAAAAAAAAGCAGCGAGACTGTGCTCAGAAGTCACTGTCTCTTATGGTTTTATTACTTTTCCATTCTGCATATATGCCAAACCGACTTGGTCAGACGCAGATGCATAAATCTCCTTTGCTTTTTTTTTTTAGGCTTAATAATTCTGTAACAATTTTTGTCCAAACCAACATGGTCTGGCTCAAAGCACTATCTTACCCTCCTAGCAGACTGCTTTGAAAGCTGTAAGTGCATGCATATCACTAAAATAGGAACTACTCCTCCACTCCCTAAACATAGAAAAGAAGAAAACACATGGGCGCACACACAAACACGACCTTTCACATTTGCGAATTTGGCAGGCAAAGGCTAAAATATAGTTAAAGTTTCACATGAACTAACTTCAAGAAATGCTGAATTTACCCCTCCACTTACCATTCCTGACCACAGGATATATTTATGTCTTCCACTTAAAGACGGACTTTTGTCCTTTAACGATCAACCAATGTTTTCAAGGATAACCAAAAGACACTTGGAAAAAATGCTGCTTACTCTGTTAATTGCCATTTCTCATCTTCACCTGTTACTTATTACGGGCGCATTTTGCATTTAAAAACAAGCTTACAACTGAAATTAGACAAATTACACAGCAGGAGATGACAATAATTGAAGAGGGGTAAAGGGAAAGAGGATGAGGAGGTTCATAGGAGAAATAAGCAGGAAGAGCAAATTAACTTGTGATCCTTTGTCTGACACTATAATCAATCATCTCCACATCAAATGTTGTATCAAACAGACTGGGACATCAGATGAAGAAAGAACAACAGGAGAAGATCAAACTAAAGAAAAAAGGTTTGGATTTTTTATACGAGTCCCTAACAACAAGGAAGAAAAAATACAGATAGTGGGCCACAGTGCATGCAAAAGATGCAATTGCGCATTTGAATGCCCCTAGTTTGCTGGGCAAATACCTGAAGGTGTATGTGCAAGATGGGTATTTTCCATATTTAAGATGAGTTCAGCACATTTTCAGGCTCACACTTCTGAAACATGCTAGTGATGTGAAATTGACTAAATAGAGTGGAACAGATTCTCAGCTAAAGTAAACCAACCTAGCTCTATTGAAGTCAAAAGTATTAGACTGATTTACACCAGCTAAGGATATGAGCTAATATTCTGAAGAAGTTTTTCCATGACTTGCCCATGGCTTAGTAAAAGAGCCAATCCTCCAGTTCACTGATCCCTTGTTTTAGTCTTTTGGTTATTAGCTTTCCTCTAATTAAAGAAATATTTTGCTTCTGTAAAAATGTGGACCCTGCACTGTTCCACAAGATGAGCATCATGCTTCTAATACTGTGCAGAAATCTGCTCACGTAAGTTAACCTGGAACAGAATTTGGTGAAAATACTGGATACAATTCCCATTAGTTGATTTCTTAACCCATATCAACAACTATACAGACTGCTTCTGTGGCTGAACTTCAAAGAGACAGTTATCTCAGTCTGCAATCACCTGACAATGGCTAGAAAGAGAAAAACACTAACATCTAAGAAATGAGTTGGCTTAAAAATACCAGTTTATATTTCATGTCTGTAGATACGCTCCAAAGTTCAGAAATTGTTTTGTTCCATTAAAATGGGTTAGAATTAACATGAGTTTAAATCCATCTTCTTTCAACAATTTCATTTTTCTTTTAAAAGCACCAGCCATTTGATTAGAGATGTTTTGATTGGTGCCAGCTCCAGTCCTATGCACTACCAGGTACTGCACAAAGAGCTAGCAGAAAGCACTGAAGGTATATGCTTCAACAAGACTATGTGGTCTTTACATTTAAGCCTGGGCCATAACTCAGCTGAAGATGTCCAGAGGTTCCAGGCTGCATGAAGGCTGGACACAAACAAGAATGCTAGCTACATAAGAAGGCGCACTTCCAGGAGATAGTCCATTGCCCTCGACACCAAAAAGTTGCAGAGCTGTCTCCAGGAAGAGGAGTTTAAAATGCACAATCGCACTCTGGGCAGTTCAACTGCCTATACTGGATTTGTTGCTCTCCATCTTTCTCCTGTTCTACAAGCTCTTTACTTACAGCTGCTGGAGTGCGTACTGCTTACAGAGGAGACATCTGTGTCTAGTAGCCTGTGAACCATTCACATGGGCAGAGGGAGCAGGGAAGGGGAGAGGGAGAGTTCCTGCTCCTCATATTTATGTACACACTTCCTTCAGCAGACCCTTTGCGTCCTCGATCTTTGCTTTTGATTTGAGGGCTGCTTTGTGGAAGAAAGAGGAATCTTAGCCTGATGGACCCATCTCAGCTAGGCAGATACTAAATTAAGACTGTAGTGACCTTTTAAAATCCTGACAGCAGCTTCATGTTAGGGGATGTACTCAGCAGCTGCCACAGATGTAAATTTGGGCTGGAAAATGCATCCTTACATTACACATCCTATCCTTTCAGTACTGACACCTTTAGAGATGAAAATCATCAGTAAAGACACAGCTGCATATAGAACACCTGTCAGCAGTGCGGCAGATTCCTAAGATGAGTGCCAACATTCAGTCTCAGTCCCTGCCACTCAGAAGCAGAATTAAATGAGCCCTGAGGATTGACAATTTGGGATGCACAAGAAAAAAAAACCCAACACCTGCCTTTTTTGACCAGATTTTCAGTGAGGCAGGTGAGGAAAATGTGGATTTGTGATTCCACACAACACCCCCCCTCAACCATGACGCAGCAGGGCAGAAACAGGCATCTATTATCCATTTTTTCATACCATGCTAAACAGAAGCAGGCTTTTTCCAGGACCGTTACATTTCTATTATCTATCATAATAACTGGTGTTCAGCTTTTGGATAGAATTTTATTTATTATTTCACTTATGCTGCCGTAAGTATATGCTGATTCAAAAGAAACTTGGGATCAAAATCACCAGAAATGTTTTCTTTTTTTTTTTTTTTTTTATAAAAAGATTAAATAGAAAAAATATATACAAAAACACAAAGCCAAGATGCTGTGTGGGATACACTGTGGTCAATGACTGACTTTTACCATGCTGTCATAGTCTGCCAGTGGCCCACTTAGATGTTTGTATCATTAGTATGCATTTGGATTCCATACCAAAATGATATTCAAGTTTGTTTTGATCACAAAGATGTCGAGAATGAAATGAATATCTTCATGAACCACTTTTACAGTAACGACTTGCCCAATCAACCAACCAAAACAGACAACAGCACAAGAACTTGACTAGACAAGATGGCACACTACATTAAATATTTCAGGACTAAAATATTGCTCTCTTTTTACAACTACAAATGGTAATCTGAATACTATCTATTGGTAGGTCATAAATAAAAGGAACTCCTTAATGTCACCATCATCTCATTTGGATCAGTTACGTGGTCTGCAGTCCAACACCTAAATGCTAACACTTTGGTACAGAACAATTATTTTGTGCCTTCACATAAGGTAATTTTGCAACATCCACACCGAATTTCCACTGTTTGGGCAAAGAACTGCAACATGCATCTTGTCCTCCAAAGAAGGTTTTCAAGGCATCAGCAATGTTATTTGTATTAATAAACATGTTTATAAAGCATCTATCACAGTAGGATCTAGGTGCAACAGCATGCCATACCCAAAGGAATTCAGGTACTTACCAGCAATTGATCCAGCCATGAGCAAACTTCCAGGGCTAACCTGTCCATCTTCATTTGCAAATGCAGTCTTCAAGTGAGCATAACATGGGAAGTAAATGGCAGAGAAGGGGATGTCACGTAGAAAACATGCCTTAGCGCCCTGTGTGAAACAAAAGTTGAGAGGGTCATAGAAAGATCAAAATAAAATCAAGAAGAGTGGAGATTAGAAAGCTGAGCAAAATTCAGGTTTTTCCTCTATGCTGCAAAAAGCTTGCAGAGAAAGCTATTTTTTCCCCCAAAATTGTGTGAAATAACTTGTTTCACCCCATACAGAAGTTTGTGTATTTGTGGTTCAATATACTATTACCTTCCACTTTTTCTCCCTCTCACCTTAAAACTGCAGTTATTTGCCATAATAGAAAAAAAATGCTATCCTGTTTCGGTAAACTCTGATAACTTCTTTAGAGAACAAAAAGTAATTGAAATTTTTGCCATCCAGCTTTGCATGAGATACAGGTTGACTTTGATACAAGCCCTAAGACACAAGCTGGGTCTTCACCACAGAATTCCCCCCTTTACAATAATTACTCCGTAGAAATAAGTGTAACCCAAACTATTTACAGACAATAGACTACGTAACTGTTGAATAAAAACAAAACATTGTGGGGGAGAGATTAATGAGATGAACTCTCATTTACAAGAGTGTGATAATGTGCCCGTAATCACAATTCTTACACGAAACATTCTTTTACATTAGCAGGACAAAACAAGGACTATATTAACTGTAGGGTTTTTGAGGTTTTTAAAAAAGCCAACAAGAGTTTGGACGCGCTTTGTTTTCAAACAAAGGATTTTCAGCATTGGCTGGTAAATGATTTTGCCTTACTATCCATATGCCTAATTGATGTGAAAACCTGACAGAGTTACAGATCTGAAATATTGTTTGCCATGTTGTCTGAAAAAATCATTTTGCTTAAAAGAAGAGAAACAAGGAAGCCAAGTTTTGAGGCAGTAGCAGACAGAGTTCCTCAGAAGCACAAAACAAGACAGGCAATATGGGAAGAGGTGTATAACCTCTGCAGAAAGTCAATGGAAATTGGGCACAGGCCAATGCCCCAGTTCCAACTGCAATAAGAGATTGCATATGGCTCTATTTCAGTACAGGGATCCAGGAAAGAGTTAGAAAACACCAAGGTTGTGATGAGAAGGAATGTGTTGACATAAACAGCTAATGTATTGGAAAGAGGGGAAGGACAGGAAGAGAAAAGTAGAGGTTCAGTGATAAAAGATCTTTCGAATCTTTGGCTAGGATTCCTGTGTCTCCTGCCCTGGGCTCCCTACCCTTCCAGATTCAGAGTAGACTCTTTTTTCTGGTTCAGCCACAACCCTTCTAACAGGTGTCAAGCTGCTCCTCTACCCTGTAGTTATTTAGGGTCTTATACCAAAGCCATCATCATCGCTTTTCACACTCGGAGTAACTTAAGTAGAGTTACTTCAGATATAAATTAGGGAGACTGACAGGCAAATCAAGACCAAGTATCTCTCAGAAGTCGATCTATGCCTAATGGAGTAAGAAGTCTCAGATCTGCACTCATCTCATGAGCTTTTCTGTGCTGGAATACTGTACAATATTCATTATTTGTTACAAGCATATGCTCGTTAGCAGATAAATAGGGAAGTGCTGTTGTGTCACAGTAGTTGAAAGTGGAACAAATTTGTGTTAGGGAAAGTATAGGCTGATGTACCGGAAGTGCTCTGGCAAAATTAGTTCCTGGAAAAGAAAGAGGTTGCCTAGCAACAGGCTGTGGGTGTTGTGGTCAGAGAACATTGCAACAAGGAGTAGTGCAAGTTGCAACATCAATTGTTGGTGAAATGCTGACTAGTGCCAGCAGACATCCTACACAGCGAGCACTTGGTAGGGCTGAATTCTCGAGAGTGGTCGGTAAACCCATGTATTTTGTTTATGTTGTACAAAGCTATTTAAGGCACAAAATTCACATCTCTACACCAGTGCCTGGCTTATGGAGATCTTTAATCTTCACGCATAACTTCCACATTCTCTTTTAAACAAAGTTCTATGTGAACAAACAACATTCTACAACAACCCAGTGTCTGCTATGGTTACATTTGCCTCACAAGCAACATTCAGAAACCGTTGCTCTCTAGCTGGTGATGTTTTGCAGTATGAAAATTATTTCCCTAAAGCTTTATTTTTAAACATTCTTTTTCCAAAGCAAAATTCCATATTGCCTTTGCCTCAAGAATTTCTTGCTCTTATTTTCTTTGCAGTGATTTCATTAGACAGTCTGCATCTGTGTTTCCTTCATAAGCTGACATATCACCACATAGTTAAAATAACTCATGGAAATTAATAAGCTACAACTACAAGCAACTCTTAACTCACACTGAATGGCTAATATTTTCCCCCTCGTTACAGCACTCTCTTTCTGAAGATGGAAACAGCATATTTTTAATACCCCTAATATTATGCATTCTGGTAACACAGAGAGAAAGTCTATCAACTAAGTTGGCTTAAGTGTAAACAAAACAAAGCAGGATCAAAACTTGGATCCATTTTAATAATAACCCACTTTGGCTCAGTTCCAATATCACAACAGTCTAAAGTTTCCTCTCATCATTCTGTTTAAAGTCTGGGAAAGCATGTTTAAAAGCAGGCCTCATTTAACTTCAAGTTAATCATCCGCAACCAGCCTAGGCCAATTAAGAAGGTTTAGGGAGATTGGCCACAGTATCTTGAAACGCTAAAGAAACATTTATTTTACTTCTCACCCCTTTTTGATGCAGACAACGTGTTGAAAACCAAACAGAGTTTTAATCAGTCCTCAGCAAGCTGTTAGGATCATCTGCCTGAGTTTATTCTGGCAACCAGGGTGCAGACCCTGCCAGGCATGAAATTGTTGGGAGATGCTACGCACACCGCGACATGTGCCTCCCTAATGCAACTGCCAGTTGGCTCCCATCTTCAATCTCTCTAATGACCTTAAAGCTCTTAATCTTGGATAGTATCTCGCTGAATAAACCAATAGAGAAAAAGCATCCCTGGCTGTCCAATGATTCTGATAAACAAATCCAAGTCAGAGCTGGGGCAGGTTCTTTAGCATGCTAATTCCTGCTTATTCCAGCCCAACCTGCAAATAAGGCTCTAAACAAACTATTTCTACTACAAGGGGAGGGTAATTATACTCACAAAGGCACCTCTGTGTCGGGTTGGGCAGAAGGAGCCAGCAGGTCTGGGAGACGCAGGCTTAACCTAGTCTCCTGCAGTGAATGCACATTGTCTAGTGCAGGGGGAAAAATGCCAGACTGGGGGGACCTAGAAGTATTCAAGACAACAGTGGTGCACCTTGTCTGAGAGAGTTATTTAATGCTTCTGGCACCTGTACTTACAGCCACCCCCCTCTTTTTCTACCTTACAGGTTTAGAATTTATTTGGCATGTATAATTGTTATTTTGATCCTATAGCTACAAACAATAGCCAGCATGTCACTTCTTGATCCCTTAGCATTCTTCTTGGTTTTTACGAGCAACTTAACCCTTCAGACCCAGAATTGCAACAGCCCCCAGTAGCACTCCTTTGGTTAGGAGTCAGTCAGCTACCATCCATGTTAAAGAATTAGACATAGCAATTTTCAGAGGGTTGTGATTTCCCCCATTTTAAACTCATATTGGGTTAAAAACTGCTATATTTAAACCAACAAACTCAAAACTCAAAAACATTTAGCTATTTAAGTTAGAGGTTAAAAAAAATACCACTCTCAAATGCTTCGCTAAGTCCCAAATAAAAATCATCGGCATTACTTTGTGGGTTGGATTTTTTTTTTTAGTTTGTTTTTGTTTGGTTATTTTTAATACAACTGTTCAAACTGCATGTATTCATACATCAGAACTAGTATGGCAGACACTGACTATTCTATGTAAACACCCTTTAACTTTTACTAAATATTCCTGCATAATAATGTTTATTATGCTGTTGTGAACATACCATTAGAGGATTTGTGATACCTCTGCGGTTTTCAAAAATCTATCTATCTAGTGGAAGCTTGGCATATAACATGTCAGCTGAGATCAGGCTTCCTGTCTCAGCTCCTCAAGAACTGATCCATAACGTAGCAAAAATTAAGCAGTGCAGAGTTTTGTATGTTTTTTTGTACGAAATTCTAGCTCCTAACGTGCAAACCTTGTGGCAGTATCTGCTTTCTGATATGAAAGAATTAGACTTAAATTTCTTCTAATATTTGCTATTTAAAATGGGACCATAATATTTATTCTTCCATCAAACAATCTTTTAATGTAGTGTTATTTGTTATATCTTTAAGTAACGAGATACACTATTACCTAGGGTAGTATTTAGATAAGAACATGTAGTAGTAATACATCCTGATATCTTGTACAACATTGCACTCAAAGGAATACTTTATTAAATGTTTTGTGGTAAATAAGTGAGTGTTATACAGTTTTTTTTAAATATGCAGATAGAAATGGGCAGAATAAATACTCTATATACTTTAATTTTATCTTATGCATACCACAGAGAAATATTACATCAAAAGACAGACTGTAAACCTTGCTGAATCTTGTAAAATGACTCCAGAACTCTTTTTTGTGACATGTACAAGTTCTACTGTACTACAATTAGAATAAACCAGAAATTAAATAAAGATTATTAAAGACACTAACCCAACAAAACCAACTTTTCCCTTCCTTTTGGCAATACAAATAGTGTATTTTGGGTTGGAATAAGTATGATTCTATCTGCCTCAGAATACTTTGTGCACTTTGGTGCTGGCAAGCTACTTTCTCAGAATAACTGGCATCCACAGAACACCCACCTCTGGTAGCTGCAGAAGCATTTGAAAGGAAACAAACTGGCTCTATAGAGGGGATGCAATAGTCACCTCCCCAAAGGACCAGCTGGTATGAACAGTACAATGTAGTACAATAATTTCTCTAAAATGTGACAAGAATTATAAAAGTTCAGATAAAAGAAAAATATATGCCTACTAGTTTTAAATAAGCAAGGATGGTCAACCCAGCCTTTGTTGTATGATGGAATTTTCTGACCAATAACAGAGCGTACACCGAGGCTTCTTACTGCTAGGAAAAAAACCTGGCTCTTTTAGACTTATCATCACAAGGATAAAATTTACACTTTATATACTTTTATACTTTATATACAGAAGGATATATCACAAGGATATATTTGTAAAAAAAAGTAGATAAAGGAAGTCAATTATCTGTCCAGGAACACTGAACATCCAATCAGAAATCAGCATTTTTCCTAAAAAATTGCTTCTGGTTTATAATTATACAGTAGGACAACAAAGGCTTCATATTCCTCTTTCATCTCATCCATATTTAGTTCTTCCCAGGAGATTCTCATTAGCTGGGCAGATAAACATTAGAACAGCAGAATAGCTGGCAAGATAGGATCAAAACTTTGCAATACAAGATTCTGCTCAACTGGATGCAGCTTAGGGTCTATGTAACATTTCCTTTTTTTAATGCTCAGACATTAGAAATAATACTTAGCCATCTTTACATAAGCCTACTCTGTTAATGTAGAAAAGGAATGCTCATATCATCCACAACTTATAGTGCACATTTTAACTTACAACATTGAAAAAATTATTTCAGGAATGGAAATGAACACAAAAATATACAGAATTTGGCCAAGGAATGGGGGGTTCTTTTCAAGTTACGTATGAATCTTTATGGTGAAGACAGGATCAGCATGTATGATTCTTTGATTCCTAGCTGAAGTTTCAGTTTATTTTTCCATGATATACAGGGTCATTTAACTTGCTGACTTTAGTACTTGGGCTACTTAGCAAATGTTCTCTACACTTAAGAAACATGGTGGAGATATTAACTTTCCAAGGTATAAGAAGAAATTGATTATGTGGTGATAAGGTGGCTGCCCTCTAGTTCCCAGTCCAATGCTCAGTTGAGTATTATGCTTTTGTCAAGAATTCACTGTCTGCTTAAGTGATAGACAAAAAACCTCATACTGAGCCAAATTGTGAAGTCCTCGTTCAGTCGCTACTTAGGCAAAACTCTAATAAGGAGGACTTCTTCCTGCATAAAGAATGTGTAAAAACAAAGCAAAGTACGGGGCCTATTGTAAATAGGCCAGCTTTTGAAAGAAAGAATCTATGCAAATCTTTCAGATTCTTCCTGACCATCTAGAAATCAATACAGTACCAAAACCACATGAGAAGAATTGAAAGGCTGGCATGCAGCAAACTGGTTGACCAGTCTTTAGGAAGAACTTTGCAAACTCCCAATATAAAAGCTAGCCTTGTACTGACACACAATATATTTGGTTTATTACTGTACTTACACAGATGGACTAACTGACTAGTAAGTACTATGCCGATTCTCAAACATCATAGTTGAAAAGATTACTTAAGGTCTCTATTCCCCTTTTTGAAAAAAATCATCATTTTGCGAACATCAGAGAGTTTCAACTTAGTCCCATGAGCCTCTGGTGGCTTTTTGTTTTCCATGGGCAATCTCTTTGCCATATAATGCAATGGGAGTTGGAGGGAACCTGTTCCTGACTGCCAAAAGAACTCGAAGGAAACTTCACAAATGGAAACTCAGGAAGAATCCTGCCTCTCTCTGCAGGAAAAGTCCACAAAAGGACAATGGAACTTTTACTGCTACAACATCCCATACTAACCCGCTTTAGCCTGGTCTAAATTAGCATTTTTTCATCACATTTCCCAGATGCACTACCACGGGCCATAGGGAACGGAGAGTTCAGAAAGAAGGAGTAAATTAATAGTGAAGGGGTTACTCTCTGATGGGTGGGAAACTATGATGTTGAGAATGGGTTCTCCTCCATACTCAGGAGCACCTGAGGAAGGGCTCTTATAGGGTCAAATGGAAAGAAGGGTGGTGTCATAGTGTTGACACTCCCGCTCTCAAGCCCTGCTCAGATCCACACCTACAGAAGTGGAGAGTAGCATTTAGCTATGAGCAACATTACTAGCAGCGTGACAATCTGATGTACTGAAATTAGGGTTGCTAGATATGAGACGGCAATGTTTATCAAGCATAGATGAGCCAGGTTCAGTTCTTCATCAGCTTTATTGAGAACGGATGGAGGTTTATCCATTGTTTAAGAGGTGGGGGGAACAGAAACATAAAGAGGTACCTCCACAAACAAGTCAGAGACACGATAGGGCAAATAGCAAAAGGGTAGTTTCTGCATTCCATCACAGCCTGAACCAGAGTGGATGCTCCCTGAAAGACTTAACTAAAGCCGCTAAAAGAGATGTCTGACATCTAAGAAACCCCTGAGGGGCAAAGTCTGCTCACTCTGTCAGAAAGATGGCTTCTAATATGTATATCTAGATGATAAATTCATCAGTCCTAAACAGCATCCATCCACCAGAATTATTAGCTAAACAGACTGAATATTTATCTGAACTCCAGACCACCTCTCAGACTGTTAAAGTACTGTACAATTTAAAAACACGGGCAAACCATCTTCCAAAAAAAATGTTTCATGTTTCTACAATGCTGGGGGTGGGATGGAGTCTGATTTATATTTACTAAAAGAAGGAAATCCAGAGTTTGGGTTAGAATTTTTAATCATAGTAGTATCTTTGCATGGACACTAAGCATAAAACTGGAGGTTTCAAAATATGACAGATCTGTCTTACCGCCATTAGGGTAATTATTATTGAGAGAAATAAACACTTTATCATCAAGGTACTAACATTTTATTAATTAGCACTGTGGGGTCCGTATTCACACAGATACTTAAAGTATTTAGAGCAGCTGATATTATCTAGATGTTCAACTGCTAAATTCACTTAATTGAATCAAATAATTTGCTAATAGAACTAGATAGCTTAAAAAAAGCATAAATGTCTTTCAAATCAAGTCACTGGTTAAAATTAACTTAAGATTGGTAGGATACTTTTGAGCAGTCGTTTCTGATGACTGACTGGTGGTTTACGCGAAGTGAGCTGCTGATCTCATTCTAAGAAAATTCAGAAGATGACTACTTTTACCCCTATCTCTCTCCAGGCTGGGGTGAGGCAGACTGACATAGGAGTCTGGAGCAGATTCATTGGATCATATATACTGTATATGTTCCATAGATAAGTGTTATTTTTCCTGGCCAGGACTGAAGTTTTCATAGGCACCAAATTCAACAAATGTATGAAAGGACAAGATGAGCCACAAAAATAGGCTTCTGTGGCTTTCATTGTGGATAGAGCCTCTCTCCCTTAAGTGAATATTTAGCCTAGTAATTGCACAACCTGTGATTAAAACTGGTACATGTTCAGAAGCAAAGCTACATTTGGAAATCATTCTAAGTGCTTAACAAAAAAGATCTGTTCCTAGCAAACAAATATCTCCAAAGCATCTACACTAAGAAATGAAAATGAAGTGATAATGACCTGCGATGATAATGCTATTTGAAATAAAAGAATACAATCAATTGCATTCAACAACTAGCACCAGTTGCTCAGAAAAGTTGATTAGAATAGACTTTATAAATAAGTAATTTGGCATTCTTTCTAATCGTAATTGTATTTCATTTCAACTAGAATATGTAGAGCTCACTATCTGTCCTCTAAGCCTGTATGGCCTCAGGGATGTAGTATGCTTACCACAGCCACATTTTCAGTTGTAAATGTCAGCCCTGAGCAACACCATAATGTCACTTATTGGGAGTTTATACAATAGGATCAGCTACAGTAAAAGAGCCAAAAAATTAGCAAGTCAATATAGAGGGAAAAACCCATTAAGTCCTCTCTCCAGGCCAAAACACACATACATCATCCATTCACATATGCCAATTTCTCCATTGTGATGTTAAGAGAACAATTGAAGAACTGTGTAACTAAAATTTGAGATGACATGTAAATATGGTGACTTTTTTTCAGTTCTCAGATGGTGTTCATGCTGTCTTTGTTTCAGATGAAAACTGTACCATTACCAACAATACAGAGAAATATCACTTCACACCACTACATGCTGGATTGAGGAAGTCCGGCAGGAATGTGGCCAACAAGAGCTCAGCTCCTGTACACAGAGGACTGCAGAATGGAAAAAACAGTTCAAGAACCACTAGAGTACAGCCATTACTTTCTGTCCTGCAGTTAAACTTGTTAAGATATGACTTGCAATGTTATGGACAATGTCATAACAATGTTATATCCTTCTATATAACTTCTATACAGCTTCTCTATAACAAGTTCCAATCTGGCAGCCTTTATTTGCATAAACTGAGAACTAGACTACTCCCTTAGGTGTGGGTAATGGCTCATATGGGTAATGGCTACAGTGCAGGACTCTCTCAGTGCCCACTCATAAAAATAAGCAATCCCATCCCTATACTTTCTGCTAACTGGTCCGTTAATCTGGCAGGGGAGACTTGCCACAGACCTATAGGGTTTGCCTTTACGCCAGATTCTTTGGTTCCTGTTGTTTGTATTTCTACACTGCTTATTATATAGCACTTAAATGCTTATCAATAAGATGCATTATGACCTCTGGCTAAGACGGTAAGTGAAACATAGCAGCAAGTCAAAACCACAACTCCAAAAAAGTGAGCTTAAGTTTTAATACCTCAAAAGAGGATTTAAAATCAAGTCGTCTCACTCTGGAAAAAAAAAGTTATTTATTATAGCTTGGGTGGGACATTATAAATAATAGGTTAAATTCTTAGCTGGTTGAAGTAAACCAGTGCACTCTAGTCAAAGGAGCTGTACATCAATTTAAATTAGCAGATGATCTGGCCAGGTAGTTTTGAATAATTCTACATACAGAATTTATCAAAAATTTTACATGCACAACATTACATAAAGACACAATAGTGTGACTAGCTATGGTTGGAATGCATATATCTTTCCACAGCCTCTCTGATTAGGTATATGCAGGGAACACTAGAGGGCCACAACATGCCATACTTTTTATTCCCATATCTCCACCCCACCAAGGGGGTGTGCATGTGCATGTGGAGTAGGGGAGAAAACTAAGGCTATCGCTACAAGCAAACATTGTGGCTTTTTCAAAAATAGATCCTACAGTATTCTGTATATGTCTTTAGTTAAGTAAAGAATTAGGATAGAGCTACATCATGCAACAGTAAAGAATCAGACGAAGATGAGACCTATATTATTCATATTTGTGAAACAACCTTAAGTGAGATGGACAATCTACTAAAATTAATGTCTCTTGTTTACAAAAGCACTGAGGATTGGATTTCAATTTACATTTAATAAAAAGTTACCTTGTAGAGGCCAAAAAAGCCTAGGTCTCTTAATACAGTGAGGGCACTAACTCGTGGACCAGTGGTAATTTCACCAGCCACCTGCAATCGGATCTTGACAATTTCTAGTGGATTTGTGAAGATCACTTGAGAACCTCCAGCCTGAAAATAAAAGGAGAAAGGGAAAGATGAGCATGTGAACGTATTAAACTATGAGCAGCCAAGACCCTGCAACATTCAAGAGAAAGAAGTTTCATTCCTGACAGTCAGTTAAAGCCATTGGCAATTATGCATTTTAGTAGTAATTAGTTAATGCATTACAGCCCACATGGTAAAAGATCTACCCTCACTCAATGTGGAGGATGAGGAGGGAGTGGAGAAGGAAAGAGATTTGTTAGTGACATTACAGTACTTCAAACAGACACTAACTCAGTTCCTGCTACAAGGAAACATTCAGCAACATCAATTTACACAATACCGACAAGCCAAGTATATTGTAAAGCAAGTAATAAAATGAAAGGAAGAATTAATAACTAAGTAAAGAAATTGAGATCTGCCTGCCAGTACTTAAACATGCTACTGAAGAGCAGGGTCTGGCAAGATCTCTCTCACAATTTTGGCACTAGTTCAGAGAATGCTAGAGAACATATGAATTGAGAGCAGTGAATTTCCTATGCTTTTTAGAAGTTACTGAACTTCAAATGTGTATATCCTCAAATGTCATTTCACTTAGTCTACAGAAACCTGCACACCATTATCTGTAACCAGGATCATTATTTTGTTGCAAAAATACTAGTTATTTTGCAGCACTGCAACAATTCTAATAAGCAAAAAACCCCACTCAGTTATTTGTAAACTGGGTTTATTTTTTTTTTAAAAACCTCACAAATGGATATTTTATTTTAATATTTTATTTTAAGTTATCCAGCTAAAGCACTTATAACTGTCTTTAAAATGGATAAGTATTTTAGGGTCTTAACTAGTTCTGTTAAAGTTAATCTTACTTCTGATAACTACTGCAGTATGCAGCCTTTTCACTTTGACTATATAAAGACAGATCTTGTTAAAGATTAATTCCTGCCTCAAAATTACAAAGAAGTTTTCCATTAACTTAAGTAGAAGCAATATTATTCTTTCAAACCCCAACCCAGTCAAAGTTCTGCAGACAGTTATCCCAACAGGTATCAATTTGTCTAGTTATACAGCAAAAGTATCACGTCCTGCTCCAGTACCAGGTATGCTATCACATTTGCATGATGAGCAAAGACTAGCAAGAAAATAATATTTTAGAATGAAACAGCAAAGTCAAAATAGCCATGAATGAAAATGTAGTATATCTGAAGCACTATAGATAGCTGTTGGGCAGGTGAGGGGGAGTGGAGGAAGGAGAGGCTGTATTTAAAAAAAATTAATAATGGAAAAATAATCTTCAACAAAAAGTGTGCTCTAATGCTATTTAACTAATGCACAAGAGAAACACAAATGGCATACGTAACTTTTTGCCTACCGCTTAGACTGCACTTATACTGTGTGGTTACAAATTAAAGTCTTTACATAACCTCCAGAATATCCCAAATGTTTCCTATTTTGACCATAAAAAGCACGCTCTTGTGCAGCTCAACTGGTTTTGACTTTCAAATTGGCATAATTTAGCTGCTTTTACCAAACCAGAATACTAGTATGCATAAAACTGCTACTCTTGTTGACACCAGAAATTCTTCAGCATGCACACTGACCTCCGTGCTGTATTTAATAAGAAATACTCTTCAAACAAAATATTAGTGATAAAACCACCAGTCTGCCGTTATCACACTTTCCTCCCCATGCACACACCTCCCAAAATATTAGGCATTCAAAATTCTTGGAAAGCCTTAGGGTGAACTATAAACTGCTATTTTATAAGCTTCTCTTCATGAATCACAGATCATAATAAGTATCCCTACATGCAATTAGACATTTTTCATTTTGAGGAGAAAAAGCTTACATGTAATATGTTATATTCATTTATGAATATGCATCATTGCACATCTCTGAAAAACATTATTTTAAGCCTAACCCCTTTCCTCCTCTCCACTTGGTTTCCAGAGTTAACTACAAGACAGTGTTCCTGCTTCACATAAATCTTTAGTCCTTGGCACAATCTTATGTATTTTTTTCCATACATGTTCTTCTAGAACAATCCCTTAAAGTATGGAAAAAATACATAAGATTGTGCCAAGGACTAAAGGATTGTTCTTCTAGAACAATGGTTTTTAGAGATAAAACATTTGTTGCAGCATAGTATCCTATAACTAAAATTCAGACTATCCTCAACCCTTTGTTTAAAGAATATTCAGTTAAACTTCATTCCACATATATGAACAGATCTCCATTAGAGCAAAATAAACTTTTTCCTCCGCACCTCATTTCTTGTGTTCACTGAATGGACACATACCTTTAATTTTCACTAACAGGAAACCAAATATCAAAAGCCAATAGAAGGTGACCAAATGAAAGTTCAATTTATAAAATTTAAAAGGGATGAGGAAAACTCACTAAAATGTATTGAGTAATTCACAAATCAATAAAACAAATGCAGGTAAGTGCAAATCTGAATGCCAGAGCAAGGATATAGATTAAATTCAGAAGAATAATGAAAGATATGTATGAGACAGATGTGGCTTTCTGAACACATACATACATACATGGGACAAAACTATGTCTTGTGGTTAAAATCTCAGAGTTCCATGCCCAACTTAACCACTTATGGTATTTACAGAATTAAGGGTTAGTGATCCTGGGCACTTGCCCTCTGTATATGTTTCCAATCTGCAAAACAGGGATTCTGCTACTTATCTTTCGCACACTGGGAAGTTCAATTTATTAACATTTGTAAAACATTGTGGGTCTGTCTATGTTGTAGTTAAACACCTGCAGCTGGCTCCCGTTAGCTGACTGAAGAGCGCAGGGATCAGGCTACTGGACTGTAAAACTGTAGTGCAGACATTCGGGTTTGGGATGAAGCCTGAGCTCTGGGATCTCGAGAGTCGACACTGCAATTTTACAGGCCCCTAGCCTGAGGTTCATGAGTCTGAGAGAGTTGACACAGGCCAGTCGCAGGTGTTTAACTGCAGTGCAGGCCCTTTGAGGTCAGCAGATGGAAGGTAATATTAGAAGATCGAAGTATTAGTGAGGAACCAAAAGCCAAATGGTGATTCTTTGTCCTTGTTTGTATATATGGAAGGTTTTAAGAAAAGGGCAGACTATTCCATAGAAACCACTTCAAGTGGCAAGTCCAATAAAACCTCTCTAATAGTCAACTAGAAGTGCCAAACCATTTTACTTTTGTCACTTTCTGAGCTTCCCTTGCATAAAGATTTGACCAAAGACACAGCAGCTGTAACCTGTTGCAAAAGCCCAAACCTTCAGCAGTTCAGTTATGAACCAGACAGGACCTAACTAAAAGGTTCATAATGCATTTGTGGACTTTTTTCCCACCACACTCCACCTCAACCAGCTAAAATTCTAAGACTGTGTCAAAAGCAACTAGTGCTGATACAGTCCCAGTGGGAGCACTACCACAGACAGGGTGTGGTGTTCCACTAGTTTTGCATGTTGGTGCCTGCCAGTGTCCTATCTACTCTATCCTAATACCAGTGGTGGGAAATTTTAGGGGGAAAAGGCTAATGCGTAGAAGGCCAGAATACTTTCTAATTAAGCCATTCCCTACTTGTTTTATATTGATGGGCTTTTCTACAGTATGAGAGCCTCACAAACATTAAAGCTCATTTCCTTTCAACACACCTATCAGGTAAATATCATCACTCTCATTTGACTCAGGGAATTTGAAACCGAGATTCGGTTAGACACCCAAAGTCACAAACCAAGACTGTGGCAGAGCTAAGAACAGAACTCAATCCAGTAGCTCAAATCACAACAGTGTGCTGACTCTCTTTACCCAGACCAGGTGAAACAAGACTAGCCTCTTTCATCTGTTTTCCCCAATGTCTTAGTTGCTGGTATGGTCTATTTACCGAATTCACAGAGACAGAAACCTCATGCAAGATATTTTTCTGTTATTTTGTGAAAATGGTCAGGGGTTTTAAATCAATTTTTTGTAACCTTTGCAGTAGAAAGTTATTTTAATGTTGCTGGAGCCTGCTCAAAAAAGGCAGACTTTGTAAACAATGTGCTTGGTCTGAAACTACCAAAGAATAAAAGGCAATTAAATCCAACACACTCAAGCTTAATTGTGTCTCCCCTCTATGTGCACTATACAACATGATCCCTTCTGGGTAAATTTTATTAACAGTTTAATATCTGTGTCACCTATTAACTATACCCTGATCATGCCCATTTTTTCTTTATTTAGAATTGAAAGCCTACACATCTCTGGATTTCTGAATGTCTTTCCTCCTCATCTAAGCAACTGTTTAAAACTACAAATACTTTAATTTAAAAAAGCTAACCCGCTGCTTTTCACAGACCCTAACATTCTTAGGATAAAAATTCCTTCTCAACTAATGAAGCCTGGCCTTCCGAAAGCTGCATTATAATTGTGTCAATACAAACCATGGATGGGATCAGCCTCCAATTACTCTTCCTTCCAAAGCTGTATTTTAAATCTGGTTCACCAACCCATAAGGAAGCTACTATCAAACATATAAATCAGCACAATCTCAAACCAGCCATTGATGTCCTATTTCAGATAAATGGAAGAAAATCTACAGCCATTGTAGTAGCATCATTGTTAGACAAGTGTGACCAATGTGTGGGAATTCATACTAAAAGTGCCGTACAGAAAACCCTCTGTTGTACAATGTACAAACTACACTGTACTGCAATGATACAATACCTAATATAAAGACATCATTTATTTGTACTGTTTTAAAGCATCACTTAAACTTCCAATTTGAGTGATTTTTTAATGACAATATACTGATAAATAATGTTGATAGTCTATTTGATGGAAGGCATGAGATTAAAAGTTGAATATCTCCACCATCCAAGAATTACACATAACACACAACTATACAAACCAGGTTGCCTGTAAAATGTTTAATGTGCCTTCACATATGGACACAATATATAAAAAGTGCACTTTTAAAAATATATGTTAATGTTTTCTTCTTTACAGTTCCCTTTATGTGACATTATTCTGCTCCTGGAGTTTATGATATTATCAGACCACCTCTCGATGGCAGTATAACCTTATACAGCAGTTTACATGTGTCTATCACATCCCTTCTCATTTCATTCTGCTTCCCTAGGTGGAAAAGGAAAAGTGGAAGTCTAGATATTTTTCTTTTGGTTGCAAGAAAATGCAGGTCCACCCTCATGGGAAAAAATATTAATTTAATACATACCACTTTAACTACACATCTATGTAAGAAGTAACTCGTCTTTTTTATACTTGACTACTTGGGTCAAAAGTCATCCAGCTCTGACGTAAGAATTTTATGGTCATAAGTAGGATTTCATCACTACCACATTAAAAAGAATGGGAACTTCATATCTTAGTGTAACTGAAGTTTTTTGCACCTACACTCAATGTGACCCATCTTCACAAGTGTAAACTGCTAGGATCTCATTGAAAAGATCAAGTGTAGATTCTAGAGAATACAGCTTAACCTTCAGGAAGCAAGGTCTGTGGATTTGTACATGGTGTGAATTTAAATGACTCCTTGCCCAAATGAAGCTGCAGATTTCTCCGTCCAGAGATTTTTTTCAGTAATTTGTGAAATGTAATTTTAACAGCTCTGACCTCCATCATCTCTAACCCATGATCTCTTTTACACTCTACTCGCAGCTAAGGGTATTTGGAGATTGCTTACACTTTACAGCTGGCTGCATAGCTAATGTTGTCAGTTCATACTCCAAGT
Source organism: Mesoclemmys tuberculata (assembly GCA_007922155.1). Taxonomy (NCBI): domain Eukaryota; kingdom Metazoa; phylum Chordata; order Testudines; family Chelidae; genus Mesoclemmys; species Mesoclemmys tuberculata. The sequence goes on from ML675603.1 coordinate 43,006,707, forward strand.
CCCTCCTCAAAACTCACCCCATCCATAATGCATACAGTAAAATACAAACTGGTGACAGCTGAGCTTGTGGAGAGCTGTGATCACTACTATGGACTAGCTAACAAATGTGCAAACCCTATTATAGTTATTTGTGACCCCCTTTCTCCAACCCCTATCCTGGACTGCTTGTGTCCCCTTCCCATGTCTTGGTTTTAGACATTAAGCTCTTTGGAGCAGAGACTGTAATTTATTATGTTGCTCAGCACAATGGATGTGGCCTTCAGGCACTAACACAATATAGAGGTTAAATTACTATAATAAAATAAGAAACTGGGTCATCACATTACTTATTAATTAATGTGGCCTATAAGAGAGCTATTGGAAAAATGTCAACATTTCTCCAGTTATTGCACAGTGGTGCCTAGGGTATAGAGTAGTAATTTCCTATTCTAAGGATGGAGAAATAATGCAAGTGAGTGAGAGTCAGTAGTGCCTTTTTAATGATAACCACTGTTTTTCTATATGTTACGTAATGTATATACAAGAACTATCCCAAACCTATCTTAGAATAAAATTCCATCAAGGTGTCACTTTTTCCCCAATCGCTCCTAATCTTTGAAATGGAACTTTTAAGACTTCAACAATTTGCCTGATAGGCTGTTCAGAAAACCCCTTGTGTGCTAGACCCATGCAGACTGCATGTTACTATGTTCCCCACCCCTTTTTTGTTTAGTAGTGCCTAGCATGCATTGTACAAACACATAATAAAGAAGAGTCCTTCTCTGAGGAAGAATCTAAATAGACAAGATACACAAAAGGTGAGAGAAAGGGAGAAACATTATCTTCATGTCATATATGGGAAACTGAGATGAAGTGATTTGTTCGCAGTTACACAGGAAGCCTATGACAGAACCGGACACTGAACCTAATAGTCCCAGTCCAGGGTCTTAAACAGCCTTACTCTCTTCAAAAGTCCTGTTGTTCAAACAACGGTAGATCAAAAGAGTACTGGCATACATGCCCCTACATTAGACATCTCCTTTCCTGTGTACTGGGTTCTAGATAGAGAGAGAGATCAGTTTGGTCTCAGATTACTGAAACCCAGGTTTGAAAACCACCGAGGATCCAAGACAGATTTCAAGACTTGCCTTTGTAGGGCCACTCAAGAACAAGCATTCTGGTGAGAACAGAGCTGGTTCAAAAGTTTCAGACAAAAAAGCTGATACTTTGAAAAGTTACTTTGAAAAAAAAAATTTAATGAATTTTTTTCTTTTAAATCTAGTAATTTTTCACATTTTATTCTACATTTTTATAAAAGTATTTCATTTACTGAAAACGAGTGTTTTTTAGTAAACTCACCACTGAAAATGCTGGGGCTCAGCAGATGAAACATCTTGATAACTATTTCAATAATGTCTTGGCTAAAAAGAATGGTTAATTTTTGGGAAAAAAGGGTCCATTTCAAATTCTGTGAAATGGAAGTAGCTATACATTCTTCATAAAGTTCAACCAGATCTTCAGGAGATACCCAGACCAGCCAGCTCTTGACTTGACTTGTTTGCCCCTCCCAGCTGCTGAGAAGGGCGCTCCACTCGCCTTCTGGCTAGTAGGAAGGTGGAGAGCTCTACTCTTTCTCCTGGCTATTCTCCTGGCTATAGATGGGTGCAGACAGCATTCTCCAGTAACAGGTATCACATGCAGTACATGTACATTTGCCCCTGAGAATGTGGAGCACACCTGTGATTGTCACCACACTGCCGTCACTACCTTCACACTGCCATGTAGAGCTGCATTTTCTCAGTCTGCCTCTCCGCTGGGGGGTCGTTATTTCAGCTCTGGGTACAGGTTTTTAGTCTGGATAACTTGTACAGCCAAGTTGCCATGCTGTGATCTCCAAGACTTAAAGCTTCCTCAATGTCCACATGTAACAAAGACTGGGGAGCAAGCTCCCTCAGACATTCACATTAAACAACACACAAATGGAATTGCAGTTAGTCTGACCCAATGGAGCAAAGTAGATTCCCGCTAGAATAATTTCTGAGACAAACAGATACAAGTTACTGAGATTTCTTCACCCTCATTTCTTAACATGGCTAAACAGAAAAAAGATGGTTTATTTACAAGCTCTGACCAGTTCTGCAATGGAAAAAACAGTAGATTTGATATTTTCCACTTTATAGGTAAAACTGTTCTTCAGAAGCCTCGCCAAGAAATCAAAGTGGAGCCTACTTGATTGGTGTTATGAAAGCAATTAAGTTACAGACCTGTCAAATATGTTAACATCTGGCTCTGCCTGCTGTACTTTTGTCTATTTTGACTACTAGTGGTATCATTTAATGATTTACAGACCTTCCATGCCTTAAGGCATGGTAGCTGTATTAAAACTGTAACCCATTATTTCTTGGTATTGTCACATAATAAGTATCTTCCCATTTCTATTAGATTACTGGATTTGAATCCCTGATTTCGGTTTAGGACTTTGTTTTTTTGGACCTGTCCTGGTAAACACTAAAATGTTCAAATTCGTTTAAAAGGAGCAGGGGAAAGTATGGTGTAGTTAAAGGTAACTTAAAACAAATCATATTTTTTGGGCTATAAAATAGCTTGTCTATACAGTCAACTTTCACAATTGTTGTTTCCAATAGAATAGTAAAGCCATGTTTTAAGTATTTAAAATGTGCAGAACATTAAGCACATTCAATGTCAAAAGAAGATTTTATAGTCCAAAAAGATTCTATGCTTTAGGCTTTGAAATAATGTAACTAAAACCATCCCCCTCCGATTGTTTTATGATCTGTATAAATTCTATTGGAAAAAAAGTCAGCCTCTCTGATTTGTTCCAGGGAATCTGTCTTGGAAAATGTATATTAAATGAACAAGCATAAAAGAAGAGTATATAGGCTGCAGAGAAATAATCATTTGGAGTAGGTATCTTGTGTGTGTACATGCACATGCCCTACATGCATTAAGAAAGGCAATTTTAAACACAGGGGGTGGGTGAAAAATTCAGTGAACTAGTGGGAGAAAATCCAAAACTACAAGGAAAGATGGCTTGGAATTCTTCATCTCGTCTGGAGGGTGGAAGGATAAATATACACCATACATTCTCCCTTCCCTGATAGAATATTATGTTACTTTATATTGCCACCGATCTTTAATAAAGCACCTAAAACTAAAGGTTGGATGAACAATTAACTGGAAACAATTCAAATGTAACAGTTTTAAAGTATATCTGGCTTTTATATATAGTTCAAATTTATTCAGACACAGTATGCCATAGAAGGCCTTATGCTTAACAGATAAATAAACAGACATTTAGGGTAAGGGACTTTAAAGCAAGTTAATAAATAGGCAGCTTTAATTTCAATTGGCAAAGAAAAGAAAGTTGGATTTTCCTCCTTAAACCAGAAAAGTGAATCTTGGGTTTTTATATGCACGTGTGACTTCCACTGACACTAATGGCAGTTATATGCATGTATCGATGGGAGAATAGACCTCTTAGAGTTAATCTGTTAAGAGTTCAAAAAAGTGTACTCCGTTTCCTTTCAAAGTTAATATCAGCAATCATAAAGAACACCATTATTTCTCTAACTACCTAAATACACTGTACCAGAACTTTTAGCATTAAGAAGAATGAGGCTGTTCTATTTTCTCTCTCATACACATTTTTTTTCCTTGCATAGAGCTCTGACTTTCTTTTTATCCATAACCCAGATTTCTCAGCCAAATAAAATAAATTTATCAGATGTAAGTTTCTGCACTCAGAAAACAGGAATGGCACTTCCAGTTTCCTTTAGTCTACAGTCTTGTAAGGATCTCTGGATTCTTGCAGGCAAGGTATCCAAGAAGGCTCTGGGAGTTCCAGAATGCTAGAGAACACAACTCTCAGGACAACACTGGACTCATCCTCATTATCTTCAAACACAAAAGCCATGTTGTAAGTAACAGTATTAAGAACTTGCAGTGGGACTGATTATTTGTCACAACTGCCACAGAATGTTAGTGGCATTTACCTTTTATAAATTATTGCTGACCAGAATTTTGCACATGTTCTAGTTAAGCAACCCCCCAAATCCTGTAACATTTAATTTTTATGTTCCATGGGAGAGTTGAGATTATCCATACAGGTCCCATATGTCTCAACTTTGTTGTTATAAACATAAAACCTCTAGAAATCTCTCTCTAAATCTGCCTCAACAACCCAAATAAAAGAAAGTCTGTATGGGAGCTGTAATTGTACTGTGCTACATGATTTAAAAGGGTTAATAGTGAGGACACACGGAAGCTGTGTAGGGAAAGAGCGTGTACTTGATCACTAAAAAAGAACAGCATTTTGCTTGGTAGAGCTTCTTGCAAAATATCAGACTACTGATTTGTGTGTGTGTTTATATCAGTAAATACAAGTAGTTTAGAGATTTTGTATAGGTGTTTATATTAAGCCATACTGCTTATTTTTCCTACTGCAGCTAACAATCCAGTGACAGACTATTTGTATTTTTTATATATAGTTTATTTTGAATACTTATATCTTTTCTACCCTTACTTCCAGAGTTACACAAAAGTTATTCATTTTGCCATCATTTCATTTATAAAGAAAAACAATATTTATACAAGAAAGCAGAATATTCACCTCAATGTTTTATGACAGACACCTTCTTACAAAAAGTCAGTTTTACTATAAATCATGGTGCAACTAGAGCTTTTACTCTGTGATTATGACCCAAATGAGAGAATGATTTGTGTTACTGTATCAAAAAATTACTTAATATATTAACCAATTAACAGCCATAAGCGGCTACATGTAATATTAATAACCATTTTTCAAAATAAAATTGGCTTTCTACATTTTGTTGGTCTGCCTTCCCCCTTTCAGTCAATGCTGTGGTATATCATTAAAACAGGACGGCCTTAGACGCCAGTAGCTTTCTCTGGAACAGTTACCAGTGTGAAATAACTTGGAAGTTGGGAAGAAAAATGTTTTCTTTTGGAAGCTTTAAGACTATTACTACTACAAAAGGAGCTCAACCTCAGTCACGCTGCACCTACAGCCATAAACATCCTCTTATCATGGTCTCCTTGTAGGTAGCTGCAATATTAGGACAACTAGGTGCATTTTTAAAGTTGAGGAAATAACCTATATTGTCTGCATAATTTTTTAACAGTTCTGAATTCCAGGCCCATAGTATCATTGGACAGTTTACTGTATCTTGGAAGTGAAGATTAATAGTACTATAATAGTGTGAGGCACTATAAAAGATTCTCAAGAAACACCAATCAAGATAGGAGTACCAAATAGGTAGGGACCATATCTTTTTGTGGCTGTCAAGCACCATGCAAATTACTGCACTCAATATATATTAACAATAGCAGCATGACCTTATAGTAGTAGAATTCCTTATAAGTGAGGAAACAGAATTTCGCACTTCTGATTCAATTGAGTGATTTACACATCAACTATCCTTAAACTACTGTATCAAACTAATCTAGAAAGGTTACAGTTTTTTTTTTAATTGTGTTCTAGGATTTTTTTTTAAATTTTCTTTTAATTTTAGACAAACTACCACTTTCATCTTCACATAATAAAAGCTATGAAACAGGTTGTTAGCTGAACTAAATACCATGAGGTCATGAAGCAAAGATCTTTCTGCATTTTTTTGCAGAGGAGAAAACAGTTTACAAAACAGAAAAAGGCTTGTTCAATGAAACAAGCAGCTTTGGTTACAAGTGCAAAAGTCAGCCATGTGTACTAATTCTCAGTAATTATGATGCAAGGTGAGCTCCCCAGAGACTTAAAAGTCAACGCCTGGCAATGGTTGGGCGAACAGTGGTGTGGAACTGCTCATGTGATACCGAACCCTTGAAAGCCCTTTGTATTTCCAAAGAGACAAATATATCTACAGAGCTGCTTGGTCCTCCCACTATCCTCAGAGTTGGAATTAAAAATAAATACCCACATTTATTAGATGAAAAGGTATACAAGTTCCTGCTTAATCAAAGAATCCAGACGTAGGAGATGCATCAGAAAAGTTGACCAGCATTTTTAAACATCAATTTAACACCTATTTGTAGTTGAGATCTGAGCAGGGGGAGTGGAAAGCTGGTAGGACAGCTTTCCCCTACAAAATTAATCTCAATAGGCTGCCCTCCTTTAGAAGGGACTGTGACATTCTTGGAATCCTGTGAATTTCTGTAGGATAATGATTGACATTAAGCCATAATGCTATCTACTATACTATATGCCACTGTCTACTTGCCTCCCATGAGGGATTATCAATGTTTTAAGTAGAAGTAAAAGACAAGGGTGGGATTTTTCCAAAGAACTCAGTCTGCTCCCACTGCAGCCAATAACTAGGCATCATGTCTACTGACAATCTCTGTTGTAAGTCTGAAGCGGATGCACACATACCAAAAAAAAAAAAAAAAAACAGAAAGAGGAAGAGAGAGAGAGAAGGAGACCGACCACCTGCAGGAAGACAATACAAGTCACAACCTATCTAGCTGGCACTAAACTGCACTCTTAAGTGAAACACTTCAATTAAAGAAAACTCAAGGCACTCTGCCTCCACATCTCCTGCCAGAACTTTATGCAGAATCTCAATTAATTTTATATTTCAAATACCAACTGGGATAATCCAACATTTACAGCATGTTTAAAATACGTCTCAAGCCACCTTCCTCTTAAAACAGATCTTTAGTTTACAATGAACTATTGAAAGACTTGCTGCAGCATTCTCATAAATGATAGGTTACAGTGAAAGAACTAGTGTTATCTGCACTACATAAAAAATTCAAATCTACCAATAAAAAAACCTCGGTTAAATTAATGCATTTTCATGTTGTAAAGATGCACTGAATTCTACATGACATATGCACATAACTAAAAATGTTTTAAATGGGAGAGGCAAAAGGTTTTGTATCCACAAGTACTTTATTGCTTTTTCCCTTCAGTTATGGTGTGCTTTTATTTGGGTCTTTAAAGGCCCACATTCTTTTTTTCTGAACAGCTCCTAAAGTTACAGAACAAGAGGATCCTACCTGGCAGTCTACGACAGGTCAATGATCAAACAGAAGCAGCAGTCAGACAGCAGCCAAATCCTGCCCCATCTCATGAAAATTACAGAAAGCCAGGACTTCTCAGTCTTTACTATATTCAAACAACTGCACTGTGAGGCTCAGATAATCACAAATGCTCTTTGCAAACACATACAGCATGAATCTCTGAATTACTGATGTTAAGAAAGAATTATTTGTTTTTAAGTTGTTCAACAATTTTCAGCACAGATAGAAACTGCTTTAAAACGTGACCTCATCAGTTTTATGACAGCAGAAACTAAATTAGATTGAAAATATACCAGCATCGCTCTGCCCCAGTGATCAAAGCCAGTTTAAATAAACAGTGTGCTTTATCTTTAAAGTGCAATGGTCTTTGAACTAGAGTTCATTTTACTTAAAGTATTTATATTTGCTTGAACAAAATCAATACACCAGACAGAGTGAGATATGATTATATAGAAAAACTAAAAGTGTAAAATATTGTCATTTGCAGAATGACATAGGCTGTTCATTAAGATACCATTGCATGCAAGGAAAACAATCTTCTAAACCACAGTGGGTTTTAAATACAGCCTACACTCAGGAATGCATTATGCAGTAGTTAACATTACACAACCTACATCTCCTGTGAACACAAGGAAGGATGAGTAGTTTTTGCCATTTACAAAGCCAGTATCACTGCAAAAAGTGAAAATTAGCAGGTGAATAGAACATCAAGAAACAAGTGACATTGCATAGTGGGTGCCAGAATGAAATAATGCACTAATTATTGACTTCTGGAAAGGTTAGCATGAATCCTATTTAGGCCATAAGCTGCAGCCAATGTGCCTTTTTTAAGGAAACAATTCTAAGCTGTGAAGAATTATCCAAATTAGTTAAAAGGCAAGAAGCACAGAAATGTTTACCCTTCTATATCAAGAACTGGACTATCTAGGAAAGATCTGAGTTGTTCTGGTAGATTCTCTCCTTGTACTGGATCTGTGGTTGAACAGAAATCTTAGTACAGAAAATTTCATCGTACATGGTATATTTTACTCTCCCCCAAATATAGGAAATGTAAAGAAGATACTTACACAACCGCCAGCAAGAATTTCTGCTGCCAGTGGAACAGAATGATCTTTGTTCATAAATTTGTCTCTCACAAAATCATTAACCTTAAAAACAAGGATTTATGAAAACTGATAAATAAGGAGTGAAAAGCTACATAATAATTACAAATTCTGTGCAATTAAAAATGCAAATAAATCCAGATGCTACATCTGTCATCAAGGTGCCAAACAGTTATTAAATACAATCTTTCATAGCCTATGAAATATTGTAAAGCTGGACTGTTCCTTCAAATAAATACATTATCTTAAAGATACATGAAATAATCATAAATTTCAAGAAAATTCTCCAAAATAGTAACTGAAAGGTGATTTAAAATTGAATTTCAAGATGCAGTAAGTTTTATAGCAATGTTAGCTTAATGAAAAAGAAACATTATCACTGGCTTTTGTGTATAAACAATACATTATGATTAGGTTATAATGAGAAATTCTTTAATGCCTTCAATATTCAGAAAATCTAAAATTATACGAGGTAAAGAGTAAGTAATGTACATAATAAGAATATATGCAAACAGTTTCCTTTCATATCAGAATTCCATTGTGTGCCAGCATTATTTTATATTAATCTAGGAATTAAATACAACTACTGCAAAAAAAAAAAAAAAATCTTATTCTTTTGTGAAAAGAAACAAAATCAAGGCTTGGGCTACTTCAAAAACAGACCGAGGAGTAAAACTAGTGGGTTAGGGAGACTTTATACATTTTGAATTAAGCCCCGAAATGACAGGTTTAATCAGTCGCTTTTCAGAAATACAAGTATGCTGCTTGCACACCACTTGCAGTGCCCATGGGTGAGATGTGAGCAACTGCTGTACTCTTTTGTAAGTAAAACCCCATCTAATAAAAACCATGGAATATATTTTAACATACTAAAGCACAAAAACCGTACGTCTTGTCATTGGAAATTCAAACACACAAATGATGGCTAAAGGCTAGAACCCTCCCTCAGACTTACAGTAAGTTTTATGGCCTTCTCTGGGGCTACTCCCAATAATTGTGGCAAAAGACCTGTAAACACACAAAGAGAGCTTAAATGTATTAAATAACTTAGCATTAACTAAACAAATCAACGGCTATATGCAAAGATCACCACACACAGAAATGGGGGCAATTTTTTAGGCAATTTTCTGCTATTACATTTAATGAGAGTACTTAAACATTCCATTTCAAGAACAAACTTCTCACTGCCACATGAAGTCAAAGCAACTTCCTATCCATATTTTAGTTACTTTGCACTTAAACTAATATTAGTGATTTAAGAAATGTACATACCAAGACAGGTTTACCAAAATAACATTCTATTCTGCTCTATACAACAAAATTTGTTCTCAGTTATTTCCTCAGACAAAAGTTAAGGTAGTTCAGGCAGTGGGAAGCAAGTTGTTTGCATTTTAAAATCAAGAGGATAAAGCATTTTGCTGGCATGAAACAACAGCATAAGGTGGACGGATCTAAGGGAATATGAAAGAAAGTAATGCAAAACAGCCAAACATGTATAACTGCATTCTTAAGTCAAGCACTTTAACTAGAGGTCTAACTCTTCAAAGCTTAGACATTGAACGTTTTGTTATTTAGCTACCAGTATGTGGAATTTCTTATTTCTCTTAACAGAGCTGCACTACACAGTTCGGAACTGAGAGTCTCTGGTCAGCACAGCTTTGTTGAGTTAAAGTGATCTATTTTTTTGTAATAATTCAGCTGACATGATCTAAAGAAGATACAGAACCTTACAGAAGGGATATGGGGATAGAATGCTGCCTCAAGTGCAGCCGTGTGCACAGTGAAAAGGGAGTGTGATTTAGGGCACTATTTAGATACGCAAGGAGTAACCCCGAGAGCAAGAGTTGCAGGAGCAGGCCTCAAGTATTTCAATAATTTACGCAGCACTTCTGGGTAAATTACACTAAGTCTAACATTTGCAATTCTCTTCATTCTCATGTTTGGGTGAAGAGGCTGCAACTACAGCTCTATGTTAAAAGAGCCTGCTTGCCCAAGGGCTTTTTTTTGCCACCCAACGGGATGTTTGGCTGACAGACAGGATGAAAAATACATTAATCTGACCCAACCCTTCAGCTTTTCTGTTCTCTACTGACATTTGCTGACAACTGTATCATTTGGCTTCTTGTTTCAGAAGCAGTCATCTGAATTTAAAACTATATTCTGCATGTCAAGAAATAGTGTGTAGGCACTATGTGCATCATTACAAACTCAGAGATACATTTCTCCACATGAAACTACTATGTTAAAACAGCATTATAGTTAAATTATTAAACATTCAAATGAAAAAATCCCAATGCTATAACTGCATGTATTACAAAAGAAAATTGTCCTCATTTGGCTGAAGAATTTTAAATTTTGAAAATTTTCAATCAGTTCTAGTTGCATGTTCAACCTTAACTCTGTTTTCCATGCAAATACACTACGATAATGTGTAATCATGCAATTAAAGACTACTTTTCCCAAGGATCCCTGTCTCATTCAGCAACACTGTCCCTGTTTCATTCATTGTGCACTTAGTGAATAAGATATAACTCTAACAATTCGTGCCTTGGTTTTGGGCCTAATTCTATTTGCATTCATCACTTTATAAATCTAAGGTAAATCTGAATTTACACCAGCATAACAGTATATTTGGGCCTTTCCTGAACATGACAGAAGGTACAGACACCTCACACGCTACCTCAAGCCCAATGAAGTCAACAGAAAGATTCCCACTGACTTTGACAGACATGCAGTGACAACAGAATATTGGGTGATTGTTAATTTAAAGAAATTTTAAATGTCCATTATCTGGACATCATGATCTAGAAGCCTTTATAACTGGCCAAATCAAACTGATTTTCACTGGACAGATTTGGGATGGTCTCTTGGCCATATTTTTTCTACCCCCAAATGTTCAAGGTAGCGAAGGTGCTAAAATATAGCAGAAATGTGTTTATCCTGGAAAAAGTCATTTCTTCACACCTGCCTTTTTTTGGACTCAAAAAACGCAACTGAATTGTTTTCACACAAACTTTTCACAAAAATTTACTTCAGAGAGGAAGTTTCAACCCCAAAAGTGAAAGCTATAAAGCAACTACAAAAAAGCCCTTCATAATATGCAAATACTTAGGCAACTTTAATTAGAAATGTTTGCTGTGTGCACCACCTATAAACATTATATATAAAGAGAAATACTACTTAATAGCTGTTATCCCATACAATCTATGCCCATCTTTGGTTTCTGACCTCACATCTCATGTTCACATCACACTACAGCTCTGAAAGAAGGCAAAGATGGATATGGTAAAAACGTAGTATTGCAAATTAAACCAAGAGCTTATGGAATTAGAAAAACAATTTTCAAATTAGTATATTAGTATTCTAAACTGTATATGCTCCATTTCAGTAGTGGGAATAACATTAAAGACAGGTCTCATTCAGCAAAAACATATTATAGATTTCTGTGGATGGTGAGGTTTGCGTTTCATACCCTGTTTTACTTTCTTTTTTTTTTTTTTTTTTAGTATCAGGAAACTATACCACACAGACACAAGTGAGTTGGTGGGAAGAGTTGATCAATCTATGTAAAATACTTGAAACCCATATGACACATAATATAGAGTTGGTAACAGAACACCGCAAACTTTGCTGTTACATAATTTACACAGGAAAACACACGTGTGAGTAGGTTTACACTACCACTCCATACATTGGTACCCAATTGTAAGTTTTCAGAAAATAAAGTTTCTATGATAGAGATCCCATTTCAATAGTAGTACATGACTCATGAAAAGTCAGATCACAATCAAAAGGAGTGATTAAAGTCTATAGAGTTGGGGCGGGGAGGTACTGTGGCACTAGAGGTGCCATCTTTGGAATTAAGAGGAAAAAAAGTTCCTTCCCATTTGTGGTCAAAGATGCCAGATCTCTCCCCTACCCCAGGAGAAGAGGTATTTCCACACTGTTATGCTAAAAAGTTACAAAAAGTCTGTACCAGTGTTTATACTGTGCTCATTAACTGGTATCTGGGTGCACTCCCAGTGACACCACCCCAATTAGCCATAGGACTGAGTTCTCTTTAAAGAAAAATTAATGCTCTCTTTACATCCACAAGATGGTGTAATTTATCCTTATCTGAGATTGGTGGTTTAGGATATGGTTTTTCTGCTTTTAAAAATTGAAGTGGGAAAAAAAAATCTCTGTTGACTCCAGTGAATGGAAAAATGCGGTCTGTTTAAAAAATACAGTTTGAAATGGTTTAATAAAGAGTAGGATCTGGAAGACCTGCTCACTTGTCTGACACTGCAGCGTACAGAGCATCTAAGGCTCAACTATCTCCATTCTATTTTTTTTTAAAGGTTTGAATAATTGCACTGTTAAGGCTAAGAGCTCTTCAGACTACTGAAGTTTCCACAGCTGCTAACAAACATTTACATGTCTCATATAACAAAGAGCTGCAGTTATTAAACAGTGGCCAATGTGCTACTTTAACCTTAAATATTAAATTAACAGGGAACTACAGATGGTAGCATGAAGTGACCATTACTTTTTTTGTCCAAAGTACTATACAGCAAGTGAATGTACTAATCTGTAAATTGGCCCCTCAAATTTTTGTCATCCCCGTAGCATTCAAACCTAACTAGAACCTCTTCATCCTCCCCTTTGCTGGCAAACTTTCCCAGTGTCCTTTTGTCATCCACCTGGCCATCAGGTAGCAGCCCAAAAGCCATTACAAGTGGCTAGAGGGCCTTCTAAATTATTTAATAAATTCCATCTATATTCATCTTTAAAAAGAGAAGTTACACTCGGGCAAACTTCAAAGAAAGCATTTGTAGAAAATGTAGTTTACTTTGTCAGCAAATTGCCTCTACAATGACTGTGTTGTTCAAAATAAGACCATTTTTCCGCCTGTTTAATCCTGAAATGAGATCATAACCCTGTGTTTAGGATGTTAACACTGCCAAACTGAATGCAAATTCACCGATCAGCCCTTACTTCAAGATAAAGGAGAAGATGGGCTGTGGTGGAACAAGCTCATAAACCCAATATTACATGCCTAAAAACTGACAAAAGGAGCAAGATAGGATAACATACAAAATGTGATCAGCAAAACAAGTTTATCTTTATGCATGACATGTTTGATGGTTTCTCCAGTTTGAAATTCCCCATGTTACAGCATTTATACAACTGACTAGCCCGAAGAAGATATAATGGAATTCTCTTGGCATCCTGATGGCACCAATTTGCTATTTTGGAAACTCAAGTAAAGCAGCTGTAAACATTTGGAAACATTTCCAAACATTTGGAAATAAATTTATATTAACAGTTGGGCACTTTCTAAGGTTTTGGTTGTGAGAAACGTCTAGCAAGCAGAAAATATCTGTCAGCACTCGTTACTAAATTACTAAGCTTGCTCAAAAACTCAGAACATTTAGCTGTATTAATCTCCATTGTGTTTAAACTACATAATTTGTGTTTTATAGAGCAGTTTGTCAACCAACATCCAATAATTCAAAGCACACATTACAGGGAGTGTGTGTAGCAATGCCTATTATTCAGGTTGCGACAAGATAGGTGAGGTAACATTTATTGGTTGATGTTTGTTGGTGGAAGGTACAAGCTTTCAACCTACACAGAGCTCTTCCTCAAGACTGGGGAAGGAAGCAGAGCGTGTGACCTGAAGAAGAGCTCTGCGTAGCTTGAAAGCTTGTACTTCCACCAAAGGAAACCAGTCCAATAAAAGATACTACCTCACCTACCTTGCCCCTTGTATATCTTGGGACCAACTGTGCTTCAACACCACTGTAAACTATTAAGGTAGTCTAACACTTCATATTATAAGCCTCTGTTTTCAGTTGCTCATAACGTCATCCAACTATAGTCTGTTGGACTGAAATTTTCCATGCTGTATCTCTTCCTCAGGTTGAATTTCTTACAGGAAGTCTGACCAAAAACAAGAATTGTTTTCAGAAATGATGTGCAGTCACTACAGTATTTAGTATGCTTACTCTAAAAGGATATCCAAAATCAGCTTCAATCCAGGCTTCTATGAGGGCAAAATAGGAAATGAAAGTCATAATCTCCACTGATAAATGAGTCAGGCAGAGGATAAAACACCTCTGACAGTGTACTTAACATGCTTGATTCCAGAAAAAGAGTAATTTATTTTTTCTGTGTGCTAGCACTGGAAAAACTGCAGCCACATGTATCAGTTTATAATTATCTGTGACTACTTATCCAGAACCTGAAGTTATACTTGTTGATGTCTTTGCTTTTTGTGTCAGCACTTGAACCCAATAATCCATTAGGTTCTGAGTTGGAGCAATGACAGGCAAGGTAATGGGCTGATGTACATAAAAGATGACAAGCTACATTCCATGGACAACTTGTGATGAATGAAGCACGTGCTACGTTTGTTTTAAAGCAAAAGAACTAGAACACATGGGAGGGCACAAGAAAAAGAAGAACAAAAGTAGATGATTTGATTATCTTTTGTAAAAAATTACAAGATACTCATTGCACTAAAAACCGCTAAAGGAACAGCACAGCTTTTCTAATTTTAAGTTTTCACTGTAAGCAATTGCTGTAGATGCCACAACAGTGTTATGCAATTGGAGATAGGAGGGAAGGTGGTCCATGCCACTGTCAATGAAGAGAGGAGAAGAGGCCCCCAAGACAATTACTCTATTAAGATGTACTTTGTACTATGCAAAAGTTTGCAGACCCAACCTAGAAGAGAACTGTGACTCAATATCACAAGCAACAAGTCTGATCAAAGAGATTTAAACTATACCAGCATAAACCAGGCCCAGAATGTCAGGTTTTTTCCCCTTTTTATTCAAGCCCTAATAACAGGGACTGAGGAATTCAGGTTGGCAGATAACTCTTTTTAGTATCTTATTATTATTATACATGACATTTGGAAACTGACCTCTGTACAGTCCAAAGAAGCCTTCATAACGCAGCACTTTCTTAAAGCAATCAAAACTGTTTTTGTACATAAGTTCTCCCACAAATGACCCGGTAGAGCGCTGGTTTTGCATTCGAGTTTTCACCAGATCAATTGGATACACTGCAGTGGCTCCAACAGCTGCAAGCAAAATTTGATGTGTGAAAAAGTGTTACTTTGCATACTATTATTTTTAACTGTCCTAGACTCACATTATGCTTATATCGCAATGATCACTTGTGTCTTTTTCATCTACAATACAAGCTGGTTCCATAAAGAATGTCACAGTCCACTTTAATTAAAAGTGCATCATCATAGCTTTACCTCATTACTAGCCTCTCTCTTATGAAACCAGTCTGACACAAGCCACGCAGAAAAAACACCTGTAAATCTCTGATCACTTGCAGGTACAAAAGAAATTATACAAAGGGTTCTCCTGCTCTCCTTCTATCTCATAGTTATGGCTCAAAAAGAAAGATAGGCAAAGTTGTATCTTCCTACACTTAAACAGGAGAGAAAGAAAGAGCAACAGTGAAAATGAAAATTCTTACATTCATTCATGACTTACCTCCAGCAACTGAACCCAGTGCAAACCTGTAGGCTGATTCTGCTATCTGGATGAGAATAGGGCGAGAAACATCACCTGGAGCTTTCTGCAAGGGCAGGATTTGGGATGGGTTTGGGACAATGAGAAGAGTAAAAAAAATTAGACTATCGTTTCACTGCAGTGAATCTTATAACCAGTTAGATACAGAAAGTAAGTGTGTGAAGGATGAAGCCAATGTCAGATACTGCTATGTAATCCCAGTGATACGCTAGAAAAAAACTAAAAAAATAACTGAAAATTGTAGTTTTACTCCTTTTTTTGTGTTATTGCAAAAATGTAACCTGTTATGACTGGAATGGAAAAGACAAGAGCACTGGGTGTTCCCAACAAAATTACCGGTAGATATCCCCAAAGTCAAACAGTGACCCAAATACTTTATAAATAAAGAACTGGCAGACAAATCACCATTTTCTACACCTAGAAATAATTCTATTGTGAAATTTCTGTGTATGTTAGTATTCAAACTCTGACTGGATTTACATTTGAGAAATGCTCCATGTTCAGAATTGCTTTCTAGGAGCAAAGAGGAATTCCAAGATGGTGGTAATCCTTACACACACTTTTCCCACAGTTACCTTCTCTGATAAGGTTGGTTGATACTCTAGGGAATAGGACAACATGGAAGTTTTAATTTCACTACTGAAATCATCTTCAATTTTTTTTAATTTATTTTTTCACCTTATTTTTATTCACTGTTATATATTCTACTAATCTACAGCAAATAGCTTGACTTGCCTAAAAATAAATTAAATGTAGCACCTTTACTGCAAAGTCTCTGAAATTCTTCCACTCCAAGCATCAAGCAGATGACAGTAAAAGAAAAGTTGGATGGGAGAGAGTGAAGAGGTACAGCTGATAACTGCAAGGGGGGGATGATTTAAACAGGCTTTTTGGGCATTTCCTATCTTTTAAAAAGAGCATAAAGCAGAACAAAGAATACTGAGCAAACATTCGACCCCTAAGCAGAACATTTGAGAGAATGCACGAAGCAGATATTTCCATCACTGCATTTTTGGCTATCCAACTGCTACCTACTATAGCTTATTCTACTTAATACATAGTGCACAACTGCTTCTCAGCTCTCTTGGAAGGCTTCTAGGAAGAGATGGTCAGCTTTCGGGAGCCAGCTACTTAGAATTCATCGTGGCACATTCACAACTTAGGCATTGCTCAAAAAAAACCGGACACTACATTAGGGTAGTGGGGGGAGAAAGGCGTGCGCACATGTACACGTACACACTCACACGGAGGCCTGGCTCAAGGCCTGTTAGTCCTAAAAATGTAGCCTGCATCAATTCATTGTGGTCAAACCGGCGTCTCTGCACAGACCCGAAGCTCAGAGCAAAAAAAATGTAGTCTCGCAAGATACAAAGCTTGGTTTCCCTTAAACTATGTTTTTCTAAGACTATCTATACCCAAGACTGCGTCAGTTTTTTAAAAGTTGGAAAGACCTACAAAAACGTGATTACAAACTAAAAATCAAGACGCCTATTAGATTAAAAAAAGGAGCTGCCAAGTTTGTTTTTTGCCTCACACAATGACAAAAGATCATTTTCTGTTAAACCATAGAACAGCCCCAGATACTACATTTCCCCCCCCCCAACATAACTTATGAATCCTTCCACACAGAAAAGAGTTTTCGTTTTTAAACTGTGATGGCACACTAAATGAAATTAGGTCTCAATTCAATATTCAGCAGAATGTAAAGCATAGCAGACTGACATCATGCTGAAGACTTGAACACGTACATCTCTTTAGAACAAGAGCTGCCTTTTTCATTTAGCATGCTGGATGCCAGAATTGACATCCATACTGAGGAAAGAAGACTTTCTGCTTTCATTAAAAACTATTTTGAGGGAGATAATCAGGGAGAGTTAAACTTCTTTAGTAAGTGAACATACATCTTTTTATAAGTGTTCAGATGGCACTTTTCCACTTTTTGTTTTACCCTTACAATCAAATTAATCATGCTTCATCTTCTTAAATGGCAAAAGTAAAAAACTAGCAACTTCTTTGGAGGAGGGGACGCAGAGGGGGATGTTTTAAACGAAGATTCCAACAATACCCCATGCTCTTTATGCTATAAAGTGCAGAAGAAAGGAAACATGACTAACTCAGTCAAGACAATGAGAGAGGAGCTGGGAACTGGGAGGGAAAAAGGAATAAAAGTACACTAAAAGCATCATTACAGCTTCTTTTCTTACCTGTCTCTGAGCCTCAGCCAGATTGTAGGGCAATGTTCCCTCCTCCAGAGGAGCAATTCTTTCAATGTCAGCTAATGTCATGCGTCTGTGGAGACCCAAAAAACACTAAATTGAAATTTACATTAAACAGAGGGAATGGGTTTTCAAACAACTCTAAGATACCTGAACTTTCAGGGAATGCACTAGAATCTCACTCCCCCACTTCCCACTATTTAAAAAAAAAAACAAAACCATTTCTACTTACCCCCGGGGCTCATATAAATCTGCTAACTGAAACAAGATGTCAACTTCCATCGGTGTAACCTGACCAAATTTCTGAGCTGCCAGAACAAACTCCTCTATAACAAAATAGAAATATGAGAGAGGAAAACTAATCAAACCAAAGCAGAACATCCCAAGCATCTCAGAGTCCCCATTCATTTTAAAATGAAACCAAGACACTGCAAAATGTGCTCCAGCCACAATGTAAATATATGTTTTAAATACTACATCCAGCATGCAAATAAAAGCTTTCTGGTCTTCAAGCTCAGTGCTATGAGCAGGATTTCAGATATATGGCATACGGTATCAATCAGTTGTGGGTCAGAGGGAAAAAACAACAACAACAAAACCTCAAACACTGTGGACAAAGATGTGGAACTTTTCATGTATATATCCCAGCAGGCCATATTAATGAAGCGTTGGCGTTGCAGGGAGAATTCTCTATAAAAGCAGTTAGATGAAGCAGATAACATCTTGTTCCAAGCTTGTAGATCAGCTTACTATGCCACCAATACAAGTTTATGGAATTCTTCAACTACCCTTGAAGGTCAGTTTTAATAGGCTGCCAATTTGGCAGGAGTCCTAGGAAGTTTTTGAAGGCTTTGAATATCTGTACATTTTCTCCTCATCCAGCTTTCCTTCCCCTCCTCCCCCATCTTCAGTTTCCTAGCACCTTCTCCTTGGCTATAACAAAATGGAAAACCTGGAGGGTGGACCAAACAAGAGCATGAATGGTTGAAAAATACACCAGAGAGAACTGAAAATGCAGGCACAAGTTTGTTTGTTTGATTTAAAAGCATATAGATGAGCTCTTTCCCTAAAGCCAATTCTCCAGGAAAACTTCCCAACTGCACAATTACAACACTTTTACTAACCTTTAGTCACTTCCACATCTTTTCTATTTCCAGCCAGAGTACTGTAGATCTTCCTAATGAGCTCCATGTTGTTAAGGAGAGAATTAAATCCATTAAAATAGGAAAAGCTGACCTGATGGGAAGTGGTACCTCCAGCAGCCTGGAACAGAAAGAGTAAAAGAAGAGGGAAGGAGAGCAGCTATTTTAAATCTTTTGTAATACTTTAGGATCAAGAAAGTTTTTGAATGAAGTTTTGAAACAACGTTTGTTTATAACAATGACAGTAGCAAGGGATTTTTTTAAAATGCAAACTAAACAGCCTTACCAAAGAGTCTTAGGTTACTGAAACTAATCATGACCAGAATATAAGACTCACCCTACCCCTAGAAGCCTAAACAAATACACATGCAGGATTATAACAACATGACCAGTAGTAATTTACAGAGTTCAAGTTTCAATACTCTTTTAGCTGAACATGTTTTGCAAGTTGGTTTATTTCTTCTATTGAGAAAATCTTAAAGACTTATAGAATGCAAAGTGTATCACCACATATAAACTTAAATCAAAACATGTTTTTAAAATGGTTAACCCAAACTTTTCAATTCAGAGCACATCTTTCTGTATTTAATCAACATGTACATTTAATACAACATGATTTAAGTACAACATTCAGAATGAAGCAGATTTCTGACTACTGAAAACACTGCCATAGAATGAGAAAACAATTGATTTTGGGTGAGATCAAACTCTGATCTTATAGTGAGGAACAAGGGGGCAAGAAATGTCAGAAGCCATCCTGAGGCTATAAAGAATCTGAGAGTTTTGTGGTGTTTCTAAATCCTGCACTCTTTGCTGTAACATCTCCAGTGTTTTGCCCAGGAGACAGAGGCATCACAACCACACAACAATCCCTGACAATCTCACTTACAAATCATCCAGAGTAGAGGAGACAGCCAGAGCAGGGACGTGTGCTGGAAGATGGTATCCTACTCTAGTAAAGGACCAGATGTATGGGCCAAACACAGTGTTTTCTTCAATGGAACTGTACAGGGCTACAAGCACTGAATACGGCTCATTATGTAGAAAGAATGGGCTAGTTCTGAGCTCCAGCCATTGAGCCCACCTCTGTAGCTAGCCTCTGACATTGGGTTCAAGAAGCACATACAATCCACAAATGAGGAATCTCATGTACCCTAAAAGATCCTTTCTCTTCTGAAAAACTAAGGTTTATCTATATGGTAGAAAATTTCATGTAATTACCTAGGCATGTAATCCAGAAGAGTTAACAGAGGATAATGAATTGAGTGGTGTAACCCCAGTGAGCACAGAAACAATACGAAGTTCTCTAGAAGTACAGATAGATGGGCAGGAAGTAATAAAATGAGTTTCAACCTGGACAAATGCTAACCATCTGTAACAAATGTGAGCTAAATGAAAAGTGAATATTACGGTGGGCAAAATAATCTTAAAGATTGATATTTAATGCAAGATACACAATTAGAAAATAGTAACGACAAAAAGGAGACCTAACAGCTGTAGTACACAACATATGAAATCAAGTGCCATGAGATATGACACAGAAGAGGGAGAAAATAAAAAGACACACATGAAAGCTGTTAGGTTGCGTATGCACAGGCAATTCTCTCTACGTGGCTCTGAAAAGACCTTATCCACAATACCAGATTCAGATCTAGGAAATACCACAAAGATATAGGCAAAATTAACCCAAAATTAAGATATTCACCACAATGCTGGAATCACTGACCCAGGGAAGGAGTGGAAAGTGTAGTGTGAGATAAAATCTGACTGGAAAAGTACTGGGGGAAAAAAATGTATTATAAGGAATAAACCCAAACTGGTACAGAATAGACTGGATGAACAAATAAAAGTCTCATCTAATTTCTGTTCATTCTATATGGCATGAAAAGCTCTTTAAACAGTTGCTAGTGACAATTTCCAGCTTCCATTGATCCACATACTACAGACAATTGTGAGCTGCTGGTGGAACTGTAAACTTACAAAACAAACACTTCACGAATGATTGCTCAAACACGGGGCAATGGCTTGTTGGAATAAAGTACAATTTGCCATGCTAGAAGAATAAGTTGGTGTGACACAGCCTGAGATTGTCAGCTATTCAAAATGGCCCATCTATCTGCTTGGGCTTTTGTGTGAGGAACTGATAGTGGGATCTGTGAAGAGAGATATCTTGACATGAGAGTCTAATTTTGTGTATGTGGATAATTATATATCAAGTGATGGGCACAGGATGCAAACAGAATAATAAATTTGGGGAAGGGACTGCCTCTAACTTCGTGTTTGCACAATGAGGCCCTTATCTCTAGAACAGTACAAACAAGTTATGCACAACTTACAGCTACTAAACATTCTTCTACAAATGGTGTCAGCATGTGTGGCCGGATAGTGACCATGATGTCCCTGAAATCAATGGCAGTGACTCTTCCAGCTTGAGCGTTGTCTCGCTGCACAAATGCTTGTTTTGCATGTTCCAACTGTATTTCCTGAAAATACATTAAAACAAAGTTAAATAACCCTCAAATCTAACTGTTATATTTTGCTTTAGCTATATTTCATGAACATGTACGTTAAAGTAAAATCCTGAGCATGCTTGATACTCCACAAAATAGAGTCACATCATCCTTCCCTACTGGGACAGAATTCTGCATGTATTATTATTCAATCCCCTCTATGCACAACGAATAAGATCTCCACTAATATTTTTCTACATCTCAGGTAAGTCCAGGGCTTCTCTCCCCTCTTTGGCTTGTCAATGCAGGGAATAGTCCAGAGTAGCTAATGTGCAATAGCTATAAGTGCTAATAACTATTCTGCACTAACTTGCTATGAGGACACACTTAGCGGGGAACAGAATTGTCCACATAAGGAGTTAGTGCAGAATTGCTATTTGGGCTTTAAATTCTCACTAGCTTATGTCTCACTAACTTCCCTTTAGTTTCTACAATTCATTTAACAGAGAAATATGAACAAGAGTTTCAAGAGACTCGCACAGGTGTGCTCCCCTTATGTATTTCAATGTAACCAAAGGTGTCGTATCACAAGTGCATTTATCAATTTACCATATGTTTCAGAGTAGATCAATCAAATCTTTGTAAAATTATATTCCACAAATGATCTCTGCAGGGAGGGGAATAGGAGTATTTCTTCATAAGGCGTCTTTATTTTAAAACAACAGGTAGCTTATTTGTAAAATGCTGTAGTGAAAAAGGGTTAGTAAAATCAAACTAGAAAACTAGTTTAAAAGCTTTGCATCACTACACCTTTGTTATTTCCAGTGCGACCAAGTCAGAATCACATTTCAAGATATCAACATTAATAGTAAACAGATATCAATCACTTGATTTACCTGATAGCAGCACTCAATGTTTTCACAGTTTGTGATGCAAATGCACCCAGGGTATGTGGATGGGGAAGAGACAAAACAAGTAATCACACCAAAAATTGTATCTTCTCCTACAGTCATTTACATCCTGCTCCTAGCAGCAAACAGATCGTTTTTACTCCATTCAGTGAAAAACTGGAGGCTTTTATGATTGAACTATACCACTAAAATCCAAACTTAGCATGGGAAAAATTACAGATTCAGACAATGTGAAAGATTTTCAGTCTGTTTTGTAATAAGTCATGAACACAAACACACAGTGACAATGAAGACACAGACAAGTAAGACTTCCCTGTCTAGGATTAATCCCTTTTAGTGGAAAGAGGAAAAAATGCAGATTTTCTAGCAGTTACTACAATGTTATCCCTCCCAGCTTCAAAACTCATTAAAATGTCTTTTCCCTGGAAGGATATTGCTTTTTTCTAAGCCACATCTTAAATGAATTGGTGCAGAGTGCTTTTATAGGTACTGAATTTGTCTTGCAATGGGCAGGTGTACTTCACTATTATCTCCACTATTCACATTTTAAAAAAAGAATTTAAAAAGTCAAATTAAACAGACCGTGTATTAATCAAGAATCACAATTATGCTGCTTTAAATGGTGAAATGCCTTCAATGATAAGAGGAAATCACTACTTGTCTCATAGGCAACGCCAGCAGTTAGTGCGATAAAGAATAGCAAATACAGTATTTGTGCCACCTCCCAAACCAACTTCTTAAATCCTGGCCTCATGGCTTCTTAAACCGTTTTAATTTAATTTCTAATCAACATCTTTAGAAATTGTAGCTTGTTTCCAAGTTACAATGAAGCAGGGTAATATGTTAGGCAGAAAAATGAGCACTGCTAAGTGTTTCAATACTCTAATTCACCCACTAAATTATTTAAAAAATTCTGGCTCTAATGAGAAATGCTTATGGAGGTTACAATATTTTAGCCATAAAATTTGAGTTGTTACAATTCCAGGTCTGTCACATTTCCTTTACTCTACAGGTGCTATAATTTAGCTACAACATTCACTCAGGCTAAAGGTGGCCACATCATTTCTCGCTTCAGCCTGGCTGTGATTATAATTTCATTTATTATAACCAATGTTGAAGCTAGCAGTTTGGGAATATTTAAAGTGGGAAGAGTGCAAGAAAACAAAGCTGGTCAGCTTGAGGCAGGCAGCAACTTGAAATTCTACCTCAGATGATGAACTGGGCACGAAAGTTCTTGTATACCTGTTGATCACCAGCTGGCTGACGGACAGAGGACATGAACATGCCCATCTTTTTGTATCCATGACAGTAACATCATGAATTCAGTATCAAAATGAATATCTGGAACATGCTAAAGAGTGTCTATTCTCTCTTATTTCATACATTTTAAAATCTCTTTTTTAATTCAATCTACCAAAGAATTTCTGGATTGGCAGAATTCAGCACTGCAGTGCTGCATAAATCAGGGAGCCCTGCCACAGAACCTAGGTACAAACTGCCATAGAATATGCACGGCAGGTCCTGACAATGTGTACTGAAATGTCAAGGTGAAGCATAATGTGCAGGACACAGTTCCAGCCTGTCCTGATGTATTTCTTTGCTTTCGGATTCTAAATTAGTTCACTGCCAGGATAGCAGTTTATGCCCTATTTTATAGCCACTGGGATTCTTAAAAAAAGCTTTACAGCGGTAACATAATATTAATGACAATGCAAACATGGAGAACAAGGCACAATGTCTCAGCCACAGGACTACAAGACACCATCCATGAGATATAACAGACCATGTTCCAAGGGCTCATTTTTCATCAGGCCCCAGATGACCTACTAATAAGGGTCTCTTATACAAACTAATTTCCCTTCTCTTTACCTTGCCAATGCTGCTTTTCTTTGTTCTATTTGCTATGCAGGTTTAACTAGGGAAAATAATCATCCAACTTGACTAACACAGTAATAGTACAGGGCAAAGCACACAAGGCTGCCACCTCACCCCATGACCTGACAGGTGGCCAAATAGAGAAGAGTAGGTGACAACTGTAGGAAGGCACCCTGATGGGCTTCTATGTGATTAAAGGTTTCCCCCCCCTGTACAATTTAGAAACTCTATGAGTATACCAATACAGCAAAGAAAAACCCACAGCTGGCCCATGCCAGCCAACAAGGTCCAGAGTCTGAGCCCAGAAGTCTACACAGCAATGAAACAGCCCCGCAACCTGAGCCCCACAAGCCCAAGTAGGCTGGCATGTACTAGCCACGGGTTTTTCTTTGCTGTGTAGACATACCCTAAGTGGCATATGCCAAGACTTCTCAAGACTTGGAAAAAACTATTCACACCCTTCCACCCTTATTGCAAAGATTTTAACCAAGTTTTTATGACCAAGTCTGAGAAGTATCTGCTTTTACAATTAAATGGAAAGAGCAATTGTCCTCTGTCACTCACAGCCACCAAAATGTCAGCAAAGTGAAGAGGTGGTGGAAAAGCATATTCAGGGTATGGTTACTCAATAAAAAAGTAAAGCTTTGCTTTGAAAAACAGCAAACGAAAGCCAGAATTGGCATATAAACACCATCACATGGAACACACTTGTTTAACATCAGTACATTTCATAACAATGTAAAACCCTAAGTGTTTAATTTCAAAGAAAAGTGTATGCAATCTAGCCATCTCAAAGCCTGAAAGTTAAGACATTTCACAGCATGACTACATATGCTTCAAAAGCATGCTCAGTAACTTCTAGCATTGGTCTGGGAGAAGTGACAGGATTTCAGAAAAAAGCACAATAGTACCACTGCGATGAGGCTCAGATATGGCAATTGTAAATAAACTTAATTTGCAAGTAAAGTTTGCTGTTTAGGCAAGCTGAGAAATGGTTCACATCTTTCAGCCTGTGCCACTCGGTACCTCTAAATAGCACCCTGGAAACCCCATACTCAGCACCGTGATATGATTATGATATGTTTGTACAAAGTTTGCCTTGTGAGGTATCATTTTAAAAGTCTTGATCTGTTGAACACTGATATCCTGTTGGATTGTATGTGTTATTGTATCTGAAGCTATGAAGTTTTGCTCTGTATGTGTTACTGAAATACGTTGTGTGGTTGGGACATCCACAACCAACCTATCAGTTACAACAAAGGACCAGCCAGCCAGATATGTGCTGATGGCCCATTAAAGGGAATCCACTCTCTCAATGGTTGCCCTAGAGACTTCTGAGAGAGAGCACACAGGCAATGGAGACTGTCTGTCCAATGGGGCTGCCTGACCCCCATGTCACAGCAAGGATCTTTCTAGCAGCTGGAAGAAGGTATAAAAAGAGAGAGACTGACATCACCACTTGGCCTCTCTCCACCCCCAGCTCAACACCTTATAGCACATCTGGAAAATAAACTCTTTGAACTGAGGAAGGATGGTCCCAGGCTAGAAAAGGGAGTCCAGTCTGTGTACTGAAGAACTGTAACCTGCTTATCCCATCTGTGCGGGTGAGACATTGTTTGATTCAACTCTTGTTTAGACTAAAAGTTTAGGATTTAGAATGTGTGTTTATTTTTTATTGTCTTAAGGTAACTATCTCTGACCTTTATGCTTACCACTTATAATCACTTGAAATCTACCTTTCTGTAGGTACCTGTTTTATATTTTATCTAAAGTGTGTTTTGGTTGAAGTGCTTGGGAAATCTCAGCTCCATTTACAAAGGCTAGTATGTGTCCACTCCACACAGAGCATGGAGAACTTATGAACTTGAGCTGCCCAGAGGAGCCTTGAGTAGTGTAATACTGTACAGTTCTCGGGTGCAAGTCTAGGGAGCTGTGGGAATTGGCTGGAGCCTCTCTATTGATGGTTCATGAGCAACTGGGAAATCATTCATGTTACTTAGTTGTGTCCCTGCCTGTGGATTTCAGAGGTTTGTAGCTTGACATCAGCATCACAGTGTCAGAGGCAGCCAAGCTGGTGTATTTGGAGGGCTCAGCGGTCCCACAGTCCAGGTTGCACCCCAGGGACCCCATCACACAGCCTAAGATTGCTAAAATAACCAAAATATGGGTGAAAAGGAGCTATATAAAAAAACTAGCTTAATAGCTTCTCAATGCAAAATACCTACCCATTGAACACTAGATTAGAGTTTCTGTAATCCCTACATATACTTTAAACAACAAATCTATCCCTCAGTGATAGGATCCTGAATTTCTACTAGCTACAATAAGTATTTACGCAAAATTAATTTGCACATGGCCACAGGCACCCTGGCACCAGAGTTTTAATGAAAGGATTTCCCACCTAGAATTTCACCTCAGCTTTCCCAAGCAGCTCATTAAAAACATAATTCATTTTCCAGTTACGTGGAGATTTATGTTCATGTATGACTGATGTTTCCAATTGACTTCCATTCATTAGATGAAACACAATCCTTTCCACTCCAGTGGATTGTGAGGTCCCATTTACAGGTATTATCATCTCATCAACTAGTGTGCCAGAACTGACCAAAATCTTAGCTAATGTTTAAATGTGTTTGACAGACCTATCTATTAGCAAACACAGCATCTGATCTATCAATCGATTTTAAACTCTGGGGTTGGGTTTGAGATTGTTATTCGTGAAGCAGATCATAGTATTTAAGTCCTGTCCAACTCATGAAGGACTGTATCTCACAGAGGAAGCTCTTTAATTGTTTAGAGCAGTGATACGCAGACTGAGGCGTGGGAGATGCAAGTGGCTCTTAAATGTGTCTCCTGCAGCTCTTTGCAGCACGATATTAAAACATGCAGTGATTTAATTAACAACTAATCTAATTTATTAACCAATCAGAATGCTTTTATTATGTTATTAACCAATTGTAGAATACTTGGTCAGTCATTTTACTGTGAGAATATACTTATAAAATAGTAGATGAAACAATGAATTCACACTACTGTGGCTGTTTTGAGTAATGCTGATTGCTAATTTTGCTTCTGAATGACTGAGGTCTGAGTACCACTGGTTTAGAGCAAGAACGGATCTCAATTCCTCTTGCACACAGAATAAAGCTTGTTGATTAAATGTTCATCTAGCTTATGTCCAAAATGAAAATGCATTAATCTGCTCTAACAGAACATAAATATGGAAAAAGTGTGCGCACCACAGCAATGGGAGGGGGTAGATAGCAAGAAATATGAACTACTTTTAATCTACTTAGATTATTTCATTAAAAACCAGCAAGCAGTGCTTTATTTACAAAACAGTACCTGCAGTGCATTAAGGAATCCATCTGGTACAAGTTAAGGGCAATACAAAAAGTATTCACACATCAGGAATGCAAAGAGGTATCTTGGCATCTACTGTGGTATCCTGCTGCCTAAGGTCCAAGGTCTAGACATTAGACCAAGGAGACTGATTCACACACAGAGAATGTCAGGAGGAAAAGCGGGGTACCAAAGGTTATGAAATTCAAGACAAGATTTCTACACATGAAGAGTAACTCAAATTTGTGCCAAGAATAGTTTCTGCCAGAGCTTCAGCATTTACAACGTAAGGACACAATGCTGTAAGGCAAAGGATAGTACTGATGTCATATGCTTCAATGATCTAACACTATACAATCTGGGTAACTAGATATACCAACTGACTACAACTGCCCCAGTATCACAATTATGTTTCAGTAAAATCCCAGGACTTCTGATCATCTGGAGCCCACCTGAGGCCTCCAACTAATATAGTGGCAACTTTACCAGCTACCTCACCCTCATCCCGGATGCCTCCCAGCTGTCCAGAGCACAGCCAAAGTGACATCTTTACCCTGCTGCACAACAAAACCTCAGCTGCAATCAAAGAGCCATATCATTGGGCTGGCCACAACCCAGGTAGAAGGAGAAGGGGAACAGACAAAATGCTTCTTTATAGGCCAGCACAGTGCTAAGCTGGAGGTGGGAAGAAAGAAACGTGAGCAAGCAACAGGGTTAGAAAAAACAGAGATTAAAGAGAAAATATCCAGGAGGAGGACAGGAGAAGAGCAATTAATGTAGGCTATGAAGCTGAGGGTCCATGGGGATTATTATTATTTTTAAGAAGTGAAGCTCAAAGGGGTGAATAACTACAACACAGGAGTAGGGTGAGAGAAAATGGCAGATTTTGAGATGTGGCCTGGACTTTAAAGTGTGCACACCTATGCTGTGGTTAAGATGAAATACAATTAAGCATTAAATGCCCATTAAAAGTTTGTTTTTTGGACTGCAGATGTGATGGGAATGGGAATCAGTAACACACCAAACAACAGAAACACATGGGAATATAATTTAGTACAAGCCTATTTCCCCCTTTTTATATATCTATTTAAGTAAATGTTTGTGTTTTTGAAAGGCACCTGTTTCCAGTGCTGTCAAACAACTACTCTATTTACAGAGAAGTCCACCAAGAAGCATTCCAACCCCATCACAAAGCTGTGCATGGAACCTGCAGCAATCTCCTCACCAGAGTAGCAAAGCTCCATTTCACTTTTCATGCCCATTCAGCCCATGACTTCTACCAAGTGCAATTGTGACTGTCAGTCGTTAGAGAGACCAGATGGGTGAGGTAATATCTTTTATTGGACCAACTTCTATCCAATAAAAGATATTACTTCACACACCTTATCTCTCTAGTATCCAAGGACCGAAACAACTACAACTACACTGCATACATCAGTCATTATGGTCTTTTAGGGATGTAGACA
Organism: Mesoclemmys tuberculata; assembly: GCA_007922155.1. Classification (NCBI taxonomy): domain Eukaryota; kingdom Metazoa; phylum Chordata; order Testudines; family Chelidae; genus Mesoclemmys; species Mesoclemmys tuberculata. The sequence goes on from ML675603.1 coordinate 43,035,788, forward strand.
TTTGCTCCTTAGGAACTGGGAGCCTTTTCACGCAGGCTATCAAAGCTTTTCAATTCAAAGGGCACTTGATCACTTTAGAACCAGGGTAGATTTGCACTAGTGACAGAGGTGAGACTCCACACCCAATCATCATTCCAGGCACCCTCTTCTAGAATTTGAATATTTCTTCACAACTCCAAGTAAGCAGCCAAACTAAGCAAGATTACAGGATACAGGACCGGGATGTCACAGTCTACCAAAGTCAGCATACATGTCTATCCTAGGTACTCAGCAATAATAGTCATTATTAAAACTAAGAATATGATTGCATTTATGATCTCCTGCATCCTCTTCAGACAAAGAGTTAATTAGGCTCTGTTTCACAAAGTCAATTTGAAGCATTTGTCTCAACAGCATCATCTTAATTATTCCTCATCAAAATGATACTACCTCCTACTGTGAACTAACTTCCTTGTATAAACAAAAAAATAAAAAAAAATACAACCTTGCGATGTTGAAGTAGGCTCCTATTTAAAAACTCTTGTGTAAAATCTTATACTGGCACTCAGTACGTTCAAAATGGATACAAGCAACGCATCCAGGCATTTAATTTTATTTAAACAAGTATTTGCATTTTTTTAAAAATCATTAACTGATTTTTCATTAACTGGTTTTTCAACCTCAGAGTTACAAACACCAGAGTTAAAGAACTGACCAGTCAAGCACACACCTCGTTTGGAACCAGAAGTACACAATCAGGCAGCGCAGCAGCAGAGATTTAAAAAAAAGCAGATTCCATTCCCAAGGTGTTCGTAACTGGGGTTCTACTGTATTTTGCTTTATGTAGCAATATACCTGAAACCATAGACATGACAGGATTCCCTCCAGAGGAAATAGCTTCTATTGATTCTCTGTGCAGCACAGGGAAAAATAAATAGACTTTTCTATCTGTTGCACTATTTGGTTAAAAAATGGTATCAAGAAAACCATGTGTGTAAGAGGTCTGCAGCAGATGGAATACCATTACTGTATTTTACCACTAAAATCATACAAATTTGGTATCCATAGCATTTTGATAATCAAAAGAATTGCCTTTTGCCAAGCAAGTTCAAAATGCACAATACTTGGTAAAAACATCTACTGTTATTTAACATACTTGGATTCTCCAAGTGAAAGATATCTATAGTTTTTAAATATCCTGATGTCTGGGTCTTAAACCTCATGTCTCAAAGATTAGCCTGAAACAGTGGGCCAGACCCATTAAAAAAATACATTCATGCCACACTTAAGTGCCAAAAAATGAACAACTTCCTAGATTCAGCAATTTTACCACAAGCAGATCATATCTGCCAATGCATGAGTTCTAAAATCCAGCCTTCTGACAGTAATAAGAGCCTAAACACAGCACTGTTGGCTATGCTGCCAATATGGTATTCGCCAAATTTACAAGCAACTTGATTCTTGTACATTTCATATTACTCATTGAGAGAGACATGGCAATTACCTGTAATATCTTTTGGAGCTGTATTAAAGCTGTATAAACTGTATTAAGTTTATGTATCATTGTGAGCCAGCAATTGATGTAATTCCTCAAGGAACTAAGAACAGTGAGTGATTGATTAGATAAATCCACTCAAGTTGTAACACCTCTAGAGCAGGAGTTCTCAACTGGGATACATGTACCCATTGGGGTACTCAGAAATCTTCAGGGAATACTCAACTCATCTTGATTAGTGTTTCTCAACCTGGGGTGCTGCAGACCCCAGGGGGTGGGGGAAAGGCTCATGGGACAGGTTAAGGGGAGTTGTAAGTGCAGGGCCAGCATGAGGGGGTGGCAAGCAGGGCAATTGCCTGGGGTTCTATGCTACAGGTGGGCCCTCGAAGCTAAGTTACACGCTTTGACCCAGCTGTCTGGGGCTTGGGCTTCAGGCAAAGCTCACAAGTGAAAAACAGGTTCAAGTATCACACTGAAACAGAAGTATAATATTTATATTCCAGTCAATTTATTCTATAATTATATGGTAAAAATGAGAAAGTAAGCAATTTTTCAGTACTAATGTGCTGTGACACTTTTGTATTTGTGTGTGTGATTTTCTAAGCAAGTAATTTTAAGTGAGGTGAAACTTGGGGTACACAAGAACAAATCAGACTCCAGAAAGGGCTACAAGTAGTCTGGAAAGGTTGAGAACCACTGCTCTAGAGAAGTACCATCACCTGGAGGCTCACATATACTAGTTCAAACTCAATTCTCTGGAGACTAACAAAGAAAGGACTTTTTAGATAAATAGCTTGAGTTTAAATTGACTCGGTCTTCTTTCCGAACAGGCTAACCAACAGGACGTTCTGTCCAAAGGAGGGACACGAATCCTTCTTGGGAAGGATTAGGACATTCACCTAGTGATGAATGACCGCTGGTAAGCATTTAGCGTACATGTAGGAACTTTAAAAAAATAAATAAATAAAGTTTTTCTCTGGAATGCATTCATTTTAAGAATAAATGTCGTTGCCTATAAAGGGCTCTGTGATAACTGCAGGTAATTACGCTGTTTTAAACCTTTGAAGAGAAAGCAAAGCACAGACATGAGCCTGTTTAGGCAATCAGGAAGCATCAGTGTAGGCAGGGAATTATGCAGCCTGCAAAAATCTCAATCAGAAGCAGAGAGATGCAGGTCTCTAACCAAGAGAGGTGATGGCAGAGGAGACAGAAGTCTTGAGCGGGTGCTCTCAAGGGACTACTGATGCAGTTGCCCTGAACTGTGAAACTCAAACTTTTTTGCATTAAACCCACCAATAAGAATTGGGTGAACTCCGCATACGTTAGGCGTCTTTTTCGATCTTTTCCAAAATGCAGCCGTACAAACTCTGAGTTCCAGTTAAATGGAATGTGCTGATGAATTGTGGTCTGACCAAAAACTTGCTTGACATCCTCTAGAAAAAAGGAAAAAGAGAACCAATTAAAAATACAAAGTCACACACACAAAACTGGTACTAACTTTTTCTAATAGGAAAAGAACATTATTCACATGGGAGATTACCCTATAAAGATATTAAGAAATTGGGATTTTTTGATTAACTAAACCATAAGACTAGAAAAACCTAACCACTCTCACAAAGAAACCTCAGTTTTCAAGTACAATGCATCATAAAACAAGATCCCAAAGGATCTTTTTAATTATGAAGTTACATGCTGGCAAAGTTTGTTTAAAAAAAGAGAACCAAGTATACACTTCATTGTTTCAAAATGGTCTCTGTCAGGGAAAGATTACAATTAACTGAAATTCTGTGTAGAAGATGACAAAAGTTAACCCGTTTTCAATGGAGTCTCTTAAAGCTGTTAGAGCAATGGGTTTTTGGGTTAGTCTACACTTCCTAAAAGTAGTATAATTCAAATAGCATTCCACTTTCAAAGAAACGTAGCTACAAAAATACCAATATTTCAAGATCCAGTTTAACAGGCAGCTAGTCCTGTAAACCAGGAAACACATGTATAAAAACAAACTTTAGCTTTTGAAAATCACTGATTTCCTATTCAAAATGTTAACACAAACACTAAGTACTTGCTTAGGACATGATCCTGCAAACTCTGACTACCCGGTGCATTCCTTATTACTATAAAATCAGTTCATTAGGAAACAAAGTTGAAGGAATTTTTTAGCTAGTGTAAGGTATCATTAACTGATTTAGGAATGGGTTATAGGAATGATGAATACCAACTGGAAGATTACTTGTTATACAATGCAACATAAGGGCAGTGGATTGCTGAAATGTGATTATATATATATTTTAACTAATGAGCACAATAATAGGTATGAAAAGTTACACGTATTTTAGATGTAATGATGTGAGAAATTCCTGGGACTTGATTGTGACTCTGAGGGACCAAAAGATTCCATCTTGAATTTTTAGTCCTAGAAGAAGTTGTCATTACTTGAGGTTTAGAACTAGGCAGATTACCTATGATCTTTGATAACTGAAGTAGAGGAAACCAAATCCTCTACCTCATTCCTCCTGAGGAACTGGGTTGGTGTCTTTAATGTCTAGCAGATGACTTACGGTTTCTGCTACTGACTCCTTTTCCAGGAGGAAGAAGGGAGAAAAGGAGAAGGGAGCCCTTGAGGAGTTGGAGGAAGATGAGAAAACTATTGTACAGGATATTTAAAATTATTATTACGAAAGGGTTGATCTCATCTATTGATCTGAAGTGGCTTCCTACTATGGTCCCTAACAGAGACTGCTTAGATATTCTGAAGCTCAATGCATTCCTCATGCCAATGGCTCTAAAAACAACATTTTAGATTCTCCTCAAAGTTATCTTCAATCTGCACTCAAAAAAGCCCGGTCCCAATGCTCCTCCTTCCCCTTGATCTTGCCTGGCTCTGAGGACATTAAAGATCTTAGTAGATCATCATCATCTCTAGATCTTACACAGCAGTTTTCATCCACACCACTGGAAAGTCCAGGTGATAATCATTAAGGAGAACTGTCTTAGTGAGGGGGCTGTCAGCCATTTGACACACAATACTCAAGTGATTAGTGCCTCTCTCATCTGGGATTTATGATTGGCATGGAAAACAGCTCTCTTCTCTGACTCCTTAACGTCTCTCCCACCTGGAAGCAGAATTGGATGAATAACTGATTTCCCAATCTGTTGGCAGTTTTTTTTGTTTTGTTTTGTTTTTTGGGCGGGGGGCCCTCAAGTCGAACCAAATTTAAAATGTGAAAATTCTGAAAAAAGTCCATTTCAGGTCAAATAAAATGTTTCATCCAATCCGAAAAAATTGTTTTCAGGTATTTTTAAAAGAATGGAGTCACAGAAGGACTAGGGGAACTGATGATAGAAATAGGATTTGAAGGCAGTGGTGCCACCTCCTTATAAGTGTTAGCTCAGTGGTTAGCGTATTTCCCAGTGACGTGGGAAACCCAGGTTCAATTTCCCACTCTACCTAGTGTGGGGCAGAAACCTGAATTTGGGCCTACCACACTAGAGAAGAATGCCCGAATCACCAGGCTATGGGATATTCTGATGTGGGATTCTCTCAGGTATCTCCTGCTGAACTCTTCCACTGTGTATAAATAGTTAAACAGTCATTTGGGCAGAGGGAGAGAATGACTCTGTAGCCTGTTCAGGGAACTCACCTGAGAAGTGGGAGACCCAATTTCACAAACATTCCAACAAACATTTAAAATGCATTTACTATTCACCCCCCCCCAAAAAAAAGCACCACCCAGATCTACCTGGGAGCCTTCTTCAACACAGCAGAAAAGAAAATTTGCCTGAATAAAGGTTACATGGCACAGATATTTTCCTATGCCACAACTCTTCAGATACTCTAACCACCTAGGGTCAGATTTATAAAAAGCTTTTGTTTATGTGGGATTTTCAAAAGCTCCTAAAACCCATTGAAAATGAGTTCTGGGACCTAAAGGCTTTTGCAAACTGCAATATGCACCTTATTATCTTTAAAATTCTGGAACTGAGAGTCCTCCATCATCTGGGACTGTTGACAGTAGTACTAAAACTGGGTCCATGGGAGAGACTCCACTGTGGACTACTACTTCTTCCCTAAATAAGATCATTACTTTAATCTTTTATCAGATCCCATTTGTGCAGATCTGGAAGTCATGGTGGTGGAAGAAGAACTTAAAACTTTCCCATCAGGATAGATTGATTTAAAGCAAAGCAACTTAAAGCACCAATTTTAATCATGATTTAAACAAACAAGCCGGAAACTTTGATTTAAATCATCAGTTTTAATGATGTTTTGCATTTATATTTTTAGTGATTTTCCCAATGAAAGGTTGAATCGCACTGGTTGATAACTATTATAACATGCTGAATTGCAACAAAATATAGCCTTTAAATTTGGTGCTTCTTTTTGTTAACCAGGAGGATAGGCTATATTGATAGATATTTAAACAATTATATAGTATAACTTACATTTATTCATTCTCAACTTTTACATGTTTTCTTATGATAGAAAATGGTGAAATATGCACATCTTATTTACTAGATGAGACTTTTTTACTTGTAATTTGCGTGACGTTCCAGTTGTATGGAAATTTAAATGCCCCAAAACGAATTTAAAAAAAAAACTGCCTTAAAAGTATTGGATACATAACAAAAACATAATAAAGTTTATCAAAACATGTTTTGCATTTAAAACCAAATGACCTATTGAACGAAAGACAATATTATCTGTAGTTAGTGATCTGAACAGGTTGTTACTGGTCACCATGTCCTTTCAAGAGTTTAGAACTAGCAGATCTCATCCCCTCATACCTAGTTTTTAATTCATAGATTAGAAGAGGAAAACCAGCTTTCCTGCTTTTTCAACTCCCAACTGGTTTCTTAACTTGGAACGAACTTGTCATTGAACAGAACTATTAGCACAAACTGAAATGAAAAAATATTTTCTCTGCATCTGCAGAAGCTACAGTCAAAAGCTGATTTAGCACTTCAACAAACTCTGGTTCAAGGTACTTAGCCAGTGACAAGTTCAGTGGTTGGACTTTCTTTAAAAGTTGGCAGAAAACAATTTTATTTTTATTTAATTGAGATGATTTCCATAGATCATAGCAAGTTTAGGTCTTAACATACACTGTCAATTTCAAATGTAATTTTAAGTAGATTCATTTAAAACAAATCTGTTTTGAATGTAAGATTTTAAAAAATCTGATTAAAAAAAAAATCGGGTTTTGTTCACCCTGTTTTCCCATCAGCCTGACCCTAGTTAACCTGGGTTATCCCAGCAGTCACTGAGAACTAAACATCCAGAAACCACTTTCAAAGTCTGTAATAGAGGGAAGGAGAATTTTCTCAATAATTTGAGACAAATGCCTCACCTTAGACAGCCCCTCTCAGCAGGCTTATATTTTGGCTTGTCAGCATGCTCCAAGCACAAAATTTCACTCTCAGGGCAACCAGAGGGAAACTGGATGGGTTCATAGGGAGGTCTCATCCCTTTTCCGAGTGAATTTTATTAGGGCCATATCCCACTGAAACAGAAATTGCCCTACAGCCCCTCTGTGGAGATTTTATAAAGTTTTTGTTGCTGCATTTTGAGCCTAGACTACTACTATTAAAAACAACTTCAGTATCTTCAGGCAGGCAAGAAGATGAAACTGCTACCTCCTTCTGGTAAGAACCACTTTATCTTCCAAAAGTATACAGATGTTCTCAAACCGGTCCTGGGATTCACTCCTATGTCAGTCTCTTGTTAGGATATTACCAAGCTTTTTCCTATTTCCTTACCCATCCCTCCTCCCTCCAGGAACAGACTAGCATTGTTTGCATGTGATGAGGGAGCCCTGAAGGTCTATTTACAAAGAACGTATCCAGGCAGATTCTCAGATCTTGTCTTCACTATGAAAAAGGTGTGTTCCTACCTGATGTAACAGCATACATGAGGTAGTTAATATGAGGTAAGATCTAGTGATGACATGGTAGCTTGTAGCTCTTAAGCTTGTTAGCAGGTTGTGGTAAAGATGATGGGTTGCCTAGGGTTTACTTCATGAGAACACATGTAAGCTACTAACTGCCTTGCTTTCGCTAGAATTTTGTCTCAAGTTAGCTGACTAGAAGCAAGAATACACTTTTTCCCCCACTGAAAATGCACCGTCAGATTCCTTCTTTGGGCCTAACAGAACAATCTCAACTCAAGAAAATGACAAAAAAGAAGGGGTAAGAAAGAAAATTATTTCAAGTCTGAAAGCATGCATCCTAGTGATTTGTATTGCCCCTTAATATTAAGGTGCTGGGCAAATTACAAACACCTAAATAACTTAGAGCAAAGGAATTGAAAAGTTTTATAAAAAGTATTGGGTAGAAAACAGTATCAAAATTAAGACACACACCTTAATATTTTTGTTCTATTACTTACTTTCACTCATGTGTATATGTATGCACTGTACTGCCCCAGGAATTCAAATAAATACAAATACTGCTAAAAATAGCCAAAATAGCTGAAGCAGAAGTAGTAAATATGATTTCTTGCTACAGTTTGGTGAGATCTGAGGTGCTGCCCCAAAAAAACTTCAATATTTGTTTAGCTGTTTAGTACAATAGGCAGAGAACTTCAATATTTGACCATTTAAAAAAGATGATGTAAACTGATGTGTGTTTCTGAAACTAACACTCGCTGCTTTTCTGACAGCGTGCATGTTGGATTATATGGTGGCAGCTAGCTGACTGAAAGATTGCCTACTGTGCCTTTGTTGAGTACTTGATGTTATGAGACATGGTACCCCCTTTGCCCAAGACTTTTTACACATGCAGTATGCTTCCTTCTCATCACTATTAATGGTTCACAATCTCCTATAAATGTTCAGTGGACTGGATGTTAAATTCTTCCTTCACTACACTTATCACTCATTCATCTAGAACAATTTCACTGATTCACGTCCTCATCTGTAGTCTTACTGTCTGATTTAGATACTAAGACCGTTCATGCTCCATGAACAAATTTACAATGGTTTGGCCTGTGATTTAACTGTCAAAAGGTACCAAAACATTTACTACAACTCACTCCAAGCTGTTCTTCAGTTCAAACTGTACTCTTCCCTTGTCTTCTAAATCCAGCATTACAACAGAAGGTGGTTACTTTTAAAATTTAACTTTGCTTCAAACTTTAAGGCAGCATTCTACAAACTACAACAAAGCAAGTGAACAAAATAAAAATAAAGGTGAATTAAAAGAGCACATTTATGCCCTGTTGGTAACTTTAGAAAAGTCTTTTTACACATTTTTCTCAACTTTTAAAAAGACATTGTCTGGTCAAATTTTAACTTAAATTTGGATTTTATATAAATAGGCTTTTAGAACAAAATTTCAAGAATTCCAGCAGAAGCAGGGCTTTTTGTTTTGTTCTTACTTTTAAAAAGAAAGTTTCCACACATTGCAAGGTGAATCAGAAATATTTCAGCATTGTGCAACTACACAAAAATCTGGAAAAATTAGTAAAAACTGACTATGACCAACTAGCACATTTCTATTGCCCAAACAGAGAGCTGTTAATCAAACAAAAAGCATTTGCAGCCACAAGGAGAACATTCTAAATTTTCAGTTTCAGTAATCCATGGTGTTATTTGTAACATGAATTTATTTTACTAGAATTTGAATTTTAACCTGTAAATGTCTATGTTTGTCAAATAGAAACTGAAAGATCAAACTTCTCCAATAAGATGTTGTCTGCCTTCCACCCCTTTCAGTTGAAAAATCTGCTTCAAGCTCGTTTGTGATTCAAGTAGGAAAACTTAACAGAAGTACTTTTAAAGGACCAAAATATTAAGCCAATCTTTTTTCAACCAAATAAACTTTCTGAAATCTACTGCAGATACTGAAACCTAGATACATTATATAAATATCTAAAACATGCATGTACATTTGTTTACCATGAACACTAGTTATAGCTGCAAAATATTAAGAAAGTGTATTGTAGAATGATCTCAGTTCGTTCACATGCTAAAAGGCATTTATTTAAGAATTATCTATTTCATAGCTTAAAATGGTCACGTTTTGAAAGAATGTGTTCATAATTAATAATATAGCTCTGGGTGTACTAAATTAACACTCAAATGTCAGCTCCTTTCTTCTGAAGATCTTCCATATGTTAGAAATCGTGAACAAATTACTTGCACATGCCATAAAGTTAGAGCTTATTACTAAAAATTCTCTGGGCTATAATTCCTAAACATCACTGTATTAAATGTGAAAAAGACTTCTCATATTAATCATTTCTTCCATGGGTGGAGTTGGGGGAGGTAGGGAGGGCATGGGAACAGGGACCGGGAGGGAGGCAGGCAACTGCAGCCCACCTCCCGGCTGCGTACCAGGACCAGGAGAGAGGCACCTTCCCTCTCCCCTGCCCCAAATTAAGCCATCAAACTCCACCTATGATTTCTTCACTTAGACCTAATTTACACTTTTTTTTTGTCATTTGCATAAATACCTAAATTTATGGAGCATTATTTCACAAAACGACCCATTTTTTCCAACCATAAGCTAGTTTCCCTACAAACATTTGCTCGCCACTGTTAAAGTACCAATGGTCAATATTTCAATACTCAACGAGATTCTTGGTCAGCTAGTGAAATTACTGATCTGCTGTTACATAACTATACTGTTCCACCTGTAACACATAGCAAAGTAGTCACTTTGGACTGTCTTTTATATATGTGCATTATACCCTCAAAGAAATCTTGAGTTGACCAAAAGGAATGAGATTCCACTGTGCTGATTTGGGTAACAAGTTATGTGAAAAGGATGGCTATCTTCTGCTAAGCAGAGACTACAATACGAACTAGAGAATTCGTAAGTTAAAGACATAATGGAATAAGTAGATGCTTTTCCACATACACCAATGTCAAGGTTGCCTTTTCAACCATTTTTGACAAGGGCCTTTTTATATTAATCACAGTTAAGGGTCTGAAGAGGAAAGAAGCAGTATTATAGCTGCAGCTTAGATTCAGATAGTCAAGATTTTCAGAGGGGTAGCCGTGTTGGTCTTTATATAGCAAAAACGAGAGTCCTGTAGCACTTTAAAGACCAACAAATATTCCTGCAGAAATTTCTTAGTCTTTAAAGTGCTACAGAACTTTTTTTTCTTCTTTATAGTCAAGTTTGTTTGTTTTTTTTTTAAGAGGAAATGGATACAAATAGATAGGAAAAATATTTTAAATGACTAACTCCTCATGCTAACACTGAGTGTAGGTATGCCCTCTTCATTCTGTGGAGGCAACATTTAAAATAGTAAAGGATGCTTTCACTCTGAATTGCATCTAGTTAACCATAGCTAAGCATTTCAGGAAGTTTTCTGGTCATATACTTGGAAACAAAGAACTCTAAATTAATTTGCCTTGGTAATGTCACTATGCATGTATTCTTTAAAGACATGTGGGATAGCTTCTGGATGACCTCAGCACATTGGTGACCATTTACTCACAAGAGTAGCTCCATTGGTGTAAGTGAAACTACTCATACTTCTATACAACAACACAGTACACGATCCACAATCTACCCCTTAGGCAATTAGGGCCTGATCCAAATACCACTGAAGTCAAAAGGGCTCTTTCCATTGACTCCAGCAGGCTCTGGATCAGACCATTTTGAAACTGTTCTAGATATGTTTAGAACAAGGTTATTGTAAAATGGCTTGAGATGTACACAAGGAACTGTGCGTGTGAGAAAAAGCATACTCAAGTGCAAAACACATCATCAGGTATATGGATGGTCTTTGGACATTATGCTTTTTTAACTGGGGGTAGCATTGAAAGCTTAATTTTATATAGGTTTTTTTGTTTGGTTGGTTGGTTTTAAGAAAAGCATATACTACTACATGAGGGAACAGGACACACACTCTCTTTGTCTCTCACTATAAGCTTGCACCTGTAAAATGGGGTTGGCCTACATGTGATCTCACACCAAAATAAATGAATTGATTTTAATTAATCCCTTTTATCATTTTGATGCAAGTCTACATTTGGGAACTTATCTTGGAATATTATTATTTTGCTTAAGTCTGATGAAAATAGGACAGTTACTCCAAAACAGAAGCTTGTCTGTCCATACTTGAACTGAAATAACAGAAGGTGGAAATTTAAACTGATACAGTTATTTTGGGGCAAGTTTGTCTGTAGACTAGTCCTGATTTACAACTGTACACTACAGAGAGATATGCTAAGTTTGAACTGGCAGCATCTACACAGGGGTTTGCACCAATTTAAGTTAAACTAGTGCAACTTGTATATAGCCAAGCTCTTAAAGTCAGATTCAGTTTCCAGGTTTCCATGGGGGGGTAATAAAAGGCATTATCTGGTCTGTAGTATCTCTGCTGATGTAGCACTTCTATCACTTGTGATGGTATGCAACAAGAAATAAAGCCATCTTGAAGCAAAACCTGGGCTCTAACCTATATCCCATGGCAAGAAAGCCTGGATTCAAAGCACATATAAGCACAAGTTAAAGGGTTGTGTGTCAGGAAAGTACATAGGGATGGGCTAAAACCCATGTAACAGCGTGGGTTAATTCTGCAGTGAAGACCCACTCTGAGGGTCCAGTTTGAGTCAAAAGCCTCCCTTGATTGCTGCACACCAATTCTGTGGTGGTGGTTCAGGAACACAAACGTGTTTTAGAATTCACAGAATCATTTACTAGCAGCTAGTTAATACAAAACATACCAACTACAGTAATAAAATGCATACTTCTAGCTCAGAGAAATTATTCTGAAGCAGCCCAAGTTGTTATATTTTCTCTCTGATGAGGATCTTAGAGCTCTATTTCTTTAACAGCTGTTTTGCTTAGATAGATGTTACAAAAATCACTTTCTTGCAAAGCATTAACATACATTCCCCCCCACTTAATTACTTGAATTTCAAATGCACCACAAAATGTACTCTCACAGCAGTGCCATATTAGTATAAAACTATTTTAGTTCAATTAAAATGTCTGTCTATCTACCCCAAAAACCTACCTAAACTGCAATTTTCACTTTGAGCACTTCCAACATGTTCTCAGTTTTGTTTTCTTTTATCAGCTTATCAAATCAGGTCCTGCATTCCAACTGTTGGAAAAAAATAGTCATTAACTGCTAGGTAACAGCAGATTTTTCCATTTAAAAAATAAGATGCACATTGTGTGTAAATATATTTTGCTATCTGAAACGACATATTAAAATTCATAATAGCAAAAACCTTCACTGCTCTAAAAGTTGGTTACATTTAACTTCCAATATGCGATCCAGCACAACTTAAAAAGGATGGAACAAAATTAAGGATAAAACTGCTGTTTCTACATTATAAATGTATTCAAGTGAAGGACATTCTGGTTCTTCCCCAAAGTGTCCCACAGTATAAGTAAAAAGGATAGCTAACTTTCAGCTGGCAATTAACCAAAGAGTGACTTTATATGGTTGTGATTTCCTCTCAAATTGGCTTCGTGCCACCTTCCCCACAACTTTTCCCCCTCTTTTTAAGTAGCATGAAGTAGCAGCAGAAAGCACAATATTTTATCCAGTTGAGCATGTAGTATTCTCAAATTATCCCACCAACTGGAAGTACTCTGTTACCTCTAGCTTTCAAAATTGGAGCCATTATAGTCAATCGCACAAATCAACATTTAGCCTTCATAAAAAGTGGATTTTTGACCCACTGAACTGGAACAGCTTCTGAGCAGTTTTTCTCATCTTTGACAAGATACCCCACACAGACATGCCAAACTGATGGTGTGCATCTGCATTCAATTGTTTAACACTTATTGTTCATAAGTGGGAACTGATTCTCCATTGTTTGCAACCTGATCATTTAAAAAATTGTAACAGTTGTAAGTAAATCAAAAGGTGAATGACTTGGTAATGGGTTGTAAAGCCTTTCACCTCTAGATAATACATTAACATTTGGATCACACTAATGGAAAGCAAAAGTGGGTAGCCTATGTAAAATGAATTCGTAGACTTAACCAAATTCTAGGCAGAGGTGTCTGCATCACGATAGCAGCCACCATAGTGTCAGCATTCTTGTCTGCAGTGTTGTAGCCTTGTTGGTCCCAGAATATTAGAGAGACAAAGTGGTTGAGGTAATATCTTTTATTGGACCATCTTCTGCTGGTGAGAGAGACAAGTGGTTGAGCTTGCACAGACCTGAAGAAGACCTCTGTGTAAGCCCTTTCAGTCAGACTTGGTGGCACGGAGAATCAACGGCTGTGCAGCACCTGTTTTTTTGTTTGGTTGAGGGTTTTGGTTTTTTTGGTTAAGTGTTCTGTAACCAGGACTTCTGACTCTACTGCTGCTAATTCAGCACGGCAGCACTAAAAACTAAAAGCCCAATTCAAAAGCCTGGTGTGCTGTTACTCTATTTTAGAAAAGATACACTAGCCATTAGACAAAAGACTAAGAAGCCATTTAGAGAGTCATACAGCTTAACAACGGCTGGAACAATTTATTTCTAAGTTAAATTCCACTCACATAAAATTATTAGAAAATATTATCAGAGATCCACATTTGTCTCTGTGATTTCCAAATCAACAGACTAATGCAAGCTAGTACTTCTGCTTTTCTTCTCAATTCTGTTCATATTTTCATCCCCCCCCACCCTGGTGTCTTTTGTCCTCCTGTTGCATCTTATCTCCTATGCGAGCTCTCCGGAGTAGGGTAACAGGTTTGTTACATGTCTGTACCTCCCTAGTGCAATGGAGCTCTGACCTTTGAGTGGGGTTGCTAGATACTACTGTTATACAAATAATAATTGAGTTTAATAAAGAGAGAAGTTTATTAGTTTTATTAAATAATTTTTATAAGTTTTATTTAATAATAAGTTTTATTAAACTAACACCCCTGCAAAATCTAGCTGGGATCTGAGACAAGCTGTTTCTTTCCTTCTCTCATATCTTTCTCCATAATAAAGATTCTAGTGCCATATTATGCCCTTGATTACACCTGTGTAAACCTTGTGTCCCATTAAGTTTGTAAGGGCCTAACCACCTATAATTGAAACAATTCTGTTGTTGGTGCACATGAAGAAACAGATTCTAACTTGCCTAAACCAAGCTGATAAGAACGAATGCAAACACAGCTGTAGTACATTAAGTAGGAAGCTGCCATTTTTTTTTCCAAAGTTGTTCAACTCTTATTTATTTATTTATTTATAAACAAAAATTATGCCAAATCCCCAGTCACAAGGCAATTTTAACTTTGTTGGAGCTAGCAGGCATACCTAGACTTCCAAAAGACTCAATAAAACACAATCATGAAAAGGGTTCTTATTATTATATTTAAAATGACAACTTTAAATTGCATCTAAAACATGTATTGTTTAATTTAGCATGATTCATAAAAAAAGCGTGTGCTTGGTTATTGAACACCTAAGAAACAAAACTTACCACATTTACGCTAAACTAAATACCCATGAAAATAATGTCCAGGTCACATGCAAAAATTTAAGAGTTTTGAAGAAGATAAAAGATATGAGAAGTCTAACTTCCATCCATTATTAATGACACCAGTCATTTGAGCAGAATCCTCTATCAACCAATAAGAGGACTACAGGACACTGAAAAATTGCAGAGACCAGAACTGCTCTATTAGGGTATGTCTACACTGCATATTCCTTAGGGTGGCATGTACAGTACACTACTGCCCTCTCTCCTAGCAGGGGTACAAACAGCAGTGTAGATTGTGAGGCACTGCTTAGGCAAGTAGAGAAGCCTGAACACTCTAAATATTTGCCATACAGGTCTCTCTACATGCCCAAGCAGTGTCTACACTGCTATTTTTTGCAGTGTAGCGTCCCGCTATCCCCAACTTCCAGACACTTTCCCCACAGCCTTTCACTACCACATGTAGCTACACAACACAGTGTTAACGCAGCCTGCTTTTCATTGCAATGAGTAGCTATACAAAGCCTACATGCCACCACAGTGGTGTGCAGTATAGACACACTTTTATTCTCTAAAGGTAAGATTTTGCACTTGTAGCACTGCTATAGGGCCCATAATATAATGTACTTTCAACTGTTACCTAGATATTATATAGGTGTAAACTTACAGAACAAATATAGTAATTCCTCACCAATTTGAAATGATTTGCACGTCCATCAAATATTACTGAATTTTTCAAGTTAGCAAGTAAACAAACCACAAGAAGTCTTTTCTTTTGATTTATTCTCCAAGTCTCAGTCAGGGCTGGGTCACCACTGTACAGGGCACTATACAAACAGGGAAAAACTACATTCCCTGCAAGAACAGCTTACAGCCATAAACAAAAGTATATTGTGGAACATATTGTAAAAATAATGACAACTTGATAAAAGGAGCACTAACTACAGCGCTCTGTTGTTAAAGCTTTGATCATTTAGGGGTTCTCCTGTAATGATTCTTAGCATAACAACGAAGTATCAGAACAGCACCATACAGAAGGTATTCTGAATTGGAACACAACAGCTGTAGGAATAGTTAAATGTATGTGAAGAGTTGTGTACAATTAGAATGCTCACACACACACACACACACCACCACCCCCGACAGATAAATGAGCAGAAGTGCTGTTTGGTAACCTGTATCAATAATTAACATGTTCCTTGGATATGTGGACTGCTGTAATTTATAACAAAAGATGTGTCCCACAACACAGAGTAGATACATATATTGACTGCAACCTGTGGCAAACGCTTGGCATGAGTTATTCAATTATGAGTTACAACCACCAAACAATTTCAGAGTCCCACTCTCTCTAGTTCCGAGAAGGGTTTTTATTTTTAAAAACTGATACTGTGCAACTGTCTTACAAATCAACTCAATTTTTTCCACCAAACACCTTAACATCAATTTGAAACATACATCAAATAGTACATATGGAGGGGAGGGGGCGCGGCAGGTTTTTTTTTTACACTATAAAAAGAATTTTACTGTATCCATGATCACCAAAACCATAAATTGGCTATCAGCGGAATTGTACGGCAACAAGAATTTCCATTTCACAGGAAATTCTATGGTTTTGAAACAAATCAGAATGAAAAACAACAACTTAATTTTGTTTTGGGTCAATCGAAATCCTTCAATTTATTTTAATTTTTAATTAATGTAAAATGAAATAAATTTCAAAACAAAAAGTTGTCTCAAGACAAAAATAAAAAAACATTCATTTCTGAAAGTGCTGAAATCAAATGTAGGTTTTTTTTAATTGATGCATTCTTGTAAAATGGCTAGATTTCAATAACAGCATTTTCTGACAGAAAAACTTTTGTTGAAAAATTTTCAAGAAGCTCTAGTTATCAAACCTTAATTCTGTCATTTTTTTAGCCGTTACCTGTTTATGTCTATTGTATACATAAATGCACTGTAATATCTATATCAAATTTAAGATCTCAGTGTAGGTGACTATCCCAAAGCTCCGACATGAGGCACAATAATATTATTATAGTTAGCTTACTTTGTATAACATACAACAAATGCTTTATGTAAAGGGAAATTGTAGTATTATAAAAATGAATTCTTTATATGTATGCTACCATAATTTTCTGCATCCTGTTCTACCATTTTATTTAGTTAATGGAATTTAACTAAATCCACAGAAATGTATACTCTTTGCATCCTCGTTTTCTAACGCTGTTGATTTTAATTGCTAGTCCCCGGTGCATAATTAAGCATTTTACACTCTACGCATCATGTGTAAAGATTGACTCTATGCATCATGTATAAAGAATACAGTGCAGCCTACCCCAAATTTGAGCACAATTCTTTCGAGTGAAGAATTCATCTTTTGAGAATTGACACTAAACCAACTAATTTATCAAATTTTATATGACAAATGCCATGCAATGGGCAAACTCCTGGTCACACTGAAGCAATAATAAAACTCTCAATGATTTCAGATCGGACCAGGATTTCATCCAAGGTGCTTAATATTTTTTCCCAGATGCATTCAAGAGTTTTGTATACACAAAATAATTTAACTTCACTAGAATACTCAATTAAAAAAAACTCCTGAATTCTCTCTCCCCATCTCTCAAGATTTGTTAATGCGATTTATTTGAATATGTCCATAAAAAACAATGGCATTTAATTTTTACACAGGGTTTAGTATATTTTATGT